>OY783216.1:14958595-16218753 GCA_963678705.1 Panorpa germanica | reverse complement strand
CAATAGCTTTAAAACACATTATCTAAAAAAAAGTAGTATTTGGCGCTAAAATAAAATACGTAATTTTTTTTGATTAATAATTATTATTAATTTTAATTTTGATGTAGTAATAATACAATTAAACAATTGAACATTATAATAAAAATAAAATAAATACTATAATAATAGTATTTATTAACTAAGAAAATTTTGGCGCCAACATGATTACACATATTTCACAAACATATTTTTACAAACATAATATGATAAATTAAATACTATAAATAACTTACCTGGAATATTTTGATTAATACTTGATAGTATTTTGTAAGCTCTGGAAGCAGGATTCATATTTAACTGTTATACACTTAATATATTTAAAAAACACTTCTTTACTGTTCAACTGTGTATCAAATAATGATAATAAAAACTCGTTCTGAGAACTACTGTTCAGAGATAAGACTCATCGTCATACACATACACTCATACACACATACACTCATACATCAACAGCCATGCATCTGTGAATATGCGAGGATGCCGATACCATGGACGCGATATTATTCAAATTATACATAACTACAAAGGCGCTGTATATTGATCAAGCGGAATTTGTCTGAACTAAGAATGAATATTATCCATTCATCCAAATCAATTATCAGCTCCGCTGTTTTTTTACATTTACTGGTATATCTACTTCATTTCAAATATTTTCCGACTTATACAGATAGTTGCAAATAGCCAACTAAATACACAATCAGATAGGCATAGAGAGAATTTGGTAAAATATGTTTAAGAGTAGTAAACTTATGAAGTAAATTGGTTTACATTACTGCGTCCGATATTCAGACCCCATAATTCAGCGGTCGCAACAATTGATGAAAATGGTCAATTGATGGACGCTACAATGATAGAATGATGTATATATATATATATATATATATATATATAT
This sequence comes from Panorpa germanica, assembly GCA_963678705.1. Classification (NCBI taxonomy): domain Eukaryota; kingdom Metazoa; phylum Arthropoda; class Insecta; order Mecoptera; family Panorpidae; genus Panorpa; species Panorpa germanica. Next base: position 16,217,822 of record OY783216.1, on the reverse strand, counting down.
ATATATATATATATATATTTATATATATATAAATTCCTTTAAGTTATCAACTTATACTGCTGTATGTAGCTTTTTTGTATGTCGATGTTTAATATTGACAAAATGTACAATAATGTACATAAATTAAAAAATAAACTAGCTAAACCTGAGCACGGTTCAATCTGACATAAAATAAACAAGCCTTTGCATAACCGAAAAGACACTAAAGTACAAAATATTTAGCCAATCGATAAAACTGATTTATTTTTAAGGAATAAGATAATTTTTTATATTGTATGTATTTTTGTACCTATAATTTTAATGTTATGTAATAATAAATTTTTCTACGAGAATATATATGACCCGTGTTGTATTTAACCTCTAAATTTGACATTTGAAGATAGTTAGTTGATATTTTATATATATACGTAGAGGGCTACACGTTCAAAGTAAAGTTCATTTACTCGACAGCATTCGACAAGGAAGGTTGTTGTTTGAAATTATTTCAACATTTGGTCATCAGAAAACTTAATTTTATATATTGTAATTATATATTAATATTAGAAGAAGTATTTTAAGGTAAAAATATTGTTACCGAATTTCTTAAAAATTATGTATATGTTTTATTTTTTAATATTTAAAAATTAATAATAATATTTTTGTTTCAGAAATTTACTTAAATTGGAAGAGCAGAGATCTTTTGCTACTTCTTAATATACACTTAATAAAAATTTATTAATGTCTCTACTACAAAACTTAATAATGGAACAGGCTGTTCAAGATGACGCTTTATTCGTTGGAAACCAGAATTTTAAACTGTTAAAAACACTTGGAGAAGGAGGTTTTGGTACAATTTCACTAGCACGAAAACAAGGTGGTATTAATATTGGCTGGTTGTATGCAATTAAAAAAATAAAAAGAAAACAATTACAATCTGCAAATGCAGAACGTGAAGCATTAGAAGCAATAAGAAATACACCATTCCTACTGCAGTTACATTATTCGTTTCAATCAAGTAATAATCTGTACTTAGTGCTTGACTACTTGGTCGGTGGTGATCTTTTCACTTGTCGCCGTAAATTCAATAAAGAAGAAGTTAAATTTATTGTTGGCGAGGTGGTTTTAGCGCTAAGACATTTGCATGGACTTGGAATAGCACATCGCGATATTAAACCTGAAAATTTGATGATTGACAACGAAGGACATGTTGTCTTGGTTGACTTTGGAAACGCTATACAGTTTTCAAAATTTGATAAAATTAAAAAAACAAAAGTATCCTACCTAATTGGTTCAGTGGAGTACATGGCCCCAGAAATAGTACAACTTCAAGAACATGGAACGGCTGTAGATTGGTGGGCTCTTGGCATCCTTACTCATGAGTTGTACACAACCTATACACCTTTTAATGCTACTTCTGAAGAAGAAATTAAACAAAATATAATAACAAACAAGCCAAGTATTTACGGTAAATTACCAATTGTTGTTGCAAAATTTATAAGGCAGTTGCTGAACAAAAATCAGTACTTGAGGTTGGGCTGCCGATTTGCTAATGCAAAATTAGTGATGAGAAATGAATTTTTTAAGGGAATGGATTGGGTCGAACTTAAAAAAAAAGGGAGCCCATCTCCTCTAAAACCAAAAATTCAAAATAATGAAGATACATCATATTTTGAGACTGTGTTTACTGATGTTACACCTAAGCATTCTGTTAGTGAATGTTTTGAATGGTACAATGAAAAGGATTTTGTGCCATTGAATAGCAACGAAGAAGGAAAAGAAAACATGAAAAACAATTGGGATAAATTCGATAAAGTAGTTTCAAATTTCTTAATAAATAGAAAATAAAGAGAATAAATGTAAAAAAAATTTGATGTAATAGTGTTAAAAAAATAATTAATAAATACACACCTATAATGCATGATTATCAGTAAAATACGTGTATATGCAATAACTGTACGATATATTATTAAACAAAAATATCTTTGTACACTTAGTTTAAGATTGTTAAATATATTGTAATAAATTTTAAAAATTTTTTAAATATAAAATTTATTTTAACAATTATATGAGATTTTCATTTTATTTTGATTTAAAATTAATAAGTTAAAAAAATTAATTTACAATTTAGCATTGTTGTTGCAGGATATATATATATCCTATGTATATATTTATATATATATATATATATATATACATATATATATATATATATATATATATATATATATATATATATATATTTATATATATATAAATTCCTTTAAGTTATCAACTTATACTGCTGTATGTAGCTTTTTTGTATGTCGATGTTTAATATTGACAAAATGTACAATAATGTACATAAATTAAAAAATAAACTAGCTAAACCTGAGCACGGTTCAATCTGACATAAAATAAACAAGCCTTTGCATAACCGAAAAGACACTAAAGTACAAAATATTTAGCCAATCGATAAAACTGATTTATTTTTAAGGAATAAGATAATTTTTTATATTGTATGTATTTTTGTACCTATAATTTTAATGTTATGTAATAATAAATTTTTCTACGAGAATATATATGACCCGTGTTGTATTTAACCTCTAAATTTGACATTTGAAGATAGTTAGTTGATATTTTATATATATACGTAGAGGGCTACACGTTCAAAGTAAAGTTCATTTACTCGACAGCATTCGACAAGGAAGGTTGTTGTTTGAAATTATTTCAACATTTGGTCATCAGAAAACTTAATTTTATATATTGTAATTATATATTAATATTAGAAGAAGTATTTTAAGGTAAAAATATTGTTACCGAATTTCTTAAAAATTATGTATATGTTTTATTTTTTAATATTTAAAAATTAATAATAATATTTTTGTTTCAGAAATTTACTTAAATTGGAAGAGCAGAGATCTTTTGCTACTTCTTAATATACACTTAATAAAAATTTATTAATGTCTCTACTACAAAACTTAATAATGGAACAGGCTGTTCAAGATGACGCTTTATTCGTTGGAAACCAGAATTTTAAACTGTTAAAAACACTTGGAGAAGGAGGTTTTGGTACAATTTCACTAGCACGAAAACAAGGTGGTAATAATAATGGACGGTTGTATGCAATTAAAAAAATAAAAAGAAAACAATTACAATCTGCAAATGCAGAACGTGAAGCATTAGAAGCAATAAGAAATACACCATTCCTACTGCAGTTACATTATTCGTTTCAATCAAGTAATAATCTGTACTTAGTGCTTGACTACTTGGTCGGTGGTGATCTTTTCACTTGTCGCCGTAAATTCAATAAAAAAGAAGTTAAATTTATTGTTGGCGAGGTGGTTTTAGCGCTAAGACATTTGCATGGACTTGGAATAGCACATCGCGATATTAAACCTGAAAATTTGATGATTGACAACGAAGGACATGTTGTCTTGGTTGACTTTGGAAACGCTATACAGTTTTCAAAATTTGATAAAATTAAAAAAACAAAAGTATCCTACCTAATTGGTTCAGTGGAGTACATGGCCCCAGAAATAGTACAACTTCAAGAACATGGAACGGCTGTAGATTGGTGGGCTCTTGGCATCCTTACTCATGAGTTGTACACAACCTATACACCTTTTAATGCTACTTCTGAAGAAGAAATTAAACAAAATATAATAACAAACAAGCCAAGTATTTACGGTAAATTACCAATTGTTGTTGCAAAATTTATAAGGCAGTTGCTGAACAAAAATCAGTACTTGAGGTTGGGCTGCCGATTTGCTAATGCAAAATTAGTGATGAGAAATGAATTTTTTAAGGGAATGGATTGGGTCGAACTTGAAAAAAAAGGGAGCCCATCTCCTCTAAAACCAAAAATTCAAAATAATGAAGATACATCATATTTTGAGACTGTGTTTACTGATGTTACACCTAAGCATTCTGTTAGTGAATGTTTTGAATGGTACAATGAAAAGGATTTTGTGCCATTGAATAGCAACGAAGAAGGAAAAGAAAACATGAAAAACAATTGGGATAAATTCGATAAAGTAGTTTCAAATTTTTTAATAAATAGAAAATAAAGAGAATAAATGTAAAAAAAATTTGATGTAATAGTGTTAAAAAAATAATTAATAAATACACACCTATAATGCATGATTATCAGTAAAATACGTGTATATGCAATAACTGTACGATATATTATTAAACAAAAATATCTTTGTACACTTAGTTTAAGATAGTTAAATATATTGTAATAAATTTTAAAATTTTTTTAAATATAAAATTTATTTTAACAATTATATGAGATTTTCATTTTATTTTGATTTAAAATTAATAAGTTAAAAAAATTAATTTACAATTTAGCATTGTTGTTGCAGGATATATATATATCCTATGTATATATGTATATATGTATATATTTATATATATATATATATATATATATATATATATATACATATATATATATATATATATATATATATATATATATATTTATCATATATTATAATGTCCCAGGTGTATATTTATATTCTTATGATCTTATATTCTTATATTCTTATTTTCTTATATTCTTATATGTTTATATGTTTGGTTCAAATTTTGTATGGCATCTCGAAAACGGCTCCAGGGAAGTTTTTGAAAATTTCCTATTTAGTAGAGAAAAAAATTCTAAGACTTTTGGCGTCCCCGGATTTTTCCCTGAATTTCCTGGAAACCCGTTATTTTGGAAAAACTGGAAAAAAAGTGATCCCTTTTTTGCTGTATTACTTTTAAGTCGTAAAAGATAGAAAGTTGAAATTTTGCATGTGTATTAAGCTATTTAATGCTGACATTTCTCAAAAATTAGAAACTCAAAAATTGAAAAAGGGGGGGTTGAAGAAATTCGGGGGCCCGGTAAGGAACTTTGGAAAAAGTTCATATTCTGGATTCTAGAATAATTAAGTAAATTATTAATAAAAAAAAATTCAAAATTTCAAAATTTTATTGGGGGGCACGGGGGCAGTATTTGCCGAGAGTAAAAATTGTGCTAGAAAGTTGAAATTTTGTATATAGGCTAACCTTGGTAACTTATTTACGAATCGAAAAAAAAAATCCCAAATTTTAAAAAAAAGTTGGTCAAATAACGAATAAATTGAAAATATTTTTTATTTTGTTGAAAAAAATATATTTTTTAGTGAGTAAAATTTATATAGAACACGTTTGATATTTCAATTTAAATATGGAACGAAAATTTGAAATGAAATTACGAATTATTTAATAGAATTTAAATTAAATATGGAAAAAGAAGGTTACGCTCTCTTTAATAATTAAAAAAAGAGGTAAAAATTTAAACAAATGACAGATCACTTGACGTCATTCCTTCCTCACCTTCCTCTCCACTTTTATTTGCCAACCATTGTTATCGTGATAAAACAAGAGAAGTGCCAAAGAGATACAGAAATGTCACAGCAATAGGAACTGTTGTTGCCATTATTAACTACTAGGATAACAACGTATTACGCATTAAAATAAAATTCAAACGTTAAATATATTATATCGGTCATTTTTTAAATATTCAATAAAATAAAAACGCAAATTTTTATTGAAATATTGATTAATATACAATATTTCAATAAAAAATTAAAAAATTGACCTAAAATATCAGTTCATACATATTTCATATATATACAGCTCATATATTTTTTATATAAATAAGAAATAATATTGGTTCTGATTGTAATATACAATTTTTGCATTACCATAGATATCTTTTATGAAACAAATATTATTATGTATTACAGGCTAACATTTAGAACCAGCCTGAAATGTTATTATTTCGTAACGATTTTAACATTTATATATTTTTTTTTTTGAGTTAGTATATATATTTAATTTCTCATGTATATTCCGAAGAAGAAGAAGAATTCCGCTTTGAAATTCTGATGCCGAGTTCACACATGCGTGATGGTGTACGAATGGTTAAAGTGAATATAAGTATATGTGAACCATGAAAGTTTTTGCTACTATGACGAAAATGTTTATTTTCGTGTACGAATACAGAACGTTATCCCTGTGAGCACGAACATTTTCACTGTGAGCAATATATACGTAAGCAGTATATTCTCTTTACCCATTAGTATTTGAACATTTGTGAACTCGGCACGAAGAATGTTCTAGAATAAATAATACAGTTTCTTTTTTCATTTTTATATTGGCTGTTTTGAAAAATTTAAAAGAACTGTTACAACCAAACGATTCATCGACTGTATTCATGGTCGCTTTAGGCGCCAATTTTGGAATAGTGAACTAAAATGCTCGGCGTCTCAACATTTGAAGGGAATGAAGGGTGAAGGGAGTGCACTGAGCTAAAGTTCAGTGCAGTTCAGTGATACCACATATTAAAACGTAATATTTTTTACTATTATTAAAATTTTAAAAACACATTTATATTAAATGAAAATAATTACATATATCTACTGATATTAAAAATGTAACAAATAGTATTGAAAAAGAAATAATAAACTCAAATATATTTCTACCAACAGAAATTGTAAACGTAAAAAATATTATGTTTTAATATGTGGTATCACTGAACTGCACTGAACTTTAGCTCAGATAGTACCCCCTGCTGAGTGTTTACTATGACATGAGTTCTTAACGTCTGCAAAGTCAATATATTGATTGTTGTTTGATTTATATCAAATTATAAATATAAGAATTTCTGTTGTTAAGTATAGAATAATAATTTATTTGTGCATTAAAACTACTTTTGATATATAAGGTAAGCTTTTTACTAATTTAATCTAATACATTTATTTATTTATATTTATATGTTGTTACATTTATAGGTATGTTGTATACAAAAATACTATTATGTATTCTGCAAAATGTTGAAGTTTTTCGATGAAGTAGCTACATATGAGTATTATAAATTATCTATTTACTATATCTAAAAAATTGTGAAATATATGAAAATATCAGTGTATTAACTGTTACTTTGTTTTGGTTATGTCTTGACAACAATGTATTTAGCAAGATTTTTTGCTTTACTTAGTACTGTCATTACATAATTAAAACGATTTGTATACTTTTGTTATAGTAGCAGAAGAAAAATAATTTATCTTACATTGTGTCCCGTACTTAAAGTTTTTGAATATGTTTTAAAGTTTATATTTCGAACAAAACTTTCAAGTTTTTTCCATCATCGGCCATCCGCGGAATCAGCACGTACAAAAATGACTACCAAAACTGTTTTTATGCAATATCTTCTGAATCTTATTATCAATCTGAAAGACGAGTAAATGATGTTTATCAAATAGGTAATTACTATTTGCTGTATTAAAACCGTTTTTAGCGCCTGCGGATGTCTGATTCTGCTAAAAACTTGGAATCTTTATTACGAATTAATATTATTTGTAGTAATTTACCGATATTTATAACTTATGTGATATCCTATTTAATCTTACGTTCGGCCAAATTTGTTTTTTTGTATATTATACTCTATTTGTTTTCAGATTACCGAATTATTAGTGTTGTACTTAGTATAATACTTATATTCTAATTGAGAAAGACGACATCGATTGTCAATACTGGTTTGTTCTTTTCATTTATTAATAAATATTTTAAAAATTTCTTTATGTAACCTTAAATTTCTGCCATAAGTACTCTTAGTTATTTAGTATATAGTAGAAGTAGTATTACTTATTTATCTTTGTTATTCATTATCGTATTGATTTTTCATTTTAGAAGACTGCAAATCTCTGCATTGGTTACATATTTATATAATATACAGCTATATATTACAATATACTGGAGTATTCCTCTGTGGCATATGTTACATCACAGAGATCTTCTAAGGAGCTAAGTATATTTATCTATACAAATATTTATATTAATATGAATTATTAATCAAAATTGCAATTTCTTTTTTATGCTTTACACCTATTTATAATAATAGTTTAGGTAATACTTTCATTTTTATTTTATAATATATATATAGCTTATTTATTTACTTCTACTACAACATGTCTAAATCATTATTTGGCTGTGGTAGGAAAAAACGGATTTCGTCTGATCATATTAAGATTTTAAGGTCCAATTCAAATAAATTAAAAAAACCAATATCAATTGTTAGAGGTACTTTTAATCAATTTGACAAAAGATTTAGTAAAACGACACGTGGTCTACAATGTAGTAGTTGCAGTGTTGCTGCAATATGTGTTAATGAAACTACGCCGTTAAATACATGGGATTCAGATACATTAGATTCTATTTTAATACTTGGAGATCAGTGTTACTTAGACAATTGTTTAGGTAACGAACACCGATTCATATTAGCTGATAAAGTCAAGAAAAACATCTCTTTAAAAGAAAACACATACGTCGTATATTATGATAACACAAAAACCCACTGGGGCGACATTAGAAATGTAAATACAGAAATAAGAGAGCTAACAATTTCCTTTTTAAAGTCATATTTTGATACATATAAAAATGGATTATTTACAGTTAGTGATCAGACCTTTGTCATTTTTAAAGAATCTGATTTATTTTGGGTATTTGATTCACATCCAAGAGGCATTAAAGGACAAATTGTTTGTGAGAGAGATGGAAAGTCCGTTCTTTTAGGCTTTAAAGATCTTCTAGATGTCATAAATTTGATTAAATTTAATTTTAGTAGCTGTAAAACCACAGAATTTTCTATTGCTCCTATTAGCATATTAAGCACTATAGATAACAGTACATTAAAAGAAATAAATAATTCTTCTACTTCTGTAAACATTGACGAAATTTTAACAAGTTCCATTTATAATTATCCAAATGTTAATGTCTCTGAAAAAGGTATAACTGTATTTAAACTGCCGGAACCTTATAAAATTTTACAAGCAAATTTTAATCAGGCAAGTGACGTTTTTCTAAAATTTCCTAAAAATTCTCAATGTACGGCAATAGCTACATTTAGTATATGTATGCAAGAATTAATTACATTAAATAGCTGGACCACCTCAGTATTGGATTATATTTTAATACTAGGAGACAATTGTTATCGAAAAAGTTTAAAACCCGGTTGTCACCCTTTCCTATTAATTGAGGAGATTATTCCAAATATATCTATTGGTAATGGTGCTACATGTAAAATTAATTATGATCTTATGGACACTGCTCAAGGTCATCTTAATATATTAACAGGAGATTTTTTAGAAAAATACTTTAAAAAATATAAAAATGGACTATTCACTACTTGCAGTCAAACATTTTCATTATTCAAACATGACAGCCTTTTCTGGATATTTGATTCCCATTCCAGGGGTATAAAGGGACAATCTATTTCGAACTCTAATGGCAAAGCAGTACTTTTATGTTATAAATACATAAATGATTTAGTCGATCTAATTCAATATAATTTTCGAGATTCTGGAGGTTCTTTACTTTTTACAATTCTTCCAATTACTGTAGAAAGTATTACAGGAAATATTAACATATCAGAAATATATGAATATTCATACTTAAGCTTCACAAATGAAGTTAGTGCAATAAGTGACAGTGTTAGTGTAATATGTGATAATATAGCAAGTGATACAAGATATTTAGTAAGTGATAATGTGCAATTTAATGAATTAGAGAATGTAAGTGATACAGTATTATCAAAAGAAATATGCCATGAACGTAGTACTGCATTGGAAGTTAGAGTAAGTGAAAGGCTGCTAAAAAAGGCGAAACAAGACAAAGGTATACGAAGAAAAACAATATTACAGTCTCAATGTAAGCAAGACAAAGATAAACGCTTACAAAAGCAGATTTCCAGAAATAAGAATAATTTCAAAAAGGAAACTACAGGTGGAAGGCAAAAAAGGTTAAACAAACTAAAGATATGTTTGGAAAAGAAGTTAGAAAACGAAACAAGTGAATTAAAACAAATTCGCTTGAAAGAACAGGCGATCAAAAATAGCAGAAGATTCAAAAGAGAAAAGCCCGACAATAGAAGAATAAGATTAGAGAAAATGAAAGCAGATTTTAGAAAGAAATTAATTAAGGAAACAAGTGAATTAAAACAAATTCGTTTAAGAGAACAGGCGGTGAGAGATAGCAAGAGATTCAAAAGAGAAACGCCTGTTAATAAAAGAACAAGACTAGAGAAACTGAAAGCAGATTTTAAGAAGAAATTAATTAGGGAAACAAGTCAATTAAAACAAATTCGCTTAAAAGAACAGGCGGTGAGAGATAGCAAGAAATTTAGAAAGGAAACACCGGATCAAAGGCGAAGAAGACTAGAGAAAAGAAAAGCTGATTTTAGAAAGAAAATAATTATGGAAACAAGTCAATTAAAACAAATTCGCTTAAAAGAACAGGCGGTGAGAGATAGCAAGAAATTTAGAGAGGAAACACCGGATCAAAGGCGAAGAAGACTAGAGAAAATGAAAGCTGATTTTAGAAAGAAATTAATTAGGGAAACAAGTCAATTAAAACAAATTCGCTTAAAAGAACAGGCGGTGAGAGATAGCAAGAAATTTAGAGAGGAAACACCGGATCAAAGGCGAAGAAGACTAGAGAAAATGAAAGCTGATTTTAGAAAGAAATTAATTAGGGAAACAAGTCAATTAAAACAAATTCGCTTAAAAGAACAGGCGGTGAGAGATAGCAAGAAATTTAGAGAGGAAACACCGGATCAAAGGCGAAGAAGACTAGAGAAAAGAAAAGCTGATTTTAGAAAGAAAATAATTATGGAAACAAGTCAATTAAAACAAATTCGCTTAAAAGAACAGGCGGTGAGAGATAGCAAGAAATTTAGAGAGGAAACACCGGATCAAAGGCGAAGAAGACTAGAGAAAATGAAAGCAGCTTTTAAAAAAAAATTAAGTTTGGAAACAAATGTCGCGAGACAAGTTCGCCTAAAGAAGCAGAATTTAATAAACAAAAAGCGATTACTACAAGAAAATATAAATGAAAAAGACAGAAGGAAAAAAAATTGTTATTTCGAAAAAGAATTAGGTTAGCCAATGAAAAGGAAGAAGCCAAACGAATCAGATTACAGAAAATAGCATTACAAAAGCAAAGAAATTTAGCTAAAGCATCAGAACTTGAATCAGAAAGGGAAACACAGAATAAAACACCCAACATACCGCAACCAATATTAAGTACAGCACTTCAAGAAATAGACGATGAAACATTTGTAATACAACATCACTGTGGATCTATGAATGTCATATGTCAATTTTGCAACGCAAGTCATTTCAAAAATGAAAAACCGACAGATGGAAAATTTTCATTATGCTGTTCAAAAGGTAAAGTTTCAATTCCGAACCCTTCTAACCCTTTTCCAGAGTTGTTAATAGAACTAATGACTAATATGCATCCCCTTTCTGGTAATTTTATGGACAACATCAGAAACTACAATAGCTCTCTTGCATTTGCTTCATTTGGAGCACATATTAATAATCGCCCAGGCACACGTGGGCCCTACTGTTTCAGGATATGTGGTCAAGTTTACCATAGAATATCATCGGCACACCCTACGGAAGGAAAACAGCCACAATATGGTCAGCTGTATATTCTAGATCCTGATGATGCTATATGTAATAGAATGCAAGGCGATGTTAATCGTAAATGCAAGAGACAACTATTTGAGCAATTGGATTCTTTAATAAGAAATGTAAATCCATATGCTGCAGCATATAAAATGATGGCTGAAGTAGAAAGAGAGGAGATTGCAAAAGCTAATTTAGAAGGTAGAAACCCTTTTGATGTGCAGATGAATATTGTTCAGCAGCTCACAAAAGATCGACGGCGATACAACGTGCCGTCTACTAATGAAGTAGCTTTAATTTTTACAAGCAAAGATGGATTACCACCTTCTGATAGAGACATTTGTGTCTATCAAAAAGATGGTAATCTCCGCAACATTAATATTCTAAACGAAAATTGCGATCCAATGACTTATCCGCTGTTATGTCCAACCGGTGAACTCGGTCATTCGGAACATTTACTAAATGTATCATTAGGAAGAAGAATTTCTCATCGGCAATTTTATTCTTATAAACTTAGATGCACGGGCTCTTTCAATCCATTTCTTAGTGCCGGAAAACTTACTCAACAGTATATTGTTGACGCGTATTCCAAAATCGAAGGTAATAGACTTAATTTCATTCGGAAGGCAAATACACAAAAGAAATTGCGGTCAGAAATGTATAAAGGGTTGATGGATTACGTCAAAAATAAATCCATTAATGAAGGAATTATACCTGGCAGAATGGTTATTTTACCAAGTACATTTGTCGGAAGTCCACGTAGCATGTCACAACATTATCTTGATGCTATGGGAATTATTTGTAAATATGGTTCACCGGATTTGTTTATTACAATGACATGTAATCCCGAGTGGCCAGAAATTAAAAGTAATTTACTTAATAATCAACGAACCGAAAATCGCCCCGATTTAGTCGTTAGAGTATTTCAATTAAAAGTGAAAGAACTCTTTGACGATCTATTGAAAAGACATATTTTCGGTAAGGTAACAGCTATCGTTTCTGTTATTGAATTTCAAAAACGCGGTTTACCTCACATTCACATTCTAATAATTTTAAATAATCAAAATAAAATTCGAAACACGGAACTTATTGATAAAGTTGTATCTGCAGAAATTCCAGATAGTGAAACTCATCCCATTTTATTTGATGTGGTCAAGAAATGTATGATTCACGGTCCATGTGGACCATATAATTTAAATGCTCCATGCATGAAAGACAATAAATGCAGTAAAGATTTTCCGAAATCATTTCAAGCTTCCACTGTAAATAACAGTAACGGGTATCCTTTGTACAGACGTAGGGATAATAATTCAAAAATTGATTTTTACACGGCAAAAGGCACTATAAAACATACAGTAGATAATAGATGGGTTGTACCGTACAATAGATTCCTTTCCTTGAAATATAAATGCCACATTAATGTTAAAATTTGCGCTTCGGTTAAAAGCGTAAAATATTTATTTAAATATATATATAAGGGCCATGATTGTGCCAATGTTAAAATAACATCTGAAGGACAAGCACAATTAGACTGGGATGAAGTTTCATTTTATTTAGACGCGCGATATGTATCACCACCGGAAGCCATGTGGAGAATATTTGCATTCGATCTGCAATATAAAACACACACTATATATAGGTTAGCAGTTCATTTAGAAAACCAACAAAATATTTTATTTACTGAAGGAAATGAAGAATCTGCATTAGCAAAGTCTTCAGAAACTACATTAACGGCTTGGTTTAAATTAAATTCAACATCGGTAGAGGCTAAAACTTATTTGTATACGGAAATACCCGAACATTACATTTTTGATCGCAAAAAGACATGGACTTTAAGACAGCGCATAAGTCATTTGATAATTCCGAGAATGTATAGTGTTAGTCCTAAAGAAGGTGAAAGGTTTTATTTAAGGTTATTGTTGCTTCATGTACGCGGCGCTACATGTTTCAAAGACTTGCGAACTCTCAATGGAATCGAATATTCCACTTTCCACGAAACAGCAAAACAATTAGGTTTATTGAATGATTCTACTCAATGGGATCGTTGTTTAGATGATGCTTCAATTTGTAAAATGCCCAAACAGCTACGACAGCTATTTGCTTTTATTTGTATTTTTTGCGAACCCTGCGATCCTAATTTATTATGGGATAATCATAAAGTAACTTTATGCGAGGATTATAGTTTAACTTATAACCAAGAAACTGCGGAACAGTTAGCTATCAATGACATCATTGATATTTTTAAATTACATAATTTCAATTATACTGATTTTGGATTTCTGGAATATCGTAATGTAAATTTAGTTTTAGTTAGGGAAACATTTAACCAAACAGAAGAATTTGAGCAAGGGGTTAATTTTAGTAATCAATTAAATTCGGAACAGAAAAACGTATTTGATGAAATAATGCTTTGCATAAACAATGATAATGAAGAGCAAAGATATTTCTTTATTCATGGGTCGGGTGGTTCTGGGAAAACATTTCTTTATACTGCTTTACTACACGTCGTACGTGGAATGGGATTAACTGCTATACCTGTGGCTTGGACAGGGATAGCTGCGACTTTACTGAAAGCGGGGAGGACAATTCATTCACAGTTTAAATTACCGGTTCCCCTAGATGGAAATTCAACTTCATCCATAAGGCACAACTCTATTGATGGGAAGTTATTAAAATCAGCTAAGTTAATTATATGGGACGAGGTTACAATGGCGCCTTACTTTGCTTTAGATGTAGTAGATATGTGCCTTCGCGATTTAATGAAAAATAATAAGCCATTTGGTAATATAATCATTTTACTAGGAGGAGATTTTCGACAATGTCTTCCAGTTGTTAAACGCGGAACGGTTGCAGATATAGTTTCAACGTGTATTTAAAATAGCAGGTTATGGTCACTTTTCAAAATTAAGCATCTGACAATTAACATGAGAGTTGCGCAAGAAGAAATCGATTTTAAAACGTGGTTATTACAACTTGGAGATGGACTAATTAATGATTGTCCAGGTAGTGTAGTAAACATGGTTAAAATTCCAAATAAATTCATTTCCGCCAAACCTTTAGTCGATGAAATATACGGCGATATTAATTTAGTTACTCTTGATGAATTAAAATCTCGCGTAATTTTATGTCCATTAAATGAAGACACATTACAGATTAATGAAAAAATTTTAAATTTATTGGATGGGGAACAAATTTGCTCTTTAAGTCATGACTCTGTTTCAACTGATTCTGATACAGAACAAAATCATTTCCCAGTAGAATTTTTAAATAGTTTGACACCATCGGGTATGCCTCCACATAAATTAAATTTAAAAATAGGTGCAATCATAATGCTTTTAAGAAATATGAATGCTAATAGTGGACTTTGCAATGGAACCCGTTTAATTGTAAAACATATCTATACATCTGTAATAGATGCAGAAATAATTACTGGAAGTCACACTGGTGATCGCGCTCTTATTCCTAAAATAGTTTTAGCTCCTTCTGATATAAATCTTCCATTTATACTTAAAAGAGTTCAGTTTCCTGTTCGATTAGCATTTGCTATGACAATAAATAAATCACAAGGTCAAACTTTTGAAAAAGTAGGTGTTTTATTACGGGAACCAGTTTTTACCCATGGCCAATTATATGTCGCGTTTTCAAGGGTTAAATCATCCAATAACTTAAAAATTGAAACATTAACCTCTGTTGCTAAATCAAAGAAAGATATATTTACATCTAACGTAGTTTATAAAAATGTACTTCTATTAGAATAGATACCTCCAAATTATTCGAAACTATTTACTTTTTGCTATTTCATCTGCTATTCGTGTTTTATAAGTAATAATATAATCTTTCATCATGTTCAAGTCAAGTAATAGTGTCCTTAAATTTTAGATTCTCTTTACGTATTTTTCTTTTAGCAGTCATTTGTTAAACAAATACTCTAATCGGGAGAGTGAGATTATCATTTAATTGCTTCTAGATAGATATAATTGAGATTTATTTTTTAAGTTCTCATTATTTTTTTATTATATAGTTCACAATAATTTTTACTTAATTAAACTATTAACCTTAAAAACCTTTCATCGTTTTTACGGTTCGAAATTATTTAATCTTTGCGATTTCACCTGTTTACCGTGTTTTATAAGTAATCATGTTTTATTTTATCATTTTTAACCCAAATAGTGCTTTAAATTTTAGATTCTCTTTACGTATTTTTCTATTGGCTTTCATTTGTTAAACAAATACTCTGGTCGGGAGAGTGAGATTATCATTTGATTGCTTTTAGATAGGTATAATTGAGATTTATTATTTAAGTTCTTACTATTATTTTATTATTTACTCTTAAATTTTAGATTCTCTTTACGTATTTTTCTATTGGCTTTCATTTGTTAAACAAATACTCTGGTCGGGAGAGTGAGATTATCATTTGATTGCTTTTAGATAGGTATAATTGAAATTTATTATTTAAGTTCTTATTATTATATTATTATTTACTCTTAAATTTGAGATTCTCTTTACGTATTTTTCTATTGGCTTTTATTTGTTAAACAAATACTCTGGTCGGGAGAGTGAGATTATCATTTGATTGCTTTTAGATAGGTATAATTGAGATTTATTATTTAAGTTCTTATTATTATTTTATTATTTACTCTTAAATTTTAGATTCTCTTTACGTATTTTTCTATTGGCTTTCATTTGTTAAACAAATACTCTGGTCGGGAGAGTGAGATTATCATTTGATTGCTTTTAGATAGGTATAATTGAAATTTATTATTTAAGTTCTTATTATTATATTATTATTTACTCTTAAATTTGAGATTCTCTTTACGTATTTTTCTATTGGCTTTTATTTGTTAAACAAATACTCTGGTCGGGAGAGTGAGATTATCATTTGATTGCTTTTAGATAGGTATAATTGAGATTTATTATTTAAGTTCTTATTATTATTTTATTATTTACTCTTAAATTTTAGATTCTCTTTACGTATTTTTCTATTGGCTTTCATTTGTTAAACAAATACTCTGGTCGGGAGAGTGAGATTATCATTTGATTGCTTTTAGATAGGTATAATTGAAATTTATTATTTAAGTTCTTATTATTATATTATTATTTACTCTTAAATTTGAGATTCTCTTTACGTATTTTTCTATTGGCTTTCATTTGTTAAACAAATACTCTGGTCGGGAGAGTGAGATTATCATTTGATTGCTTTTAGATAGGTATAATTGAGATTTATTATTTAAGTTCTTATTATTATATTATTATTTACTCTTAAATTTGAGATTCTCTTTACGTATTTTTCTATTGGCTTTCATTTGTTAAACAAATACTCTGGTCGGGAGAGTGAGATTATCATTTGATTGCTTTTAGATAGGTATAATTGAGATTTATTATTTAAGTTCTTATTATTATTTTATTATTTACTCTTAAATTTGAGATTCTCTTTACGTATTTTTCTATTGGCTTTCATTTGTTAAACAAATACTCTGGTCGGGAGAGTGAGATTATCATTTGATTGCTTTTAGATAGGTATAACTGAGATTTATTATTTGAGTTCTCATTTTTATTTTATTATTTACCCTTAGATGAAAGTGTTATATATATTATATCGTGCGTACGAAGTGATGTACTCTTTGCCATTTTACCTGCCTTTCGTGTTTACTTAGTAATAGTGTTATATTTCATTGTTTTCAAGCCAAATAGTAGTGTTCTTAAATTTTAAATTCTCTTTCCGTATTCTTCTTTTAGCAGTCATTTGTTAAACAAATACTCTGATCGGGAGAGTGAGATTATCATTTAATTGCTTTTAGATAGGTATAATTGAGATTTATTATTTAAGTACTCATAATTACTTTATTATTAACTTTTAGATGTAAGTGTTATATATATTATATTGTATGTTATTGGCATTTTAATTGTTTTCAGATTACCACATATCCTTTTATGAATTCTTTCCTTTTTATAATCCTATGTTGGTCCTCTCCTCTCCCGACAACGAAGTTTCAAATTTATAAAATTCAGTCATATTCATATTGAAATAACTTCTACATAACTACATGCATGCTAAATTATCATATGAATAATATATTTTAAAAATTTGTTTTATATTCTTTACCTGCTCGCTGGTGTTGTCGCATGATTTATTTGATAACGTTTAGAAAAATACTCTTATTTACAAATCATTAATCGTAATACATTTTTAAGTGTAGTCTAATGTGTAATAACTGTTATCAGATCAGTATTTTTATTACAACGTTTGCAGATAAATTAACTAAAAAGAATATTTCCTTTTTAAATTATAAATTATGCTTTCATATTATTAATTATTAATACGAATATTGCTATTACAAATAATTAACATTAAATATTAATATTAATATAGTACATATTAAGTTTTAGGTCTTTGCAACTAAGAAGTGTATAAAGTGTGTCTAGACCTACCAGTATGGAAGAATCATTTGTCTGAAATACGTTAAAAAGTAACCTAAAATACCTTTACGACACAATTATATATATCAGCATGATGATACAATCATATCATTATGCTGAGATTCTTTAAAATAACATAACATTCTCAGGTATTATGCTTTTTAAATAGATTTTTAAACAAATGAATTAATGCTTTTGATGTTGCAAAACATTATTTTTGTGTTTAATTTTTGTGAAATAACTGTTATAACTTTTAACTACAAATATTATTACTATTCTATATTATCCTTTTATTAAAAATAAATACAATATATTCTTCATGTTGTTTAAGACGATCATGCAAGTACGATGTAAATTAATGTTATTGTAATTTACAGAGCGAAAAAAGGGCCGTGGCAATAAGAAGATTTTAGTTGATCGTGTATATTTATAAAATACAACAAAGACCCGGCTTATGGGAAATTCATTATCTATTATTCTGATAAACAATTCAATGAAGCAGATATTAGTGCTGTTCATCACATGTACAAACTGTAAGTGCATAATTTATTTGTTTTGCATTCAGTATATTTTCTTTATTTATTTATTAAGAATGCTTCTTTTAGGAGGGGAATAATAAAGTGCTACTATTTAAATGCTAAACCTGGAATAGTAATGAGATAATAACCGCCAACATCACAGAAGACTACTGTCCTACTATCACAGAAGATGTTATATCCACACCGATTAAGGCATGACAATCTGAAACGACAGTGCGTTAATAGCTATACGTTTATGAAGAAACAACAAGAATGATAACAACATGAAAAATACAAAGAATACTGTTTACTGGTTAATGAAGAAATAATTTTAATTATGTATATTAAAGTGTACGAAAAATGAAGACGATGTATATAAATCTATATTTAATATATTTAACAGAAATATTTAAATTTAATTATGAAACATTTAAAAATTATTATAAAACTAGAATTTTAATTTTTTTTGATATGATATAATAAGTAAATCCTGTAGAATATTTGTTCCAATAAGAAATTTTAAAGTAGTAGATCATATTATAAGATGAAATACAACATTTTCATTTTAAAATATTTATTTATTTCATGTACGAGTATGATATCTAAGAAATAGCGACAGTGCTTTTCTAATTTTAATATGAAAAATTTGAAATGAAATTACGTATTACTTTATGAAATTCAAATAATATATATTAAACAAACGTCGCTTTGCGACGGGGTAAAAGCTAGTATATATATAAATTCCTTTAAGTTATCAACTTATACTGCTGTATGTAGCTTTTTTGTATGTCGATGTTTAATATTGACAAAATGTACAATAATGTACATAAATTAAAAAATAAACTAGCTAAACCTGAGCACGGTTCAATCTGACATAAAATAAACAAGCCTTTGCATAACCGAAAAGACACTAAAGTACAAAATATTTAGCCAATCGATAAAACTGATTTATTTTTAAGGAATAAGATAATTTTTTATATTGTATGTATTTTTGTACCTATAATTTTAATGTTATGTAATAATAAATTTTTCTACGAGAATATATATGACCCGTGTTGTATTTAACCTCTAAATTTGACATTTGAAGATAGTTAGTTGATATTTTATATATATACGTAGAGGGCTACACGTTCACAGTAAAGTTCATTTACTCGACAGCATTCGACAAGGAAGGTTGTTGTTTAAAATTATTTCAACATTTGGTCATCAGAAAACTTAATTTTATATATTGTAATTATATATTAATATTAGAAGAAGTATTTTAAGGTAAAAATATTGTTACCGAATTTCTTAAAAATTATGTATATGTTTTATTTTTTAATATTTAAAAATTAATAATAATATTTTTGTTTCAGAAATTTACTTAAATTAGAAGAGCAGAGATCTTTTGCTACTTCTTAATATACACTTAATAAAAATTTATTAATGTCTCTACTACAAAACTTAATAATGGAACAGGCTGTTCAAGATGACGCTTTATTCGTTGGAAACCAGAATTTTAAACTGTTAAAAACACTTGGAGAAGGAGGTTTTGGTACAATTTCACTAGCACGAAAAAAAGGTGGTATTAATAATGGACGGTTGTATGCAATTAAAAAAATAAAAAGAAAACAATTACAATCTGCAAATGCAGAACGTGAAGCATTAGAAGCAATAAGAAATACACCATTCCTACTGCAGTTACATTATTCGTTTCAATCAAGTAATAATCTGTACTTAGTGCTTGACTACTTGGTCGGTGGTGATCTTTTCACTTGTCGCCGTAAATTCAATAAAGAAGAAGTTAAATTTATTGTTGGCGAGGTGGTTTTAGCGCTAAGACATTTGCATGGACTTGGAATAGCACATCGCGATATTAAACCTGAAAATTTGATGATTGACAACGAAGGACATGTTGTCTTGGTTGACTTTGGAAACGCTATACAGTTTTCAAAATTTGATAAAATTAAAAAAACAAAAGTATCCTACCTAATTGGTTCAGTGGAGTACATGGCCCCAGAAATAGTACAACTTCAAGAACATGGAACGGCTGTAGATTGGTGGGCTCTTGGCATCCTTACTCATGAGTTGTACACAACCTATACACCTTTTAATGCTACTTCTGAAGAAGAAATTAAACAAAATATAATAACAAACAAGTTAAGTATTTACGGTAAATTACCAATTGTTGTTGCAAAATTTATAAGGCAGTTGCTGAACAAAAATCAGTACTTGAGGTTGGGCTGCCGATTTGCTAATGCAAAATTAGTGATGAGAAATGAATTTTTTAAGGGAATGGATTGGGTCGAACTTGAAAAAAAAGGGAGCCCATCTCCTCTAAAACCAAAAATTCAAAATAATGAAGATACATCATATTTTGAGACTGTGTTTACTGATGTTACACCTAAGCATTCTGTTAGTGAATGTTTTGAATGGTACAATGAAAAGGATTTTGTGCCATTGAATAGCAACGAAGAAGGAAAAGAAAACATGAAAAACAATTAGGATAAATTCGATAAAGTAGTTTCAAATTTCTTAATAAATAGAAAATAAAGAGAATAATTGAAAAAAAATTTGATGTAATAGTGTTAAAAAAATAATTAATAAATACACACCTATAATGCATGATTATCAGTAAAATACGTGTATATGCAATAACTGTACGATATATTATTAAACAAAAATATCTTTTTACACTTAGTTTAAGATAGTTAAATATATTGTAATAAATTTTAAAATTTTTTTAAATATAAAATTTATTTTAACAATTATATGAGATTTTCATTTTATTTTGATTTAAAATTAATAAGTTAAAAAAATTAATTTACAATTTAGCATTGTTGTTGCAGGATATATATATATCCTATGTATATATGTATATATTTATATATATATATATATATATACATATATATATATATATATATATATATATATATTTATATATATATAAATTCCTTTAAGTTATCAACTTATACTGCTGTATGTAGCTTTTTTGTATGTCGATGTTTAATATTGACAAAATGTACAATAATGTACATAAATTAAAAAATAAACTAGCTAAACCTGAGCACGGTTCAATCTGACATAAAATAAACAAGCTTTTGCATAACCGAAAAGACACTAAAGTACAAAATATTTAGCCAATCGATAAAACTGATTTATTTTTAAGGAATAAGATAATTTTTTATATTGTATGTATTTTTGTACCTATAATTTTAATGTTATGTAATAATAAATTTTTCTACGAGAATATATATGACCCGTGTTGTATTTAACCTCTAAATTTGACATTTGAAGATAGTTAGTTGATATTTTATATATATACGTAGAGGGCTACACGTTCAAAGTAAAGTTCATTTACTCGACAGCATTCGACAAGGAATGTTGTTGTTTGAAATTATTTCAACATTTGGTCATCAGAAAACTTAATTTTATATATTGTAAATATATATTAATATTAGAAGAAGTATTTTAAGGTAAAAATATTGTTACCGAATTTCTTAAAAATTATGTATATGTTTTATTTTTTAATATTTAAAAATTAATAATAATATTTTTGTTTCAGAAATTTACTTAAATTAGAAGAGCAGAGATCTTTTGCTACTTCTTAATATACACTTAATAAAAATTTATTAATGTCTCTACTACAAAACTTAATAATGGAACAGGCTGTTCAAGATGACGCTTTATTCGTTGGAAACCAGAATTTTAAACTGTTAAAAACACTTGGAGAAGGAGGTTTTGGTACAATTTCACTAGCACGAAAACAAGGTGGTATTAATAATGGACGGTTGTATGCAATTAAAAAAATAAAAAGAAAACAATTACAATCTGCAAATGCAGAACGTGAAGCATTAGAAGCAATAAGAAATACACCATTCCTACTGCAGTTACATTATTCGTTTCAATCAAGTAATAATCTGTACTTAGTGCTTGACTACTTGGTCGGTGGTGATCTTTTCACTTGTCGCCGTAAATTCAATAAAGAAGAAGTTAAATTTATTGTTGGCGAGGTGGTTTTAGCGCTAAGACATTTGCATGGACTTGGAATAGCACATCGCGATAATAAACCTGAAAATTTGATGATTGACAACGAAGGACATGTTGTCTTGGTTGACTTTGGAAACGCTATACAGTTTTCAAAATTTGATAAAATTAAAAAAACAAAAGTATCCTACCTAATTGGTTCAGTGGAGTACATGGCCCCAGAAATAGTACAACTTCAAGAACATGGAACGGCTGTAGATTGGTGGGCTCTTGGCATCCTTACTCATGAGTTGTACACAACCTATACACCTTTTAATGCTACTTCTGAAGAAGAAATTAAACAAAATATAATAACAAACAAGCCAAGTATTTACGGTAAATTACCAATTGTTGTTGCAAAATTTATAAGGCAGTTGCTGAACAAAAATCAGTACTTGAGGTTGGGCTGCCGATTTGCTAATGCAAAATTAGTGATGAGAAATGAATTTTTTAAGGCAATGGATTGGGTCGAACTTGAAAAAAAAGGGAGCCCATCTCCTCTAAAACCAAAAATTCAAAATAATGAAGATACATCATATTTTGAGACTGTGTTACTGATGTACACCTAAGCATTCTGTTAGTGAATGTTTTGAATGGTACAATGAAAAGGATTTTGTGCCATTGAATAGCAACGAAGAAGGAAAAGAAAACATAAAAAACAATTGGGATAAATTCGATAATGTACTTTCAAATTTCTTAATAAATAGAAAATAAAGAGAATAAATGTAAAAAAAATTTGATGTAATAGTGTTAAAAAAATAATTAATAAATACACACCTATAATGCATGATTATCAGTAAAATACGTGTATATGCAATAACTGTACGATATATTATTAAACAAAAATATCTTTGTACATTTAGTTTAAGATAGTTAAATATATTGTAATAAATTTTAAAATTTTTTTAAATATAAAATTTATTTTAAGAATTATATGAGATTTTCATTTTATTTTGATTTAAAATTAATAAGTTAAAAAAATTAATTTACAATTTAGCATTGTTGTTGCAGGATATATATATATCCTATGTATATATGTATATATGTATATATTTATATATATATATATATATATATATATATATACATATATATATATATATATATATATATATATATATATATATATTTATATATATATATAAATTCCTTTAAGTTATCAACTTATACTGCTGTATGTAGCTTTTTTGTATGTCGATGTTTAATATTGACAAAATGTACAATAATGTACATAAATTAAAAATAAACTAGCTAAACCTGAGCACAGTTCAATCTGACATAAAATAAACAAGCCTTTGCATAACCGAAAAGACACTAAAGTACAAAATATTTAGCCAATCGATAAAACTGATTTATTTTTAAGGAATAAGATAATTTTTTATATTGTATGTATTTTTGTACCTATAATTTTAATGTTATGTAATAATAAATTTTTCTACGAGAATATATATGACCCGTGTTGTATTTAACCTCTAAATTTGACATTTGAAGATAGTTAGTTGATATTTTATATATATACGTAGAGGGCTACACGTTCAAAGTAAAGTTCATTTACTCGACAGCATTCGACAAGGAAGGTTGTTGTTTGAAATTATTTCAACATTTGGTCATCAGAAACTTAATTTTATATATTGTAATTATATATTAATATTAGAAGAAGTATTTTAAGGTAAAAATATTGTTACCGAATTCTTAAAATTATGTATATGTTTTATTTTTTAATATTTAAAAATTAATAATAATATTTTTGTTTCAGAAATTTACTTAAATTAGAAGAGCAGAGATCTTTTGCTACTTCTTAATATACACTTAATAAAAATTTATTAATGTCTCTACTACAAAACTTAATAATGGAACAGGCTGTTCAAGATGACGCTTTATTCGTTGGAAACCAGAATTTTAAACTGTTAAAAACACTTGGAGAAGGAGGTTTTGGTACAATTTCACTAGCACGAAAACAAGGTGGTATTAATAATGGACGGTTGTATGCAATTAAAAAAATAAAAAGAAAACAATTACAATCTGCAAATGCAGAACGTGAAGCATTAGAAGCAATAAGAAATACACCATTCCTACTGCAGTTACATTATTCGTTTCAATCAAGTAATAATCTGTACTTAGTGCTTGACTACTTGGTCGGTGGTGATCTTTTCACTTGTCGCCGTAAATTCAATAAGAAGAAGTTAAATTTATTGTTGGCGAGGTGGTTTTAGCGCTAAGACATTTGCATGGACTTGGAATAGCACATCGCGATATTAAACCTGAAAATTTGATGATTGACAACGAAGGACATGTTGTCTTGGTTGACTTTGGAAACGCTATACAGTTTCAAAATTTGATAAAATTAAAAAAAACAAAAGTATCCTACCTAATTGGTTCAGTGGAGTACATGGCCCCAGAAATAGTACAACTTCAAGAACATGGAACGGCTGTAGATTGGTGGGCTCTTGGCATCCTTACTCATGAGTTGTACACAACCTATACACCTTTTAATGCTACTTCTGAAGAAGAAATTAAACAAAATATAATAACAAACAAGCCAAGTATTTACGGTAAATTACCAATTGTTGTTGCAAAATTTATAAGGCAGTTGCTGAACAAAAATCAGTACTTGAGGTTGGGCTGCCGATTTGCTAATGCAAAATTAGTGATGAGAAATGAATTTTTTAAGGGAATGGATTGGGTCGAACTTGAAAAAAAAGGGAGCCCATCTCCTCTAAAACCAAAAATTCAAAATAATGAAGATACATCATATTTTGAGACTGTGTTTACTGATGTTACACCTAAGCATTCTGTTAGTGAATGTTTTGAATGGTACAATGAAAAGGATTTTGTGCCATTGAATAGCAACGAAGAAGGAAAAGAAAACATGAAAAACAATTGGGATAATTCGATAAAGTAGTTTCAAATTTCTTAATAAATAGAAAATAAAGAGAATAAATGTAAAGAAAATTTGATGTAATAGTGTTAAAAAAATAATTAATAAATACACACCTATAATGCATGATTATCAGTAAAATACGTGTATATGCAATAACTGTACGATATATTATTAAACAAAAATATCTTTGTACATTTAGTTTAAGATAGTTAAATATATTGTAATAAATTTTAAATTTTTTTAAATATAAAATTTATTTTAACAATTATATGAGATTTTCATTTTATTTTGATTTAAAATTAATAAGTTAAAAAAATAATTTACAATTTAGCATTGTTGTTGCAGGATATATATATATCCTATGTATATATGTATATATGTATATATTTATATATATATATATATATATTATATATATATTTATATATATATAAATTCCTTTAAGTTATCAACTTATACTGCTGTATGTAGCTTTTTTGTATGTCGATGTTTAATATTGACAGAATGTACAATAATGTACATAAATTAAAAAATAAACTAGCTAAACCTGAGCACGGTTCAATCTGACATAAAATAAACAAGCCTTTGCATAACCGAAAGACACTAAAGTACAAAATATTTAGCCTATCGATAAAACTGATTTATTTTTAAGGAATAAGATAATTTTTTATATTGTATGTATTTTTGTACTATAATTTTAATGTTATGTAATAATAAATTTTTCTACGAGAATATATATGACCCGTGTTGTATTTAACCTCTAAATTTGACATTTGAAGATAGTTAGTTGATATTTTATATATATACGTAGAGGGCTACACGTTCAAAGTAAAGTTCATTTACTCGACAGCATTCGACAAGGAAGGTTGTTGTTTGAAATTATTTCAACATTTGGTCATCAGAAAACTTAATTTTATATATTGTAATTATATATTAATATTAGAAGAAGTATTTTAAGGTAAAAATATTGTTACCGAATTTCTTAAAAATTATGTATATGTTTTATTTTTTAATATTTAAAAATTAATAATATATTTTTGTTTCAGAAATTTACTTAAATTAGAAGAGCAGAGATCTTTTGCTACTTCTTAATATACACTTAATAAAAATTTATTAATGTCTCTACTACAAAACTTAATAATGGAACAGGCTGTTCAAGATGACGCTTTATTCGTTGGAAACCAGAATTTTAAACTGTTAAAAACACTTGGAGAAGGAGGTTTTGGTACAATTTCACTAGCACGAAAACAAGGTGGTTTTAATAATGGACGGTTGTATGCAATAAAAAAAATAAAAAGAAAACAATTACAATCTGCAAATGCAGAACGTGAAGCATTAGAAGCAATAAGAAATACACCATTCCTACTGCAGTTACATTATTCGTTTCAATCAAGTAATAATCTGTACTTAGTGCTTGACTACTTGGTCGGTGGTGATCTTTTCACTTGTCGCCGTAAATTCAATAAAGAAGAAGTTAAATTTATTGTTGGCGAGGTGGTTTTAGCGCTAAGACATTTGCATGGACTTGAATAGCACATCGCGATATTAAACCTGAAAATTTGATGATTGACAACGAAGGACATGTTGTCTTGGTTGACTTTGGAAACGCTATACAGTTTTCAAAATTTGATAAAATTAAAAAAACAAAAGTATCCTACCTAATTGGTTCAGTGGAGTACATGGCCCCAGAAATAGTACAACTTCAAGAACATGGAACGGCTGTAGATTGGTGGGCTCTTGGCATCCTTACTTATGAGTTGTACACAACCTATACACCTTTTAATGCTACTTCTGAAGAAGAAATTAAACAAAATATAATAACAAACAAGCCAAGTATTTACGGTAAATTACCAATTGTTGTGGAAAAATTTATAAGGCAGTTGCTGAACAAAATCAGTACTTGAGGTTGGCTGCCGATTTGCTAATGCAAAATTAGTGATGAGAAATGAATTTTTTAAGGGAATGGATTGGGTCGAACTTGAAAAAAAAGGGAGCTTATCTCCTCTAAAACCAAAAATTCAAAATAATGAAGATACATCATATTTTGAGACTGTGTTTACTGATGTTACACCTAAGCATTCTGTTAGTGAATGTTTTGAATGGTACAATGAAAAGGATTTTGTGCCATTGAATAGCAACGAAGAAGGAAAGAAAACATGAAAAACAATTGGGATAAATTCGATAAAGTAGTTTCAAATTTCTTAATAAATAGAAAATAAAGAGAATAAATGTAAAAAAATTTGATGTAATAGTGTTAAAAAAATAATTAATAAATACACACCTATAATGCATGATTATCAGTAAAATACGTGTATATGCAATAACTGTACGATATATTATTAAACAAAAATATCTTTGTACATTTAGTTTAAGATAGTTAAATATATTGTAATAAATTTTAAAATTTTTTTAAATATAAAATTTATTTTAACAATTATATGAGATTTTCATTTTATTTTGATTTAAAAAAAATAAGTTAAAAAAATTAATTTACAATTTAGCATTGTTGTTGCAGGATATATATATATCTATGTATATATGTATATATGTATATATTTATATATATATATATATATATATATATATATACATATATATAAATATATATATATATATATATATATATATATTTATATATATATATATATATATTTATATATATATAAATTCCTTTAAGTTATCAACTTATACTGCTGTATGTAGCTTTTTTGTATGTCGATGTTTAATATTGACAAAATGTACAATAATGTACATAAATTAAAAAATAAACTAGCTAAACCTGAGCACGGTTCAATCTGACATAAAATAAACAAGCCTTTGCATAACCGAAAAGACACTAAAGTACAAAATATTTAGCCAATCGATAAAACTGATTTATTTTTAAGGAATAAGATAATTTTTTATATTGTATGTATTTTTGTACCTATAATTTTAATGTTATGTAATAATAAATTTTTCTACGAGAATATATATGACCCGTGTTGTATTTATCCTCTAAATTTGACATTTGAAGATAGTTAGTTGATATTTTATATATATACGTAGAGGGCTACACGTTCAAAGTAAAGTTCATTTACTCGACAGCATTCGACAAGGAAGGTTGTTGTTTGAAATTATTTCAACATTTGGTCATCAGAAAACTTAATTTTATATATTGTAATTATATATTAATATTAGAAGAAGTATTTTAAGGTAAAAATATTGTTACCGAATTTCTTAAAAATTATGTATATGTTTTATTTTTTAATATTTAAAAATTAATAATAATATTTTTGTTTCAGAAATTTACTTAAATTAGAAGAGCAGAGATCTTTTGCTACTTCTTAATATACACTTAATAAAAATTTATTAATGTCTCTACTACAAAACTTAATAATGGAACAGGCTGTTCAAGATGACGCTTTATTCGTTGGAAACCAGAATTTTAAACTGTTAAAAACACTTGGAGAAGGAGGTTTTGGTACAATTTCACTAGCACGAAAACAAGGTGGTATTAATAATGGACGGTTGTATGCAATTAAAAAAATAAAAAGAAAACAATTACAATCTGCAAATGCAGAACGTGAAGCATTAGAAGCAATAAGAAATACACCATTCCTACTGCAGTTACATTATTCGTTTCAATCAAGTAATAATCTGTACTTAGTGCTTGACTACTTGGTCGGTGGTGATCTTTTCACTTGTCGCCGTAAATTCAATAAAGAAGAAGTTAAATTTATTGTTGGCGAGGTGGTTTTAGCGCTAAGACATTTGCATGGACTTGGAATAGCACATCGCGATATAAAACCTGAAAATTTGATGATTGACAAAGAAGGACATGTTGTCTTGGTTGACTTTGGAAACGCTATACAGTTTTCAAAATTTGATAAAATTAAAAAAACAAAAGTATCCTACCTAATTGGTTCAGTGGAGTACATGGCCCCAGAAATAGTACAACTTCAAGAACATGGAACGGCTGTAGATTGGTGGGCTCTTGGCATCCTTACTCATGAGTTGTACACAACCTATACACCTTTTAATGCTACTTCTGAAGAAGAAATTAAACAAAATATAATAACAAACAAGCCAAGTATTTACGGTAAATTACCAATTGTTGTTGAAAAATTTATAAGGCAGTTGCTGAACAAAAATCAGTACTTGAGGTTGGGCTGCCGATTTGCTAATGCAAAATTAGTGATGAGAAATGAATTTTTAAGGGAATGGATTGGGTCGAACTTGAAAAAAAAGGAGCCCATCTCCTCTAAAACCAAAAATTCAAAATAATGAAGATACATCATATTTTGAGACTGTGTTTACTGATGTTACACCTAAGCATTCTGTTAGTGAATGTTTTGAATGGTACAATGAAAAGGATTTTGTGCCATTGAATAGCAACGAAGAAGGAAAAGAAAACATGAAAAACAATTGGGATAAATTCGATAAAGTAGTTTCAAATTTCTTAATAAATAGAAAATAAAGAGAATAAATGTAAAAAAAATTTGATGTAATAGTGTTAAAAAAATAATTAATAAATACACACCTATAATGCATGATTATCAGTAAAATACGTGTATATGCAATAACTGTACGATATATTATTAAACAAAAATATCTTTGTACATTTAGTTTAAGATAGTTAAATATATTGTAATAAATTTTAAAATTTTTTAAATATAAAATTTATTTTAACAATTATATGAGATTTTCATTTTATTTTGATTTAAAATTAATAAGTTAAAAAAATTAATTTACAATTTAGCATTGTTGTTGCAGGATATATAAATATCCTATGTATATATGTATATATGTATATATTTATATATATATATAAATATATATATATATATATATATATATATATATATATATATATATATATATTTATATATATATAAATTCCTTTAAGTTATCAACTTATACTGCTGTATGTAGCTTTTTTGTATGTCGATGTTTAATATTGACAAATTGTACAATAATGTACATAAATTAAAAAATAAACTAGCTAAACCTGAGCACGGTTCAATCTGACATAAAATAAACAAGCCTTTGCATAACCGAAAAGACACTAAAGTATAAAATATTTAGCCAATCGATAAAACTGATTTATTTTTAAGGAATAAGATAATTTTTTATATTGTATGTATTTTTGTACCTATAATTTTAATGTTATGTAATAATAAATTTTTCTACGAGAATATATATGACCCGTGTTGTATTTAACCTCTAAATTTGACATTTGAAGATAGTTAGTTGATATTTTATATATATACGTAGAGGGCTACACGTTCAAAGTAAAGTTCATTTACTCGACAGCATTCGACAAGGAAGGTTGTTGTTTGAAATTATTTCAACATTTGGTCATCAGAAAACTTAATTTTATATATTGTAATTATATATTAATATTAGAAAAAGTATTTTAAGGTAAAAATATTGTTACCGAATTTCTTAAAAATTATGTATATGTTTTATTTTTTAATATTTAAAAATTAATAATAATATTTTTGTTTCAGAAATTTACTTAAATTAGAAGAGCAGAGATCTTTTGCTACTTCTTAATATACACTTAATAAAAATTTATTAATGTCTCTACTACAAAACTTAATAATGGAACAGGCTGTTCAAGATGACGCTTTATTCGTTGGAAACCAGAATTTTAAACTGTTAAAAACACTTGGAGAAGGAGGTTTTGGTACAATTTCACTAGCACGAAAACCAGGTGGTATTAATAATGGACGGTTGTATGCAATTAAAAAAATAAAAGGAAAACAATTACAATCTGCAAATGCAGAACGTGAAGCATTAGAAGCAATAAGAAATACACCATTCCTACTGCAGTTACATTATTCGTTTCAATCAAGTAATAATCTGTACTTAGTGCTTGACTACTTGGTCGGTGGTGATCTTTTTACTTGTCGCCGTAAATTCAATAAAGAAGAAGTTAAATTTATTGTTGGCGAGGTGGTTTTAGCGCTAAGACATTTGCATGGACTTGGAATAGCACATCGCGATATAAAACCTGAAAATTTGATGATTGACAACGAAGGACATGTTGTCTTGGTTGACTTCGGAAACGCTATACAGTTTTCAAAATTTGATAAAATTAAGAAAACAAAAGTATCCTACCTAATTGGTTCAGTGGAGTACATGGCCCCAGAAATAATACAACTTCAAGAACATGGAACGGCTGTAGATTGGTGGGCTCTTGGCATCCTTACTCATGAGTTGTACACAACCTATACACCTTTTAATGCTACTTCTGAAGAAGAAATTAAACAAAATATAATAACAAACAAGCCAAGTATTTACGGTAAATTACCAATTGTTGTTGCAAAATTTATAAGGCAGTTGCTGAACAAAAATCAGTACTTGAGGTTGGGCTGCCGATTTGCTAATGCAAAATTAGTGATGAGAAATGAATTTTTTAAGGGAATGGATTGGGTCGAACTTGAAAAAAAAGGGAGCCCATCTCCTCTAAAACCAAAAATTCAAAATAATGAAGATACATCATATTTTGAGACTGTGTTTACTGATGTTACACCTAAGCATTCTGTTAGTGAATGTTTTGAATGGTACAATGAAAAGGATTTTGTGCCATTGAATAGCAACGAAGAAGGAAAAGAAAACATGAAAAACAATTGGGATAAATTCGATAAAGTAGTTTCAAATTTCTTAATAAATAGAAAATAAAGAGAATAAATGTAAAAAAAATTTGATGTAATAGTGTTAAAAAAATAATTAATAAATACACACCTATAATGCATGATTATCAGTAAAATACGTGTATATGCAATAACTGTACGATATATTATTAAACAAAAATATCTTTGTACATTTAGTTTAAGATAGTTAAATATATTGTAATAAATTTTAAAATTTTTTTAAATATAAAATTTATTTTAACAATTATATGAGATTTTCATTTTATTTTGATTTAAAAAAAATAAGTTAAAAAAATTAATTTACAATTTAGCATTGTTGTTGCAGGATATATATATATCCTATGTATATATGTATATATTTTTTTTTTTTTTTTTTTTTTTTTTTTGTTGTAGGGGAGGGGAAACCTTCCAAAGGCTAGCTCCTGCGCGGCAAGAAGTGTTGGATTCGCCCTCATCTCGAGGCCGCCTACCAACTAAAACCACCTCCCCTTTCTCGCCTAGAATTCAGCCTGGAACCGCATAATGCATTACTTCAAGCTGGTTCTTGATACCCGATTTCCCTATGTTTTCGTGCTGGCGTCCACTTCTTTCGTTTTCAGTATTTTCGTAGCGAAGGCTTGAACCGCGTTCCAGTACTCTTCCTTTTCCAGCATTATATTGACAATATTATCTGCTGTCAATATGGTTCCTGTCGTCGTTCGTACTACTTCTCTTGGAGTCGCCCATCGGTCGCACATAAAGAACGTGTGTTCCGGTGTATCTACCTGCTCACAGTACCAGCACATGTCGGTCTCTCTCTTTCTGAATCGCTTCAGGTAGCTCCCGAAGCATCCATGCCCTCCGATCAGTTGTGTTACAAAGTAATCAACTTCTCCGTGCTTTCGATTCACCCATGTGCCTATGTTCTTTATCAGCCTTTTTGTCCACACCGCCCTTCGGGTATCCTTCTCCCACTCTTTCTGCCATTTCTGCACTGTTTCTGACCTTAGTTCTTGGCGTTTCACCTCTCTGTCCATAGACATCTTTTTCCTCTCTTCCACAATTAGTGCCAGTGGTACTATTCCGGTAATCACTTGCACCGCTTCTGCCGAAATGGTTCGATAAGCGCTGCTAACGCGTATTGCCGTTCTGCGTTGTACACCTATCAGCATACTCCTATACTTTTTGTGCCTCATTGCTTCTTCCCATACCGGTGCAGCATACAGCATTACTGAGTGTACTACAGAGGCTAGCACCCGTCTCTTACTTGCCTTGGGACCCTTCAGATTTGGCATCAATCTGCTTAGCGTCATCAATTTCTCTTCGGATTTCCTAGCTGTTTGTATAACATGCTGCTTCATACTTGAGTTTCTTGCAATGTAAAGCCCCAGGTACCTCAAGCATTCCTTAGATTTAATTGCCGTGCCGCCTACCTCCAGAGTTATTTCTTTTAGCTTTCTTCCACCATAGAGTATAATCGCTTCAGTTTTTTCCGGCGCAAGTTTCAGCTGCTTCTTCTTCAATGTAGCCTCAATCCTAAGCAGCGCCACATTTGTGTGAGCTTCCAACACTTGCTCCGTTTTTGCCTCTACTATGAGAGCTGTATCGTCTGCGAATCCTATGATAGATGCGCCTTCCGGTAGCTTGATCTTAAGTACCTCGTCATATAGTATGTTCCATAGTAAGGGCCCCAGTACCGATCCCTGTGGGACTCCGCAGGTTACCCTTATTTGTTCTCCCTCGACTGTTATCCAGCGATCCTCCAGGTAGCTTCCTATTATTCTAGTCAATATATGTATATATGTATATATTTATATATATATATATATATATATATATATATATATATATATATACATATATATAAATATATATATATATATATATATATATATTTATATATATATATATATATATTTATATATATATAAATTCCTTTAAGTTATCAACTTATACTGCTGTATGTAGCTTTTTTGTATGTCGATGTTTAATATTGACAAAATGTACAATAATGTACATAAATTAAAAAATAAACTAGCTAAACCTGAGCACGGTTCAATCTGACATAAAATAAACAAGCCTTTGCATAACCGAAAAGACACTAAAGTACAAAATATTTAGCCAATCGATAAAACTGATTTATTTTTAAGGAATAAGATAATTTTTTATATTGTATGTATTTTTGTACCTATAATTTTAATGTTATGTAATAATAAATTTTTCTACGAGAATATATATGACCCGTGTTGTATTTATCCTCTAAATTTGACATTTGAAGATAGTTAGTTGATATTTTATATATATACGTAGAGGGCTACACGTTCAAAGTAAAGTTCATTTACTCGACAGCATTCGACAAGGAAGGTTGTTGTTTGAAATTATTTCAACATTTGGTCATCAGAAAACTTAATTTTATATATTGTAATTATATATTAATATTAGAAGAAGTATTTTAAGGTAAAAATATTGTTACCGAATTTCTTAAAAATTATGTATATGTTTTATTTTTTAATATTTAAAAATTAATAATAATATTTTTGTTTCAGAAATTTACTTAAATTAGAAGAGCAGAGATCTTTTGCTACTTCTTAATATACACTTAATAAAAATTTATTAATGTCTCTACTACAAAACTTAATAATGGAACAGGCTGTTCAAGATGACGCTTTATTCGTTGGAAACCAGAATTTTAAACTGTTAAAAACACTTGGAGAAGGAGGTTTTGGTACAATTTCACTAGCACGAAAACAAGGTGGTATTAATAATGGACGGTTGTATGCAATTAAAAAAATAAAAAGAAAACAATTACAATCTGCAAATGCAGAACGTGAAGCATTAGAAGCAATAAGAAATACACCATTCCTACTGCAGTTACATTATTCGTTTCAATCAAGTAATAATCTGTACTTAGTGCTTGACTACTTGGTCGGTGGTGATCTTTTCACTTGTCGCCGTAAATTCAATAAAGAAGAAGTTAAATTTATTGTTGGCGAGGTGGTTTTAGCGCTAAGACATTTGCATGGACTTGGAATAGCACATCGCGATATAAAACCTGAAAATTTGATGATTGACAAAGAAGGACATGTTGTCTTGGTTGACTTTGGAAACGCTATACAGTTTTCAAAATTTGATAAAATTAAAAAAACAAAAGTATCCTACCTAATTGGTTCAGTGGAGTACATGGCCCCAGAAATAGTACAACTTCAAGAACATGGAACGGCTGTAGATTGGTGGGCTCTTGGCATCCTTACTCATGAGTTGTACACAACCTATACACCTTTTAATGCTACTTCTGAAGAAGAAATTAAACAAAATATAATAACAAACAAGCCAAGTATTTACGGTAAATTACCAATTGTTGTTGAAAAATTTATAAGGCAGTTGCTGAACAAAAATCAGTACTTGAGGTTGGGCTGCCGATTTGCTAATGCAAAATTAGTGATGAGAAATGAATTTTTTAAGGGAATGGATTGGGTCGAACTTGAAAAAAAAGGGAGCCCATCTCCTCTAAAACCAAAAATTCAAAATAATGAAGATACATCATATTTTGAGACTGTGTTTACTGATGTTACACCTAAGCATTCTGTTAGTGAATGTTTTGAATGGTACAATGAAAAGGATTTTGTGCCATTGAATAGCAACGAAGAAGGAAAAGAAAACATGAAAAACAATTGGGATAAATTCGATAAAGTAGTTTCAAATTTCTTAATAAATAGAAAATAAAGAGAATAAATGTAAAAAAAATTTGATGTAATAGTGTTAAAAAAATAATTAATAAATACACACCTATAATGCATGATTATCAGTAAAATACGTGTATATGCAATAACTGTACGATATATTATTAAACAAAAATATCTTTGTACATTTAGTTTAAGATAGTTAAATATATTGTAATAAATTTTAAAATTTTTTTAAATATAAAATTTATTTTAACAATTATATGAGATTTTCATTTTATTTTGATTTAAAATTAATAAGTTAAAAAAATTAATTTACAATTTAGCATTGTTGTTGCAGGATATATAAATATCCTATGTATATATGTATATATGTATATATTTATATATATATATAAATATATATATATATATATATATATATATATATATATATATATATATTTATATATATATAAATTCCTTTAAGTTATCAACTTATACTGCTGTATGTAGCTTTTTTGTATGTCGATGTTTAATATTGACAAATTGTACAATAATGTACATAAATTAAAAAATAAACTAGCTAAACCTGAGCACGGTTCAATCTGACATAAAATAAACAAGCCTTTGCATAACCGAAAAGACACTAAAGTATAAAATATTTAGCCAATCGATAAAACTGATTTATTTTTAAGGAATAAGATAATTTTTTATATTGTATGTATTTTTGTACCTATAATTTTAATGTTATGTAATAATAAATTTTTCTACGAGAATATATATGACCCGTGTTGTATTTAACCTCTAAATTTGACATTTGAAGATAGTTAGTTGATATTTTATATATATACGTAGAGGGCTACACGTTCAAAGTAAAGTTCATTTACTCGACAGCATTCGACAAGGAAGGTTGTTGTTTGAAATTATTTCAACATTTGGTCATCAGAAAACTTAATTTTATATATTGTAATTATATATTAATATTAGAAAAAGTATTTTAAGGTAAAAATATTGTTACCGAATTTCTTAAAAATTATGTATATGTTTTATTTTTTAATATTTAAAAATTAATAATAATATTTTTGTTTCAGAAATTTACTTAAATTAGAAGAGCAGAGATCTTTTGCTACTTCTTAATATACACTTAATAAAAATTTATTAATGTCTCTACTACAAAACTTAATAATGGAACAGGCTGTTCAAGATGACGCTTTATTCGTTGGAAACCAGAATTTTAAACTGTTAAAAACACTTGGAGAAGGAGGTTTTGGTACAATTTCACTAGCACGAAAACCAGGTGGTATTAATAATGGACGGTTGTATGCAATTAAAAAAATAAAAGGAAAACAATTACAATCTGCAAATGCAGAACGTGAAGCATTAGAAGCAATAAGAAATACACCATTCCTACTGCAGTTACATTATTCGTTTCAATCAAGTAATAATCTGTACTTAGTGCTTGACTACTTGGTCGGTGGTGATCTTTTTACTTGTCGCCGTAAATTCAATAAAAAAGAAGTTAAATTTATTGTTGGCGAGGTGGTTTTAGCGCTAAGACATTTGCATGGACTTGGAATAGCACATCGCGATATAAAACCTGAAAATTTGATGATTGACAACGAAGGACATGTTGTCTTGGTTGACTTTGGAAACGCTATACAGTTTTCAAAATTTGATAAAATTAAGAAAACAAAAGTATCCTACCTAATTGGTTCAGTGGAGTACATGGCCCCAGAAATAATACAACTTCAAGAACATGGAACGGCTGTAGATTGGTGGGCTCTTGGCATCCTTACTCATGAGTTGTACACAACCTATACACCTTTTAATGCTACTTCTGAAGAAGAAATTAAACAAAATATAATAACAAACAAGCCAAGTATTTACGGTAAATTACCAATTGTTGTTGCAAAATTTATAAGGCAGTTGCTGAACAAAAATCAGTACTTGAGGTTGGGCTGCCGATTTGCTAATGCAAAATTAGTGATGAGAAATGAATTTTTTAAGGGAATGGATTGGGTCGAACTTGAAAAAAAAGGGAGCCCATCTCCTCTAAAACCAAAAATTCAAAATAATGAAGATACATCATATTTTGAGACTGTGTTTACTGATGTTACACCTAAGCATTCTGTTAGTGAATGTTTTGAATGGTACAATGAAAAGGATTTTGTGCCATTGAATAGCAACGAAGAAGGAAAAGAAAACATGAAAAACAATTGGGATAAATTCGATAAAGTAGTTTCAAATTTCTTAATAAATAGAAAATAAAGAGAATAAATGTAAAAAAAATTTGATGTAATAGTGTTAAAAAAACAATTAATAAATACACACCTATAATGCATGATTATCAGTAAAATACGTGTATATGCAATAACTGTACGATATATTATTAAACAAAAATATCTTTGTACATTTAGTTTAAGATAGTTAAATATATTGTAATAAATTTTAAAATTTTTTTAAATATAAAATTTATTTTAACAATTATATGAGATTTTCATTTTATTTTGATTTAAAATTAATAAGTTAAAAAAATTAATTTACAATTTAGCATTGTTGTTGCAGGATATATATATATCCTATGTATATATGTATATATGTATATATTTATATATATATATATATATATATACATATATATATATATATATATATATATATTTATATATATATAAATTCCTTTAAGTTATCAACTTATACTGCTGTATGTAGCTTTTTTGTATGTCGATGTTTAATATTGACAAAATGTACAATAATGTACATAAATTAAAAAATAAACTAGCTAAACCTGAGCACGGTTCAATCTGACATAAAATAAACAAGCCTTTGCATAACCGAAAAGACACTAAAGTACAAAATATTTAGCCAATCGATAAAACTGATTTATTTTTAAGGAATAAGATAATTTTTTATATTGTATGTATTTTTGTACCTATAATTTTAATGTTATGTAATAATAAATTTTTCTACGAGAATTTATATGACCCGTGTTGTATTTAACCTCTAAATTTGACATTTGAAGATAGTTAGTTGATATTTTATATATATACGTAGAGGGCTACACGTTCAAAGTAAAGTTCATTTACTCGACAGCATTCGACAAGGAAGGTTGTTGTTTGAAATTATTTCAACATTTGGTCATCAGAAAACTTAATTTTATATATTGTAATTATATATTAATATTAGAAGAAGTAATTTAAGGTAAAAATATTGTTACCGAATTTCTTAAAAATTATGTATATGTTTTATTTTTTAATATTTAAAAATTAATAATAATATTTTTGTTTCAGAAATTTACTTAAATTAGAAGAGCAGAGATCTTTTGCTACTTCTTAATATACACCTAATAAAAATTTATTAATGTCTCTACTACAAAACTTAATAATGGAACAGGCTGTTCAAGATGACGCTTTATTCGTTGGAAACCAGAATTTTAAACTGTTAAAAACACTTGGAGAAGGAGGTTTTGGTTCAATTTCACTAGCACGAAAACCAGGTGGTATTAATAATGGACGGTTGTATGCAATTAAAAAAATAAAAAGAAAACAATTACAATCTGCAAATGCAGAACGTGAAGCATTAGAAGCAATAAGAAATACACCATTCCTACTGCAGTTACATTATTCGTTTCAATCAAGTAATAATCTGTACTTAGTGCTTGACTACTTGGTCGGTGGTGATCTTTTCACTTGTCGCCGTAAATTCAATAAAGAAGAAGTTAAATTTATTGTTGGCGAGGTGGTTTTAGCGCTAAGACATTTGCATGGACTTGGAATAGCACATCGCGATATAAAACCTGAAAATTTGATGATTGACAACGAAGGACATGTTGTCTTGGTTGACTTTGGAAACGCTATACAGTTTTCAAAATTTGATAAAATTAAGAAAACAAAAGTATCCTACCTAATTGGTTCAGTGGAGTACATGGCCCCAGAAATAATACAACTTCAAGAACATGGAACGGCTGTAGATTGGTGGGCTCTTGGCATCCTTACTCATGAGTTGTACACAACCTATACACCTTTTAATGCTACTTCTGAAGAAGAAATTTAACAAAATATAATAACAAACAAGCCAAGTATTTACGGTAAATTACCAATTGTTGTTGCAAAATTTATAAGGCAGTTGCTGAACAAAAATCAGTACTTGAGGTTGGGCTGCCGATTTGCTAATGCAAAATTAGTGATGAGAAATGAATTTTTTAAGGGAATGGATTGGGTCGAACTTGAAAAAAAAGGGAGCCCATCTCCTCTAAAACCAAAAATTCAAAATAATGAAGATACATCATATTTTGAGACTGTGTTTACTGATGTTACACCTAAGCATTCTGTTAGTGAATGTTTTGAATGGTACAATGAAAAGGATTTTGTGCCATTGAATAGCAACGAAGAAGGAAAAGAAAACATGAAAAACAATTGGGATA
This sequence comes from Panorpa germanica, assembly GCA_963678705.1. Lineage (NCBI taxonomy): Eukaryota > Metazoa > Arthropoda > Insecta > Mecoptera > Panorpidae > Panorpa > Panorpa germanica. Next base: position 16,177,843 of record OY783216.1, on the reverse strand, counting down.
AATTCGATAAAGTAGTTTCAAATTTCTTAATAAATAGAAAATAAAGAGAATAAATGTAAAAAAAATTTGATGTAATAGTGTTAAAAAAATAATTAATAAATACACACCTATAATGCATGATTATCAGTAAAATACGTGTATATGCAATAACTGTACGATATATTATTAAACAAAAATATCTTTGTACATTTAGTTTAAGATAGTTAAATATATTGTAATAAATTTTAAAATTTTTTTAAATATAAAATTTATTTTAACAATTATATGAGATTTTCATTTTATTTTGATTTAAAATTAATAAGTTAAAAAAATTAATTTACAATTTAGCATTGTTGTTGCAGGATATATATATATCCTATGTATATATGTATATATTTATATATATATATATATATATATACATATATATATATATATATATATATATATATATATATATATTTATATATATATAAATTCCTTTAAGATATCAACTTATACTGCTGTATGTAGCTTTTTTGTATGTCGATGTTTAATATTGACAAAATGTACAATAATGTACATAAATTAAAAAATAAACTAGCTAAACCTGAGCACGGTTCAATCTGACATAAAATAAACAAGCCTTTGCATAACCGAAAAGACACTAAAGTACAAAATATTTAGCCAATCGATAAAACTGATTTATTTTTAAGGAATAAGATAATTTTTTATATTGTATGTATTTTTGTACCTATAATTTTAATGTTATGTAATAATAAATTTTTCTACGAGAATATATATGACCCGTGTTGTATTTAACCTCTAAATTTGACATTTGAAGATAGTTAGTTGATATTTTATATATATACGTAGAGGGCTACACGTTCAAAGTAAAGTTCATTTACTCGACAGCATTCGACAAGGAAGGTTGTTGTTTGAAATTATTTCAACATTTGGTCATCAGAAAACTTAATTTTATATATTGTAATTATATATTAATATTAGAAGAAGTAATTTAAGGTAAAAATATTGTTACCGAATTTCTTAAAAATTATGTATATGTTTTATTTTTTAATATTTAAAAATTAATAATAATATTTTTGTTTCAGAAATTTACTTAAATTAGAAGAGCAGAGATCTTTTGCTACTTCTTAATATACACTTAATAAAAATTTATTAATGTCTCTACTACAAAACTTAATAATGGAACAGGCTGTTCAAGATGACGCTTTATTCGTTGGAAACCAGAATTTTAAACTGTTAAAAACACTTGGAGAAGGAGGTTTTGGTACAATTTCACTAGCACGAAAACAAGGTGGTATTAATAATGGACGGTTGTATGCAATTAAAAAAATAAAAAGAAAACAATTACAATCTGCAAATGCAGAACGTGAAGCATTAGAAGCAATAAGAAATACACCATTCCTACTGCAGTTACATTATTCGTTTCAATCAAGTAATAATCTGTACTTAGTGCTTGACTACTTGGTCGGTGGTGATCTTTTCACTTGTCGCCGTAAACTCAATAAAGAAGAAGTTAAATTTATTGTTGGCGAGGTGGTTTTAGCGCTAAGACATTTGCATGGACTTGGAATAGCACATCGCGATATAAAACCTGAAAATTTGATGATTGACAAAGAAGGACATGTTGTCTTGGTTGACTTTGGAAACGCTATACAGTTTTCAAAATTTGATAAAATTAAAAAAACAAAAGTATCCTACCTAATTGGTTCAGTGGAGTACATGGCCCCAGAAATAGTACAACTTCAAGAACATGGAACGGCTGTAGATTGGTGGGCTCTTGGCATCCTTACTCATGAGTTGTACACAACCTATACACCTTTTAATGCTACTTCTGAAGAAGAAATTAAACAAAATATAATAACAAACAAGCCAAGTATTTACGGTAAATTACCAATTGTTGTTGAAAAATTTATAAGGCAGTTGCTGAACAAAAATCAGTACTTGAGGTTGGGCTGCCGATTTGCTAATGCAAAATTAGTGATGAGAAATGAATTTTTTAAGGGAATGGATTGGGTCGAACTTGAAAAAAAAGGGAGCCCATCTCCTCTAAAACCAAAAATTCAAAATAATGAAGATACATCATATTTTGAGACTGTGTTTACTGATGTTACACCTAAGCATTCTGTTAGTGAATGTTTTGAATGGTACAATGAAAAGGATTTTGTGCCATTGAATAGCAACGAAGAAGGAAAAGAAAACATGAAAAACAATTGGGATAAATTCGATAAAGTAGTTTCAAATTTCTTAATAAATAGAAAATAAAGAGAATAAATGTAAAAAAAATTTGATGTAATAGTGTTAAAAAAATAATTAATAAATACACACCTATAATGCATGATTATCAGTAAAATACGTGTATATGCAATAACTGTACGATATATTATTAAACAAAAATATCTTTGTACATTTAGTTTAAGATAGTTAAATATATTGTAATAAATTTTAAAATTTTTTTAAATATAAAATTTATTTTAACAATTATATGAGATTTTCATTTTATTTTGATTTAAAATTAATAAGTTAAAAAAATTAATTTACAATTTAGCATTGTTGTTGCAGGATATATATATATATATCCTATGTATATATGTATAAATGTATATATTTATATATATATATATATATATATATATATATATATATTTATATAAATTCCTTTAAGTTATCAACTTATACTTCTGTATGTAGCTTTTTTGTATGACGATGTTTAATATTGACAAAATGTACAATAATTTACATAAATTGAAAAATAAACTAGCTAAACCTGAGCACGGTTCAGTCTGACATAAAATAAACAAGACCTTGCATAACCGAAAAGACACTAAAGTACAAAATATTTAGCCAATCGATAAAACTGATTTATTTTTAAGGAATAAGATAATTTTTTATATTGTATGTATTTTTGTACTTATAATTTTAATGTTATGTAATAATACATTTTTCTACGAGAATGTATATGACCCGTGTTGTATTTAACCTCTAAATTTGACATTTGAATATAGTTAGTTGATATTTTATATATATACGTAGAGGGCTACACGTTCAAAGTAAAATTTATTTACACGACAGCATTCGACAAGGAAGGTTGTTGTTTGAAATTATTTCAACATTTGGTCATCAGAAAACTCAATTTTGTAATTATATATTAATATTAGAAGAAGTATTTTAAGGTAAAAATATTGTTACCGAATTTTTTTTTTTTTAAATTATGTATATGTTTTATTTTTTAATATTTAAAAATTAATAATAATATTTTTGTTTCAGAAATTTACTTAAATTATAAGAGCAGAGATCTTTTGCTACTTCTTAATATACATTTAATAAAAATTTATTAATGTCTCTACTACAAAACTTAGTAATGGAACAGGCTGTTCAAGATGACGCTTTATTCGTTGGAAACCAGAATTTTAAACTGTTAAAAACACTTGGAGAAGGAGGTTTTGGTAAAATTTCACTAGCACGAAAACAAGGTGGTATTATTAATGGACGGTTGTATGCAATTAAAAAAATTAAAAGAAAACAATTACAATCTGCAAATACAGAACGTGAAGCATTAGAAGCAATAAGAAATGCACCATTCCTAATGCAGGTACATTATTCGTTTCAATCAAGTAATAATCTGTACTTAGTGCTTAACTACTTGGTCGGTGGTGATCTTTTTACTTGTCGCCGTAAATTCAATGAAGAAGTTAAATTTATTGTTGGCGAGGTGGTTTTAGCGCTAAGACATTTATATATTATATTATATATTATATTTATATATATATATATATATATCTACTATATAAAAATAAGTCGGGTTTTCCTTTCTGACGTTATAACTCCAGAACGCACAAACCGATTTCCACGGTTTTGCATTCGTTGGAAAGGTTTCGGGCTCCGTGAGGTTTATAGCAAAGAAAATTCAGGAATTCAGGAAAAATTTCAACAGAAAAGCGGGAAAATCTTTTTTCACATACAGCGCCATCTCTGATACATAGCATAGATACAAACCAATATTTTAAGTAGATGGCGCCGGTGCGTGATACATTGTTTGACAGCTACTCATTGTTCTCTGCTCAGTTAATTTTATGTGACAAACCGGTATTGTGTTCACTGTGAAATTGTGAAAAAAAAGTTAAAAAAATAAGTTATTCGTTTCCTAACATTTTAATTGGAAACCATCAAATCAATCACGTGTATTGTGCAAATATTTATTCAATTTCAACAGCAGGCATTTGTCTTTAAGGTGGTAAGTTGAACTGTGTAAATTATGTGGATCGTGCATTTCAGGTTACATTCACCACTCTGTCCATAGTCCAAAATGCCTAGAGGACGACGTGCAAACATCGGCCGCCGCACAAGACATGCAAGCCAGCAACAAGTGTGTTCACAGAACTTAAGCGAAAAAAGACAAAATATAATAAGAGCGGGCCCGATTGAGACAAAGCACACGAAGATCATTGGCATCATACAATCGCTTGGCATTGCAATATGATCCCACTGCGAAGTACAGTGATGATGAAAATTTAGATATTGGACCAACGACGACTATATGCCGATATTGCAATGCGTTAAAGTTCAAAAGAGAAACGGCTGGATTGTGCTGCGCAAGTGGAAAAGTCAAACTGGATCCATTACTTACACCACCGCAGCCACTGAAACCATTGTTCGATGGAAGTGATCCCGATTCCAGCCATTTTCTTCAACACATCCTTGAATACAATAACTGCTTTCGCATGACTTCCTATGGAGCTAATATCATTCGAGAAGGCGGCTTCATGCCGACTTGCAAGGTAAAAAAAAAACACACATAACCAATCACTCACACCAACACAATGAATTGCAACACATAACTACATATACACCACACACTACACCATCACACGATCAGAAGTTACACCGTATTCTTTAACAAATGATTGTTTGCAATTACAGATACAAGGACAAATATATCATTTGCATGGTTCAATGGTGCCAACACCAGATGAACCGCATCAATTTCTGCAAATATATTTCATTTCGTCGATGGTGGATCAGCTGAATGTGCGGTGCAATATACAGGGAACACAACAGTTAAAGAGACGAATTATTGAACAGTTGCAAGCATTTTTTCACGCTAATAATGCTGTGGTTAATATGTTTAAAACAGCATTGGAACGAATGCCATCGGATACGCAAAAATTTGTCATAAAAGCGGATTGTACCTCAACAGGTGAACATGTGCGAAGATTCAATGCACCCACCGTTAATGATGTTGCTGCAATTATTGTTGGCGATCCAACTAAATCGCGAGACATTGTCGTTCAGCGAAAAAGCAATATCATGCATCGTGTAAACGAGACACATCGTTTGTACGATGCGTTACAATATCCAATCATTTATTAGCAAGGGCAAGACGGATACGACATCACGTTAAAGATGGTCGATCCAATTACAGGTACAATATTCACACACTAATTATTGCTATTATTTGTTTCCATTAACAATTCATTTAATTTTGCATTTTCATGCGTATCAACGAATAAAAATCTAAGCGCAATGAATTACTATGCGTATCGTATGATGATTCGTACACATGAGGAGAATGTCATTCTGAAGTGCCGTCGGATATTCCAGCAATTCGCTGTCGACATGTATGTCAAGGTCGAGACCGAACGTTTAGCGTTTATCCGATTCAATCAGGCAAAGCTACGATCTGAGGACTATATACACTTGCGTGATGCTATTCATTCAGATGGTGAAATTTAGAAAATCATTGTTTTTCACATGGGCAGTTATACGTTGCGTGTTCACGAGTTGGGAAACCATCCGCTTTGTTTGTGTTAACGTCAGACCAAAAAACAAAAAATGTGGTTTACCAAAGAGCACTTCAATGAAACGGATAATTTGCGGACACGTATAACGCTTCGATTCAGTATTTACTTTGGATTCACTTTCATTTACTTAGGGTCGGTTTTATGGTTTTTTATTTACTTCGGGGTTACGAAACCCCGAGTTAGCTTAGTCCGGTATTTATTTTTGTATCGGGTTTTATCATCCAAATTTAATCCCGTGTTAGTTAGTAGAGACGTAAACCATATTTTAAGAAATTCGAATATTTGTTTACAGTTGTAAACCCATGGGAATGCAAGATTCAGTTTAATTATTGTTTTAAAACATTTTAAAAATGACGGATTTCTCAACTTAGTACTATATTTGTATAATAGATGATCTTCCTCATCATCTGTTATTGATAATTGATTATGGTCACTCACAAAATTCATAATAAACAATAATTTAATATTATAACCTAAAATGATATAATAATGATAGCTAAACTGGCTGAGATAGCATGATATTTTATCTCTGTTGCACACTTACTCCGGGTTAAATATTTAAACCTTGATTTATGACGGGATATCTTACTCCGCGATTTTAGTTCCGAGTTAGCGTTATTCCTTGATGATAAAACCCATTTTTCGTTTAATTCGGGAGTAAGCTATTTAGTTCGGTAGTAAGACGAACCATAAAACCGGACCTTAGAGAAGTTCAACTAAATAACACTAATCGAAATGAATTCATTACTGTTGTGAAATGAAATAAAACTTTTCCTTTTCAAATATAAAACAAAAAAAAGTTTTTCTTCATCTTTTAATCACCAAACGAAATGTTACATAAAACGAAGCCATCTGATGGCGAAACGGAGTTCGCCGGGTTTGCTAGTATATATATAAATTCCTTTAAGTTATCAACTTATACTGCTGTATATAGCATTTTTGTATGACGATGTTTAATATTGACAAAATGTACAATAATGTACATAAATTAAAAAATAAACTAGCTAAACCTGAGCACGGTCACGGTTAAGTATGACATAAAATAAACAAGACTTTGCATAACCGAAAAGACACTAAAGTACAAAATATTTAGCCAATCGATAAAACTGATTTATTTTTAAGGAATAAGATAATTTTTTATATTGTATGTATTTTTGTACTTATAATTTTAATGTTATGTAATAATAAATTTTTCTACGAGAATATATATGACCCGTGTTGTATTTAACCTCTAAATTTGACATTTGAAGATAGTTAGTTGATATTTTATATATATACGTAGAGGGCTACACGTTCAAAGTAAAGTTCATTTACACGACAGCATTCGACAAGGAAGGTTGTTGTTTGAAATTATTTCAACATTTGGTCATCAGAAAACTCAATTTTATATATTGTTATTATATATTTATTTTAGAAGAAGTATTTTAAGGTAAAAATATTGTTACCGAATTTCTTAAAAAGTATGTATATGTTTTATTTTTTAATATTTAAAAATTAATAATAATATTTTTGTTTCAGAAATTTACTTAAATTAGAAGAGCAGAGATCTTTTGCTACTTCTTAATATACATTTAATAAAAATTTATTATTGTCTCTAATACATAACTTAGTAATGGAACAGGCTGTTCAAGATGACGCTTTATTCGTTGGAAACCAGAATTTTAAACTGTTAAAAACACTTGGAGAAGGAGGTTTTGGTACAATTTTACTAGCACGGAAACAAGGTGGTATTAATAATGGACGGTTGTATGCAATTAAAAAAATAAAAAGAAAACAATTACAATCAGCAAATGCAGAATGTGAAGCATTAGAAGCAATAAGAAATACACCATTCGTAATGCAGTAACATTATTCGTTTCAATCAAGTAAAAATCTGTACTTAGTGCTTGACTACTTGGTCGGTGGTGATCTTTTTACTTGTCAACGTAAATTTAATAAAGAAAAAGTTAAATTTATTGTTGGGGAGGTGGTTTTAGCGCTAAGACATGCATGGACTTGGAATAGCACATCGCGATATTGAACCTGAAAATTTGATGATTAACAACGAAGGACATGTTGTCTTGGTTGACTTTGGAAACGCTATTCTGTTTTTAAAATTTGATAAAATTAAAAAAACAAAAGTATCCTACCTAATTGGTTTAGTGGGGTACATGGCCCCAGAAATAGTACAACTTCAAGAACATGGAACGGCTGTAGATTGGTGGACTCCTTACTCATGAGTTGTACACAACCTATACACCTTTTAATGCTAATTCTGAAGAAGAAATTAAACAAAATATAATAACAAACAAGCCAAGTATTTACGGTAAATTACCAATTCTTGTTGCAAAATTTATAAGGCAGTTGCTGAACAAAAATCAGTACTTGAGGTTGGGCTGCCGATTTGCTAATGCAAAATTATTGATGAGAAATGAATTTTTTAAGGAAATGGATTGGGTCGAACTTGAAAAAAATGGAGCCCATCTCCTCTAAAACCAAAAATTCAAAATAAAGAAGATACATCATATTTTGAGATTGTGTTTACTGATGTTGCACCTAAGCATTCTGTTAGTGAATGTTTTAAACCTTACAATGAAAAGGATTTTGTGCCATTGAATAGCAACGAAGAAGGAAAAAAAACATAAAAAACAATTGGGATAAATTCGATAAAGTAGTTTCAAATTTCTTAATAAATTGAAAATAAAGAGAATAAATGTAAAAAAAATTTGATGTACTAGTGTTAAAAAAATAATTAATAAATAAACACCTATAATGCATGATTATCAGTAAAATACGTGTATATGCAATAACTGTACGATATATTATTAAACAAAAATATCTTTGTACATTTAGTTTAAGATAGTTAAATATATTGTAATAAATTTTAAAATTTTTTAAATATAAAATTTATTTTAACAATTATATGAGATTTTCATTTTATTTTGATTTAAAATTAATAAGTTAAAAAAATTAATTTACAATTTAGCATTGTTGTTGCAGGATATATATATATCCTATGTATATATGTATATATGTATATATTTATATATATATATATATATATATACATATATATATATATATATATATATATATATATATTTATATATATATAAATTCCTTTAAGTTATCAACTTATACTGCTGTATGTAGCTTTTTTGTATGTCGATGTTTAATATTGACAAATTGTACAATAATGTACATAAATTAAAAAATAAACTAGCTAAACCTGAGCACGGTTCAATCTGACATAAAATAAACAAGCCTTTGCATAACCGAAAAGACACTAAAGTACAAAATATTTAGCCAATCGATAAAACTGATTTATTTTTAAGGAATAAGATAATTTTTTATATTGTATGTATTTTTGTACCTATAATTTTAATGTTATGTAATAATAAATTTTTCTACGAGAATATATATGACCCGTGTTGTATTTAACCTCTAAATTTGACATTTGAAGATAGTTAGTTGATATTTTATATATATACGTAGAGGGCTACACGTTCAAAGTAAAGTTCATTTACTCGACAGCATTCGACAAGGAAGGTTGTTGTTTGAAATTATTTCAACATTTGGTCATCAGAAAACTTAATTTTATATATTGTAATTATATATTAATATTAGAAGAAGTATTTTAAGGTAAAAATATTGTTACCGAATTTCTTAAAAATTATGTATATGTTTTATTTTTTAATATTTAAAAATTAATAATAATATTTTTGTTTCAGAAATTTACTTAAATTAGAAGAGCAGAGATCTTTTGCTACTTCTTAATATACACTTAATAAAAATTTATTAATGTCTCTACTACAAAACTTAATAATGGAACAGGCTGTTCAAGATGACGCTTTATTCGTTGGAAACCAGAATTTTAAACTGTTAAAAACACTTGGAGAAGGAGGTTTTGGTACAATTTCACTAGCACGAAAACCAGGTGGTATTAATAATGGACGGTTGTATGCAATTAAAAAAATAAAAAGAAAACAATTACAATCTGCAAATGCAGAACGTGAAGCATTAGAAGCAATAAGAAATACACCATTCCTACTGCAGTTACATTATTCGTTTCAATCAAGTAATAATCTGTACTTAGTGCTTGACTACTTGGTCGGTGGTGATCTTTTCACTTGTCGCCGTAAATTCAATAAAGAAGAAGTTAAATTTATTGTTGGCGAGGTGGTTTTAGCGCTAAGACATTTGCATGGACTTGGAATAGCACATCGCGATATAAAACCTGAAAATTTGATGATTGACAACGAAGGACATGTTGTCTTGGTTGACTTTGGAAACGCTATACAGTTTTCAAAATTTGATAAAATTAAGAAAACAAAAGTATCCTACCTAATTGGTTCAGTGGAGTACATGGCCCCAGAAATAATACAACTTCAAGAACATGGAACGGCTGTAGATTGGTGGGCTCTTGGCATCCTTACTCATGAGTTGTACACAACCTATACACCTTTTAATGCTACTTCTGAAGAAGAAATTAAACAAAATATAATAACAAACAAGCCAAGTATTTACGGTAAATTACCAATTGTTGTTGCAAAATTTATAAGGCAGTTGCTGAACAAAAATCAGTACTTGAGGTTGGGCTGCCGATTTGCTAATGCAAAATTAGTGATGAGAAATGAATTTTTTAAGGGAATGGATTGGGTCGAACTTGAAAAAAAAGGGAGCCCATCTCCTCTAAAACCAAAAATTCAAAATAATGAAGATACATCATATTTTGAGACTGTGTTTACTGATGTTACACCTAAGCATTCTGTTAGTGAATGTTTTGAATGGTACAATGAAAAGGATTTTGTGCCATTGAATAGCAACGAAGAAGGAAAAGAAAACATGAAAAACAATTGGGATAAATTCAATAAAGTAGTTTCAAATTTCTTAATAAATAGAAAATAAAGAGAATAAATGTAAAAAAAATTTGATGTAATAGTGTTAAAAAAATAATTAATAAATACACACCTATAATGCATGATTATCAGTAAAATACGTGTATATGCAATAACTGTACGATATATTATTAAACAAAAATATCTTTGTACATTTAGTTTAAGATAGTTAAATATATTGTAATAAATTTTAAAATTTTTTTAAATATAAAATTTATTTTAACAATTATATGAGATTTTCATTTTATTTTGATTTAAAATTAATAAGTTAAAAAAATTAATTTACAATTTAGCATTGTTGTTGCAGGATATATATATATCCTATGTATATATGTATATATTTATATATATATATATATATATATACATATATATATATATATATATATATATATATATATATATATATTTATATATATATAAATTCCTTTAAGTTATCAACTTATACTGCTGTATGTAGCTTTTTTGTATGTCGATGTTTAATATTGACAAAATGTACAATAATGTACATAAATTAAAAAATAAACTAGCTAAACCTGAGCACGGTTCAATCTGACATAAAATAAACAAGCCTTTGCATAACCGAAAAGACACTAAAGTACAAAATATTTAGCCAATCGATAAAACTGATTTATTTTTAAGGAATAAGATAATTTTTTATATTGTATGTATTTTTGTACCTATAATTTTAATGTTATGTAATAATAAATTTTTCTACGAGAATATATATGACCCGTGTTGTATTTAACCTCTAAATTTGACATTTGAAGATAGTTAGTTGATATTTTATATATATACGTAGAGGGCTACACGTTCAAAGTAAAGTTCATTTACTCGACAGCATTCGACAAGGAAGGTTGTTGTTTGAAATTATTTCAACATTTGGTCATCAGAAAACTTAATTTTATATATTGTAATTATATATTAATATTAGAAGAAGTAATTTAAGGTAAAAATATTGTTACCGAATTTCTTAAAAATTATGTATATGTTTTATTTTTTAATATTTAAAAATTAATAATAATATTTTTGTTTCAGAAATTTACTTAAATTAGAAGAGCAGAGATCTTTTGCTACTTCTTAATATACACTTAATAAAAATTTATTAATGTCTCTACTACAAAACTTAATAATGGAACAGGCTGTTCAAGATGACGCTTTATTCGTTGGAAACCAGAATTTTAAACTGTTAAAAACACTTGGAGAAGGAGGTTTTGGTACAATTTCACTAGCACGAAAACCAGGTGGTATTAATAATGGACGGTTGTATGCAATTAAAAAAATAAAAAGAAAACAATTACAATCTGCAAATGCAGAACGTGAAGCATTAGAAGCAATAAGAAATACACCATTCCTACTGCAGTTACATTATTCGTTTCAATCAAGTAATAATCTGTACTTAGTGCTTGACTACTTGGTCGGTGGTGATCTTTTCACTTGTCGCCGTAAATTCAATAAAGAAGAAGTTAAATTTATTGTTGGCGAGGTGGTTTTAGCGCTAAGACATTTGCATGGACTTGGAATAGCACATCGCGATATAAAACCTGAAAATTTGATGATTGACAACGAAGGACATGTTGTATTGGTTGACTTTGGAAACGCTATACAGTTTTCAAAATTTGATAAAATTAAGAAAACAAAAGTATCCTACCTAATTGGTTCAGTGGAGTACATGGCCCCAGAAATAATACAACTTCAAGAACATGGAACGGCTGTAGATTGGTGGGCTCTTGGCATCCTTACTCATGAGTTGTACACAACCTATACACCTTTTAATGCTACTTCTGAAGAAGAAATTAAACAAAATATAATAACAAACAAGCCAAGTATTTACGGTAAATTACCAATTGTTGTTGCAAAATTTATAAGGCAGTTGCTGAACAAAAATCAGTACTTGAGGTTGGGCTGCCGATTTGCTAATGCAAAATTAGTGATGAGAAATGAATTTTTTAAGGGAATGGATTGGGTCGAACTTGAAAAAAAAGGGAGCCCATCTCCTCTAAAACCAAAAATTCAAAATAATGAAGATACATCATATTTTGAGACTGTGTTTACTGATGTTACACCTAAGCATTCTGTTAGTGAATGTTTTGAATGGTACAATGAAAAGGATTTTGTGCCATTGAATAGCAACGAAGAAGGAAAAGAAAACATGAAAAACAATTGGGATAAATTCGATAAAGTAGTTTCAAATTTCTTAATAAATAGAAAATAAAGAGAATAAATGTAAAAAAAATTTGATGTAATAGTGTTAAAAAAATAATTAATAAATACACACCTATAATGCATGATTATCAGTAAAATACGTGTATATGCAATAACTGTACGATATATTATTAAACAAAAATATCTTTGTACATTTAGTTTAAGATAGTTAAATATATTGTAATAAATTTTAAAATTTTTTTAAATATAAAATTTATTTTAACAATTATATGAGATTTTCATTTTATTTTGATTTAAAATTAATAAGTTAAAAAAATTAATTTACAATTTAGCATTGTTGTTGCAGGATATATATATATCCTATGTATATATGTATATATGTATATATTTATATATATATATATATATATACATATATATATATATATATATATATATATATATATATATATATATATTTATATATATATAAATTCCTTTAAGTTATCAACTTATACTGCTGTATGTAGCTTTTTTGTATGTCGATGTTTAATATTGACAAAATGTACAATAATGTACCTAAATTAAAAAATAAACTAGCTAAACCTGAGCACGGTTCAATCTGACATAAAATAAACAAGCCTTTGCATAACCGAAAAGACACTAAAGTACAAAATATTTAGCCAATCGATAAAACTGATTTATTTTTAAGGAATAAGATAATTTTTTATATTGTATGTATTTTTGTACCTATAATTTTAATGTTATGTAATAATAAATTTTTCTACGAGAATATATATGACCCGTGTTGTATTTAACCTCTAAATTTGACATTTGAAGATAGTTAGTTGATATTTTATATATATACGTAGAGGGCTACACGTTCAAAGTAAAGTTCATTTACTCGACAGCATTCGACAAGGAAGGTTGTTGTTTGAAATTATTTCAACATTTGGTCATCAGAAAACTTAATTTTATATATTGTAATTATATATTAATATTAGAAGAAGTAATTTAAGGTGAAAATATTGTTACCGAATTTTTAAAAAATTATGTATATGTTTTATTTTTTAATATTTAAAAATTAATAATAATATTTTTGTTTCAGAAATTTACTTAAATTAGAAGAGCAGAGATCTTTTGCTACTTCTTAATATACACTTAATAAAAATTTATTAATGTCTCTACTACAAAACTTAATAATGGAACAGGCTGTTCAAGATGACGCTTTATTCGTTGGAAACCAGAATTTTAAACTGTTAAAAACACTTGGAGAAGGAGGTTTTGGTACAATTTCACTAGCACGAAAACAAGGTGGTATTAATATTGGCCGGTTGTATGCAATTAAAAAAATAAAAAGAAAACAATTACAATCTGCAAATGCAGAACATCAAGCATTAGAAGCAATAAGAAATACACCATTCCTTATGCAGTTACATTATTCGTTTCAATCAAGTAATAATCTGTACTTAGTGCTTGACTACTTGGTCGGTGGTGACCTTTTCACTAGTCGCCGTAAATTTAATAAAGAAGAAGTTAAATTTATTGTTGGCGAGGTGGTTTTAGAGCTAAGACATTTGCATATACTTGGAATAGCACATCGCGATATTAAACCTGAAAGTTTGATGATTGACAACGAAGGACATGTTGTCTTGGTTGACTTTGGAAACGCTATACAGTTTTCAAAATTTGATAAAATTAAAAAAACAAAAGTATCCTACCTAATTGGTTTAGTGGAGTACATGGCCCCAGAAATAGTAAAACTTCAAGAACATGGAACGGCTGTAGATTCGTGGGCTCTTGGCATCCTCACTCATGAGTTGTACACAACCTATACACCTTTTAATGCTAATTCTGAAGAAGAAATTAAACAAAATATAATAACAAACAAGCCAAGTATTTACGGTAAATTACCAATTGTTGTTGCAAAATTTATAAGGCAGTTGCTGAACAAAAATCAGTACTTGAGGTTGGGCTGCCGATTTGCTAATGCAAAATTAGTGATGAGAAATGAATTTTATAAGGGAATGGATTGGGTCGAACTTGAAAAAAAAGGGAGCCCATCTCCTCTAAAACCAAAAATTCAAAATAATGAAGATATATCATATTTTGAGACTGTGTTTACTGATGTTAAACCTAAGCATTCTGTTAGTGAATGTTTTAAATGGTACAATGAAAAGGATTTTGTGCCATTGAATAGCAACGAAGAACGAAAAGAAGACATGAAAAACAATTGGGATAAATTCGATAAAGTAGTTTCAAATTTCTTAATAAATAGAAAATAAAGAGAATAAATGTAAAAAAAATTTGATGTAATAGTGTTAAAAAAATAATTAATAAATACACACCTATAATGCATGATTATCAGTAAAATACGTGTATATGCAATAACTGTACGATATATTATCAAACAAAAATATCTTTGTACATTTAGTTTAAGATAGTTAAATATATTGTAATAAATTTTAAAAAATTTTTAAATATAAAATTTATTTTAACTATTATATAAGATTTTCGTTTTATTTTGATTTAAAATTAATAAGTTAAAAAAATTAATTTGCAATTTAGCATTGTTGTTGCAGGATATATATATATATATCCTATGTATATATGTATAAATGTATATATTTATATATATATATATATATATATATATATATATATATTTATATAAATTCCTTTAAGTTATCAACTTATACTTCTGTATGTAGCTTTTTTGTATGACGATGTTTAATATTGACAAAATGTACAATAATTTACATAAATTGAAAAATAAACTAGCTAAACCTGAGCACGGTTCAGTCTGACATAAAATAAACAAGACCTTGCATAACCGAAAAGACACTAAAGTACAAAATATTTAGCCAATCGATAAAACTGATTTATTTTTAAGGAATAAGATAATTTTTTATATTGTATGTATTTTTGTACTTATAATTTTAATGTTATGTAATAATACATTTTTCTACGAGAATGTATATGACCCGTGTTGTATTTAACCTCTAAATTTGACATTTGAATATAGTTAGTTGATATTTTATATATATACGTAGAGGGCTACACGTTCAAAGTAAAATTTATTTACACGACAGCATTCGACAAGGAAGGTTGTTGTTTGAAATTATTTCAACATTTGGTCATCAGAAAACTCAATTTTGTAATTATATATTAATATTAGAAGAAGTATTTTAAGGTAAAAATATTGTTACCGAATTTTTTTTTTTTTAAATTATGTATATGTTTTATTTTTTAATATTTAAAAATTAATAATAATATTTTTGTTTCAGAAATTTACTTAAATTATAAGAGCAGAGATCTTTTGCTACTTCTTAATATACATTTAATAAAAATTTATTAATGTCTCTACTACAAAACTTAGTAATGGAACAGGCTGTTCAAGATGACGCTTTATTCGTTGGAAACCAGAATTTTAAACTGTTAAAAACACTTGGAGAAGGAGGTTTTGGTAAAATTTCACTAGCACGAAAACAAGGTGGTATTATTAATGGACGGTTGTATGCAATTAAAAAAATTAAAAGAAAACAATTACAATCTGCAAATACAGAACGTGAAGCATTAGAAGCAATAAGAAATGCACCATTCCTAATGCAGGTACATTATTCGTTTCAATCAAGTAATAATCTGTACTTAGTGCTTAACTACTTGGTCGGTGGTGATCTTTTTACTTGTCGCCGTAAATTCAATGAAGAAGTTAAATTTATTGTTGGCGAGGTGGTTTTAGCGCTAAGACATTTATATATTATATTATATATTATATTTATATATATATATATATATATCTACTATATAAAAATAAGTCGGGTTTTCCTTTCTGACGTTATAACTCCAGAACGCACAAACCGATTTCCACGGTTTTGCATTCGTTGGAAAGGTTTCGGGCTCCGTGAGGTTTATAGCAAAGAAAATTCAGGAATTCAGGAAAAATTTCAACAGAAAAGCGGGAAAATCTTTTTTCACATACAGCGCCATCTCTGATACATAGCATAGATACAAACCAATATTTTAAGTAGATGGCGCCGGTGCGTGATACATTGTTTGACAGCTACTCATTGTTCTCTGCTCAGTTAATTTTATGTGACAAACCGGTATTGTGTTCACTGTGAAATTGTGAAAAAAAAGTTAAAAAAATAAGTTATTCGTTTCCTAACATTTTAATTGGAAACCATCAAATCAATCACGTGTATTGTGCAAATATTTATTCAATTTCAACAGCAGGCATTTGTCTTTAAGGTGGTAAGTTGAACTGTGTAAATTATGTGGATCGTGCATTTCAGGTTACATTCACCACTCTGTCCATAGTCCAAAATGCCTAGAGGACGACGTGCAAACATCGGCCGCCGCACAAGACATGCAAGCCAGCAACAAGTGTGTTCACAGAACTTAAGCGAAAAAAGACAAAATATAATAAGAGCGGGCCCGATTGAGACAAAGCACACGAAGATCATTGGCATCATACAATCGCTTGGCATTGCAATATGATCCCACTGCGAAGTACAGTGATGATGAAAATTTAGATATTGGACCAACGACGACTATATGCCGATATTGCAATGCGTTAAAGTTCAAAAGAGAAACGGCTGGATTGTGCTGCGCAAGTGGAAAAGTCAAACTGGATCCATTACTTACACCACCGCAGCCACTGAAACCATTGTTCGATGGAAGTGATCCCGATTCCAGCCATTTTCTTCAACACATCCTTGAATACAATAACTGCTTTCGCATGACTTCCTATGGAGCTAATATCATTCGAGAAGGCGGCTTCATGCCGACTTGCAAGGTAAAAAAAAAACACACATAACCAATCACTCACACCAACACAATGAATTGCAACACATAACTACATATACACCACACACTACACCATCACACGATCAGAAGTTACACCGTATTCTTTAACAAATGATTGTTTGCAATTACAGATACAAGGACAAATATATCATTTGCATGGTTCAATGGTGCCAACACCAGATGAACCGCATCAATTTCTGCAAATATATTTCATTTCGTCGATGGTGGATCAGCTGAATGTGCGGTGCAATATACAGGGAACACAACAGTTAAAGAGACGAATTATTGAACAGTTGCAAGCATTTTTTCACGCTAATAATGCTGTGGTTAATATGTTTAAAACAGCATTGGAACGAATGCCATCGGATACGCAAAAATTTGTCATAAAAGCGGATTGTACCTCAACAGGTGAACATGTGCGAAGATTCAATGCACCCACCGTTAATGATGTTGCTGCAATTATTGTTGGCGATCCAACTAAATCGCGAGACATTGTCGTTCAGCGAAAAAGCAATATCATGCATCGTGTAAACGAGACACATCGTTTGTACGATGCGTTACAATATCCAATCATTTATTAGCAAGGGCAAGACGGATACGACATCACGTTAAAGATGGTCGATCCAATTACAGGTACAATATTCACACACTAATTATTGCTATTATTTGTTTCCATTAACAATTCATTTAATTTTGCATTTTCATGCGTATCAACGAATAAAAATCTAAGCGCAATGAATTACTATGCGTATCGTATGATGATTCGTACACATGAGGAGAATGTCATTCTGAAGTGCCGTCGGATATTCCAGCAATTCGCTGTCGACATGTATGTCAAGGTCGAGACCGAACGTTTAGCGTTTATCCGATTCAATCAGGCAAAGCTACGATCTGAGGACTATATACACTTGCGTGATGCTATTCATTCAGATGGTGAAATTTAGAAAATCATTGTTTTTCACATGGGCAGTTATACGTTGCGTGTTCACGAGTTGGGAAACCATCCGCTTTGTTTGTGTTAACGTCAGACCAAAAAACAAAAAATGTGGTTTACCAAAGAGCACTTCAATGAAACGGATAATTTGCGGACACGTATAACGCTTCGATTCAGTATTTACTTTGGATTCACTTTCATTTACTTAGGGTCGGTTTTATGGTTTTTTATTTACTTCGGGGTTACGAAACCCCGAGTTAGCTTAGTCCGGTATTTATTTTTGTATCGGGTTTTATCATCCAAATTTAATCCCGTGTTAGTTAGTAGAGACGTAAACCATATTTTAAGAAATTCGAATATTTGTTTACAGTTGTAAACCCATGGGAATGCAAGATTCAGTTTAATTATTGTTTTAAAACATTTTAAAAATGACGGATTTCTCAACTTAGTACTATATTTGTATAATAGATGATCTTCCTCATCATCTGTTATTGATAATTGATTATGGTCACTCACAAAATTCATAATAAACAATAATTTAATATTATAACCTAAAATGATATAATAATGATAGCTAAACTGGCTGAGATAGCATGATATTTTATCTCTGTTGCACACTTACTCCGGGTTAAATATTTAAACCTTGATTTATGACGGGATATCTTACTCCGCGATTTTAGTTCCGAGTTAGCGTTATTCCTTGATGATAAAACCCATTTTTCGTTTAATTCGGGAGTAAGCTATTTAGTTCGGTAGTAAGACGAACCATAAAACCGGACCTTAGAGAAGTTCAACTAAATAACACTAATCGAAATGAATTCATTACTGTTGTGAAATGAAATAAAACTTTTCCTTTTCAAATATAAAACAAAAAAAAGTTTTTCTTCATCTTTTAATCACCAAACGAAATGTTACATAAAACGAAGCCATCTGATGGCGAAACGGAGTTCGCCGGGTTTGCTAGTATATATATAAATTCCTTTAAGTTATCAACTTATACTGCTGTATATAGCATTTTTGTATGACGATGTTTAATATTGACAAAATGTACAATAATGTACATAAATTAAAAAATAAACTAGCTAAACCTGAGCACGGTCACGGTTAAGTCTGACATAAAATAAACAAGACTTTGCATAACCGAAAAGACACTAAAGTACAAAATATTTAGCCAATCGATAAAACTGATTTATTTTTAAGGAATAAGATAATTTTTTATATTGTATGTATTTTTGTACTTATAATTTTAATGTTATGTAATAATAAATTTTTCTACGAGAATATATATGACCCGTGTTGTATTTAACCTCTAAATTTGACATTTGAAGATATTTAGTTGATATTTTATATATATACGTAGAGGGCTACACGTTCAAAGTAAAGTTCATTTACACGACAGCATTCGACAAGGAAGGTTGTTGTTTGAAATTATTTCAACATTTGGTCATCAGAAAACTCAATTTTATATATTGTTATTATATATTTATTTTAGAAGAAGTATTTTAAGGTAAAAATATTGTTACCGAATTTCTTAAAAAGTATGTATATGTTTTATTTTTTAATATTTAAAAATTAATAATAATATTTTTGTTTCAGAAATTTACTTAAATTAGAAGAGCAGAGATCTTTTGCTACTTCTTAATATACATTTAATAAAAATTTATTAATGTCTCTAATACATAACTTAGTAATGGAACAGGCTGTTCAAGATGACGCTTTATTCGTTGGAAACCAGAATTTTAAACTGTTAAAAACACTTGGAGAAGGAGGTTTTGGTACAATTTTACTAGCACGGAAACAAGGTGGTATTAATAATGGACGGTTGTATGCAATTAAAAAAATAAAAAGAAAACAATTACAATCAGCAAATGCAGAATGTGAAGCATTAGAAGCAATAAGAAATACACCATTCGTAATGCAGCAACATTATTCGTTTCAATCAAGTAAAAATCTGTACTTAGTGCTTGACTACTTGGTCGGTGGTGATCTTTTTACTTGTCAACGTAAATTTAATAAAGAAAAAGTTAAATTTATTGTTGGGGAGGTGGTTTTAGCGCTAAGACATTTGCATGGACTTGGAATAGCACATCGCGATATTGAACCTGAAAATTTGATGATTAACAACGAAGGACATGTTGTCTTGGTTGACTTTGGAAACGCTATTCTGTTTTTAAAATTTGATAAAATTAAAAAAACAAAAGTATCCTACCTAATTGGTTTAGTGGGGTACATGGCCCCAGAAATAGTACAACTTCAAGAACATGGAACGGCTGTAGATTGGTGGACTCCTTACTCATGAGTTGTACACAACCTATACACCTTTTAATGCTAATTCTGAAGAAGAAATTAAACAAAATATAATAACAAACAAGCCAAGTATTTACGGTAAATTACCAATTCTTGTTGCAAAATTTATAAGGCAGTTGCTGAACAAAAATCAGTACTTGAGGTTGGGCTGCCGATTTGCTAATGCAAAATTATTGATGAGAAATGAATTTTTTAAGGAAATGGATTGGGTCGAACTTGAAAAAAATGGAGCCCATCTCCTCTAAAACCAAAAATTCAAAATAAAGAAGATACATCATATTTTGAGATTGTGTTTACTGATGTTGCACCTAAGCATTCTGTTAGTGAATGTTTTAAACCTTACAATGAAAAGGATTTTGTGCCATTGAATAGCAACGAAGAAGGAAAAAAAACATAAAAAACAATTGGGATAAATTCGATAAAGTAGTTTCAAATTTCTTAATAAATTGAAAATAAAGAGAATAAATGTAAAAAAAATTTGATGTACTAGTGTTAAAAAAATAATTAATAAATAAACACCTATAATGCATGATTATCAGTAAAATACGTGTATATGCAATAACTGTACGATATATTATTAAACAAAAATATCTTTGTACATTTAGTTTAAGATAGTTAAATATATTGTAATAAATTTTAAAATTTTTTAAATATAAAATTTATTTTAACAATTATATGAGATTTTCATTTTATTTTGATTTAAAATTAATAAGTTAAAAAAATTAATTTACAATTTAGCATTGTTGTTGCAGGATATATATATATATATCCTATGTATATATGTATATATTTATATAAATATATATATATATATATATATATATATATATATATATATATAAATATATAAATTCCTTTAAGTTATCAACTTATACTGCTGTATGTGGCTTTTTTGTATGACGATGTTTAATTTTGACAAAATGTACAATAATGTACATAAATTAAAAAATAAACTAGCTAAACCTGTGCACGGTTCAGTCTGACATAAAATAAACAAGACTTTGCATAACCGAAAAGACACTAAAGTACAAAATAGTTAGCCAATCGATAAAACTAATTTATTTTTAAGGATTAAGATAATTTTTTATATTGTATGTAGTTTTGTACTTAAAATTTTGATGTTATGTAATAATAAATTTTTCTACGAGTATATATATGACCGGTGTTGTATTTAACCACTAAATTTGACATTAGAAGATAGTTAGTTGATTATTTATATATATACGTAGAGGGCTACACGTTCAAAGTAAAGTTCATTTACACGACAGCATTCGACAAGGAAGGTTGTTGTTTGAAATTATTTCAACATTTGGTCATCAGAAAACTCAATTTTATATATTGTTTTTATATATTATTATTAGAAGAAGTATTTTAAGGTAAAAATATTGTTACCGAATTTCTTAAAAATTATATATATGTTTTAATTTTTGATATTTAAAAATTAATAATAATATTTTTGTTTCAGAAATTTACTTAAATTATAAGAGCAGAGATCTTTTGCTACTTCTTAATATACATTTAATAAAAATTTATTAATGTCTCTACTACGAAACTTAGTAATGGAAAAGGCTGTTCAAGATGACGCTTTATTCGTTGGAAACTAGAATTTTAAACTGTTAAAAACACTTGGAGAAGGAGGTTTTTGTACAATTTCACTAGCACGAAAACAAGGTAATATTAATAATAAACGGTTGTATGCAATTAAAAAAATAAAAAGTAAACAATAACAATCTACAAATGCAGAACGTGAAGCATTAGAAGCAATAAGAAATACACCATTCCTAATGTAGTTACATTATTCGTTTCAATCAAGTAATAATCTGTACTTAGTGCTTGACTACTTGGTCGGTGGTGATCTTTTCACTTGTCGCCGTAAATTTAATAAAGAAGAAGTTAAATTTATTGTTGGCGAGGTGGTTTTAGCGCTAAGACATTTGCATGGACTTGGAATAGCACATCGCGATATTAAACCTGAAAATTTGATGATTGACAACAAAGGACATGTTGTCTTGGTTGACTTTGAAAACGCTATACAGTTTTCAAAATTTGATAAAATTAAAAAAACAAAAGTATCCTACCTAATTGGTTCAGTGGAGTACATGGCCCCAGAAATAGTACAACTTCAAGAACATGGAACGGCTGTAGATTGGTGGGCTCTTGGCATCCTTACTCATGAGTTGTACACAACCTATACACCTTTTAATGCTAATTCTGAAGAAGAAATTAAACAAAATATAATAACAAACAAGCCAAGTATTTACGGTAAATTACCAATTGTTGTTGCAAAATTTATAAGGCAGTTGCTGAACAAAAATCAGTACTTGAAGTTGGGCTGCCGATTTGCTAATGCAAAATTAGTGATGAGAAATGAATTTTTTTAAGGAATGGATTGGGTCGAACTTAAAAAAAAAGGGAGCCTATCTTCTCTAAAACTAAAAATTCAAAATAAAGAAGATATATCATATTTTGAGACTGAATTTACTGATGTTGCACCTAAGCATTCTGTTAGTGAATGTTTTGAATGGTACAATGAAAAGGATTTTGTGCCATTGAATAGCAACGAAGAAGGAAAAGAAAACATAAAAAACAATTGGGATAAATTCGATAAAGTAGTTTCAAATTTCTTAATAAATAGAAATTAAAGAGAATAAATGTAAAAAAAATTTGATGTAATAGTGTTAAAAAAATAATTAATAAATTAACACCTACAATGCATGATTATCAGTAAAATACGTGTATATGCAATAACTGTACGATATATTATTAAACAAAAATATCTTTGTACATTTAGTTTAAGATAGTTAAATATATTGTAATAAATTTTAAAATTTTTTTAAATATAAAATTTATTTTAACAATTATATAAGATTTTCATTTTATTTTGATTTAAAATTAATAAGTTAAAAAAATTAATTATAATTTAGCATTGTTGTGGCAGGATATATATATATATATCCTTTGTATATATGTATATATGTATAAATTCATATATATATATATATATATATATATATATATATATATATATATATATATAATTCCTTTAAGTTATCAACTTATACTGCTGTATGTAGCTTTTTTGTATGACGATGTTTAATATTGACAAAATGTACAATAATGTACATAAATTAAAAAATAATCTAGCTAAACCTGAGCACGGTTCAGTATGACATAAAACAAACAAGACTTTGCATAACCGAAAAGACACTAAAGTACAAAATATTTAGCCAATCGATAAAACTGATTTGTTTTTAAGGAATAAGATAATTTTTTATATTGTATGTATTTTTGTACTTATAATTTTAATGTTATGTAATAATAAATTTTTCTACGAGAATATATATGACCCGTGTTGTATTTAACCTCTAAATTTGACATTTGAAGATAGTTAGTTGATATTTTATATATATACGTAGAGGGCTACACGTTCAAAGTAAAGTTCATTTACACGACAGCATTCGACAAGGAAGGTTGTTGTTTGAAATTATTTCAACATTTGGTCATCAGAAAACTTAATTTTATATATTGTAATTATATATCAATATTAGAAGAAGTATTTTAAGGTAAAAATATTGTTACCGAATTTCTTAAAAATTATGTATATGTTTTATTTTTAAATATTTAAAAATTAATAATAATATTATTGTTTCAGAAATTTACTTAACTTATAAGAGCAGAGATCTTTTGCTACTTCTTAATATACATTTAATAAAAATTTATTAATGTCTCTACTACAAAACTTAGTAATGAAACACGCTGTTCAAGATGACGCTTTATTCGTTGGAAACCAGAATTTTAAACTGTTAAAAACACTTGGAGAAGGAGGTTTTGGTACAATTTCACTAGCACGAAAACAAGGTGGTAATAATAATAGACGGTTGTATGCAATTAAAAAAATAAAAAAAAAACAATTAAAATCTGCAAAAGCAGAACGTGAAGCATTAGAAGCAATAAGAAATACACCATTCCTAATGCAGTTACATTATTCGTTTCAATCAAGTAATAATCTGTACTTAGTGTTCGACCACTTGGTCGGTGGTGATCTTTTCACTTGTCGCCGTAAATTCAATAAAAAAGAATTTAAATTTATTGTTGGCGAGGTGGTTTTAGCGGTAAGACATTTGCATGGACTTGGAATAGCACATCGCGATATTAAACCTGAAAATTTGATGATTGACAACGAAGGACATGTTGTCTTGGTTGACTTTGGAAACGCTATACAGTTTTCAAAATTTTATAAAATTAAAAAAAACAAAAGTATCCTACCTAATTGGTTCAGTGGAGTACATGGCCCCAGAAATAGTACAACTTCAAGAACATGGAACGGCTGTAGATTGATGGGCTCTTGGCATCCTCATGAGTTGTACACAACCTATACACCTTTTATTGCTAATTCTGAAGAAGAAATTAAACAAAATATAATAACAAACAAGCCAAGTATTTACGGTAAATTACCAATTGTTGTTGCAACATTTATAAGGCAGTTGCTGAACAAAAATCAGTTCTTGAGGTTGGGCTGCCGATTTGCTAATGCAAAATTAGTGATGAGAAATGAATTTTTTAAGGGAATGGATTGGGTCGAACTTGAAAAAAAAGGGAGTTCATCTCCTCTAAAACCAAAAATTCAAAATAAAGAAGATACATCATATTTTGAGACTGTGTTTACTGATGTTGCACCTAAGCACTCTGTTAGTGAATGTTTTGAATGGTAAAATGAAAATGAATTTGTGCTATTGAATAGCAACGAAGAAGGAAAAGAAAACATGAAAAACAATTGGGATAAATTCGATAAAGTAGTTTCAAATTTCTTAATAAATAGAAAATAAAGAGAATTAATGTAAAAAAAATTTGATGTAATAGTGTTAAAAAAATAATTAATAAATAAACACCTATAATGCATGATTATCAGTAAAATACGTGTATATGCAATAACTGTACGATATATTATTAAACAAAAATAGATTTGTACATTTAGTTTAAGATAGTTTAATATATTGTAATAAATTTTAAAATTTCTTTAAATATAAAATTTATTTTAACAATTATATGAGATTTTCATTTTATATTGATTTAAAATTAATAAGTTAAAAAAATTAATTTACAATTTAGCATTGTTGTTGCAGGATATATATATTTATATCCTATGTATATATGTATATGTATATATTTATATGTATATATATATATATATATATATATATATATGTGGAAAACGAGAGTACCATGATAATCCTGATGTGGAAAACGAGAACTAGCCAACTTCTTATGTGGAAAACAATAACCAATCCGCTAATCTGATGTGGAATCAAGGTACTCTTATTTAATTTAGGGCAATGTCAATTCAATTAATATTCAACTATGTAATATCTTAGTTAGTTTGTCAGGATGATAAAGAATCACATAATTGTTTTAATACATTTATTGAATAAAATAATAACGATGATAATAATAATGATAATAATACTAATATTACAATAAAGTTACAATATAAACGTTGGTGTTTACTTTACAAATACAGAACAATGAATGCATACACCACCTTAAGTTCTAGCTAATATATACTCAGTCCTACATTAGTTTTCAGCTTGACTTTAAAAAGGTTTGTTTTTATTACTTCCAAGAATATTCCTGGTTAATTTTAGTAAACACATCCCTTACGTATTCAGTCACTGGTTTAAAGTTTCACACAATATAATTGCTTCGACCTTTCACTTGGTTTCTATTTAAAACATACCCTCAATAATCACATTCTTTATGACTTTCTTAGAACGGGTGTCATAGGTATGAGTTCTTTGTTTGCTTGATTTATTTGTTCTTTCCACACGGCCGTCCGACTTTTCTTTGGCCCCTAAAGACGATACGTCACTGCGGTCATCTGGTTGCGGTTCGGCACCTGACACAACATCTACAGTTTCAGTATCGCTGTCGTCTGAGAACACACCCCATGGCTTTATGTGGTCGGCACTTGAGTGTGTATTAAAAGAACCTTCCCCTTCACCGATACGTCTTACCCTATACCGTTCATTTAGGTCAACTCCTGTAATTTGATACGGTCCTAAATATTTATTATGCAATTTCAATCCAGTACCAAACTGAGTTCTTTTTACAGCTACAATGTCTCCGACTTTGTATGTCCTAGCTGGTTTCCCATTTCTATTGAAATTCTTGCGATTCTCTTCCTGTGTTTTTAATATTTGTTTCTTGGCGTTAACACGTAACTCTTGCAAGTCATCCTCTCGCATTTCTCGATTAACTTCTTCTAACAGCTGATAGATATGCATCTCATCTTCTGTTTTCATTGTCACACCTGTTAACAACTTAAAAGGTGTAGTATTTATGCTGCGCTGATAAGTTTTGTTTAATGCTTGCTGTACTCGTCCCACGTATTTATACCATTCGAGTGGTTTATTTATAGAAAGCTTGGCCAACACTGGTATAATAGTCCTGATTACGCGTTCCACCTGTCCATTTCTTCGAGGTACGCCTGTAGTAATCTTGACATGTTCAATATTTCTAATCTTGCAGTAATCTTCAAATTCTTCTGAAGTAAATGAAGTTCCTCGGTCACTTACAATACGATACGGGTCGCCAAATACTTCAGACTGGGTTTTCAACTTTGTAATAACTTCAGTACTGGTCAATGACTTGTCCGGATAGAGCCATACAAACTTCGTAAAGGCGTCCACCACTACCAGTATGTGTTTATACTGCTTGCTTGTAGCTTGTAGAGGTCCTACATGGTCTACGTGGTATGTTTGGAATGGTACTTCATATTTTTCAATAGGATGTAACAACCCTTCCTGCTTTCCCATTTTTCGGTCTGCTACTATGCACGTTATGCAGTTTTCAATATGCCTAGTTATTTTCTTGTCCACGTTTGGAATGTAATTATCGGCATCAATTGATTCTTTTGTTTTCTTTAGCTTATAATGTCCAATATCATGAGCTTTTCTTATGATTTCACCTTCCATAGACTTCGGTATCACGATTCGTCTTCTGTCTGTACCTGGATCTTCATAATAAACCAATTCATTTACCATAACGTAGTTGTCATACTTTTGCGTTTCTAACAGGGTCTTAACTAATTGTAATTTCTCGTCCTGTTGCTGAGCTGCTATAATTCGGTTTAGTAGATTGCTGTCTACCGTCATTACGGCGTTCCTACTTAATGCATCGACGTGCGTCATTAACTTTCCTGGACGGTGTTTGGTTAAGAACGCATGCACAACCTATATATTTATATAGATATTTCACGTTCTTAATGTATTTCATTAGAATATAATTTTGTATATTTTTAGCTCTTAAGTTTTGTAATAATTCTTTTGTTTAACCAAATAATTTATCTTTCTTTGTTATTGAATTAACTAACAAAGCTATTGTTATTACTCTGGCATTGTACAAGTCTGTACCAAGGTCACACAGCTGGCCTGCCAAATGCATTCTTTCTATCAATGTACTGATAAAACACTATTAAAATAATCATTATTAACTCAAACTTCATACAATAAACATCACTAAATATTTAACTTATTAACTAGTATCTAGAACAGTAAACATCTAAATTATCAACTCCAACGTTTAACAGTCTAAATAATTATAATAAAAGATTTTAATAGTGAATTGTATCACAGTATCATTGATATATACAGTTATTCATTTAATTTTCAATTATTGTAATTCGTCAAGTGTATTCGTATAATAAATGTTTTATGTAAAATACTAGTGTTTTGCTGCTATTTGATTTAAAGCAAGAAATAAAAAATTGTTATTAATTATTTAATAACAAAAAGGTCCTTCGAGAAACTTTGGCGCAATCCATCGCTATCAAAGGAGTTAGAAGCAATCCATCAATCTGAGAAATTGGATACCGTCAACATCGCAAATAAGCCAATCTCAAGCTTATATAGATAAATAGGTCCAAACTCAACCATTTGGTCGGCTTCGAGCCGGATGCGAGCTAGGATAATCAGCATTTTCATCCTTCAAAGAAGATTCCATCCATTTGATCCTCTTCAAGCAAGATTCTCATCAACGGATCCAGCAATTGAGCATCTTCAAAGAAGATTCACACCGCATTGGTCATCTTTGAAAAGGATTCATCAAGCAAGGTGAACAATCTAGAAAAATCTCACTTTTGGCGTCAAGTACAACAGCACACACGAGTCAATCGCAGCAGCATCTGGATTCAGTCTTGAAACGAGAGCTACTACACGACAGTGGTGTCAAGGTAATCCTAAAAACATTTATATAATTCCCATCCTATCCTTTATTACCTCTATTTTGGGTTTTTGCACTTACATCTTATATATTTTACAAATTTTACATTTACTACTGTTCAAGCGTTATTTCATTTTACCAAGGTGTTTAGACATCAATGATTCACTTCCATCATAAGTTCGTATCATTGTTGTATTATATTTTTTAATCAATCTTTCAACGATATTTAGTTTCTGTTTGTAGTTAATAAATCCTTGCCACTTTAGTCAAGTCATTTAGCGTTACCAAGCTATTGACCATCTATAGGGCTCGTATTAGTGTCATTAAGCACACACACACACACACATTAATTGCATTGGTTGCGAATATTAGATTCCACAAATATAGCCTCTTATTACGTCACCTAACGTCCTCTCATAGGAATACGACACTTAGAGCACATATGCCAATCGCATTATTTAGCGAATATTATTATTCCATTTTAAGCATTTGAATATATTTGTTCAAATCAAAATACTCATCTGTGTATTTTGCACAGAAATCTTTTTACGTGTTACGTAATAGATCATCGTTTATATTATTGCATCCACAATAATATTTCGTTTTTCAATCATTTTTTTAATATTATATTTGTGTCATTCAGCACACATACATTAATTGCATTGGTTGCGAACATTCGATTCCATAAGTATAATCTCACATAGGTCATCTAAAGTCCTCTCATAGGATTAAGACATTTAGAGTACATACGCCAATCGCATTTACATAGCGAATATTATTATTCCATTTTTAGCGTTTGAATTTTCAAACCGAAATTACCGTCTGTGTATTTTGCACAGAAGTCTTTTACGTATTGTACGTAATAGAGTACCTTTCATATTATTTGCATCAGCAATAATACACTATTACAATTAGTTTTAAATATTATATTTAAAATATCAATAGAGATTTTAAAGTCACATTCACAATGTCTTTAAAAACCTTAATTACAAAAATACATAGTATTAAATCATCATTAAATCGATGCAGTAAAGCCATCGAAAATGTTGATATAAAAGATCCATTCACTTACGATGTGGAAAACATAAAGTTTCTTCATAAACAATGGGAACCACTAATGGCTTCTATTAATAAAACTCACTCTCAAATGAGAGAATTAACAGAAGATGAGAGTGAATTGGATCTCATTGATGAAGAAAATACCGATTTTTGGATGCAATACGTTAAAATAGGCGCAAAAATCAATAAAATTATCTCAGCGTCTAAAGTAATTGAAGCATCAAACACTTCAATTCCTAAAGCTGCCACTTCCAGCACACTCACAGCGCAAGTCAAACGGACAAGTCAAGTTATGTTATCAACCGCTTTAGTCAACATACCTGACAAAAACGGTAAAATAATTACTGCACGCGCGCTTCTGGATAACGGTAGTACATCAAGTTTTATTACCAAGAGTTTAGTACAAAAATTAAACATTTATACTACAAATTCGGATGTAGTTGCTACCGGAATTGATAACTCCGAAACTAAAATAAACAAGCAAGCAAAAATCATTTTGCATTCATCTACTAACAAGTACAAAACTTTTGTAAATTGTCTGCTCATAGACACAATAACCGACAAAATCCCACACATCAAATTGGATATTGTCAATCTATCAATACCGCATACAATAAAACTAGCAGATCCTAGTTTTAACGAACCACAATCTGTGGATTTATTGTTAGGAGCTGATATTTTTTGGAAATTATTACGCGTAGGCAAATCAACACTATCCAATGATCGATTGCAGTTGCAAAACACTTCACTGGGTTGGATAGTTACTAAATACAAATCTGCTACCAACAACAATCATACGCATCATTATCACACATCCTTGCAAACTCAAATTCCCAAGCTTTGTGAAAGCGAGTCTGTTAAGGAATGTGGCACTTTAATTACAAAACAGCAAACTCAAATTCCCAAGGTTTGTGAAAGCGAGTCTGTTAAGAAATGTAGGACTTTAACTTCAGAAGAACAAGCATGCCATGATTATTGTAACAAAACTACTACTCGCAACTCAGATGGTAGATTAGTAATTACATTACCATTAAAATTGCCCACATCAGCTCTAGGGGATACCAAAACCACAGCTACCAAACAATTGCTTTCATTTGAAAGAAAATTTGATAGAAATAAACCACACAAATCTATGTATTCTGCATTCACTCTTGAATATATACGATTAGGTCATATGACTACTAACATTATTCATAATTCATCCGAACCTACATATATTTTACCGCATCACGGTATAGGAGATTCCAAATCAGCAATTACTAAACCCTTTCCTTTACCACAAAGAAAGCGTGTTACTAGTAAACATCATAAATCATACATACTGTCAAACTACTCCATAGCCAAGTCAAATTTTATATTTGACAAATTTTCAAATTTTAAATCGATCAATAGCGTCACCACATACTATTTACGTTTCATTCAAAATTCTAGAAACAAGACAAACGGCATTTCTACGGTCAAGGAATTGCATAATTCAATTCAAGTACTTGTGAAATTAACCAAAACAAATGTTTTATCATTAATAGCTAAAACCTTGGATCCACTCACATTATTATTACCTTGTGACATACCATGCAAATTAATGATACAACAGCTTTGGTTAATTAGCTTACATACAAGGTCTAAATTATTATTTTTAAATTCACATCCATATGCCACAAACACCACCCTTAATGATTCATATGTTGATAAGCTTCTGACTGGATCAAATGATCTATCAGAATTCAAGTTACGCTGTATTAAAACAATAGAAACATTAAGTAGTGCAGGATCTTATTTACGAAAGTGGATGTCGAATGATCCCATTATTTTATTTGATTTAGACAACAATATTCAAGACCAACTCTGTTATATAGATCACGCAGACTTAGAGCCTTTCAAATTTTTCATTGCCAAAATCTTTGATCCACATGGATTATTATCACCCTACGTCAAACCGTTTATGCTATTGAAACAACAATTAAGGCTAACAAATCTACACTGGAATGTTAAAATTCCAGAACATTTAATAAAAATATGGACTCCTTTAATAAAGCAATTACCGACCTTAAACAATGCATCCATACCACAAAAATCATTAATCAAGAATTCCAAAACATTTGAAATTCATGGTTTTTGTGATGTGTTAAAAAATGCATATGGTTCTTGTATTTATTTTAAATCTATTAACTGCAATATCATAATTGACAAACTTTTCTATATCGACCCAGGAGGTATAGAATATTTCAAAATTTTAATCGTTAAATGGCAATCTAAACCTGACTGTTTTAAATACAGTATTTTACATTGTTATCCACTTGCCAAACTAACGAACTTAAATTTTCATAACAACTTCAAACACACTTGTACACTGCAAACTCAAATTGAGGCAATCCTCAATTTCCATCCCTTTTTTCCCGCTTCCAATAATCCCAATGACCTAATTCCCTTCACGCCTGGACACCTCTTAATAGGACGGCAGATCACAAGAATCGCTCCTGCAGAGGACGCTCCAACTAAATTAAGCCGAACGCAGCGATACTCGCAATTTCAAGACTTTATTCAAAGTTGTTGGATAAAAAGGTCAAGCGAATACTTAGGACGCTGTAATCAGCTTGTGAAGTGGAAAATGTCAAAGGATGCTGTACTGCAGCAAGGAACTTTGGTCCTAGTCAAGGAGCCAAACTTTCATCCATCGCAATGGATGTTGGATAGCCCAGTGAAATTAAGTGTTAGTGAAGTTTCAGCGAATCGAGCAGCCACTATCAAGACAGCTAAGGGAAAAACCAGCGTCTAGTGCAATATCTCGTTCCGCTACTTATTACAGAACATCAGTTGAAAATCAAGATGAATCTTACAATTTTCAACGCGCGGGAGTATGGTTAAGAACGCATGCACAACCTATATATTTATATAGATATTTCACGTTCTTAATGTATTTCATTAGAATATAATTTTGTATATTTTTAGCTCTTAAGTTTTGTAATAATTCTTTTGTTTAACCAAATAATTTATCTTTCTTTGTTATTGAATTAACTAACAAAGCTATTGTTATTACTCTGGCATTGTACAAGTCTGTACCAAGGTCACACAGCTGGCCTGCCAAATGCATTCTTTCTATCAATGTACTGATAAAACACTATTAAAATAATCATTATTAACTCAAACTTCATACAATAAACATCACTAAATATTTAACTTATTAACTAGTATCTAGAACAGTAAACATCTAAATTATCAACTCCAACGTTTAACAGTCTAAATAATTATAATAAAAGATTTTAATAGTGAATTGTATCACAGTATCATTGATATATACAGTTATTCATTTAATTTTCAATTATTGTAATTCGTCAAGTGTATTCGTATAATAAATGTTTTATGTAAAATACTAGTGTTTTGCTGCTATTTGATTTAAAGCAAGAAATAAAAAATTGTTATTAATTATTTAATAACAAAAAGGTCCTTCGAGAAACTTTGGCGCAATCCATCGCTATCAAAGGAGTTAGAAGCAATCCATCAATCTGAGAAATTGGATACCGTCAACATCGCAAATAAGCCAATCTCAAGCTTATATAGATAAATAGGTCCAAACTCAACCAGTGTTCGATTGTGTAATTATACTCACTTAACAACAATATCCACCTTGCAACTCTCGTCGATAAATCACGTTTATTTTTAGTCATTTGAAAAGCGGCACAGTCCGTAATTATTTTAAATTTTAAACCTAACAGGTATACCCTAAACTTTTTTAATGATTCGATTACTGCTAGAATTTCCAATTCGTAGCTACTATAATTCTGTTCATGCTGATTGGTTTTTCTACTCATATAATAAACTGGATGTAATTTATTGTCAGAGTCTTTTTGCAACAAAATTCCGCCGTAACCCCACTTGCTAGCG
Organism: Panorpa germanica; assembly: GCA_963678705.1. Taxonomy (NCBI): domain Eukaryota; kingdom Metazoa; phylum Arthropoda; class Insecta; order Mecoptera; family Panorpidae; genus Panorpa; species Panorpa germanica. The sequence continues at coordinate 16,143,830 of OY783216.1, read as the reverse complement.
TCACAATGAAGTTCCGTTTCGGCTTCATGTCTGTATATCGATAACACCGGGTTTTCACACAGTTTTTGCTTCAACATGTTAAACGATATACGCTGTTGATCACTGAACACAAAATTATTCTCTTTACGTAATAAGTCACTTAGTGGTTTTGCGATGTTACTATAGTCTTTTATAAACTTTCTGAAATAACCTGTGAGCCCCAAAAAACTTTGTACGTCCGTCACTGTTTTCGGTTCAGGATACTTCATTACACTTTTTATTTTTGTTGGCGATGGCATAATCATATTGTTTGTAATTATATGCCCTAAATACTCTACACTTTCTTGCAAAAATTGACACTTTTTCCATTTTAATTTTAAACCAAACTCACTTGCTTGTTTAAAAACTAAAGTTAAATTATTTACTGCTTCCAGTTCGTCTTTTGCCGGTAGAATTAAATCGTCCATATAAACCAACAAAATACCTTCACTTATTAATTTATTAAACACGGTGTTTATAAATCTTTGGAAAATCGCTGGACTGTTACAAAATCCAAACGGAAGTCTCTTAAAGACATATTGTGATTTTCCCGTGACGAATGCAGTGTACTTTTGACTGTCTTGATGTTTTGGAACGTGAAAAAATCCATTTTCTAAATCTAGTGTGGTGAAAAGCTTGGCGTCTCGTAGCTTGTCGAGTTGTTCCTGTATCACAGGCAAAGAATAACGGTCTTTTACTACCCTCTTGTTTAACTTGCGGTAGTCTATACAAAGTCGACTGCTACCATCTTTCTTTTTCACTAGCACGACTGGACTCGCATACTCCGATGCTCGTTGTTCGATAATACCGTCGTTCAACCAGGTTTGTACATGCTTCTCAACTTCTTCCTGTTCGCAGTAAGCCATACGTCGCGGATTTTGATAAACAGGAACCTCTTCGGTCATGTATATTTTCGCTTCTACTTCAGTAACCCTTGTTACTTTTGGTTCATAGGTTTCAACAAGTTCCTTAATTTTAGCCCTGACATCTGGACTAATATTATTACCCATGACGATTTCGTCGTCGACTACACATAATATTTTATTCTGTTCACTATCCTCGTACTTTTTTCGCATGGTAATACCGTTTACACTTATTGTGGTTTCTACTTGGTCTAGCAGAGGTTTACCGATTAAGACACTATGTCTAGTTGTACTTGATAAAACTATTAAAAAGATGGTATAGTACTGTTCATTGTCTACTTTTACTTGAGCACTAAATTCACCCAAAACTTTGATTTGAAATCCTCCGATTCCAGTCAATACAGTATTGTTTTCACGCACAACCACACTGCTGTTTAATTTAAAGTAGTCGTCAGCTCTAATCAAATTCTGATCACTTCCGGTGTCAATCAGACATTTAAAACTGATACTGTCTATACTCATGTATTTTGTCATATCGCATGTTTTATTTGTGTTCACTAACAAAGTATCACCCGTTTTATTCGCGGTACAATTTCTCAAAATGTGTCCCTCTTTTTGACATTTGAAACACCTTATTTTACTTTCACTTTTAATGTTTTTCTCACTTGGTTCGAATCTTTTAGTCCTACTGTCTTGGTTGCTTTTTCGGCACACGTTTGCCTTGTGTCCGGTTTTATTATAATTAAAACATTTTATCGCGTTTAAGTCTTTTGGTCTGTCTTTACGTACACTAAAATTATTCCTTTCTTGCACTTGTAATAGTGTCGAATCATACCGTTTTACTTTTAACAACAAATCAGGCACTGTTTTAAAGTCGCACATTGATAACACACTTATCATGTCTTTGTTGTTTAGTCCGGCTATTATGTATTTTATCACGGCCTTTTCACTGATATTATCACTCTTACTGGCGATCGCTTTCACCGAGTATACATAATCTTCTATTGCTTCGTTTTTTTCTCGTTGTCTCTTCATTAGTTCCATGTGTACGTCAGATTCATCGTACTCCACTGGAAAATTCCTGATTAATTCGTATTTGAACGTCGTCCAATCCTTGACTACGTTCAAACTAGCATCAAACCAGTTTTTCGCGGCACACTGCAGCTTGTTGACACCTTGATGAAGCTTCACTTTATCACTCCATCCGTAAATGTCTGCTATTTCCTCCAATTTTCGCACCCAAGCTGTAGCCGTCAATACCGTGCTTGCTGGGTTAAACACAGGTATACATTCCAGGTTCTGTGTCGGCATAAACCCATGATGATTCATTCTCTGTTCCTGTATTGTACTATTCCTGATACTCATCTGCAATAGTTCCTTCCTAAGCCTCGTCAGCTCTGCTTGTACTCCCAACCAACTATCTTCATTAGATGTTAAGTTACCTGAGCGTCCAGCTAACAAACTATCTTCCACTGTAGTATCGTTCATGTTTACGTTATATGCCATTTTCAATTTTCTCCTCGTAAACAGTTTACACACTTTTCTGATACAATTCACTTGCTAGTCCTATTATAAAGTCCGTCTTATAAATTCTCGACTATTACGCTAATGAACTATCACTTGAAAGCACTGTTTGTAAAAAACTATCTTGTATTATTCTTCTCTGTATTATTCACTTGTGGATAACTCGTAGATAACTAATCCCTACTTAGTTCAATTCGCTATGAGTTACTAATCCGCACTTCTTTGTATTATTCACTTCGCGCACTTAGTTCAATTCGCTATGAGCTGCTAATCCGCACTTCTGATGTGGAAAACGAGAGTACCATGCCAATCCTGATGTGGAATACGAGAACTATCCAACTTCTTATGTGGAAAACAATCACCAATCCGCTAATCTGATGTGGAATCAAGGTACTCTTATTTAATTTAGGGCAATGTCAATTCAATTAATATTCAACTATGTAATATCTTAGTTAGTTTGTCAGGATGATAAAGAATCACATAATTGGTTTAATACATTTATTGAATAAAATAATAACGATGATAATAATAATGATAATAATACTAATATTATAATAAAGTTACAATATAAACGTTGGTGTTTACTTTACAAATACAGAACAATGAATGCATACACCACCTTAAGTTCTAGCTAATATATACTCAGTCCTACATTAGTTTTCAGCTTGACTTTAAAAAGGTTTGTTTTTATTACTTCCAAGAATATGCCTGGTTAATTTTAGTAAACACATCCCTTACGTATTCAGTCACTGGTTTAAAGTTTCACACAATATAATTGCTTCGACCTTTCACTTGGTTTCTATTTAAAACATACCCTCATTAATCACATTCTTTATGACTTTCTTAGAACGGGTGTCATAGTTATGAGTTCTTTGTTTGCTTGATTTATTTGTTCTTTCCACATATATATATATATATACATATATATATATATATATATATATATATATATATATATAAATTTCTTAAAGTTATCAACTTATACTGCTGTATGTAGCTTTTTTGTATTACGATGTTTAATATTGACAAAATGTACAATAATGTACATAAATTAAGAAATAAACTAGCTAAACCTGAGCACGGTTCAATCTGACATAAAAAAAACAAGACTTTGCATAACCGAAAAGACACTAAAGTACAAAATATTTAGCCAATCGATAAAACTGATTTATTTTTAAGGAATAAGATAATTTTTTATATTGTATGTATTTTTGTACTTATAATTTTAATGTTATGTAAGTAGGGTAGGAGAGCCGGTTCTAGGACAGTTTGGAGTGGGGATGCATATAGGTCACGATATGCAGAGGAGGCGTGGCTAGACAATGTTGGGGGTAATAGTGGGGTGAGGAGTGAGGTGGCGCGGCTAGACAATGTTGGGGGTAATAGTGGGGTGAGGAGTGAGGTGGCGTGGCTAGACAATGTTGGGGGTAATAGTGGGGTAATATGAAAGAGTGAGATAGCGATATTAATTATTACGTGTGTGTTAGTATTGGCGTAATTATTGCATTCTTCGTCAATTTCCGGAAGCCAATCGTTTATGTTCGTGTCCTAGTAGAAGATGATGACGTCATTACAGCTTTTATCTGTTGGTACATTCTCTACAATACCCAAGGTTATGAGTGAGAAAGCAATAGTGGTAAAGAGTGAGATACCGATATTAATTCTTATGTTGGATTTGTTATTGGTTATAAGATTATGACAGTGTTAAATTATTTATAACAGTGTATTTATAGCGCATTCCTTCGAATTCACCAGAAATTTGCAAACAGCACATGTGTGAGAACAAGCGCATAAGTTACGTTGAATTTGACATACCTTCGAATTCACCAGAAATTTGCAAACAGCACATGTGTGAGAACAAGCGCATGTGTGAGAACAAGCGCATAAGTTACGTTGAATTTGACATACAAACTTTAAATAGTTCGAACGTAACTTGAACGTAATGGGAACGTAACTTGAAGTATGTGTTAAAACTGTGTGATCGTAAGACCACGAATTCACCAGAAAAAAACCCTGATAAAACACATGTTCTCATGAGAACTTTGTATATAAATTATTCTTATGCAATAGTGAAGTTATTGAAATATTAGACTCGGACGATGAAACTGTACAAGTGTTAGACTCTGATGACGAAATTGTAAAAGTATAACGGAATTCTGTTGGTGAAGGTGGTAAATTCATGTATAAATGTCACTTAAATAGAGATGATGTTGAGCTGTAGTTACAGAGTAATATTTTCTTAGTTCAAGCTAAAGTTTAATAGTATGAACGGATTTAAGAATATTCCAGGCGTAACATGGTTGTTGGATTCGGGATATATACGCGTCGGCATTGACAGTGAAGATAGATATTATGTTCAGGATATAACTGACGATTTTGATATAGATGACTGTGATTCAGAGGATATGACGGAAAAAGAAAAGAAGACATACGAAAAAATTATAGAGAGTTATGCTGATGAAATAATAATAGGTCACGAAGAAATTGAAATACAGGAAGAAGATTCTGATGTGGAAATCATAGAATTATTAGAGAGTGATAGTGAAGTTATTGAAATATTAGACTCTGACGATGAAATTGTAGAGGTGTTAGACTCTGATGACGAAATTGTAGAGGTGTTAGACTCTGATGACGAAATTGTAAAAGTATAACATAGTGATTAATGCATATTTTTTATGTAAAATTCTATAAATAAATGAACTTTTAAAAACAATTGTGAATTTAAAATTTTTAGAAATTAAATCCGCCATTTTGCCTAAAATTTTTTTACTTTCGTCTTCTAAACGTGTTCTCCTGTTAGGGTATTGGTACTGATGGGGGATAAATTTTTTATCAAAAATGCAATATCTTCAACCGTTTACGAGATATTTAAAGTTTTATTTTTTAGAAATTAAATCCGCCATTTTGACTAAAATTTTTTTACTTTCGTCTTCTAAACGTGTTCTCCTGTTAGGGTATTGGTACTGATGCGGGATAAATTTTTTATCAAAAATGCAATATCTTCAACCGTTTACGAGATATTTAAAGTTTTATTTTTTAGAAATTAAATCCGCCATTTTGACTAAAATTTTTTTACTTTCGTCTTCTAAACGTGTTCTCCTGTTAGGGTATTGGTACTGATGGGGGATAAATTTTTTATCAAAAATGCAATATCTTCAACCGTTTACGAGATATTTAAAGTTTTATTTTTTAGAAATTAAATCCGCCATTTTGCCTAAAATTTTTTTACTTTCGTCTTCTAAACGTGTTCTCCTGTTAGGGTATTGGTACTGATGGGGGATAAATTTTCTATCAAAAATGCAATATCTTCAACCGTTTACGAGATATTTAAAGTTTTATTTTTTAGAAATTAAATCCGCCATTTTGACTAAAAATTTTTTACTTTCGTCTTCTAAACGTGTTCTCCTGTTAGGGTATTGGTACTGATGGGGGATAAATTTTTTATCAAAAATGCAATATCTTCAACCGTTTACGAGATATTTAAAGTTTTATTTTTTAGAAATTAAATCCGCCATTTTGCCTAAATTTTTTTTACTTTCGTCTTTTAAACGTGTTCTTCTGTTAGGGTATTGGTACTGATGGGGGATAAATTTTTTATCAAAAATGCAATATCTTCAACCGTTTACGAGATATTTAAAGTTTTATTTTTTAGAAATTAAATCCGCCATTTTGACTAAAATTTTTTTACTTTCGTCTTCTAAACGTGTTCTCCTGTTAGGGTATTGGTGCTGATGGGGGATAAATTTTTTATCAAAAATGCAATATCTTCAACCGTTTACGAGATATTTAAAGTTTTATTTTTTAGAAATTAAATCCGCCATTTTGACTAAAATTTTTTTACTTTCGTCTTCTAAACGTGTTCTTCTGTTAGGGTATAGGTACTGATGGGGGATAAATTTTTTATCAAAAATGCAATATCTTCAACCGTTTACGAGATATTTAAAGTTTTATTTTTTAGAAATTAAATCCGCCATTTTACCTAAAATTTTTTTACTTTCGTCTTCTAAACGTGTTCTCCTGTTAGGGTATTGGTACTGATGGGGGATAAATTTTTTATCAAAAATGCAATATCTTCAACCGTTTACGAGATATTTAAAGTTTTATTTTTTAGAAATTAAATTCGCCATTTTGACTAAAATTTTTTTACTTTCGTCTTCTAAACGTGTTCTCCTGTTAGGGTATTGGTACTGATGGGGGATAAATTTTTTATCAAAAATGCAATATCTTCAACCGTTTACGAGATATTTAAAGTTTTATTTTTTAGAAATTAAATCCGTTATTTTGCCTAAAATTTTTTTACTTTCGTCTTCTAAACGTGTTCTCCTGTTAGGGTATTGGTACTGATGGGGGATAAATTTTTTATCAAAAATGCAATATCTTCAACCGTTTACGAGATATTTAAAGTTTTATTTTTTAGAAATTAAATCCGCCATTTTGACTAAAATTTTTTTACTTTCGTCTTCTAAACGTGTTCTCCTGTTAGGGTATTGGTACTGATGTTGAATACTAAATGTTGATTGAAAACGTCTGCTGAAAAAAGAACTGCAAATATATAATATATTTAATTTTTTTTATAACAAGAAGAAAATAATAAGAGTTAAAAAAAAAAGATTTATGATTCATTTTCAAGATTGGATAATCTGAAACGTCATGAAAATGTATCTTGTAATTCAAATAAATTATTGTGTGAATATTGTGGTTTCATATATACAAATATAAGAAATTATACTCATCATTTATTGAAAATACATCAAATTGAATTTGAGTGCAATAATAAACGCAAATTGGATGCTGAACCTAAAATATCAAGTAAACGATCCAAAGCGGAGTTAATTGAGAGTTCATTAACTAAAAAGAAAATTACGGATTGGTGTAATGTATGCAAAAGTAATGTGTTAAATAAAAATCTATATAATCATTATAGAAGTAATGAGCATAAAAGACTAGCAAGTGTAGTTGTAGAATGCGATAATGATATACAAAAAATTACTTCAGCATTTAAGAATCGTATTGCAACATATAGATTACATACTAAGGAAATGTTTAACAGTATTAAAGAATACATGATATTTTTTCAAAATAAAGTATTCGTATTATTGGAAAAGTATTTAAAAGAATTTATTACAATTAAAGTAAATATTGAATTATTTGGTTTATATGTAAAATATAATAAAGATGAGAAGTTATTAATTGATATAAAATCTTTTAACACTAAAAATAAAGTGATTAATAAATCCATGGATCTAAAGGAAATATATAATAATTTTAGAAATGTTATTGAAATAAAAAGTGAAGAATTTCAAGAACATGATTCAGGATAGAGTCTTAAGGAAATAATGCATTTGGAAATAAATATTAACAGATATAATCCTTTGCGGGGATCATCTTATATTGATTTACCAAAGAAAGTTAAAGATAAAAAGGCTATAGTAAATGTAGTAAATAATGATCAAGCTTGCTTTATGTGGGCTATAACTTCAGCATTGTATCCAGCATCAAAAAGTATGGATAGAGTTACATCATATCCACATTATTCAAAAGTACTTAATTCAAATGGTATAGAATTACCGATGAAATTAAAAGATATTAGAACATTTGAGAAGAATAATGATATAAGTGTGAATGTTTATGGACTTGAAAATAATTTCATTGTGGGACCGTTGCATTATACATCTAAAAAGAAGAAACAACATGTTAATTTATTCTATATTGAAGATTTGAGTAATGGACATTATTGTTGGATTAAAAATATATCAAGATTAATAAGAAGTCAATTTACTAAGCATACTAGTAAACAATTTTTGTGTGATGGATGCTTTTCATTTTTTAACACAGAAGATCAGTTAAATAGACATTTAGAATATGATTGCAATAAGATATATACAATCCTTCCTTCTAAGTATAACGCTAAAGATAAATTGGGTAATATGATATCTCAAAACATTTTAAAATTCGATAATCATAAGAATCAATTACGCGTTCCATTTGTGATATATGGAGATTTTGAAACATTATTAAAACCCCATTAGTACTTGTTATCCTGAAACTAATACATCATTTTCAAATAATATTCAAATTCATGAACCATATTCTTTTGCTTATTATATTAAATGTTCCTTTAATGATTCCTTAAGTAAGTTTGTTACGTACAGAGGTATTAATTGCGTTAAAGTATTTATTGAAACAATAACTGAAGACGCTAAACAAATTTATAAAGTCTTAAATAAAGTGAAGCCTTTAAATAAATTATCTGATTGGCAAAAACAGGAATATGATGAAGCTTCTATTTGCCATATTTGTGAAGGTATCCTCAATGGTGATAAAGTGTTAGATCATTGTCATTTAACTGGTAATTACCGAGGAGCTGCTCATAATCATTACAATTTAAAATTTACAATTCCAAAGTTTATACCTGTAATATTCCATAACTTAAGTAATTACGATAGCCATATAATTGTAAAAGAATTAGGTAATGATAGTGGAAAAATTGAAGTTATTCCAGAAAATAAGGAAAAGTATATATCTTTTACGAAACATATTTTGGTGGAATCAAAAGTCGATAAAAATGATAAAGTTCATAACTGCTATATTAAACTTAGATTTATTGATTCTTTACGATTTATGCATTCTAGTTTAGAAACACTTGCAAAAAAAATTTTATCAGAACAATTTTTCGAATTAAAAAAATTCTATCCGAATGAAAATCATTTCAATTTATTAAAACGTAAAGGTGTATTTCCTTATGAATATGTAAATAGTAGGGATATGCTTAATGAATCTGACTTGCCATCTCAAAATAATTTTTATAGCTCACTTAATGGCTGTAATATATCTGACGATGATTACAATCATGCCAAAATGGTTTGGTATGCATTTGAAATGAAAACATTGGGGGAATATTCAGACTTATATTTAAAGATCGATGTTCTGTTGTTAACAGATATTTTTGAAAATTTTCGAGATGTGTGCTATAAAACATATAATTTAGATCCCTGTCAATATTATACAGCACCAGGACTTTCTTGGGATGCTATGTTAAAGTATACAAGTATTGAATTAGAACTTTTAACAGATATTGATATGTTACATTTTATTAAAAAAGGTATAAGAGGTGGAATATCACAATGCTCTCACAGACATGGAATTGCAAATAATAAATATATGTCCAATTATGATTCAAATAAAGATTCTCAATATTTAATGTATTGGGATGCAAATAACTTATATGGTTGAGCTATGAGTCAATATTTACCACATGAGGGATTTAAATGGTTAGATACATATAAATTACAAACATTTAATGTAGAAGCTATTGAAGATAACTCAGATGTTGGTTATATATTAGAAGTCGATTTAAGATATCCTAATTATTTGCACGATGAACACAATGATCTACCTTTCTGTGCTGAAAATATTAAACCACCTTGCATTAAAACAAATGACGTTAAATTAATACCAAATCTAAATAACAAGTATAATTATGTGCTTCACTATAGATCGTTAAAGCAATGTCTTAAAAATAATCTGAAAATAGATAAAATTCATAGAATTTTGGAATTTAAACAGTCTGATTCGTTAAAAAGTTATATTGATCTAAATAAATTAAAAAGAAAGAACTCTGCAAATACATTTGAGAAAGACTTTTTTAAATTAATGAATAATTCAGTTTATGGGAAAACAATGAAGAATGTAGATAAACGTGTCGATGTAAAGTTAATAACTCATTGGGATAATATAGGACATAAAATGGGTGCTAATACACTTATATGTAAACCAAACTATCATAGTTGTTCTATATTTCATGAAAACTTAAAATTTTTTATAATAAACCATTGTATTTAGGATTAAGTGTACTTGATATATCAAAAACTTTAATATACGATTTTTATTATGATTTCATCAAAAAAGTCTATAAAGGTAATGCTAAATTGTTGTATACAGATACAGATTCATTAATATATCAAATTAAAACAGATGATATATATGACGATATTAAGTGTAATCTAGATAAATTTGATACATCTAATTATCCATTTAATAATTAATTTTCATTACCTTTAATGAACAAAGCTAAATTAGGCTTAATGAAAGATGAATGCGCGGGTAGTATAATTTGGGAGTTTGTTGGGTTAAGGTCAAAAATGTATGCAATTGATATTGAGGGTTCATGCACAGCTAAAGCAAAAGGAATTAAGAAAAATATTGTAAACAAATTCAATATTAAAGATTATGTAAATTGTTTATCTCAGGATAACATATTATTGATCACAATGAATACCTTTAAATCTATAAAGCATACAATTTATACTCAAATGATAAGTAAAGTAGGTCTTAGTGGAAATGATAATAAAAGATATGTATTAACTGATGGTATAAGTACTTTAGCACATGGACATTATAAAATTTAGTACTAATTTTAAGTTAAGTTTAAGTTTTGTATAAATTTATATCTGTTTTAGTTAAGATAATTAAAATGTATATTTATATAACAATTGAAAAATAGCATGATGATCATGTTAACTTTGACTTTCCAAGTTTTCTAGAGTTTAAACAAGTTTGTAATTTATGTTGGGATTCAAATAAATATTCCTTTATGGTATAAGATAATTAAAATGTATATTTATATAACAATTGAAAAATAGCATATTTGTAAATAAATAATAATATATAAACACAAACCATTGAGTTTTATTATTATAAGATTTAATACATCCATATAAAATAAGATACACATATTTTATTAGTAATGTTTTGTTATATATAATTCTTATATGATTAACACTGGTCATAAGAGCTCTAATATATATATATGCATAGACATATTAATGTATGCGTACATAAAGTGGATGACAATTGTATACGTTATATGCAGGAGCAGTACCCAACTTGAACGTACTGGGAACGTAACTTGAACGTACTAGGAACGTAACTTGCATGAACGTACTGGGAACTACGTTCCCATTACGTTTAAGTTACGTTCCCAGTACGTTCAAAAATGCTTGATGACAATTGTATACGTTATATGCAGGAGCAGTACCCAACTTGAACGTACTGGGAACGTAACTTGAACGTACTGGGAACGTAACTTGAACGTAATGGGAACGTAACTTGAACGTAATGGGAACGTAACTTGGAACGTAATTCAACGTAAGCTTACGTTAAACGTATAAACGTATAAACGTAACTTGGAACGTAATTCAACGTAAGCTTACGTTGAATTACGTTCTTACGTTCCCATTACGTTCAAGTTACGTTCCCATTACGTTCAAGTTACGTTCCCAGTACGTTCAAGTTACGTTCCCAGTACGTTCAAGTTGGGTACTGCTCCTGCATATAACGTATACAATTGTCATCAAGCATTTTTGAACGTACTGGGAACGTAACTTAAACGTAATGGGAACGTAGTTCCCAGTACGTTCATGCAAGTTACGTTCCTAGTACGTTCAAGTTACGTTCCCAGTACGTTCAAGTTGGGTACTGCTCCTGCATATAACGTATACAATTGTCATCCACTTTATGTACGCATACATTAATATGTCTATGCATATATATATATTAGAGCTCTTATGACCAGTGTTAATCATATAAGAATTATATATAACAAAACATTACTAATAAAATATGTGTATCTTATTTTATATGGATGTATTAAATCTTATAATAATAAAACTCAATGGTTTGTGTTTATATATTATTATTTATTTACAAATATGCTATTTTTCAATTGTTATATAAATATACATTTTAATTATCTTATACCATAAAGGAATATTTATTTGAATCCCAACATAAATTACAAACTTGTTTAAACTCTAGAAAACTTGGAAAGTCAAAGTTAACATGATCATCATGCTATTTTTCAATTGTTATATAAATATACATTTTAATTATCTTAACTAAAACAGATATAAATTTATACAAAACTTAAACTTAACTTAAAATTAGTACTAAATTTTATAATGTCCATGTGCTAAAGTACTTATACCATCAGTTAATACATATCTTTTATTATCATTTCCACTAAGACCTACTTTACTTATCATTTGAGTATAAATTGTATGCTTTATAGATTTAAAGGTATTCATTGTGATCAATAATATGTTATCCTGAGATAAACAATTTACATAATCTTTAATATTGAATTTGTTTACAATATTTTTCTTAATTCCTTTTGCTTTAGCTGTGCATGAACCCTCAATATCAATTGCATACATTTTTGACCTTAACCCAACAAACTCCCAAATTATACTACCCGCGCATTCATCTTTCATTAAGCCTAATTTAGCTTTGTTCATTAAAGGTAATGAAAATTAATTATTAAATGGATAATTAGATGTATCAAATTTATCTAGATTACACTTAATATCGTCATATATATCATCTGTTTTAATTTGATATATTAATGAATCTGTATCTGTATACAACAATTTAGCATTACCTTTATAGACTTTTTGATGAAATCATAATAAAAATCGTATATTAAAGTTTTTGATATATCAAGTACACTTAATCCTAAATACAATGGTTTATTATAAAAAATTTTAAGTTTTCATGAAATATAGAACAACTATGATAGTTTGGTTTACATATAAGTGTATTAGCACCCATTTTATGTCCTATATTATCCCAATGAGTTATTAACTTTACATCGACACGTTTATCTACATTCTTCATTGTTTTCCCATAAACTGAATTATTCATTAATTTAAAAAAGTCTTTCTCAAATGTATTTGCAGAGTTCTTTCTTTTTAATTTATTTAGATCAATATAACTTTTTAACGAATCAGACTGTTTAAATTCCAAAATTCTATGAATTTTATCTATTTTCAGATTATTTTTAAGACATTGCTTTAACGATCTATAGTGAAGCACATAATTATACTTGTTATTTAGATTTGGTATTAATTTAACGTCATTTGTTTTAATGCAAGGTGGTTTAATATTTTCAGCACAGAAAGGTAGATCATTGTGTTCATCGTGCAAATAATTAGGATATCTTAAATCGACTTCTAATATATAACCAACATCTGAGTTATCTTCAATAGCTTCTACATTAAATGTTTGTAATTTATATGTATCTAACCATTTAAATCCCTCATGTGGTAAATATTGACTCATAGCTCAACCATATAAGTTATTTGCATCCCAATACATTAAATATTGAGAATCTTTATTTGAATCATAATTGGACATATATTTATTATTTGCAATTCCATGTCTGTGAGAGCATTGTGATATTCCACCTCATACCTTTTTTAATAAAATGTAACATATCAATATCTGTTAAAAGTTCTAATTCAATACTTGTATACTTTAACATAGCATTCCAAGAAAGTCCTGGTGTTGTATAATATTGACAGGGATCTAAATTATATTTTTTATAGCACACATCTCGAAAATTTTCAAAAATATCTGTTAACAACAGAACATCGATCTTTAAATATAAGTCTAAATATTCCCCAATGTTTTCATTTCAAATGCATACCAAACCATTTTGGCATGATTGTAATCATCGTCAGATATATTACAGCCATTAAGTGAGCTATAAAAATTATTTTGAGATGGCAAGTCAGATTCATTAAGCATATCCCTACTATTTACATATTCATAAGGAAATACACCTTTACGTTTTAATAAATTAAAATGATTTTCATTCGGATAGAATTTTTTTAATTCGAAAAATTGTTCTGATAATAAATTCTTTGTAAGTGTTTCTAAACTAGAATGCATAAATCGTAAAGAATCAATAAATCTAAGTTTAATATAGCAGTTATGAACTTTATCATTTTTATCGACTTTTGATTCCACCAAAATATGTTTCGTAAAAGATATATACTTTTCCTTATTTTCTGGAATAACTTCAATTTTTTTACTATCATTACCTAATTCTTTTACAATTATATGGCTATCGTAATTACTTAAGTTATGGAATATGACAGGTATAAACTTTGGAATTGTAAATTTTAAATTGTAATGATTATGAGCAGCTCCTCGGTAATTACCAGTTAAGTGACAATGATCTAACACTTTATCACCATTGAGGATACCTTCACAAATATGGCAAATAGAAGCTTCATCATAATCCTGTTTTTGCCAATTAGATAATTTATTTAAAGGCTTCACTTTATTTAAGACTTTATAAATTTATTTAGCGTCTTCAGTTATTGTTTCAATAAATACTTTAACGCAATTAATACCTCTGTACGTAACAAACTTACTTAAGGAATCATTAAAGGAACATTTAATATAATAAGCAAAAGAATATGGTTCATGAATTTGAATATTATTTGAAAATGATGTATTAGTTTCAGGATAACAAGTACTAATGGGTTTTAATAATGTTTCAAAATCTCCATATATCACAAATATTATTGTAAAGATTACTTGGTTATATCTAAAAACATATCAAATCCTTTTCTGTATCGCCCGTTATTTAAGTCACTATTTTTATCTATTACCATAAAGGAATATTTATTTGAATTCCAACATAAATTACAAACTTGTTTAAACTCTAGAAAACTTGGAAAGTCAAAGTTAACATGATCATCATATATATATATGCTTTAAATTTAAGTCATCTTGCTTGAATAATATAATAAAATTAGTATTATCCCGTATTAATTGCTTTGGAATTTTGCTGTAAGTCTGACATAAATAGAAAGAGTCTATCAAATTATGACGGCCTATGCTAAAAAAATTTCGAATATTATTTTGTTTATCGCAAGCAACATCATCAAATATGAATATAGAATTTGGGCTAGCATCTTCAGGTCTAATAATCTCTTCATTGTCAGTGTATGTATAGTATCCCATACCATTAATATTCTTCATAATTTGTTGTAATATTTTATATTTTGGTTGATATAAAGATTTTGAATAAATGTATATATTTTTAAATCGCAACCCATTTGGATGTTCAATTAGATTAAACATAACATAACATTAGTTTTTCCACAGTTTGAAGGTTCACAAATAATGCATCTAATGTCATTTGGTAATAGTGATCCATGTTTTGAATTATTAGTGTAATTATTACTTTGATTATCAATATTTTTTACAGAAAGAGTTTCTTTTTGCTTTATAAACTTCATTGTTTAACCAGGCATGTGTTATAAAGTAATAAAATACGTTTTAAATATTTAATCTTTATATATGAAAATATTATATGGGAATGTAATTTGAATGTAAACTCATATTGAAGATAAAATTCTCTTTGACGAATCATTAAGCCAATATGAAATACATTCATACAGTCCATATAACACAACCAGCTATGAATATAATGACGAAATTCATATACCAATAAATCAACATAATGTATATACATTACCCTCGGAATCTTACTTATACATTGAAGGTAAAACAAAAGACACTTCAAAATCTACACCTGTTTTCATATTAAATGGTATTTTATACCTATTTGAAAGTATAAAATATGAAATAAATTCGGTTGAAATTGATTCAAATAAAAATCCTGGTATAACCAGAAGAAGAAGAAAAAGAAATTTTATATTTGGATACCTTTAGGCTTGATTTCTAAGCCAGTTATATATGTTACTTTCATTTTATATATATATATTTAAATTTCTATCTCTGGTATAATACTTTTAAAACCTAATATTACATTTAATAAACCTATATATATATGTTGGCTTTTCAATATTAGATTTATCTAAAACAGTAATGTATGATTTTCATTATAATTATATGCAAAAAGAATTTTTTAATAATAATTTTAAGTTATTATATATTGATACTGACTCGTTAATATATGAAATTATCACATCAGATATTTATGAAACTATAAAACGCGATATAAGTAAGTTTGTATTCCTCTTAAAACAATATTTGGGTTCTGTGAAGACTTTAAAAAAATTATATTACCAGTAAAAGCATGAATTAATATTAATTCGATCAAAAAACGATAATAACGCACTTTAAATAGCAGCAGCTAAAGATGTATTACCAAAAGTAGTCATTGACAAAATACAATGGTGTATGCCTCATATAAATGTATCAGACAAAAAGAAATTAGAATTATTACAAACAATAGAACTCGATAAATCAATGTATATTGGCTTTCGAAGTTGGGACTTGTACGAATATCCAGCGTTGCAACGCACGACAAATCAATCTTGGTCTATTAAAACATCTACAGCACTTGAAAAGCCACGTTATGTTATATTAGGGTTATAAAGAGAAGGTAAAGACGATATTACAAAGGATATGAATAAATTTCACACTTGTACCTTAAGAAACGTAAAACTATACTTAAATTCTGATGTGTACCCTTATGATAATCTTAATCTTGATTATGACAATAATAAGTATGCAATAGCATATGAAATGTATGCTAATTTCCAAAAATCATACTATGATAAAGAGCCGAATCCCATTTTAAATTTAAAGAATTTTAAAGAAAATGCACCTTTAATAGTAATAGATTGTTCGAAACAAAACGAATTTCTAAAATCTGCCCCAGTGGATATTAGACTTGAATTAGAAACATCAGAAATGATTGTTGGTTTGGTTCGCGCCTTTGCCCTAATTATACACGACAAAATTATTGAGTATAAACCTTTATCTGGAATTGTTAATAAAATTACATAACCATTATAAATAATGATTAATATCTTTAAAGTCATTAAAGAGTAACCATCTCATAACCAAATAATGGATTATAAATTTTTAAATAATCATGAACAAGTTTCGAAAACGATTTCAAAAGTTGGAGCTGTTTTAAAAAAAATATAAAGAAAATGAGTGTTTACTAGAAAATCTTACGGACGATGAGTTGCATTTACTACCAATAGAGTTCTTTTTGCATTATATAATGTTTTCCACCGATATTGAACAAAACTGGAACCGGCTTCCAATACATTTAAAAGAAGATCACTATATGCAGGAGCGTCGATTATGCTACAAACATTATAACAAAGGAAGAATACAAAGAGATGGACCTCCATGTCAAATAAGAAACTGTTGTAATTGTAATTATATGTTATATTATGATTCTAATGGATGTAGTTATACCCTAATAAATAAATAAATAAATAAAAGAATTATATACATTTTAAATTTTTATATATTATAAATTAAGTAATTACAATAGTTTTGATATTTCTTCTAATATATACGACATGTTTGAAATTATTATCATTTTTAATAATATATCATTTTAGTACAATTTAATCCTATTTTGATTGAATACATATCTTCCTTTAATAATATAGGTACTTCATTTCACAATTGTTTTTAAAAGTTCATTTATTTATATAATTTTACATAAAAAATATGCATTAATCACTATGTTATACTTTTACAATTTCGTCATCAGAGTCTAACACCTCTACAATTTCGTCATCAGAGTCTAACACCTCTACAATTTCATCGTCAGAGTCTAATATTTCAATAACTTCACTATCACTCTCTAATAATTCTATGATTTCTACATCAGAATCTTCTTCCTGTATTTCAATTTCTTTGTGACCTATTATTATTTCATCAGCATAACTCTCACTAATTTTCTCATATGTCTTCTTTTCTTCTTCATCCGTCATATCCTCTGAATCACAGTCATCTATATCAAAATCGTCAGTTATATCCTGAACATAATATCTATCTTCACTGTCAATGCCGACGCGTATATATCCCGAATCCAACAACCATGTTACGCCTGGAATATTCTTAAATCCGTTCATACTATTAAACTTTAGCTTGCACTAAGAAAATATTACTCTGTAATTACAGCTCAACATCATCTCTATTTAAGTGACATTTATACATGAATTTACCACCTCCACCAACAGAATCTCGTTACATAGGTCTTACGCTCAACAATCATATTCTTAGACTTATATAAAAATTTAACAGGGTAGCACTTTACTTATTTAATACTATAATATATTTACCATCAGACTATCAATTCTTAATTCTATGATCCCCGCGCATTCAAAATAAATAAAATTCTCGGGGGCCCCGATTCTTCGAGCAGTTTTATTTTAAAAAGTTTGTTTCAACTTAAGTTAGAGCTTTTGGTTTAGCTAATTGTGATTCTACTATTATCCACAACCTATATAGCCTCATACATATGGATCAAACCGCTACCTAATAAATTTGTATAATAAAATATCCTCCTACTATTTTAACAGTTACTGTGGTGTTATAACCTCATATATGTAAAACAACACCATTGTCTGACTTATAAGACTTTATGATTATTACAACACATAAAAAAATAACTGTATGCTTTGACAATCATCAATGATATAATGTACGTATATTATAACTTTTAGTATACTTAAATAAATAATCTAATACAACAATACCCAATCCGGCCCTACATTTAACTAAAACATAAAATGTATAACAATACATTCGAACTAATGTATAACAAAAAATTTGTCTACGTTTGGAAAATATTCGCTTGTATTCAACACGTTCCCATAAGAATAATTTATATACAAAGTTCTCATGAGAAATGTGCTGACGCTGGCTAACACGTGTGCTTCAAGTTACATTCGAAGGAATGCGCTATAAATACACTGATATAAATAATTTAACACTGTTATTGTAATAGTTATTGTTATAATCTATGTTTAACAATCCTTAAGAATATATATCACAAATTATACTATAACCTTTCATATTATACCCCACCATGTGTAATATAACGTCATTATAACATATAACTACTACAACGTCATAATCTTATAATCAATAACAAATCAAACATAAGAATTAATATCGGTATCTCACTCTTTACCACTATTGCTTTCTCACTCATATCGGATATCAAAGAGACTGTACCAACAGATAAAAGCTGTAATGATGTCATCATCTTCTAAACCAATCACAACACAGCTTATCCACTTACCCCTCACTCCTTACCTCATCCTTACCCCCTTTTACATTCTTCCAAGTCTAGCCACGCCCCCTCTGCATATCGTGACCTAAATGCATCCCCACCACCAATAATTTCCAACTCATAGTATGATTTAAGCCAGAACCCGCTCTCCTCATCTACTCATTATACATCTAAAAAGAAGAAACAACATGTTAATTTATTGTATATTGAAGATTTGAGTAATGGACATTATTGTTGGATTAAAAATATATCAAGATTAATAAGAAGTCAATTTACTAAGCATACTAGTAAACAATTTTTGTGTGATGGATGCTTTTCATTTTTTAACACAGAAGATCAGTTAAATAGACATTTAGAATATGATTGCAATAAGATATATACAATCCTTCCTTCTAAGTATAACGCTAAAGATAAATTGGGTAATATGATATCTCAAAACATTTTAAAATTCGATAATCATAAGAATGAATTACGCGTTCCATTTGTGATATATGGAGATTTTGAAACATTATTAAAACCCCATTAGTACTTGTTATCCTGAAACTAATACATCATTTTCAAATAATATTCAAATTCATGAACCATATTCTTTTGCTTATTATATTAAATGTTCCTTTAATGATTCCTTAAGTAAGTTTGTTACGTACAGAGGTATTAATTGCGTTAAAGTATTTATTGAAACAATAACTGAAGACGCTAAACAAATTTATAAAGTCTTAAATAAAGTGAAGCCTTTAAATAAATTATCTGATTGGCAAAAACAGGAATATGATGAAGCTTCTATTTGCCATATTTGTGAAGGTATCCTCAATGGTGATAAAGTGTTAGATCATTGTCATTTAACTGGTAATTACCGAGGAGCTGCTCATAATCATTACAATTTAAAATTTACAATTCCAAAGTTTATACCTGTAATATTCCATAACTTAAGTAATTACGATAGCCATATAATTGTAAAAGAATTAGGTAATGATAGTGGAAAAATTGAAGTTATTCCAGAAAATAAGGAAAAGTATATATCTTTTACGAAACATATTTTGGTGGAATCAAAAGTCGATAAAAATGATAAAGTTCATAACTGCTATATTAAACTTAGATTTATTGATTCTTTACGATTTATGCATTCTAGTTTAGAAACACTTGCAAAAAAAATTTTATCAGAACAATTTTTCGAATTAAAAAAATTCTATCCGAATGAAAATAATTTCAATTTATTAAAACGTAAAGGTGTATTTCCTTATGAATATGTAAATAGTAGGGATATGCTTAATGAATCTGACTTGCCATCTCAAAATAATTTTTATAGCTCACTTAATGGCTGTAATATATCTGACGATGATTACAATCATGCCAAAATGGTTTGGTATGCATTTGAAATGAAAACATTGGGGGAATATTCAGACTTATATTTAAAGATCGATGTTCTGTTGTTAACAGATATTTTTGAAAATTTTCGAGATGTGTGCTATAAAACATATAATTTAGATCCCTGTCAATATTATACAGCACCAGGACTTTCTTGGGATGCTATGTTAAAGTATACAAGTATTGAATTAGAACTTTTAACAGATATTGATATGTTACATTTTATTAAAAAAGGTATAAGAGGTGGAATATCACAATGCTCTCACAGACATGGAATTGCAAATAATAAATATATGTCCAATTATGATTCAAATAAAGATTCTCAATATTTAATGTATTGGGATGCAAATAACTTATATGGTTGGGCTATGAGTCAATATTTACCACATGAGGGATTTAAATGGTTAGATACATATAAATTACAAACATTTAATGTAGAAGCTATTGAAGATAACTCAGATGTTGGTTATATATTAGAAGTCGATTTAAGATATCCTAATTATTTGCACGATGAACACAATGATCTACCTTTCTGTGCCGAAAATATTAAACCACCTTGCATTAAAACAAATGACGTTAAATTAATACCAAATCTAAATAACAAGTATAATTATGTGCTTCACTATAGATCGTTAAAGCAATGTCTTAAAAATAATCTGAAAATAGATAAAAATAGAGTTATGGGATTTTCTTCAAATTTTTTTTGGATTTTTGCTCATAACTCGAATACACTTCAATAGCAATGTGAACTATAGGCCTAAATCTATGTAAGGAGGTGGTATTCGCACATGTCTAGTACATTGTTTTTTTTTTGTAGCTATAAGATTTCACAAGTAACAGCGATTTTTTTAAAAATATTTTCTGATTCTCAGTCAATTTTATATGGAGAATGTTCAAAATAGCGTAAAACACGTAATTCAACGTAACGTTCAGTTACGTTCCCATTACGTTCAAGTTACGTTGAATTTACGTTGAATTACGTTCAAGTTACGTTCCCATTACGTTGAATTACGTTCAAGTTACGTTCCCATTACGTTCAAGTTACGTTGAATTACGTTCGCACATAACGTATACAATTGTCATCCAGTTTATGTACGCATACTCATACATTAATATGTCTATGCATATATATTAGAGCTCTTATGACCAGTGTTAATCATATAAGAATTATATATAACAAAACATTACTAATAAAATATGTGTATCTTATTTTATATGGATGTATTAAAACATTAAATCTTATAATAATAAAACTCAATGGTTTGTGTTTATATATTATTATTTATTTACAAATATGCTATTTTTCAATTGTTATATAAATATACATTTTAATTATCTTAACTAAAACAGATATAAATTTATACAAAACTTAAACTTTACTTAAAATTAGTACTAAATTTTATAATGTCCATGTGCTAAAGTACTTATACCATCAGTTAATACATATCTTTTATTATCATTTCCACTAAGACCTACTTTACTTATCATTTGAGTATAAATTGTATGCTTAATCGATTTAAAGGTATTCATTGTGATCAATAATATGTTATCCTGAGATAAACAATTTACATAATCTTTAATATTGAATTTGTTTACAATATTTTTCTTAATTCCTTTTGCTTTAACTGTGCATGAACCCTCAATATCAATTGCATACATTTTTGACCTTAACCCAACAAACTCCCAAATTATACTACCCGCGCATTCATCTTTCATTAAGCCTAATTTAGCTTTGTTCATTAAAGGTAATGAAAATTCATTATTAAATGGATAATTAAATGTATCAAATTTATCTAGATTACACTTAATATCGTTATATATATATCATCTGTTTTAATTTGATATATTAATGAATCTGTATCTGTATACAACAATTTAGCATTACCTTTATAGATTTTTTTGATGAAATCATAATGAAAATCGTATATTAAAGTTTTTGATATATCAAGTACACTTAATCCTAAATACAATGGTTTATTATAAAAAACTTTAAGTTTTTGCATTTGAATAGCAACTAAGTTTTCATGAAATATAGAACAACTATGATAGTTTGGTTTACTTATAAGTGTATTAGCACCCATTTTTTTTTTCCTATATTATCCCAATGAGTTATTAACTTTACATCGACACGTTTATCTACATTTTCCATTGTTTTACCATAAACTGAATTATTCATTAATTTAAAAAAGTCTTTCTCAAATGCATTTGCAGAGTTCTTTCTTTTTAATGTATTTAGATCAATATAACTTTTTAACCAATCAGACTGTTTAAATTCCAAAATTCTATGAATTTTATCTATTTTCAGATTATTTTTAAGACATTGCTTTAACGATCTATAGTGAAGCACATAATTATACTTGTTATTTAGATTTGGTATTAATTTAACGTCATTTGTTTTAATGCATGGTGGTTTAATATTTTCGGCACAGAAAGGTAGATCATTGTGTTCATCGTGCAAATAATTAGGATATCTTAAATCGACTTCTAATATATAACCAACATCTGAGTTATCTTCAATAGCTTCTACATTAAATGTTTGTAATTTATATGTATCTAACCATTTAAATCCCTCATGTGGTAAATATTGACTCATAGCCCAACCATATAAGTTATTTGCATCCCAATACATTAAATATTGAGAATCTTTATTTGAATCATAATTGGACATATATTTATTATTTGCAATTCCATGTCTGTGAGAGCATTGTGATATTCCACCTCTTATACCTTTTTTAATAAAATGTAACATATCAATATCTGTTAAAAGTTCTAATTCAATACTTGTATACTTTAACATAGCATCCCAAGAAAGTCCTGGTGCTGTATAATATTGACAGGGATCTAAATTATATGTTTTATAGCACACATCTCGAAAATTTTCAAAAATATCTGTTAACAACAGAACATCGATCTTTAAATATAAGTCTGAATATTCCCCCAATGTTTTCATTTCAAATGCATACCAAACCATTTTGGCATGATTGTAATCATCGTCAGATATATTACAGCCATTAAGTGAGCTATAAAAATTATTTTGAGATGGCAAGTCAGATTCATTAAGCATATCCCTACTATTTACATATTCATAAGGAAATACACCTTTACGTTTTAATAAATTGAAATGATTTTCATTCGGATAGAATTTTTTTAATTCGAAAAATTGTTCTGATAAAATTTTTTTTGCAAGTGTTTCTAAACTAGAATGCATAAATCGTAAAGAATCAATAAATCTAAGTTTAATATAGCAGTTATGAACTTTATCATTTTTATCGACTTTTGATTCCACCAAAATATGTTTCGTAAAAGATATATACTTTTCCTTATTTTCTGGAATAACTTCAATTTTTCCACTATCATTACCTAATTCTTTTACAATTATATGGCTATCGTAATTACTTAAGTTATGGAATATTACAGGTATAAACTTTGGAATTGTAAATTTTAAATTGTAATGATTATGAGCAGCTCCTCGGTAATTACCAGTTAAATGACAATGATCTAACACTTTATCACCATTGAGAATACCTTCACAAATATGGCAAATAGAAGCTTCATCATATTCCTGTTTTTGCCAATCAGATAATTTATTTAAAGGCTTCACTTTATTTAAGACTTTATAAATTTGTTTAGCGTCTTCAGTTATTGTTTCAATAAATACTTTACCGCAATTAATACCTCTGTACGTAACAAACTTACTTAAGGAATCATTAAAGGAACATTTAATATAATAAGCAAAAGAATATGGTTCATGAATTTGAATATTATTTGAAAATGATGTATTAGTTTCAGGATAACAAGTACTAATGGGGTTTTAATAATGTTTCAAAATCTCCATATATCACAAATGGAACGCGTAATTGATTCTTATGATTATCGAATTTTAAAATGTTTTGAGATATCATATTACCCAATTTATCTTTAGCGTTATACTTAGAAGGAAGGATTGTATATATCTTATTGCAATCATATTCTAAATGTCTATTTAACTGATCTTCTGTGTTAAAAAATGAAAAGCATCCATCACACAAAAATTGTTTACTAGTATGCTTAGTAAATTGACTTCTTATTAATCTTGATATATTTTTAATCCAACAATAATGTCCATTACTCAAATCTTCAATATAGAATAAATTAACATGTTGTTTCTTCTTTTTAGATGTATAATGCAACGGTCCCACAATGAAATTATTTTCAAGTCCATAAACATTCACACTTATATCATTATTCTTCTCAAATGTTCTAATATCTTTTAATTTCATCGGTAATTCTATACCATTTGAATTAAGTACTTTTGAATAATGTGGATATGATGTAACTCTATCCATACTTTTTGATGCTGGATACAATGCTGAAGTTATAGCCCACATAAAGCAAGCTTGATCATTATTTACTACATTTACTATAGCCTTTTTATCTTTAACTTTCTTTGGTAAATCAATATAAGATGATCCCCGCAAAGGATTATATCTGTTAATATTTATTTCCAAATGCATTATTTCCTTAAGACTCTATCCTGAATCATGTTCTTGAAATTCTTCACTTTTTATTTCAATAACATTTCTAAAATTATTATATATTTCCTTTAGATCCATGGATTTATTAATCACTTTATTTTTAGTGTTAAAAGATTTTATATCAATTAATAACTTCTCATCTTTATTATATTTTACATATAAACCAAATAATTCAATATTTACTTTAATTGTAATAAATTCTTTTAAATACTTTTCCAATAATACGAATACTTTATTTTGAAAAAATATCATGTATTCTTTAATACTGTTAAACATTTCCTTAGTATGTAATCTATATGTTGCAATACGATTCTTAAATGCTGAAGTAATTTTTTGTATATCATTATCGCATTCTACAACTACACTTGCTAGTCTTTTATGCTCATTACTTCTATAATGATTATATAGATTTTTATTTAACACATTACTTTTGCATACATTACACCAATCCGTAATTTTCTTTTTAGTTAATGAACTCTCAATTAACTCCGCTTTGGATCGTTTACTTGATATTTCAGGTTCAGCATCCAATTTGCGTTTATTATTGCACTCAAATTCAATTTGATGTATTTTCAATAAATGATGAGTATAATTTCTTATATTTGTATATATGAAACCACAATATTCACACAATAATTTATTTGAATTACAAGATACATTTTCATGACGTTTCAGATTATCCAATCTTGAAAATGAATCATAAATCTTTTTTTTTTAACTCTTATTATTTTCTTCTTGTTATAAAAAAAATTAAATATATTATATATTTGCAGTTCTTTTTTCAGCAGACGTTTTCAATCAACATTTAGTATTCAACATCAGTACCAATACCCTAACAGGAGAACACGTTTAGAAGACGAAAGTAAAAAAATTTTAGTCAATATGGCGGATTTAATTTCTAAAAAATAAAACTTTAAATATCTCGTAAACGGTTGAAGATATTGCATTTTTGATAAAAAATTTATCCCCCATCAGTACCAATACACTAACAGGAGAACACGTTTAGAAGACGAAAGTAAAAAAATTTTAGTCAAAATGGCGGATTTAATTTCTAAAAAATAAAACTTTAAATATCTCGTAAACGGTTGAAGATATTGCATTTTTGATAAAAAATTTATCCCCCATCAGTACCAATACCCTAACAGAAGAACACGTTTAGAAGACGAAAGTAAAAAAATTTTAGGCAAAATGGCGGATTTAATTTCTAAAAAATAAAACTTTAAATATCTCGTAAACGGTTGAAGATATTGCATTTTTGATAAAAAATTTATCCCCCATCAGTACCAATACCCTAACAGGAGAACACGTTTAGAAGACGAAAGTAAAAAAATTTTAGTCAAAATGGCGGATTTAATTTCTAAAAAATAAAACTTTAAATATCTCGTAAACGGTTGAAGATATTGCATTTTTGATAAAAAATTTATCCCCCATCAGTACCAATACCCTAACAGGAGAACACGTTTAGAAGACGAAAGAAAAAAAATTTTAGGCAAAATGGCGGATTTAATTTCTAAAAAATAAAACTTTAAATATCTCGTAAACGGTTGAAGATATTGCATCTTTGATAAAAAATTTATCCCGCATCAGTACCAATACCCTAACAGGAGAACACGTTTAGAAGACGAAAGTAAAAAAATTTTAGTCAAAATGGCGGATTTAATTTCTAAAAAATAAAACTTTAAATATCTTGTAAACGGTTGAAGATATTGCATTTTTGATAAAAAATTTATCCCCCATTAGTACCAATAACCTAACAGGAGAACACGTTTAGAAGACGAAAGTAAAAAAATTTTAATCAAAATGGCGGATTTAATTTCTAAAAAATAAAACTTTAAATATCTCGTAAACGGTTGAAGATATTGCATTTTTGATAAAAAATTTATCCCCCATCAGTACCAATACCCTAACAGGAGAACACGTTTAGAAGACGAAAGTAAAAAAATTTTAGGCAAAATGGCGGATTTAATTTCTAAAAATTTTAAATTCACAATTGTTTTTAAAAGTTCATTTATTTATAGAATTTTACATAAAAAATATGCATTAATCACTATGTTATACTTTTACAATTTCGTCATCAGAGTCTAACACCTCTACAATTTCGTCATCAGAGTCTAACACCTCTACAATTTCATCGTCAGAGTCTAATATTTCAATAACTTCACTATCACTCTCTAATAATTCTATGATTTCCACATCAGAATCTTCTTCCTGTATTTCAATTTCTTCGTGACCTATTATTATTTCCTCAGCATAACTCTCTATAATTTTCTCGTATGTCTTCTTTTCTTCTTCCGTCATATCCTCTGAATCACAGTCATCTATATCAAAATCGTCAGTTATATCCTGAACATAATATCTATCTTCACTGTCAATGCCGACGCGTATATATCCCGAATCCAACAACCATGTTACGCCTGGAATATTCTTAAATCCGTTCATACTATTAAACTTTAGCTTGAACTAAGAAAATATTACTCTGTAATTACAGCTCAACATCATCTCTATTTAAGTGACATTTATACATGAATTTACCACCTCCACCAACAGAATCCCGTTATACTTTTACAATTTCGTCATCAGAGTCTAACACTTGTACAGTTTCATCGTCCGAGTCTACTATTTCAATAACTTCACTATTGCATAAGAATAATTTATATACAAAGTTCTCATGAGAATATGTGTTTTATCAGGGTTTTTTTCTGGTGAATTCGTGGTCTTACGATCACACAGTTTTAACACATACTTCAAGTTACGTTCCCATTACGTTCAAGTTACGTTCGAACTATTTAAAGTTTGTATGTCAAATTCAACGTAACTTATGCGCTTGTTCTTACACATGCGCTTGTTCTCACACATGTGCTGTTTGCAAATTTCTGGTGAATTCGAAGGTATGTCAAATTCAACGTAACTTATGCGCTTGTTCTCACACATGTGCTGTTTGCAAATTTCTGGTGAATTCGAAGGAATGCGCTATAAATACACTGTTATAAATAATTTAACACTGTCATAATCTTATAACCAATAACAAATCCAACATAAGAATTAAATCGGTATCTCACTCTTTACCACTATTGCTTTCTCACTCATAACCTTGGGTATTGTAGAGAATGTACCAACAGATAAAAGCTGTAATGACGTCATCATCTTCTACTAGGACACGAACATAAACGATTGGCTTCCGGAAATTGACGAAGAATGCAATAATTACGCCAATACTAACACACACGTAATAATTAATATCGCTATCTCACTCTTTCATATTACCCCACTATTACCCCCAACATTGTCTAGCCACGCCACCTCACTCCTCACCCCACTATTACCCCCAACATTGTCTAGCCACGCCACCTCACTCCTCACCCCACTATTACCACCAACATTGTCTAGCCACGCCCCCTCTGCATATCGTGACCTATATGCATCCCCACTCCAAACTGTCCTAGAACCGGCTCTCCTACCCTACTTATGTAATAATAAATTTTTCTACGAGAATATATATGACCCGTGTTGTATTTAACCTCTAAATTTGACATTTAAAGATAGTTAGTTAATATTTTATATATATACGTAGAGGGCTACACGTTCAAAGTAAAGTTCATTTACACGACAGCATTCGACAAGAAAGGTTGTTGTTTGAAATTATTTCAACATTTGGTCATCAGAAAACTCAATTTTATATATTGTAATTATATATTAATATTAGAAGAAGTATTTTAAGGTAAAAATTTTGTTACCGAATTTTTAAACATTATGTATATGTTTTATTTTTTAATATTTAAAAATTAAAAATAATATTTTTGTTTCAGAAATTTACTTGAATTATTAGAGCAGAGATCTTTTAATACTTCTTAATATACACCTAAAAAAATTTTATTAATGTCTCTACTACAAAACTTAGTAATGGAACAGGCTGTTCAAGATGACGCTTTATTCGTTGGAAACCAGAATTTTAAACTGTTAAAAACACTTGGAGAAGGAGGTTTTGGTACAATTTCATTAGCATGAAAACAAGGTGGTAATAATAATAGACGGTTGTATGTAAAAAAAAAAACAAAAAGAAAACAATTAAAATCTGCAAAAGCAGAACGTGAAGCATTAGAAGCAATAAGAAATACACCATTCCTAATGCAGTTACATTATTCGTTTCAATCAAGTAATAATCTGTACTTAGTGCTTGACTACTTGGTCGGTGGTGATCTTTTCACTTGTCGCTGTAAATTCAATAAAGAAGAAGTTAAATTTATTGTTAGCGAGGTGGTTTTAGCGCTAAGACATTTGCATGGACTTGGAATAGCACATCGCGATATTAAACCTGTAAGTTTGATGATTGACAACGAAGGACATGTTGTCTTGGTTGACTTTGGAAACGCTATACAGTTTTTAAAATTTGATAAAATTAAAAAAACAAAAGTATCCTACCTAATTGGTTCAGTGGAGTACATGGCCTCAGAAATAGTACAACTTCAAGAACATGGAACGGCTGTAGATTAGTGGGCTCTTAGCATCCTTACTCATGAGTTGTACACAACCTATACACCTTTTAATGCTAATTCTAAAGAAGAAATTAAACAAAATATAATAACAAACAAGCCAAGTATTTACGGTAAATTACCAATTGTTGTTGCAAAATTTATAAGGCAGTTGCTGAACAAAAATCAGTACTTAAGGTTGGGCTGCCGATTTGCTAATGCAAAATTAGTGATGAGAAATGAATTTTTCAAAGAAATGGATTGGGTCGAACTTGACAAAAAAGGAAGACCATCTCCTCTAAAACCAAAAATTCAAAATAAAGAAGATACATCATATTTTGAGACTGTGTTAACTGATGTTGCACCTAAGCATTCTGTTGGTGAATGTTTTGAATGGTACAATGAAAAGGATTTTGTGCCATTGAATAGCAACGAAGAAGGAAAAAAAAACATGAAAAACAATTGGGATAAATTCGATAAAGTAGTTTCAAATAGAAAATAAAGAGAATAAATGTAAAAAAAATTTGATGTAATAGTGTTAAAAAAATAATTAATAAATAAACACCTATAATGCATGATTATCAGTAAAATACGTGTATATGCAGTAACTGTACGATATATTATTAAACAAAAATATCTCTGTACATTTAGTTTAAGATAGTTTAATATATTGTAATAAATTTTATAATTTTTTTAAATATAAAATTTATTTTAACAATTATATGAGATTTTCATTTTATATTGATTTAAAATTAATAAGTTAAAAAAATTAATTTACAATTTAGCATTGTTGTTGCAGGATATATATATTTATATCCTATGTATATATGTATATATGTATATGTATATATTTATATGTATATATATATATATATACATATATATATATATATATATATACATATATATATATATATATATATATAAATATATATAAATTTCTTAAAGTTATCAACTTATACTGCTGTATGTAGCTTTTTTGTATGACGATGTTTAATATTGACAAAATGTACAATAATGTACATAAATTAAAAAATAAACTAGCTAAACCTGAGCACGGTTCAGTCTGACATAAAATAAACAAGACTTTGCATAACCGAAAAGACACTAAAGTACAAATTATTTAGCCAATCGATAAAACTGATTTATTTTTAAGGAATAAGATAATTTTTTATATTGTATGTATTTTTGTACTTATAATTTTAATGTTATGTAATAATAAATTTTTCTACGAGAATATATATGACCCGTGTTGTATTTAACCTCTAAATTTGACATTTAAAGATAGTTAGTTGATATTTTATATATATACGTAGAGGGCTACACGTTCAAAGTAAAGTTCATTTACACGACAGCATTCGACAAGAAAGGTTGTTGTTTAAAATTATTTCAACATTTGGTCATCAGAAAACTCAATTTTATATATTGTAATTATATATTAATATTAGAAGAAGTATTTTAAGGTAAAAATTTTGTTACCGAATTTCTTAAAAATTATGTATATGTTTTATTTTTTAATATTTAAAAATTAATAATAATATTTTTGTTTCAGAAATTTACTTAAATTAGAAGAGCAGAGATCTTTTGCTACTTCTTAATATACACTTAATAAAAATTTATTAATGTCTCTACTACAAAACTTAGTAATGGAACAGGCTGTTCAAGATGACGCTTTATTCGTTGGAAACCAGAATTTTAAACTGTTAAAAACACTTGGAGAAGGAGGTTTTGGTACAATTTCACTAGCACGAAAACAAGGTGGTAACAATAATAGACGGTTGTATGCAATTAAAAAAATTAAAAAGAAAACAATTAAAATCTGCAAAAGCAGAACGTGAAGCATTAGAAGCAATAAGAAATACACCATTCCTAATGCAGTTACATTATTCGTTTCAATCAAGTAATAATCTGTACTTAGTGCTTGACTACTTGGTCGGTGGTGATCTTTTCACTTGTCGTCATAAATTCAATAAAAAAGAATTTAAATTTATTGTTGGCAAAGTGGTTTTAGCGCTAAGACATTTGCATGGACTTGGAATAGCACATCGCGATATTAAACCATGTTGTCTTGGTTGACTTTGGAAACGCTATACAGTTTTCAAAATTTGATAAAATTAAAAAAACAAAAGTATCCTACCTAATTGGTTCAGTGGAGTACATGGCCCCAGAAATAGTACAACTTCAAGAACATGGAACAGCTGTAGATTGATGGGCTCTTGGCATCCTTACTCATGAGTTGTACACAACCTATACACCTTTTAATGCTAATTCTGAAGAAGAAATCAAACAAAATATAATAACAAACAAGCCAAGTATTTACGGTAAATTACAAATTGTTGTTGCAAAATTTATAAGGCAGTTGCTGAACAAAAATCAGTACTTGAGGTTGGGCTGCCGATTTGCTAATGCAAAATTAGTGATGAGAAATGAATTTTTTAAGGGAATGGATTGGGTCGAACTTAAAAAAAAAGGGAGTCCATCTCCTCTAAAACAAAAATTCAAAATAAAGAAAATACATCATATTTTGAGACTGTGTTTACTGATGTTGCACCTAAGCATTCTGTTAGTGAATGTTTTAAATTGTACAATGAAAAGGATTTTGTGCCATTGAATAGCAACGAAGAAGGAAAAGAAAACATGAAAAACAATTGGGATTAATTCGATAAAGTAGTTTCAAATTTCTTAATAAATAGAAAATAAAGAGAATTAATGTAACAAAAATTTGATGTAATAGTGTTAAAAAAATTATTAATAAATAAACACCTATAATGCATGATTATCAGTAAAATATGTGTTTATGCAATAACTGTACGATATATTATTAAACAAAAATATCTTTGTACATTTAGTTTAAGATAGTTAAATATATTGTAATAAATTTTAAAAATTTTTAAATATAAAATTTATTTTAACAATTATATGAGATTTTCATTTTATTTTGATTTAAAATTAATAAGTTAAAAAAATTAATTTACAATTTAGCATTGTTGTTGCAGGATATATATATATATATATATCCTATGTATAAATGTATATATTTATATATATATATATATATATATATATATATATATATATATATATATATATATATATGATGTATATAGATGTTTAATATTGACAAAATGTACAATAATGTACATAAATTAAAAAATAAACTAGCTAAACCTGAGCACGGTTCAGTCTGACATAAAATAAACAAGACTTTGCATAACCGACAAGACACTAAAGTACAAAATATTTAGCCAATCGATAAAACTGATTTATTTTTAAGGAATATAATAATTTTTTATATTGTATGTATTTTTGTACCTATAATTTTAATGTTATGTAATAATAAATTTTTCTACGAGAATATATATGACCCGTGTTGTATTTAACCTCTAAATTTGACATTTGAAGATAGTTAGTTGATATTTTATATATATACGTAGAGGGCTATACGTTCAAAGTAAAGTTTATTTACACGGCAGCATTCGACAAGGAAGGTTGTTGTTTGAAATTGTTTCAACATTTGGTCATCAGAAAACTCAATTTTATATATTGTAATTAAATATTAATATTAGAAGAAGTCAGCAATCGAGTAGTCATTCGATACTAGATAGACGTGAGTAGAGGGTTTGTGAGAGTTCTGGAGCCTCCCATGGGAGGGAATTTAAGTATAGGTAAGCGACGTACGTCCCATGTTATTAGTATAGGAGAATAAATACAAGGTGTCTAAAAAGGGTTGCCAGTATATGAAATATATGAAAATATTGAAATAATTGAAGTTTTATGCTTGGAATAGGGTGTTCCAGAATAATATTTATAGGTATATAATTATATGTAATGTAATAATAATAGAATTATAACACACGTACGTTTTATGTTTTTATTTTTCTCAGAAATTAAATCCGCCATTTTAACTAAAATTTTTTTACTTTCGTCTTCTAAATGTGTTCTCCTGTTAGGGTATTGGTACTGATGGGGGATTAATTTTTTATCAAAAATGCAATATCTTCAACCGTTTACGAGATATTTAAAGTTTTATTTTTTAGAAATTAAATCCGCCATTTTGACTAAAATTTTTTTACTTTCGTCTTCTAATCGTGTTCTCCTGTTAGGGTATTGGTACTGATGGGGGATAAATTTTTTATCAAAAATGCAATATCTTCAATCGTTTACGAGATATTTAAAGTTTTATTTTTTAGAAATTAAATCCGCCATTTTAACTAAAATTTTTTTACTTTCGTCTTCTAAACGTGTTCTCCTGTTAGGGTGTTGGTACTGATGGGGGATAAATTTTTTATCAAAAATGCAATATCTTCAATCGTTTACGAGATATTTAAAGTTTTATTTTTTAGAAATTAAATCCGCCATTTTGACTAAAATTTTTTTACTTTCGTCTTCTAAACGTGTTCTCCTGTTAGGGTATTGGTACTGATGGGGGATAAATTTTTTATCAAAAATGCAATATCTTCAATCGTTTACGAGATATTTAAAGTTTTATTTTTTAGAAATTAAATCCGCCATTTTGACTAAAATTTTTTTACTTTCGTCTTCTAATCGTGTTCTTCTGTTAGGGTATTGGTACTGATGGGGGATAAATTTTTTATCAAAAATGCAATATCTTCAACCGTTTACGAGATATTTAAAGTTTTATTTTTTAGAAATTAAATCCGCCATTTTGACTAAATTTTTTTACTTTCGTCTTCTAAACGTGTTCTCCTGTTAGGGTATTGGTACTGATGGGGGATAAATTTTTTATCAAAAATGCAATATCTTCAACCGTTTACGAGATATTTAAAGTTTTATTTTTTAGAAATTAAATCCGCCATTTTGACTAAAATTTTTTTACTTTCGTCTTCTAAACGTGTTCTCCTGTTAGGGTATTGGTACTGATGGGGGATAAATTTTTTATCAAAAATGCAATATCTTCAACCGTTTACGAGATATTTAAAGTTTTATTTTTTAGAAATTAAATCCGCCATTTTGACTAAAATTTTTTTACTTTCGTCTTCTAATCGTGTTCTACTGTTAGGGTATTGGTACTGATGGGGGATAAATTTTTTATCAAAAATGCAATATCTTCAACCGTTTACGAGATATTTAAAGTTTTATTTTTTAGAAATTAAATCCGCCATTTTGACTAAAATTTTTTTACTTTCGTCTTCTAAACGTGTTCTCCTGTTAGGGTATTGGTACTGATGGGGGGTAAATTTTTTATCAAAAATGCAATATCTTCAACCGTTTACGAGATATTTAAAGTTTTATTTTTTAGAAATTAAATCCGCCATTTTGACTAAAATTTTTTTACTTTCGTCTTCTAAACGTGTTCTCCTGTTAGGGTATTGGTACTGATGGGGGGTAAATTTTTTATCAAAAATGCAATATCTTCAACCGTTTACGAGATATTTAAAGTTTTTTTTTTTAGAAATTAAATCCGCCATTTTGGCTAAATTTTTTTACTTATGTCTTGTAAATGTGTTCTTTAAATATCATATGGTATTTACAGAAATATACGATGATAGCCGAAGATAGCCGATGATAGCCGATGATAGCCGATGATAGCCGAAGATAGCCGATGATATCCGAAGATGCACAAAGATTATTGCTTAAATAGATATATTTAACATTTTTTTATTTAATATTGTTGAATGCAGTTGAATGAGAACATCTGTTGAAAAAAGAACTGCAAGTATATAATATTTTTTTTATAATAAGAAGAAAATAATAAGTGTTAAAAAAAGATTTATGAGATGTATACCTGCAAAGAGTGTAATACATTATTTTCAAGATTAGATAATCTGAAACGTCATGAAAATGTATCTTGTAATTCAAATAAATTTTTGTGTGAATATTGTGGTTTAATATATACAAATATAAGAAATTATACTAATCATTTATTGAAAATACATCAAATTAAATTTGAGTGTAATAATAAACGCAAATTGGATGCTGAACCTGAAATATCAAGTAAACGATCCAAAACGGAGTTAATTGAGAGTTCATTAACTAAAAAGAAAATTACGGATTGGTGTAATGCATGCAAAAGTAATGTGTTAAATAAAAATCTATATAACCATTATAGAAGTAATGAGCATAAAAGACTAGCAAGTGTAGATGTAGAATGCGATAATGATATACAAAAAATTACTTCAGCATTTAAAAATCGTATTGCGGCATATAGATTACATACCAAAGAAATGTTTAACAGTATTAAAGAATATATGATATTTTTTCAAAATAAAGTATTCGTGTTATTGGGAAAGTATTTGGAAGAATTTAATACAATTAAAGTAAATATTGAATTATTTGGTTTATATGTAAAATATAATAAAGATGAGGAGTTATTAATTGATATAAAATCTTTTAACACTAAAAATAAAGTGATTAATAAATCCATTGATCTAAAGGAAATATATAATAATTTTAGAAAAGTTATTGAAATAAAAAGTGAAGAATTTCAACAACGTGATTCAGGATGGAGTCTTAAAGAGATAATGCATTTAGAAATAAATATTAACAAATATAATCCTTTGCGGGGATCATCTTATATTGATTTACCAAAGAAAGTTAAAGATAAAAAGGCTATAGTAAATGTAGTAAATAATGATCAAGCTTGCTTTATGTGGGCTATAACTTCAGCATTGTATCCAGCATCAAAAAGTATGACTAGAGTTACATCATATCCACATTATTCAAAAGTACTTAATTTAAATGGTATAGATTTACCGATGAAATTAAAAGATATTAGAACATTTGAGTATAATAATGATATAAGTGTGAATGTATATGGACTTGAAAATAATTCCATTGTAGGACCGTTGCACTATTCATCTAAAAAGAAGAAACAACATGTTAATTTATTGTATATTGAAGATTTGAGTAATGGACATTATTGTTGGATAAAAAATATGTCAAGATTAATAAGAAGTCAATTTACTAAGCATAATGGTAAACAATTTTTGTGTGATGGGTGCTTAGCATTTTTTAATACAGAAGATCAGTTAAATAGACATTTAGAATCTGATTGCAATAAGATATATACAATCCTTCCTTCTACTTATAAGGCTAAAGATAAATTAGGTAATATGAGACCTCAAAACATTTTAAAATTTGATAATTATAAGAATAAATTACGCGTTCCATTTGTGATATATGGAGATTTTGAAACATTATTAAAACCCATTAGTACTTGTTATCCTGATACTAATACATCATTTTCAAATAATATTCAAATTCATGAACCATATTCTTTTGCTTATTATATTAAATGTTCCTTTAATGATTCCTTAAGTAAGTTTGTTACGTACAGAGGTATTAATTGCGTTAAAGTATTTATTGAAACAATAACTGAAGACGCTAAACAAATTTATAAAATCTTAAATAAAGTGAAGCCTTTAAATAAATTATCTGATTGGCAAAAACAGGAATATGGTGAAGCTTCTATTTGCCATATTTGTGAAGGTATCCTCAAAGGTGATAAAGTGTTAGATCATTGTCATTTAACTGGTAATTACCGAGGAGCTGCTCATAATCATTGCAATTTAAAATTTACAATTCCAAAGTTTATACCTGTCATATTCCATAACTTAAGTAATTACGATAGCCATATAATTGTAAAAGAATTAGGTAATGATAGTGAAAAAATTGAAGTTATTCCAGAAAATAAGGAAAAGTATATATCTTTTACGAAACATATTTTGGTGGAATCAAAAGTCGATAAAAATGATAAAGTTCATAACTGCTATATTAAACTTAGATTTATTGATTCTTTACGATTTATGCATTCTAGTTTAGAAACACTTGCAAAAAATTTATTATCAGAACAATTTTTCGAATTAAAAAAATTCTATCCGAATGAAAATCATTTCAATTTATTAAAACGTAAAGGTGTATTTCCTTATGAATATGTAAATAGTAGGGATATGCTTAATGAATCTGAGTTGCCATCTCAAAATAATTTTTATAGCTCACTTAATGGCTGTAATATATCTGACGATGATTACAATCATGCCAAAATGGTTTGGTATGCATTTGAAATGAAAACATTGGGGGAATATTCAGACTTATATTTAAAGATCGATGTTCTGTTGTTAACAGATATTTTTGAAAATTTTCGAGATGTGTGCTATAAAACATATAATTTAGATCCCTGTCAATATTATACAGCACCAGGACTTTCTTGGGATGCTATGTTAAAGTATACAAGTATTGAATTAGAACTTTTAACAGATATTGATATGTTACATTTTATTAAAAAAGGTATAAGAGGTGGAATATCACAATGCTCTCACAGACATGGAATTGCAAATAATAAATATATGTCCAATTATGATTCAAATAAAGATTCTCAATATTTAATGTATTGGGATGCAAATAACTTATATGGTTGGGCTATGAGTCAATATTTACCACATGAGGGATTTAAATGGTTAGATACATATAAATTACAAACATTTAATGTAGAAGCTATTGAAGATAACTCAGACGTTGGTTATATATTAGAAGTCGATTTAAGATATCCTAATTATTTGCACGATGAACACAATGATCTACCTTTCTGTGCCGAAAATATTAAACCACCTAGCATTAAAACAAATGACGTTAAATTAATACCAAATCTAAATAACAAGTATAATTATGTGCTTCACTATAGATCGTTAAAGCAATGTCTTAAAAATAATCTGAAAATAGATAAAATTCATAGAATTTTGGAATTTAAACAGTCTGATTGGTTAAAAAGTTATATTGATCTAAATACATTAAAAAGAAAGAACTCTGCAAATGCATTTGAGAAAGACTTTTTTAAATTAATGAATAATTCAGTTTATGGTAAAACAATGGAAAATGTAGATAAACGTGTCGATGTAAAGTTAATAACTCATTGGGATAATATAGAAAAAAAAATGGGTGCTAATACACTTATAAGTAAACCAAACTATCATAGTTGTTCTATATTTCATGAAAACTTAGTTGCTATTCAAATGCAAAAACTTAAGGTTTTTTATAATAAACCATTGTATTTAGGATTAAGTGTACTGGATATATCAAAAACTTTAATATACGATTTTCATTATGATTTCATCAAAAAAATCTATAAAGGTAATGCTAAATTGTTGTATACAGATACAGATTCATTAATATATCAAATTAAAACAGATGATATATATGACGATATTAAGTGTAATCTAGATAAATTTGATACATCTAATTATCCATTTAATAATGAATTTTCATTACCTTTAATGAACAAAGCTAAATTAGGCTTAATGAAAGATGAATGCGCGGGTAGTATAATTTGGGAGTTTGTTGGGTTAAGGTCAAAAATGTATGCAATTGATATTGAGGGTTCATGCACAGCTAAAGCAAAAGGAATTAAGAAAAATATTGTAAACAAATTCAATATTAAAGATTATGTAAATTGTTTATCTCAGGATAACATATTATTGATCACAATGAATACCTTTAAATCGATTAAGCATACAATTTATACTCAAATGATAAGTAAAGTAGGTCTTAGTGGAAATGATAATAAAAGATATGTATTAACTGATGGTATAAGTACTTTAGCACATGGACATTATAAAATTTAGTACTAATTTTAAGTTAAGTTTAAGTTTTGTATAAATTTATATCTGTTTTAGTTAAGATAATTAAAATGTATATTTATATAACAATTGAAAAATAGCATATTTGTAAATAAATAATAATATATAAACACAAACCATTGAGTTTTATTATTATAAGATTTAATGTTTTAATACATCCATATAAAATAAGATACACATATTTTATTAGTAATGTTTTGTTATATATAATTCTTATATGATTAACACTGGTCATAAGAGCTCTAATATATATGCATAGACATATTAATGTATGAGTATGCGTACATAAACTGGATGATAATTGTATACGTTATATGCAGGAGCAGTACCCAAATCAATTCATTAGTGAATGCAGGCATGTCAAAAAAAAAAACCAATATTTCATTTCTTAATATCATACCAACGTAATGGGAATGTAACTTGGAATATTGGAATAGTGGTGTAGGTTAGGTTACACACCCGCGGAGCGAGATTTAGTTTAGAGCCCAAACCCAGGCCCAGACCCCTACCCGGGCCACCCCACCCGGGTCCGCACCAGGACCCCCAGCCCCAATCTGTACCCCGTAAATAGTTCGAACGTAACTTGAACGTAACTTGAACGTAGAGTATTTATTTTAGAATTACGTTCAAGTTACGTTCAAGTTACGTTCAAGTTACGTTCAAGTTACGTTCCCATTACGTTCAAGTTACGTTCCCATTACGTTCAAGTTACGTTCGAACTATTTACGGGGTACAGATTGGGGCTGGGGGTCCTGGTGCGGACCCGGGTGGGGTGGCCCGGGTAGGGGTCTGGGCCTGGGTTTGGGCTCTAAACTAAATCTCGCTCCGCGGGTGTGTAACCTAACCTACACCACTATTCCAATATTCCAAGTTACATTCCCATTACGTTGGTATGATATTAAGAAATGAAATATTGGTTTTTTTTTTTGACATGCCTGCATTCACTAATGAATTGATTTGGGTACTGCTCCTGCATATAACGTATACAATTATCATCCAGTTTATGTACGCATACTCATACATTAATATGTCTATGCATATATATTAGAGCTCTTATGACCAGTGTTAATCATATAAGAGTTATATATAACAAAACATTACTAATAAAATATGTGTATCTTATTTTATATGGATGTATTAAAACATTAAATCTTATAATAATAAAACTCAATGGTTTGTGTTTATATATTATTATTTATTTACAAATATGCTATTTTTCAATTGTTATATAAATATACATTTTAATTATCTTAACTAAAACAGATATAAATTTATACAAAACTTAAACTTAACTTAAAATTAGTACTAAATTTTATAATGTCCATGTGCTAAAGTACTTATACCATCAGTTAATACATATCTTTTATTATCATTTCCACTAAGACCTACTTTACTTATCATTTGAGTATAAATTGTATGCTTAATCGATTTAAAGGTATTCATTGTGATCAATAATATGTTATCCTGAGATAAACAATTTACATAATCTTTAATATTGAATTTGTTTACAATATTTTTCTTAATTCCTTTTGCTTTAGCTGTGCATGAACCCTCAATATCAATTGCATACATTTTTGACCTTAACCCAACAAACTCCCAAATTATACTACCCGCGCATTCATCTTTCATTAAGCCTAATTTAGCTTTGTTCATTAAAGGTAATGAAAATTCATTATTAAATGGATAATTAGATGTATCAAATTTATCTAGATTACACTTAATATCGTCATATATATCATCTGTTTTAATTTGATATATTAATGAATCTGTATCTGTATACAACAATTTAGCATTACCTTTATAGATTTTTTTGATGAAATCATAATGAAAATCGTATATTAAAGTTTTTGATATATCCAGTACACTTAATCCTAAATACAATGGTTTATTATAAAAAACCTTAAGTTTTTGCATTTGAATAGCAACTAAGTTTTCATGAAATATAGAACAACTATGATAGTTTGGTTTACTTATAAGTGTATTAGCACCCATTTTTTTTTCTATATTATCCCAATGAGTTATTAACTTTACATCGACACGTTTATCTACATTTTCCATTGTTTTACCATAAACTGAATTATTCATTAATTTAAAAAAGTCTTTCTCAAATGCATTTGCAGAGTTCTTTCTTTTTAATGTATTTAGATCAATATAACTTTTTAACCAATCAGACTGTTTAAATTCCAAAATTCTATGAATTTTATCTATTTTCAGATTATTTTTAAGACATTGCTTTAACGATCTATAGTGAAGCACATAATTATACTTGTTATTTAGATTTGGTATTAATTTAACGTCATTTGTTTTAATGCTAGGTGGTTTAATATTTTCGGCACAGAAAGGTAGATCATTGTGTTCATCGTGCAAATAATTAGGATATCTTAAATCGACTTCTAATATATAACCAACATCTGAGTTATCTTCAATAGCTTCTACATTAAATGTTTGTAATTTATATGTATCTAACCATTTAAATCCCTCATGTGGTAAATATTGACTCATAGCCCAACCATATAAGTTATTTGCATCCCAATACATTAAATATTGAGAATCTTTATTTGAATCATAATTGGACATATATTTATTATTTGCAATTCCATGTCTGTGAGAGCATTGTGATATTCCACCTCTTATACCTTTTTTAATAAAATGTAACATATCAATATCTGTTAAAAGTTCTAATTCAATACTTGTATACTTTAACATAGCATCCCAAGAAAGTCCTGGTGCTGTATAATATTGACAGGGATCTAAATTATATGTTTTATAGCACACATCTCGAAAATTTTCAAAAATATCTGTTAACAACAGAACATCGATCTTTAAATATAAGTCTGAATATTCCCCCAATGTTTTCATTTCAAATGCATACCAAACCATTTTGGCATGATTGTAATCATCGTCAGATATATTACAGCCATTAAGTGAGCTATAAAAATTATTTTGAGATGGCAACTCAGATTCATTAAGCATATCCCTACTATTTACATATTCATAAGGAAATACACCTTTACGTTTTAATAAATTGAAATGATTTTCATTCGGATAGAATTTTTTTAATTCGAAAAATTGTTCTGATAATAAATTTTTTGCAAGTGTTTCTAAACTAGAATGCATAAATCGTAAAGAATCAATAAATCTAAGTTTAATATAGCAGTTATGAACTTTATCATTTTTATCGACTTTTGATTCCACCAAAATATGTTTCGTAAAAGATATATACTTTTCCTTATTTTCTGGAATAACTTCAATTTTTTCACTATCATTACCTAATTCTTTTACA
This sequence comes from Panorpa germanica, assembly GCA_963678705.1. NCBI lineage: Eukaryota > Metazoa > Arthropoda > Insecta > Mecoptera > Panorpidae > Panorpa > Panorpa germanica. The sequence goes on along the minus strand of OY783216.1, from coordinate 16,101,334 downwards.
ATTATATGGCTATCGTAATTACTTAAGTTATGGAATATGACAGGTATAAACTTTGGAATTGTAAATTTTAAATTGCAATGATTATGAGCAGCTCCTCGGTAATTACCAGTTAAATGACAATGATCTAACACTTTATCACCTTTGAGGATACCTTCACAAATATGGCAAATAGAAGCTTCACCATATTCCTGTTTTTGCCAATCAGATAATTTATTTAAAGGCTTCACTTTATTTAAGATTTTATAAATTTGTTTAGCGTCTTCAGTTATTGTTTCAATAAATACTTTAACGCAATTAATACCTCTGTACGTAACAAACTTACTTAAGGAATCATTAAAGGAACATTTAATATAATAAGCAAAAGAATATGGTTCATGAATTTGAATATTATTTGAAAATGATGTATTAGTATCAGGATAACAAGTACTAATGAATTTTAATAATGTTTCAAAATCTCCATATATCACAAATGGAACGCGTAATTTATTCTTATAATTATCAAATTTTAAAATGTTTTGAGGTCTCATATTACCTAATTTATCTTTAGCCTTATAAGTAGAAGGAAGGATTGTATATATCTTATTGCAATCAGATTCTAAATGTCTATTTAACTGATCTTCTGTATTAAAAAATGCTAAGCACCCATCACACAAAAATTGTTTACCATTATGCTTAGTAAATTGACTTCTTATTAATCTTGACATATTTTTAATCCAACAATAATGTCCATTACTCAAATCTTCAATATACAATAAATTAACATGTTGTTTCTTCTTTTTAGATGAATAGTGCAACGGTCCTACAATGGAATTATTTTCAAGTCCATATACATTCACACTTATATCATTATTATACTCAAATGTTCTAATATCTTTTAATTTCATCGGTAAATCTATACCATTTAAATTAAGTACTTTTGAATAATGTGGATATGATGTAACTCTAGTCATACTTTTTGATGCTGGATACAATGCTGAAGTTATAGCCCACATAAAGCAAGCTTGATCATTATTTACTACATTTACTATAGCCTTTTTATCTTTAACTTTCTTTGGTAAATCAATATAAGATGATCCCCGCAAAGGATTATATTTGTTAATATTTATTTCTAAATGCATTATCTCTTTAAGACTCCATCCTGAATCACGTTGTTGAAATTCTTCACTTTTTATTTCAATAACTTTTCTAAAATTATTATATATTTCCTTTAGATCAATGGATTTATTAATCACTTTATTTTTAGTGTTAAAAGATTTTATATCAATTAATAACTCCTCATCTTTATTATATTTTACATATAAACCAAATAATTCAATATTTACTTTAATTGTATTAAATTCTTCCAAATACTTTCCCAATAACACGAATACTTTATTTTGAAAAAATATCATATATTCTTTAATACTGTTAAACATTTCTTTGGTATGTAATCTATATGCCGCAATACGATTTTTAAATGCTGAAGTAATTTTTTGTATATCATTATCGCATTCTACATCTACACTTGCTAGTCTTTTATGCTCATTACTTCTATAATGGTTATATAGATTTTTATTTAACACATTACTTTTGCATGCATTACACCAATCCGTAATTTTCTTTTTAGTTAATGAACTCTCAATTAACTCCGTTTTGGATCGTTTACTTGATATTTCAGGTTCAGCATCCAATTTGCGTTTATTATTACACTCAAATTTAATTTGATGTATTTTCAATAAATGATTAGTATAATTTCTTATATTTGTATATATTAAACCACAATATTCACACAAAAATTTATTTGAATTACAAGATACATTTTCATGACGTTTCAGATTATCTAATCTTGAAAATAATGTATTACACTCTTTGCAGGTATACATCTCATAAATCTTTTTTTAACACTTATTATTTTCTTCTTATTATAAAAAAAATATTATATACTTGCAGTTCTTTTTTCAACAGATGTTCTCATTCAACTGCATTCAACAATATTAAATAAAAAAATGTTAAATATATCTATTTAAGCAATAATCTTTGTGCATCTTCGGATATCATCGGCTATCTTCGGCTATCATCGGCTATCATCGGCTATCATCGGCTATCTTCGGCTATCATCGTATATTTCTGTAAATACCATATGATATTTAAAGAACACATTTACAAGACATAAGTAAAAAAATTTAGCCAAAATGGCGGATTTAATTTCTAAAAAAAAAAACTTTAAATATCTCGTAAACGGTTGAAGATATTGCATTTTTGATAAAAAATTTACCCCCCATCAGTACCAATACCCTAACAGGAGAACACGTTTAGAAGACGAAAGTAAAAAAATTTTAGTCAAAATGGCGGATTTAATTTCTAAAAAATAAAACTTTAAATATCTCGTAAACGGTTGAAGATATTGCATTTTTGATAAAAAATTTACCCCCCATCAGTACCAATACCCTAACAGGAGAACACGTTTAGAAGACGAAAGTAAAAAAATTTTAGTTAAAATGGCGGATTTAATTTCTAAAAAATAAAACTTTAAATATCTCGTAAACGATTGAAGATATTGCATTTTTGATAAAAAATTTATCCCCCATCAGTACCAATACCCTAACAGGAGAACACGATTAGAAGACGAAAGTAAAAAAATTTTAGTCAAAATGGCGGATTTAATTTCTAAAAAATAAAACTTTAAATATCTCGTAAACGATTGAAGATATTGCATTTTTGATAAAAAATTTATCCCCCATCAGTACCAATACCCTAACAGGAGAACACGTTTAGAAGACGAAAGTAAAAAAATTTTAGTCAAAATGGCGGATTTAATTTCTAAAAAATAAAACTTTAAATATCTCGTAAACGGTTGAAGATATTGCATTTTTGATAAAAAATTAATCCCCCATCAGTACCAATACCCTAACAGGAGAACACGTTTAGAAGACGAAAGTAAAAAAATTTTAGTCAAAATGGCGGATTTAATTTCTAAAAAATAAAACTTTAAATATCTCGTAAACGATTGAAGATATTGCATTTTTGATAAAAAATTTATCCCCCATCAGTACCAACACCCTAACAGGAGAACACGTTTAGAAGACGAAAGTAAAAAAATTTTAGTTAAAATGGCGGATTTAATTTCTAAAAAATAAAACTTTAAATATCTCGTAAACGATTGAAGATATTGCATTTTTGATAAAAAATTTATCCCCCATCAGTACCAATACCCTAACAGGAGAACACGATTAGAAGACGAAAGTAAAAAAATTTTAGTCAAAATGGCGGATTTAATTTCTAAAAAATAAAACTTTAAATATCTCGTAAACGATTGAAGATATTGCATTTTTGATAAAAAATTTATCCCCCATCAGTACCAATACCCTAACAGGAGAACACGTTTAGAAGACGAAAGTAAAAAAATTTTAGTCAAAATGGCGGATTTAATTTCTAAAAAATAAAACTTTAAATATCTCGTAAACGGTTGAAGATATTGCATTTTTGATAAAAAATTAATCCCCCATCAGTACCAATACCCTAACAGGAGAACACATTTAGAAGACGAAAGTAAAAAAATTTTAGTTAAAATGGCGGATTTAATTTCTGAGAAAAATAAAAACATAAAACGTACGTGTGTTATAATTCTATTATTATTACATTACATATAATTATATACCTATAAATATTATTCTGGAACACCCTATTCCAAGCATAAAACTTCAATTATTTCAATATTTTCATATATTTCATATACTGGCAACCCTTTTTAGACACCTTGTATTTATTCTCCTATACTAATAACATGGGACGTACGTCGCTTACCTATACTTAAATTCCCTCCCATGGGAGGCTCCAGAACTCTCACAAACCCTCTACTGACGTGTTTTGTTTGTTTCCTTAAAATAATTTAATTGAACTAATATTATTAAATATATATATAAATTAATTAAAAAGTAAATTTAAATTTAAAGTAAAATTGCATTATCTAAAATATTATTATTTTAATATTCAAATTTTCTGAATTTAAAAAATGAATTTGAATTCTGAGGGGAAAGTGGGAGTTGAACCCAATATAAATTTATACAATGAAGATAATTTAACTTTATCTTCTTATAAAATTATGATTCAGAAAGAAGATATTCTAAATGAAAAATATGGGATCAGTACATTAAAAACAGCAAAAATGCTATATAATTCAGAATATGGAAAAGATATTACAGAAATAAAGAAAATAGGGAAAAATAGAATAATGGCGGTATGTAAAAATCCTAAATCAGCTAATATGTTAGTGAAATTGAATAACAAGAAAACATTAGGAGTTGATATGTTTATACCAATGTTTTGGATTACAAGATTTGGAATTGTTAAAAATGTAGATATTGAATTTTCGGAGGAAGAATTAAAAGAAAACATTTATAGTGACCCTTATAAAATCCACTCCATAAGGAGATTAAAAAGGAGAGTGAAAGTTGAAGATGAAACTAAATATGAGGACTTTAGAAATATTATCATTTTCTTTGAAGGCCAAAATTTACCTCAATATATTTATATTTGGAATGCTAAATTACCCTGTGAACCATTTATTAAAAATACGAGACAATGTTATAAATGTTTAAGATATAACCATACGGACAATCAATGTAAAGGAAAGAGTAGATGTAGCAAATGTGGTTCAAATGAACATACGCTAATTTTATGTAAAAATGAAATTATAAAATGTGTATATTGTGATGAAGAACATGATGCTACTGATAAAAATGGCAAAGAAAGAAAAAGGCAACAAGAAATAAAAATTTTAATGGGAAACAGAAATCTTAGTTATCAAGAAGCCGCTATTGAAAAACCTCAAAATTGGAAAGACAAAAATTCGTATGCTGTAACTACAAAAAATAGATTTAATATATTATCTTATTATGAAAAGGACTTTTCTCAAAATTTAACAAGTTGTGAAAATAGTATACCATCATATAAGCCAGCACCCATTAGAAAAAGAACATATTTAGATAGAAACTGTAAAAAGGAAAATATTAAAAAACAAAATAATATTAATGATAATAAAATTGAAACTAAACAGAATGAGAAAGAACAAAGTTTCATTAATTATATTACAAATTCTACACCTAGAACTTATAATACAAGGAACAATTACAGGAAAAATAAACAAGATAATGACGAGGAACAAACAGAAAATAATTCTCAGAGGTCCATAAAAGTACCAAAAATTCAATCCAACTCTAAATTATTAGTATCACAAAATTTTAGTGAAAATAAAAATGAAGAAAGAAATAAATTCATGACGGATTCAAATAAATTTTCTATATTTGAAAATATAGAAAGAGGAAGAAAAAAATAGCGAAATTATAAAAATAATATAATATAAGAGCATACATATTAGAGTAACATATAAAATTATAATTATTAAATAGCGTCTATTCGTAAATAAGGTTTCTAAAAATTGATATTATACAGTGAAACGGACGGAAATTAATTAGTGAAATATTGAAATATTTATAAATTTGTAAAATTAAATTATAAATTATAAAAGATGTATTTAGAAAAGATTGTTGGTGGCTATGACGAAAGAAAGTCAAGGCAAATAAGTTAATAAATATAAAAAAAAAAATATTAGAAGAAGTATTTTAAGGTAAAAATATTGTTACCGAATTTCTTAAAAATTATATATATGTTTTATTTTTTAATATTTAAAAATTAATAATAATATATATGTTTCAGAAATTTACTTAAATAATAAGAGCAGAGATCTTTAGCTACTTCTTAATATACATTTATTAAAAATTTATTAATGTCTCTACTACAAAACTTAGTAATGGAACTGGCTGTTCAAGATGACGCTTTATTCGTTGGAAACCAAAATTTTAAACTGTTAAAAACACTTGGAGAAGGAGGTTTTAGTACAATTTCACTAGCACGAAAACAAGGTGGTAATAATAATAGACGGTTGTATGCAATTAAAAAAATAAAATGAAAACAATTACAATCTGCAAATGCAGAACGTGAAGCATTAGAAGCAATAAGAAATACACCATTCCTAATGCAGTTACATTATTCGTTTCAATCAAGTAATAATCTGTACTTAGTGCTCGACTACTTGGTCGGTGGTGATCTTTTCACTTGTCGCCGTAAATTCAATAAAAAAGAATTTAAATTTATTGTTGGCAAGGTGGTTTTAGCGCTAAGACATTTGCATGGACATGGAATAGCACATCGCGATATTAAACCTGAAAGTTTGATGATTGACAACGAAGGACATGTTGTCTTGGTTGACTTTGGAAACGCTATACAGTTTTCTAAATTTTGATAAAATTAAAAAAACAAATGTATCCTAACCTAATTGGTTCAGTGGAGTACATGGCCCCAGAAATAGTAAAACTTCAAGAACATGGAACATCTGTAGATTGGTGGGCTATTGGCATCCTTACTCATGAGTTGTACACAACCTATACACCTTTTAATGCTAATTCCGAAGAAGAAATTAAACAAAATATAATAACAAACAAGCCAAGTATTTACGGTAAATTACCAATTGTTGTTGCAAAATTTATAAGGCAGTTGCTAAACAAAAATCAGTACTTGAGGTTAGGCTGCCGATTTGCTAATGCAAAATTAGTGATGAGAAATGAATTTTTTAAGGGAATAGATTGGGTCGAACTTGAAAAAAAAGGGAGCTTATCTCCTCTAAAACCAAAAATTCAAAATAAAGAAGATACATCATATTTTTAGACTGTTTTTACTGATGTTGTACCTAAGCATTCTGTTAGTGAATGTTTTGAATGGTACAATGAAAATGATTTTGTGCCATTAAATAGCAACGAAGAAGGAAAAGAAAACATAAAAAACAATTGGGATAAGTTCGATAAAGTAGTTTCAAATTTCTTAATAAATAGAAAATAAAGAGAATAAATGTAAAAAAATTTTGATGTAATAGTGTTAAAAAAATAATTAATAAATAAACACCTATAATGCATGATTATCAGTAAAATACGTGTATATGCAATAACTGTACGATATATTATTAAACAAAAATATCTTTGTACATTTAGTTTAAGATAGTTAAATATATTGTAATAAATTTTAAAATTTTTTTAAATATAAAATTTATTTTAACAATTATGTGAGATTTTCATTTTATTTTGATTTAAAATTAATAAGTTAAAAAAATTAATTTACAATTTAGCATTGTTGTTGCAGGATATAAATATATATCCTATGTATATATGTATATATGTATATATTTATATATATATATATATATATATATATATATATATATACATATATATATATATATATATATATATATATATATATATTTATTTATATAAATTCCTTTAAGTTATCAATTTATACTGCTGTATGTAGCTTTTTTGTATGACGATGTTTAATATTGACAAAATGTATAATAATGTACATAAATTAAAAAATAAACTAGCTTAACCTGAGCACGGTTCAGTCTGACATAAAATAAACAAGACTTTGCATAACCGAAAAGACACTAAAGTACAAAATATTTAGCCAATCGATAAAACTGATTTATTTTTAAGGAATAAGATAATTTTTTATATTGTATGTATTTTTGTACTTATAATTTTAATGTTATGTAATAATAAATTTTTCTACGAGAATGTATATGACCCGTGTTGTATTTAACCTCTAAATTTGACACTTGAAGATAGTAAGTTGATATTTTATATATATATATGTAGAGGGCTACACGTTCAAATTATAATTCATTTACAGTACAGCATTCGACAAGGAAGGTTGTTGTTTGAAATTATTTCAACATTTTGGCATTAGAAAACTTAATTTTATATATTGTAATTATATATTAATATTAGAAGAAGTATTTTAAGGTAAAAATATTGTTACCGAATTTCTTAAAAATTATGTATATGTTTTATTTTTTAATATTTAAAAATTAATAATAATATTTTTGTTTCAGAAATTTACTTAAATTATAAGAGCAGAGATCTTTTGCTACTTCTTAATAAACACTTAATGAAAATTTATTAATGTCTTTACTACAAAACTTAGTAATGGAACAGGCTGTTCAAGATGACGCTTTATTCGTTGGAAACCAGAATTTTAAACTGTTAAAAACACTTGGAGAAGAAGGTTTTGGTACAATTTCACTAGCACGAAAACAAGGTGGTATTAATAATGGACGGTTGTATGCAATTAAAATAATAAAAAGAAAACAATTACAATCTGCAAATGCAGAACGTGAAGCATTTGAAGCAATAAGAAATACATCATTCCTAATGCAGTTACATTATTCGTTTCAATCAAGTAATAATCTGTACTTAGTGCTTGACTACTTGGTCGGTGGTGATCTTTTCACTTGTCGCCGTAAATTCAATAAAGAAGAAGTTAAATTTATTGTTGGCGAGGTGGTTTTAGCGCTAAGACATTTGCATGGACTTGGAATAGCACATCGCGATTTTAAACCTGAAAGTTTGATGATTGACAACGAAGGACATGTTGTCTTGGTTGACTTTGGACACGCTATACAGTTTTCAAAATTTGATAAAATTAAAAAAACAAAAGTATCCTACCTAATTGGTTTAGTGGAGTACATGGCCCCAGAAATAGTAAAACTTCAAGAACATGGAACGGTTGTAGATTGGTGGGCTCTTGGCATCCTTACTCATGAGTTGTAAACAAACTATACACCTTTTAATGCTAATTCTGAAAAATTAATTAAAAAAATATAATAACAAACAAGCAAAGTATTTACGGTAAATTACCAATTGTTGTTGCAAAATTTATAAGGCAGTTGCTGAACAGAAATCAGTACTTGAGGTTGGGCTGCCGATTTGCTAATGCAAAATTAGTGATGAGAAATGAATTTTTTAAGGGAATGGATTGGGTCGAACTTGAAAAAAAGGGAGCCCATCTCCTCTAAAACCAAAAATTCAAAATTAAGAAGATACATAATATTTTGAAACTGTGTTTACTGATGTTACACCTAAGCATTCTGTTAGTGAATGTTTTGAATGGTACAATGAAAAGGATTTTGTGCCATTAAATAGCAACGAAGAAGGAAAAGAAAACATGAAAAACAATTGGGATAAATTCGATAAAGTAGTTTCAAATTTCTTAATAAATAGAAAATAAACAGAATAAATGTAAAAAAAATTTGATGTAATAGTGGTAAAAAAATAATTAATAAATAAACACCTATAATGCATGATTATCAGTAAAATTCGTGTATATGCAATAACTGTACAAAATATTACTAAACGAAAATATCTTTGTACATTTAGTTTAAGATAGTTAAATATATTGTAATAAATTTTAAAAAAATTTTAAATATAAAATTTATTTTAACAATTATATGAGATTTTCATTTTATTTTGATTTAAAATTAATAAGTTAAAAAAATTAATTTACAATTTAGCATTGTTGATGCGGGATATATATATATATATATCCTATGTATATATATATATATTTATATATATATATATTTATGTAGAACGAAAAAATAAATCAAGCATACAAAGTAGGCGTAACTATAATACCCGGTCTAGGAAAGTCATAAAGAATGTCATTAATGACGGTATATTTTAAACAGAAACCAAGTGACAGGTTAAAAGCAATTATAATGTGTGAAACTTTAAACCACTGATTGAATACGTGAGGGGATGTGTTTACTGAAACAAACTAAGCGTGTTCTTAGAATCAAAATAACAAACCTTTTAAGTCAAGCTGAGAAAACTAATGTAGGACCGAGTATATATTAACTAAAATTTAAGGTTGTTTGTGCATTCATTGTTCTGTATTTGTAAAGTAAACACCAACGTTTATATTGTAACCTTATTGTATTATTATTATTATTATTATCATCGTTATTATTATATTCAATAAATGTATTGAACCAATTATGTGATTCTTTTTCATCCTGACAAACCAACTAAGATATTACATAGTTGAATATTAATTGAATTGACATTTGCCCTAAATTAAATTAGAGTACCTTGATTCCACATCAGATAAGCGGATTGGTTATTGTTTTCTACATAAGAAGTTGGATAGTTCTTGTTTTCTACATCAGGATTGGGATGGTACTCTCGTTTCCACATCAGAAGTGCGGATTAGTAACTCATAGCGAATTGAAAGAAGTGCGGATTAGTAACTCATAGCGATTTGAACTAAGTGCGGATTAGTTATCTACGAGTTATCCACAAGTGAATAATACAAAAAAGAATAATACAAGATAGTTTTCTACAAACAGTGCTTTCAAGTGATAGTTCATTAGCGGAATAGTCGAGAATTTATAAGATGGACTTTATAATAGGACTAGCAAGTGAATTGTATCAGAAAAAGTGTGTTAACTGTTTTACGAGGAGAAAATTAAAAATGGCATATAACGTAAACATGAACGATACTACTGTTGATGATAGTTTGTTAGTTGGACGCTCAGGAAACTCAACCTCTAGTGAAGATAGTTGGTTGGGAGTGCAAGCAGAGCTGACGAGGCTTAGAACAGAACTATTGCAGTTGAGTATTAGGAACAGTACAATACAGGAACAGAGAATGAATCACCATGGGTTTATGCCGACACAGAACCTGGAATGCATGCCTTTGTTTAACCCAGCAACCACGGTATTGACGGCAACAGCTTGGGTGCGAAAATTGGAGGAAATAGCAGACATTTACGGATGAAGTGATAAATTGAAGCTTTATCAAGGTGTCAACAAGTTGCAGAGTGCCGCGAAAAACTGGTTTGATGCTAGTTTGAACGAAGTTAAGGATTGGACGACGTTCAAATACGAGTTAATCAGGAATTTTCCAGTGGACTACGATGAATCTGACGTACACATGGAACTAATAAAGAGACAACGAGAAAAAAACGAAGCAATAGAAGATTATGTATACTCGGTGAAAGCGATCGCTAGTAAAAGTGATAAAATTAGTGAAAAGGCCGTGATAAAATACATAATAGCCGGACTTAACCACAAAGACATGATAAGTGTGTTATCAATGTGCGACTTTAAAACAGTGCCCGATTTGTTGTTAAAAGTAAAACGGTATGATTCGACATTATTACAAGTGCAAGAAAGGAATTATTTTAGTGTACGTAAAGACAGACCAAAAGACTTAAACGCGAATAAATATTTTAATTGTAATAAAACCGGACACAAAGAAAACGTGTGCCGAAAAAGCAACGAATACCTTAATAGTAAAAGAGATGAATCAAGTGAAAAGATAAAAAGTGAAAGTAAAATAAAGTGTTTCAAATGTCATGAAGAGGGACATATTTCGAGAAATTGTTCCGCGAATAAAACGAGTGATGCTTTGTTAGTGAACACAAATAAATCATGTAATATGACAAAAGACATGAGCATAGACAGTATTAGTTTTAAATGTCTGATTAATACCGGAAGTGATCAGAATTTGATTAGAGCTGACGATTATATTAAATTAGGTAACAATGCGGTTGTGCGTAAAAACAATATAGTATTGACTGGAATCGGAGGATTTCAAATCAAAGTTTTGGGTGAATTTAGTGCTCAAGTAAACGTAGACAATGAACAGTACTGTACTAACTTTTTAATAGTTCCATCAAGTACAACTAGACATAGTGTTGTAATTGGTAAACCTCTGCTAGACCAAGTAGAAACCACAATAAGTGTAGACGGTATTACCATGCGGAAAAAGTACGAGAAAATAAAACAAAATAAAATATTATGTGTAGTCGACGACGAAATCGTCATGGGTAATAATATTAGTCCAGATGTCAGGGCTAAAATTAAGGAACTTGTTGAAACCTATGAACCAAAAGTAACAAGGGTTACTGAAGTAGAAGCGAAAATATTCATGACCGATGAGGTTCCTGTTTTTCAAAATTCGCGACGTATGGCTTACTGCGAACAAGAAGAAGTTAATCGAGAAATGCGTGAGGACGATTTGCAAGAGTTACGTGTTAACGCCCAGAAACAAATATTGAAAACACAGGAAGAGAATCCCAGGAATTTCAATAGAAATAGGAAACTAACTAGGACATACAAAGTCGGAGACATTGTAGCTGTAAAAAGAACCCAGTTTGGTACTGGATTGAAATTGCATAATAAATATTTAGGACCGTATCAGGTTACAGAAGTTGACCCAAACGAACGTTATACGGTAAGACGTATCGGTGAAGGGGAAGGTTCTGCTAATACACACTCAAGTGCCGACCACATGAAGCCATGGTGCGTGTTCTCAGACACTAGTAATTCAGACGCTAGTCAGGGTAACGAACGTCAAACAGATGACCGTAGGGGCGTATCGTCTTTAGGGGCCAAAGAGAAGTCGGACGGCCGTGTGAAACGAAGAAATAAATCAAGCATACAAAGTAGGCGTAACTATAATACCCGGTCTAGGAAAGTCATAAAGAATGTGATTAATGACGGTATATTTTAAACAGAAACCAAGTGACAGGTTAAAAGCAATTATAATGTGTGATACTTTAAACCACTGATTGAATACGTGAGGGGATGTGTTTACTGAAACAAACTAAGCGTGTTCTTAGAATTAAAATAACAAACTTTTAAGTCAAGCTGAGAAAACTAATGTAGGACCGAGTATATATTAACTAAAATTTAAGGTTGTTTGTGCATTCATTGTTCTGTATTTGTAAAGTAAACACCAACGTTTATATTGTAACCTTATTGTATTATTATCATTATTATTATCATCGTTATTATTATATTCAATAAATGTATTAAACCAATTATAAGATTCTTTAACATCCTGACAAACCAACTAAGATATTACATAGTTGAATATTTATTGAATTGACATTTGCCCTAAATTAAATAAGAGTACCTTGATTCCACATCAGATTAGCGGATTGGTTATTGTTTTCCACATAAGAAGTTGGAAAGTTCTGGTTTTTCACATCAGGATTGGGATGGTACTCTCGTTTCCATATATATATATATATATATATATATATATATATATATATACATATATATATACATATATATATATATATATATATATATATATTTATAAATTTCTTAAAGTTATTAACTTATACTGCTGTATGTAGCTTTTTTGTATGACGATGTTTATTATTGACAAAATGTACAATAATGTACATAATTTAACAAATAAACTAGGTAAACCTGAGCACGGTTCAGTCTGACATAAAATAAACAAGACCTTGCATAACCGAAAAGACACTAAAGTACAAAATATTTAGCCAATCGATAAAACTGATTTATTTTTAAGGAATAAGATAAATTTTTATATTGTATGTATTTTTGTACTTATAATTTTAATTTATGTAATAATAAATTTTTCTACGAGAATGTATATGACCCGTGTTGTACTTAACCTCTAAATTTGACATTTGAAGATAGTAAGTTGATATTTTATATATATACGTAGAGGGCTACACGTTCAAAGTAAAATTTATTTACTCGACAGCATTCGACAAGGAAGGTTGTTGTTTGAAATTATTTCAACATTTGGTCATTAGAAAACTCAACTTTATATATTGTAATTATATATTAATATTAGAAGAAGTATTTTAAGGTAAAAATATTGTTACCAAATTTTTTTTTTTTTAAATTATGTATATGTTTTATTTTTTAATATTTAAAAATTAATAATAATATTTTTGTTTCAGAAATTTACTTAAATTATAAGAGCAGAGATCTTTTGCTACTTCTTAATATACATTTAATAAAAATTTATTAATGTCTCTTTTACAAAACTTAGTAATGGAACAGGTTGTTCAAGATGACGCTTTATTCGTTGGAAACCAGAATTTAAAACTGTTAAAAACACTTGGAAAAGGAGGTTTTGGTACAATTTCACTAGCACGAAAACAAGGTGGTATTAATAATGGACGGTTGTATGCAATTAAAAAAAATAAAAAGAAAACAATTACAATCTGCAAATGCAGAACGTGAAGCATTAGAAGCAATAAGAAATACACCATTCCTAATGCAGTTACATTATTCGTTTCAATCAAATAATAATCTGTACTTAGTGCTTGACTACTTGGTCGGTGGTGATCTTTTCACTTGTCGCCGTAAATTCAATAAAGAAGAAGTTAAATTTATTGTTGGCGAGGTGGTTTTAGCGCTAAGACATTTGCATGGACTTGGAATAGCACATCGCGATATTAAACCTAAAAGTTTGATGATTGACAACGAAAGACATGTTGTCTTGGTTGACTTTGGAAACGCTATACAGTCTTCAAAATTTGATAAAATTAAAAAAACAAAAGTATCCTACCTAATTGGTTCAGTGGAGTACATGGCCCCAGAAATAGTAAAAGTTTAAGAACATGGAACGGCTGTAGATTGGTGGGCTCTTGGCATCCTTACTTATGAGTTGTACACAACCTATACACCTTTTAATGCTAATTCTGAAGAAGAAATTAAACAAAATATAATAACAAACAAGCCAAGTATTTACGGTAAATTACAAATTGTTGTTGCAAAATTTATAAGGCAGTTGCTGAACAAAAATCAGTACTTGAGGTTGGGCTGCCGATTTGCTAATGCAAAATTAGTGATTAGAAATTAATTTTTTTAAGGAATAGATTGGGTCGAACTTGAGAAAAAAGGGAGCCCATCTCCTGTAAAACAAAAATTTAAAATAAAGAAAATACATCATATTTTGAGACTGTGTTTACTGATGTTGCACCTAAGCATTCTGTTAGTGAATGTTTTAAATGGTACAATGAAAAGGATTTTGTGCCATTGAAAAGCAACGAAGAAGGAAAAGAAAACATGAAAAACAATTGGGATAAATTCGATAAAGTAGTTTCAAATTTCTTAATAAATAGAAAATAAAGAGAATTAATGTAAAAAAAATTTGATGTAATAGTGTTAAAAAAATAATTAATAAATAAACACCTATAATGCATGATTATCAGTAAAATACGTGTATATGCAATAACTGTACGATATATTATTAAACAAAAATATCTTTGTACATTTAGTTTAAGATAGTTAAATATATTGTAATAAATTTTAAAATTTTTTAAATATAAAATTTATTTTAACAATTATATGAGATTTTCATTTTATTTTGATTTAAAATTAATAAGTTAAAAAAATTAATTTACAATTTAGCATTGTTGTTGCAGGATATATATATATATATCCTATGTATATATTTATATATATATATATATATATATATATATACATATATATATATATATATATATATCTATATATATTTATATATATTCCTTTAAGTTATTAACTTATACTGCTGTATGTAGCTTTTTTGTATGACGATGTTTAATATTGACAAAATGTACAATAATGTACATAATTTAAAAAATAAACTAGCTAAACCTGAGCACGGTTCAGTCTGACATAAAATAAACAAGACCTTGCATAACCGAAGACACTAAAGCACAAAATATTTAGCCAATCGATAAAACTGATTTATTTTTAAGGAATTATATAATTTTTTATATTGTATTTATTTTTGTACTTATAATTTTAATGTTATGTAATAATAAATTTTTCTACGAGAATGTATATGACCCGTGTTGTATTTAACCTCTAAATTTGACACTTGAAGATAGTAAGTTGATATTTTATATATATATATGTAGAGGGCTACACGTTCAAATTAAAATTCATTTACAGTACAGCATTCGACAAGGAAGGTTGTTGTTTGAAATTATTTCAACATTTTGGCATTAGAAAACTTAATTTTATATATTGTAATTATATATTAATATTAGAAGAAGTATTTTAAGGTAAAAATATTGTTACCGAATTTCTTAAAAATTATGTATATGTTTTATTTTTTAATATTTAAAAATTAATAATAATATTTTTGTTTCAGAAATTTACTTAAATTATAAGAGCAGAGATCTTTTGCTACTTCTTAATAAACACTTAATAAAAATTTATTAATGTCTTTACTACAAAACTTAGTAATGGAACAGGCTGTTCAAGATGACACTTTATTCGTTGGAAACCAGAATTTTAAACTGTTAAAAACACTTGGAGAAGAAGGTTTTGGTACAATTTCACTAGCACGAAAACAAGGTGGTATTAATAATGGACGGTTGTATGCAATTAAAATAATAAAAAGAAAACAATTACAATCTGCAAATGCAGAACGTGAAGCATTTGAAGCAATAAGAAATACATCATTCCTAATGCAGTTACATTATTCGTTTCAATCAAGTAATAATCTGTACTTAGTGCTTGACTACTTGGTCGGTGGTGATCTTTTCACTTGTCGCCGTAAATTCAATAAAGAAGAAGTTAAATTTATTGTTGGCGAGGTGGTTTTAGCGCTAAGACATTTGCATGGACTTGGAATAGCACATCGCGATATTAAACCTGAAAGTTTGATGATTGACAACGAAGGACATGTTGTCTTGGTTGACTTTGGAAACGCTATACAGTTTTCAAAATTTGATAAAATTAAAAAAACAAAAGTATCCTACCTAATTGGTTTAGTGGAGTACATGGCCCCAGAAATAGTAAAACTTCAAGAACATGGAACGGCTGTAGATTGGTGGGCTCTTGGCATCCTTACTCATGGGTTGTAAACAAACTATACACCTCTTAATGCTAATTCTGAAAAATTAATTAAAAAAATATAATAACAAACAAGCAAAGTATTTACGGTAAATTACCAATTGTTGTTGCAAAATTTATAAGGCAGTTGCTGAACAGAAATCAGTACTTGAGGTTGGGCTGCCGATTTGCTAATGCAAAATTAGTGATGAGAAATGAATTTTTTAAGGGAATGGATTGGGTCGAACTTGAAAAAAAGGGAGCCCATCTCCTCTAAAACCAAAAATTCAAAATTAAGAAGATACATAATATTTTGAAACTGTGTTTACTGATGTTACACCTAAGCATTCTGTTAGTGAATGTTTTGAATGGTACAATGAAAAGGATTTTGTGCCATTAAATAGCAACGAAGAAGGAAAAGAAAACATGAAAAACAATTGGAATAAATTCGATAAAGTAGTTTCAAATTTCTTAATAAATAGAAAATAAACAGAATAAATGTAAAAAAAATTTGATGTAATAGTGGTAAAAAAATAATTAATAAATAAACACCTATAATGCATGATTATCAGTAAAATTCGTGTATATGCAATAACTGTACAAAATATTACTAAACGAAAATATCTTTGTACATTTAGTTTAAGATAGTTAAATATATTGTAATAAATTTTAAAAAAATTTTAAATATAAAATTTATTTTAACAATTATATGAGATTTTCATTTTATTTTGATTTAAAATTAATAAGTTAAAAAAATTAATTTACAATTTAGCATTGTTGATGCGGGATATATATATATATATATATATCCTATGTATATATATATATATATTTATATATATATATATATATATGTAGAACGAAAAAATAAATCAAGCATACAAAGTAGGCGTAACTATAATACCCGGTCTAGGAAAGTCATAAAGAATGTCATTAATGACGGTATATTTTAAACAGAAACCAAGTGACAGGTTAAAAGCAATTATAATGTGTGAAACTTTAAACCACTGATTGAATACGTGAGGGGATGTGTTTACTGAAACAAACTAAGCGTGTTCTTAGAATCAAAATAACAAACCTTTTAAGTCAAGCTGAGAAAACTAATGTAGGACCGAGTATATATTAACTAAAATTTAAGGTTGTTTGTGCATTCATTGTTCTGTATTTGTAAAGTAAACACCAACGTTTATATTGTAACCTTATTGTATTATTATTATTATTATTATCATCGTTATTATTATATTCAATAAATGTATTGAACCAATTATGTGATTCTTTTTCATCCTGACAAACCAACTAAGATATTACATAGTTGAATATTAATTGAATTGACATTTGCCCTAAATTAAATTAGAGTACCTTGATTCCACATCAGATAAGCGGATTGGTTATTGTTTTCTACATAAGAAGTTGGATAGTTCTTGTTTTCTACATCAGGATTGGGATGGTACTCTCGTTTCCACATCAGAAGTGCGGATTAGTAACTCATAGCGAATTGAAAGAAGTGCGGATTAGTAACTCATAGCGATTTGAACTAAGTGCGGATTAGTTATCTACGAGTTATTCACAAGTGAATAATACAAAAAAGAATAATACAAGATAGTTTTCTACAAACAGTGCTTTCAAGTGATAGTTCATTAGCGGAATAGTCGAGAATTTATAAGATGGACTTTATAATAGGACTAGCAAGTGAATTGTATCAGGAAAAGTGTGTTAACTGTTTTACGAGGAGAAAATTGAAAATGGCATATAACGTAAACATGAACGATACTACTGTTGATGATAGTTTGTTAGCTGGACGCTCAGGAAACTCAACATCTAGTGAAGATAGTTGGTTGGGAGTGCAAGCAGAGCTGACGAGGCTTAGAACAGAACTATTGCAGTTGAGTATTAGGAACAGTACAATACAGGAACAGAGAATGAATCACCATGGGTTTATGCCGACACAGAACCTGGAATGCATGCCTGTGTTTAACCCAGCAACCACGGTATTGACGGCAATAGCTTGGGTGCGAAAATTGGAGGAAATAGCAGACATTTACGGATGAAGTGATAAATTGAAGCTTTATCAAGGTGTCAACAAGTTGCAGAGTGCCGCGAAAAACTGGTTTGATGCTAGTTTGAACGAAGTTAAGGATTGGACGACGTTCAAATACGAGTTAATCAGGAATTTTCCAGTGGACTACGATGAATCTGACGTACACATGGAACTAATAAAGAGACAACGAGAAAAAAACGAAGCAATAGAAGATTATGTATACTCGGTGAAAGCGATCGCTAGTAAAAGTGATAAAATTAGTGAAAAGGCCGTGATAAAATACATAATAGCCGGACTTAACAACAAAGACATGATAAGTGTGTTATCAATGTGCGACTTTAAAATAGTGCCCGAGTTGTTATTAAAAGTAAAACGGTATGATTCGACATTATTACAAGTGCAAGAAAGGAATTATTTTAGTGTACGTAAAGACAGACCAAAAGACTTAAACGCGATTAAATATTTTAATTGTAATAAAACCGGACACAAAGAAAACGTGTGCCGAAAAAGCAACGAATACCTTAATAGTAAAAGAGATGAATCAAGTGAAAAGATAAAAAGTGAAAGTAAAATAAAGTGTTTTAAATGTCATGAAGAGGGACATATTTCGAGAAATTGTTCCGCGAATAAAACGAGTGATGCTTTGTTAGTGAACACAAATAAATCATGTAATATGACAAAAGACATGAGCATAGACAGTATTAGTTTTAAATGTCTGATTAATACCGGAAGTGATCAGAATTTGATTAGAGCTGACGATTATATTAAATTAGGTAACAATGCGGTTGTGCGTAAAAACAATATAGTATTGACTGGAATCGGAGGATTTCAAATCAAAGTTTTGGGTGAATTTAGTGCTCAAGTAAACGTAGACAATGAACAGTACTGTACTAACTTTTTAATAGTTCCATCAAGTACAACTAGACATAGTGTTGTAATTGGTAAACCTCTGCTAGACCAAGTAGAAACCACAATAAGTGTAGACGGTATTACCATGCGGAAAAAGTACGAGAAAATAAAACAAAATAAAATATTATGTGTAGTCGACGACGAAATCGTCATGGGTAATAATATTAGTCCAGATGTCAGGGCTAAAATTAAGGAACTTGTTGAAACCTATGAACCAAAAGTAACAAGGGTTACTGAAGTAGAAGCGAAAATATTCATGACCGATGAGGTTCCTGTTTTTCAAAATTCGCGACGTATGGCTTACTGCGAACAAGAAGAAGTTAATCGAGAAATGCGTGAGGACGATTTGCAAGAGTTACGTGTTAACGCCCAGAAACAAATATTGAAAACACAGGAAGAGAATCCCAGGAATTTCAATAGAAATAGGAAACTAACTAGGACATACAAAGTCGGAGACATTGTAGCTGTAAAAAGAACCCAGTTTGGTACTGGATTGAAATTGCATAATAAATATTTAGGACCGTATCAGGTTACAGAAGTTGACCCAAACGAACGTTATACGGTAAGACGTATCGGTGAAGGGGAAGGTTCTGCTAATACACACTCAAGTGCCGACCACATGAAGCCATGGTGCGTGTTCTCAGACGCTAGTAATTCAGACGCTAGTCAGGGTAACGAACGTCAAACAGATGACCGTAGGGGCGTATCGTCTTTAGGGGCCAAAGAGAAGTCGGACGGCCGTGTGAAACGAAGAAATAAATCAAGCATACAAAGTAGGCGTAACTATAATACCCGGTCTAGGAAAGTCATAAAGAATGTGATTAATGACGGTATATTTTAAACAGAAACCAAGTGACAGGTTAAAAGCAATTATAATGTGTGATACTTTAAACCACTGATTGAATACGTGAGGGGATGTGTTTACTGAAACAAACTAAGCGTGTTCTTAGAATTAAAATAACAAACTTTTAAGTCAAGCTGAGAAAACTAATGTAGGACCGAGTATATATTAACTAAAATTTAAGGTTGTTTGTGCATTCATTGTTCTGTATTTGTAAAGTAAACACCAACGTTTATATTGTAACCTTATTGTATTATTATCATTATTATTATCATCGTTATTATTATATTCAATAAATGTATTAAACCAATTATATGATTCTTTAACATCCTGACAAACCAACTAAGATATTACATAGTTGAATATTAATTGAATTGACATTTGCCCTAAATTAAATAAGAGTACCTTGATTCCACATCAGATTAGCGGATTGGTTATTGTTTTCCACATAAGAAGTTGGATAGTTCTGGTTTTCCACATCAGGATTGGGATGGTACTCTCGTTTCCATATATATATATATATAGCTTTTACCCCCGTCGCAAGCGACGTTTGTCTTTTGTGTGTGGCTTGAACTTCATGTAAAAGTTTAAATTCCAGTAACGTTTACCCCCCCAAAGCGACGTCTTTTTAGCGTGTATGATTTGAAACCAATAAAATAATTCGTAATTACAATTCATATTTAATTCTATTTTTAAATTGAAATAATAAACTCGCTCAATAATATATTTCTTTTATCAAAATAAAAAATATTTTCAATTTATGCGTTATTTGACCAACTTTTTTTTAAAATTTGGGATTTCTTTTTTTGATTCGTAAATAAGTTACCAAGGTTAGCCTATATACAAAATTTTAACTTTCTAGCACAATTTTTACTCTCGGAAAATACTGCCCCCGTGCCCCCAAATAAAATTTTGAAATTTTGATTTTTTTTTTAATAATAATATACTTAATTATTCTAGAATCAAGAATATGAACTTTCTCCAAAGTTCCCTACCGGGCCCCCGAATTTCTGCAACCCCCACTTTTTTAATTTTTGATTTTCTAATTTTTGAGAAATGTCAGCATTAAGTACCTTAATACACATGCAAAATTTCAACTTTCTATCTTTTACGAGTTAAAAGTAATACAGCAAAAAAGGGTTCAGTTTTTTTCCAGTTTTTCCAAAATTACGGGTTTCCAGGAAATTCAGGGAAAAATCCGGGGACGCCAAAAGTCTTAGAATCTGATTCTCTACGAAATAGGAAATTTTCATAAACATTGACGGAGCCGTTTTAGGAGCTACCATACGAATCGCGTAAACATATAAGAATATAAACATATAAGAATATAAACATATAAGAATATAAGAATATAAGAAAATAAACATACACCTCGGACATTATAATATAAGATTTCAACTTTCTATCTTTTACGAGTTAAAAGTAATACAGCAAAAAAGGGTTCAGTTTTTTTCCAGTTTTTCCAAAATTACGGGTTTCCAGGAAATTCAGGGAAAAATCCGGGGACGCCAAAAGTCTTAGAATCTGATTCTCTACGAAATAGGAAATTTTCATAAACATTGACGGAGCCGTTTTAGGAGCTACCATACGAATCGCGTAAACATATAAGAATATAAACATATAAGAATATAAACATATAAAAATATAAGAATATAAGAAAATAAACATACACCTCGGACATTATAATATAAGATATATATATATATATATATATATATATAAATATATATACATATATATATACATATATATATATATATATATATATATATATATATTTATAAATTTCTTAAAGTTATTAACTTATACTGCTGTATGTAGCTTTTTTGTATGACGATGTTTATTATTGACAAAATGTACAATAATGTACATAATTTAACAAATAAACTAGGTAAACCTGAGCACGGTTCAGTCTGACATAAAATAAACAAGACCTTGCATAACCGAAAAGACACTAAAGTACAAAATATTTAGCCAATCGATAAAACTGATTTATTTTTAAGGAATAAGATAAATTTTTATATTGTATGTATTTTTGTACTTATAATTTTAATTTATGTAATAATAAATTTTTCTACGAGAATGTATATGACCCGTGTTGTATTTAACCTCTAAATTTGACATTTGAAGATAGTAAGTTGATATTTTATATATATACGTAGAGGGCTACACGTTCAAAGTAAAATTTATTTACTCGACAGCATTCGACAAGGAAGGTTGTTGTTTGAAATTATTTCAACATTTGGTCATTAGAAAACTCAACTTTATATATTGTAATTATATATTAATATTAGAAGAAGTATTTTAAGGTAAAAATATTGTTACCAAATTTTTTTTTTTTTTAAATTATGTATATGTTTTATTTTTTAATATTTAAAAATTAATAATAATATTTTTGTTTCAGAAATTTACTTAAATTATAAGAGCAGAGATCTTTTGCTACTTCTTAATATACATTTAATAAAAATTTATTAATGTCTCTTTTACAAAACTTAGTAATGGAACAGGTTGTTCAAGATGACGCTTTATTCGTTGGAAACCAGAATTTTAAACTGTTAAAAACACTTGGAAAAGGAGGTTTTGGTACAATTTCACTAGCACGAAAACAAGGTGGTAATAATAATGGACGGTTGTATGCAATTAAAAAAAATAAAAAGAAAACAATTACAATCTGCAAATGCAGAACGTGAAGCATTAGAAGCAATAAGAAATACACCATTCCTAATGCAGTTACATTATTCGTTTCAATCAAGTAATAATCTGTACTTAGTGCTTGACTACTTGGTCGGTGGTGATCTTTTCACTTGTCGCCGTAAATTCAATAAAGAAGAAGTTAAATTTATTGTTGGCGAGGTGGTTTTAGCGCTAAGACATTTGCATGGACTTGGAATAGCACATCGCGATATTAAACCTAAAAGTTTGATGATTGACAACGAAAGACATGTTGTCTTGGTTGACTTTGGAAACGCTATACAGTTTTCAAAATTTGATAAAATTAAAAAAACAAAAGTATCCTACCTAATTGGTTCAGTGGAGTACATGGCCCCAGAAATAGTAAAAGTTCAAGAACATGGAACGGCTGTAGATTGGTGGGCTCTTGGCATCCTTACTTATGAGTTGTACACAACCTATACACCTTTTAATGCTAATTCTGAAGAAGAAATTAAACAAAATATAATAACAAACAAGCCAAGTATTTACGGTAAATTACAAATTGTTGTTGCAAAATTTATAAGGCAGTTGCTGAACAAAAATCAGTACTTGAGGTTGGGCTGCCGATTTGCTAATGCAAAATTAGTGATTAGAAATGAATTTTTTTAAGGAATAGATTGGGTCGAACTTGAGAAAAAAGGGAGCCCATCTCCTGTAAAACAAAAATTCAAAATAAAGAAAATACATCATATTTTGAGACTGTGTTTACTGATGTTGCACCTAAGCATTCTGTTAGTGAATGTTTTAAATGGTACAATGAAAAGGATTTTGTGCCATTGAATAGCAACGAAGAAGGAAAAGAAAACATGAAAAACAATTGGGATAAATTCGATAAAGTAGTTTCAAATTTCTTAATAAATAGAAAATAAAGAGAATTAATGTAAAAAAAATTTGATGTAATAGTGTTAAAAAAATAATTAATAAATAAACACCTATAATGCATGATTATCAGTAAAATACGTGTATATGCAATAACTGTACGATATATTATTAAACAAAAATATCTTTGTACATTTAGTTTAAGATAGTTAAATATATTGTAATAAATTTTAAAATTTTTTAAATATAAAATTTATTTTAACAATTATATGAGATTTTCATTTTATTTTGATTTAAAATTAATAAGTTAAAAAAATTAATTTACAATTTAGCATTGTTGTTGCAGGATATATATATATATATCCTATGTATATATTTATATATATATATATATATATATATATATATATATATATATATACATATATATATATATATATATATATCTATATATATTTATATATATTCCTTTAAGTTATCAACTTATACTGCTGTATGTAGCTTTTTTGTATGACGATGTTTAATATTGACAAAATGTACAATAATGTACATAATTTAAAAAATAAACTAGCTAAACCTGAGCACGGTTCAGTCTGACATAAAATAAACAAGACCTTGCATAACCGAAGACACTAAAGCACAAAATATTTAGCCAATCGATAAAACTGATTTATTTTTAAGGAATTATATAATTTTTTATATTGTATTTATTTTTGTACTTATAATTTTAATGTTATGTAATAATAAATTTTTCTACGAGAATGTATATGACCCGTGTTGTATTTAACCTTTAAATTTGACATTTGAAGATAGTTAGTTGATATTTTATATATATACGTAGAGGGCTACACGTTCAAAGTAAAATTTATTTACAGTACAGCATTCGACAAGGAAGGTTGTTGTTTTTAATTATTTCAACATTTGGTCATCAGAAAACTCAATTTTATATATTGTAATTATATATTAATATTAGAAGAAGTATTTTAAGGTAAAAATATTGTTACCGAATTTCTAAAAAATTAAGTATATGTTTTATTTTTTAATATTTAAAAATTAATAATAATATTTTTGTTTCAGAAATTTACTTAAATTATAAGAGCAGAGATCTTTTGCTACTTCTTAATATACATTTAATAAAAATTTATTATTGTCTCTACTACAAAACTTAGTAGCGGAACAGACTGTTCAAGATGACGCTTTATTCGTTGGAAACCAGAATTTTAAACTGTTAAAAACACTTGGAGAAGGAGGTTTTGGTACAATTTCACTAGCACGAAAACAAGGTGGTATTAATAATGGACGGTTGTATGCAATTAAAAAAATAAAAAGAAAACAATTACAATCTGCAGATGCAGAACATCAAGCATTAGAAGCAATAAGAAATACACCATTCCTTATGCAGTTACATTATTCGTTTCAATCAAGTAATAATCTGTACTTAGTGCTTGATTACTTGGTCGGTGGTGATCTTTTCACTAGTCGCCGTAAATTCAATAAAGAAGAAGTTAAATTTATTGTTGGCGAGGTGGTTTTAGCGCTAAGACATTTGCATGAACTTGGAATAGCACATCGCGATATTAAACCTGAAAGTTTGATGATTGACAACGAAGGACATGTTGTCTTGGTTGACTTTGGAAACGCTATACAGTTATCAAAATTTGATAAAATTAAAAAAACAAAAGTATCCTACCTAATTGGTTTAGTGGAGTACATGGCCCCAGAAATAGTAAAACTTCAAGAACATGGAACTGCTGTAGATTCGTGGGCTCTTGCCATCCTCACTCATGAGTTGTACACAACCTATACACCTTTTAATGCTAATTCTGAAGAAGAAATTAAACAAAATATAATAACAAACAAGCCAAGTATTTACGGTAAATTACCAATTGTTGTTGCAAAATTTATAAGGCAGTTGCTGAACAAAAATTAGTACTTGAGGTTGGGCTGCCGATTTGCTAATGCAAAATTAGTGATGAGAAATGAATTTTATAAGGGAATGGATTGGGTCGAACTTGAAAAAAAAGGGAGCCCATCTCCTCTAAAACCAAAAATTCAAAATAATGAAGATATATCTTATTTTGAGACTGTGTTTACTGATGTTAAACCTAAGCATTCTGTTAGTGAATGTTTTAAATGGTACAATGAAAAGGATTTTGTGCCATTGAATAGCAACGAAAAAGGAAAAGAAAACATGAAAAACAATTGGGATAAATTCGATAAAGTAGTTTCAAATTTCTTAATAAATAGAAAATAAAGAGAATAAATGTAAAAAAAATTTGATGTAATAGTGTTAAAAAAATAATTAATAAATAAACACCTATAATGCATGATTATCAGTAAAATACGTGTATATGCAATAACTGTACGATATATTATCAAACAAAAATATCTTTGTACATTTAGTTTAAGATAGTTAAATATATTGTAATAAATTTTAAATAAATTTTAAATATAAAATTTATTTTAACAATTATATAAGATTTTCGTTTTATTTTGATTTAAAATTAATAAGTTAAAAAAATTAATTTGCAATTTAGCATTGTTGTTGCAGGATATATATATATATATATCCTATGTATACATGTATAAATGTATATATTTAAATATATATATATATATATATATATATATATATATATATATATTTATATAAATGCCTTTAAGTTATTAACTTATACTGCTGTATGTAGCTTTTTTGTATGACGATGTTTAATATTGACAAAATGTACAATAATGTACATAAATTAAAAAATTAACTAGCTAAACCTGAGCACGGTTCAATCTGACATAAAATAAACAAGACTTTGCATAACCGAAAAGACACTAAAGTACAAAATATTTAGCCAATCGATAAAACTGATTTATTTTTAAGGAATAAGATAATTTTTTATATTGTATGTATTTTTGTACTTATAATTTTAATGTTATGTAATAATACATTTTTCTACGAGAATGTATATGATCCGTGTTGTATTTAACCTCTAAATTTGACATTTGAATATAGTTAGTTGATATTTTATATATATACGTAGAGATCTACACGTTCAAAGTAAAATTCATTTACACGACAGCATTCGACAAGGAAGGTTGTTGTTTGAAATTATTTCAACATTTGGTCATCAGAAAACTCAATTTTATATATTGTAATTATATATTAATATTAGAAGAAGTATTTTAAGGTAAAAATATTGTTACCGAATTTTTTTTTTTTTAAATTATGTATATGTTTTATTTTTTAATATTTAAAAATTAATAATAATATTTTTGTTTCAGAAATTTACTTAAATTATAAGAGCAGAGATCTTTTGCTACTTCTTAATATACATTTAATAAAAATTTATTATTGTCTCTACTACAAAACTTAGTAATAGAACAGGCTGTTCAAGATGACGCTTTATTCGTTGGAAACCAGAATTTTAAACTGTTAAAAACACTTGGAGAAGGAGGTTTTGGTACAATTTCACTAGCACGAAAACAAGGTGGTATTATTAATGGACGGTTGTATGCAATTAAAAAAATTAAAAGAAAACAATTACAATCTGCAAATACAGAACGTGAAGCATTAGAAGCAATAATAAATACACCATTCCTAATGCAGGTACATTATTCGTTTCAATCAAGTAATAATCTGTACTTAGTGCTTGACTACTTGGTCGGTGGTGATCTTTTTACTTGTCGCCGTAAATTCAATAAAGAAGAAGTTAAATTTATTTTTGGCGAGGTGGTTTTAGCGCTAAGACATTTATATATTATATTATATATTATATTTATATATATATATATATATATATATATATATATATCTACTATATAAAAATAAGTCGGGTTTTCCTTCCTGACGTTATAACTCCAGAACGCACGAACCGATTTCCACGGTTTTGCATTCGTTGGAAAGGTTTCGGGCTCCGTGAGGTTTATAGCAAAGAAAATTCAGGAATTCAGGAAAAATTTCAACAGAAAAGCGGGAAAATTTTTTTTCACATACAGCGCCATCTCTGATACATAGCATAGATACAAACCAATACTTTAAGTAGATGGCGCCGGTGCGTGATACATTGTTTGACAGCTACTCATTGTTCTCTGCTCAGTTAATTTCATGTGACAAACCGGTATTGTGTTCACTGTGAAATTGTGAAAAAAAAGTTAAAAAAATAAGTTATTCGTTTCCTAACATTTTAATTGGAAACCATCAAATCAATCACGTGTATTGAGCAAATATTTATTCAATTTCAACAGCAGGCATTTGTCTTTAAGGTGGTAAGTTGAACTGTGTAAATTATGTGGATCGTGCATTTCAGGTTACATTCACCACTCTGTCCATAGTCCAAAATGCCTAGAGGACGACGTGCAAACATCGGCCGCCGCACAAGACATGCAAGCCAGCAACAAGTGTGTTCACAGAACTTAAGCGAAAAAAGACAAAATATAATAAGAGCGGGCCCGATTGAGACAACACGTGAGCACACGAAGATCATTGGCATCATACAATCGCTTGGCATTGCAATATGATCCCACTGCGAACTACAGTGATGATGAAAATTTAGATATTGGACCAACGACGACTATATGCCGATATTGCAATGCGTTAAAGTTCAAAAGAGAAACGGCTGGATTGTGCTGCGCAAGTGGAAAAGTCAAACTGGATCCATTACTTACACCACCGCAGCCACTGAAACCATTGTTCGATGGAAGTGATCCCGATTCCAGCCATTTTCTTCAACACATCCTTGAATACAATAACTGCTTTCGCATGACTTCCTATGGAGCTAATATCATTCGAGAAGGCGGCTTCATGCCGACTTGCAAGGTAAAAGATACAACACACATAACCAATCACTCACACCTACACAATGAATTGCAACACATAACTACATATACACCACACACTACACCATCACACGATCAGAAGTTACACCGTATTCTTCAACAAATTATTGTTTGCAATTACAGATACAAGGACAAATATATCATTTGCATGGGTCAATGGTGCCAACACCAGATGAACCGCATCAATTTCTGCAAATATATTTTATTTCGTCGATGGTGGATCAGCTGAATGTGCGGTGCAATATACAGGGAACACAACAGTTAAAGAGACGAATTATTGAACAGTTGCAAGCATTTTTTCACGCTAATAATGCTGTGGTTAATATGTTTAAAACAGCATTGGAACGAATGCCATCGGATACGCAAAAATTTGTCATAAAAGCGGATTGTACCTCAACAGGTGAACATGTGCGAAGATTCAATGCACCCAATGTTAATGATGTTGCTGCAATTATTGTTGGCGATCCAACTAAATCGCGAGACATTGTCGTTCAGCGAAAAAGCAATATCATGCACCGTGTAAACGAGACACATCGTTTGTACGATGCGTTACAATATCCAATCATTTATTAGCAAGGGCAAGACGGATACGACATCACGTTGAAGATGGTCGATCCAATTACAGGTACAATATTCACACACTAATTATTGCTATTATTTGTTTCCATTAACAATTTATTTAATTTTGCATTTTCAGGCGTATCAACGAATAAAAATCTAAGCGCAATGAATTACTATGCGTATCGTATGATGATTCGTATACATGAGGAGAATGTCATTCTGAAGTGCCGTCGGATATTCCAGCAATTCGCTGTCGACATGTATGTCAAGGTCGAGACCGAACGTTTAGCGTTCATCCGATTCAATCAGGCAAAGCTACGATCTGAGGACTATATACACTTGCGTGATGCTATTTATTCAGATGGTGAAATTTAGAAAATCATTGTTTTTCACATGGGCAGTTATACGTTGCGTGTTCACGAGTTGGGAAACCATCCGCTTTGTTTGTGTTAACGTCAGACCAAAAAACAAAAATTGTGGTTTACCAAAGAGCACTTCAATGAAACGGATAATTTGCGGACACGTATAACGCTTCGATTCAGTATTTACTTTGGATTCACTTTCATTTACTTAGGGTCGGTTTTATGGTTTTTTATTTACTTCGGGGTTACGAAACCCCGAGTTAGCTTAGTCCGGTATTTATTTTTGTATCGGGTTTTATCATCCAAATTTAATCCCGTGTTAGTTAGTAGAGACGTAAACCATATTTTAAGAAATTCGAATATTTGTTTACAGTTGTAAACCCATGGGAATGCAAGATTCAGTTTAATTATTGTTTTAAAACATTTTAAAAATGACGGATTTCTCAACTTAGTACTATATTTGTATAATAGATGATCTTCCTCATCATCTGTTATTGATAATTGATTATGGTCACTCACAAAATTCATAATAAACAATAATTTAATATTATAACCTAAAATGATATAATAATGATAGCTAAACTGGCTGAGATAGCATGATATTTTATCTCTGTTGCACACTTACTCCGGGTTAAATATTTAAACCTTGATTTATGACGGGATATCTTACTCCGCGATTTTAGTTCCGAGTTAGCGTTATTCCTTGATGATAAAACCCATTTTTCGTTTAATTCGGGAGTAAGCTATTTAGTTCGGTAGTAAGACGAACCATAAAACCGGACCTTAGAGAAGTTCAACTAAATAACACTAATCGAAATGAATTCATTACTGTTGTGAAATGAAATAAAACTTTTCCTTTTCAAATATAAAACAAAAAAAAAGTTTTTCTTCATCTTTTAATCACCAAACGAAATGTTACATAAAACGAAGCCATCTGATGGCGAAACGGAGTTCGCCGGGTTTGCTAGTATATATATAAATTCCTTTAAGTTATCAACTTATACAGCTGTATATAGCATTTTTGAATGACGATGTTTAATAGTGACAAAATGTACAATAATGTACATAAATTAAAAAATAAACTAGCTAAACCTGAGCACGGTTCAATCTGACATAAAATAAACAAGACTTTGCATAACCGAAAAGACACTAAAGTACAAAATATTTAGCCAATCAATAAAACTGATTTATTTTTAAGGAATAAGATAATTTTTTATATTGTATGTATTTCTGTACTTATAATTTTAATGTTATGTAATAATAAATTTTTCTACGAGAATATATATGACCCGTGTTGTATTTAACCTCTAAATTTAACATTTGAAGATAGTTAGTTGATATTTTATATATATACGTAGAGGGCTACACGTTCAAAGTAAAGTTCATTTACACGACAGCATTCGACAAGAAAGGTTGTTGTTTGAAATTATTTCAACATTTGGTCATCAGAAAACTCAATTTTATATATTGTTATTATATATTCATTTTAGAAGAAGTATTTTAAGGTAAAAATATTGTTACCGAATTTCTTAAAAAGTATGTATATGTTTTATTTTTTAATATTTAAAAATTAATAATAATATTTTTGTTTCAGAAATTTACTCAAATTATAAGAGCAGAGATCTTTTGCTACTTCTTAATATACATTTAATAAAAATTTATTAATGTCTCTAATACAAAACTTAGTAATGGAACAGGCTGTTCAAGATGACGCTTTATTCGTTGGAAACCAGAATTTTAAACTGTTAAAAACACTTGGAGAAGGAGGTTATGGTACAATTTCACTAGCACGAAAACAAGGTGGTATTAATAATGGACGGTTGTATGCAATTAAAAAAATAAAAAGAAAACAATTACAATCAGCAAATGCAGAATGTGAAGCATTAGAAGCAATAAGAAATACACCATTCGTAATGCAGTAACATTATTCGTTTCAATCAAGTAAAAATCTGTACTTAGTGCTTGACTACTTGGTCGGTGGTGATCTTTTTACTTGTCGACGTAAATTTAATAAAGAAGAAGTTAAATTTATTGTTGGAGAAGTGGTTTTAGCGCTAAGACATTTGCATGGACTTGGAATAGCACATCGCGATATTGAACCTGAAAATTTGATGATTAACAACGAAGGACATGTTGTCTTGGTTGACTTTGGAAACGCTATTCTGTTTTTAAAATTTGATAAAATTAAAAAAACAAAAGTATCCTACCTAATTGGTTTAGTGGGGTACATGGCCCCAGAAATAGTACAACTTCAAGAACATGGAACGGCTGTAGATTGGTGGGCTCCTTACTCATGAGTTGTACACAACCTATACACCTTTGACTGCTAATTCTGAAGAAGAAATTAAACAAAATATAATAACAAACAAGCCAAGTATTTACGGTAAATTACCAATTGTTGTTGCAAAATTTATAAGGCAGTTGCTGAACAAAAATTAGTACTTGAGGTTGGGCTGCCGATTTGCTAATGCAAAATTAGTGATGAGAAATGAATTTTATAAGGGAATGGATTGGGTCGAACTTGAAAAAAAAGGGAGCCCATCTCCTCTAAAACCAAAAATTCAAAATAATGAAGATACATCATATTTTGAGACTGTGTTTACTGATGTTAAACCTAAGCATTCTGTTAGTGAATGTTTTAAATGGTACAATGAAAAGGATTTTGTGCCATTGAATAGCAACGAAGAAGGAAAAGAAAACATGAAAAACAATTGGGATAAATTCGATAAAGTAGTTTCAAATTTCTTAATAAATAGAAAATAAAGAGAATAAATGTAAAAAAAATTTGATGTAATAGTGTTAAAAAAATAATTAATAAATACACACCTATAATGCATGATTATCAGTAAAATACGTGTATATGCAATAACTGTACGATATATTATTAAACAAAAATATCTTTGTACATTTAGTTTAAGATAGTTTAATATATTGTAATAAATTTTAAAATTTTTTTAAATATAAAATTTATTTTAACAATTATATGAGATTTTCATTTTATTTTGATTTAAAATTAATAAGTTAAAAAAATTAATTTACAATTTAGCATTGTTGTTGCAGGATATATATATATATATATATCCTATGTATATATGTATAAATGTATATATTTATATATATATATATATATATATATATATATATATATATATATATATATGTGAAACGTAAAAATAAATCGAGCATAGAAAATAGGCGTAACTATAATACCCGGTCTAGAAAAGTCGTAAAATAGTGTGATTAATGAGGGTATATGTTTTAAATAGAAACCAAGTGAAAGGTCGAAGCAATTATATTGTGTGAAACTTTAAACCAGTGACTGAATACGTAAGGGATGTGTTTATTGAAATTAAAAGAAACGTGTTCTTAGAAGTCATAAATAAACCTATTAAGTCTAACTGAAAACTAATGTAGGACTGAGTATATATTAGCTAGAATTTAAGGTTGTTTATGCATTCATTGTTCTGTATTTGTAAAGTAAACACCAACGTTTATATTGTAACCTTATTGTAATATTAGTATTATTATCATTATTATTATCATCGTTATTATTTTATTCAATAAATGTATTAAACCAATTATGTGATTTTTTATCATCCTGACAAACTAACTAAGATATTACATAGTTGAATATTAATTGAATTGACATTTGCCCTGAATTAAATAAGAGTACCTTGATTCCACATCAGATTAGCGGATTGGTTATTGTTTTCCACTTAAGAAGTTGAATAGTTCTCGTTTTCCACATCAGGATTGGCATGGTACTCTCGTTTTCCACCTCAGAAGTGGGATTAGCAGCTCATAGTGAATTGAACTAAGTGCGCGAAGTGAATAATACAAAGAAGAAGTGCGGATTAGTAGCTCATAGCGAATTGAACTAAGTGCGGATTAGTAACTCATAGCGAATTGAACTAAGTGCACGAAGTGAATAATACAAAGAAGAATAATACAAGATAGTTTTCTACAAACAGTGCTTTCAAGTGATAGTTCATTAGCGGAATAGTCGAGAATTTATAAGATGGACTTTATAATAGGACTAGCAAGTGAATTGTATCAGAAAAGTGTGTAAACTGTTTTACGAGGAGAAAATTGAAAATGGCATATAACGTAAACATGAACGATACTACTGTTGATGATAGTTTGTTAGCTGGACGCTCAGGAAACTCAACATCTAGTGAAGATAGTTGGTTGGGAGTGCAAGCAGAGCTGACGAGGCTTAGAACAGAACTATTGCAGTTGAGTATTAGGAACAGTACAATACAGGAACAGAGAATGAATCACCATGGATTTATGCCGACACAGAACCTGAAATGCATACCTGTGTTTAATCCAGCAACCACAGTATTGACGGCTACAGCTTGGGTGCGAAAATTGGAGAAAATAGCAGACATTTACGGATGGAGTGATAAATTGAAGCTTTATCAAGGTGTCAACAAGCTGCAGTGTGCCGCGAAAAACTGGTTTGATGCTAGTTTGAACGTAGTCAAGGATTGGACGACGTTCAAATACGAATTAATCAGGAATTTTCCAGTGAAGTACGATGAATCTGACGTACACATGGAACTAATGAAGAGACAACGAGAAAAAAACGAAGCAATAGAAGATTATGTATACTCGGTGAAAGCGATCGCCAGTAAGAGTGATAATATTAGTGAAAAGGCCGTGATAAAATACATAATAGCCGGACTAAACAACAAAGACTTGATAAGTGTGTTATCAATGTGCGACTTTAAAACAGTGCCCGATTTGTTGTTAAAAGTAAAACGGTATGATTCGACATTATTGCAAGTGCAAGAAAGGAATAATTTTAGTGTACGTAAAGACAGGCCAAAAGAATCAAACGCGATAAAATGTTTTAATTGTAATGAACTCGGACATAAAGAAAACGTGTGCCGAAAAAGCAACGAATACCTTAATAGTAAAAGAGATGAATCAAGTGAAAAGATAAAAAGTGAAAGTAAAATAAAGTGTTTCAAATGTCATGAAGAGGGACATATTTCGAGAAATTGTACTGCGAATAAAACGAGTGATGCTTTGTTAGTGAACACAAATAAAACAAGTGATATGACAAAAGACATGAGCATAGACAGTATCAGTTTTAAATGTCTGATTGATACCGGAAGTGATCAGAATTTGATTAGAGCTGACGATTATATTAAATTAAGTAACAATGCGGTTGTGCGCGAAAACAATATTGTATTGACTGGAATCGGAGGATTTCAAATCAAAGTTTTAGGTGAATTTAGTGCTCAAGTGAAAGTAGACAATGAACAGTACTGTACTAACTTTTTAATAGTTCCATCAAGTACAACTAGACATAGTGTTGTAATTGGTAAACCTCTGCTAGATCAAGTAGAAACCACAATAAGTGTAGACGGTATTACCATGCAAAAAAAGTACGAGGAAAGAAAACAAAATAAAATATTAAGTGTAGCCGACGACGAAATCGTCATGGGTAACAACATTAGTCCAGGTGCCAGGGCTAAAGTTACGGAGCTACTTAAAACTTATGAACCAAAAGTAACAAGGGTTACTGAAGCAGCTGAAATATACATGACCGATGAGGTTCCTGTTTTTCAAAATTCGCGACGTATGACTTACTGCGAACAAGAAGAAGTTAATCGAGAAATGCGTGAGGACGATTTGCAAGAGTTACGTGCTAACGACAAGAAACATATATTAAAACCACAGGAAGAGAATCGCAAGAATTTCAATAGAAATAGGAAACCAGCTAGGACATATAAGGTCGGAGACATTGTTGCCGTAAAAAGAACCCAGTTTGGTACTGGATTTAAATTACATAACAAATATTTTGGACCGTATCAGGTTACAGGAGTTGACCCAAATGAGCGGTACAGAGTAAGACGTATCGGTGCAGGGGAAGGTTCTTTTAATACACATTCAAATGCCGATCACATCAAGCCATGGGGCGTGTTCTCAGACGACAGCGATTCTGAAACTGTAGATGTTGTGTCAGGTGCCGAACCGCAATCAGATGACCGCAGTGACGTATCGTCTTTGGAGGCCAAAGAAATGTCATATGGCCGTGTGAAACGTAAAAATAAATCGAGCATAGAAAATAGGCGTAACTATAATACCCGGTCTAGAAAAGTCGTAAAATAGTGTGATTAATTAGGGCATATGTTTTAAATAGAAACCAAGTGAAAGGTCGAAGCAATTATATTGTGTGAAACTTTAAACCAGTGACTGAATACGTAAGGGATGTGTTTATTGAAATTAAAAGAAACGTGTTCTTAGAAGTCATAAATAAACCTATTAAGTCTAACTGAAAACTAATGTAGGACTGAGTATATATTAGCTAGAATTTAAGGTTGTTTATGCATTCATTGTTCTGTATTTGTAAAGTAAACACCAACGTTTATATTGTAACCTTATTGTAATATTAGTATTATTATCATTATTATTATCATCGTTATTATTTTATTCAATAAATGTATTAAACCAATTATGTGATTTTTTATCATCCTGACAAACTAACTAAGATATTACATAGTTGAATATTAATTGAATTGACATTTGCCCTAAATTAAATAAGAGTACCTTGATTCCACATCAGATTAGCGGATTGGTTATTGTTTTCCACTTAAGAAGTTGGATAGTTCTCGTTTTAGACATCAGGATTGGCATGGTACTCTCGTTTTCCACATATATATATATATATATATATATATATATATATATATATATATATATATATATATTTATATAAATTCCTTTAAGTTATCAACTTATACTGCTGTATGTAGCTTTTTTGTATGACGATGTTTAATATTGACAAAATGTACAATATTGTACATAAATTAAAAAATAAGCTAGCTAAACCTAAACACGGTTCAGTCTGACATAAAATAAACAAGACCTTGCATAACCGAAAAGACACTAAAGTACAAAATATTTAGCCAATCGATAAAACTGATTTATTTTTAAGGAATAAGATAATTTTTTATATTGTATGTATTTTTGTACTTATTATTTTAATGTTATGTAATAATACATTTTTCTACGAGAATGTATATGACCCGTGTTGTATTCAACCTTTAAATTTGACATTTAAATATAGTTAGTTGATATTTTATATATATACGTAGAGGGCTACACGTTCAAAGTAAAATTCATTTACACGACAGCATTCGACAAGGAAGGTTGTTGTTTGAAATTATTTCAACATTTGGTCATCAGAAAACTCAATTTTATATATTGTAATTATATATTTATATTAGAAGAAGTATTTTAAGGTAAAAATATTGTTACCGAATTTTTTTTTTTTTTAAATTATGTATATGTTTTATTTTTTAATATTTAAAAATTAATAATAATATTTTTGTTTCAGAAATTTACTTAAATTATAAGAGCAGAGATCTTTTGCTACTTCTTAATATACATTTAATAAAAATTTATTATTGTCTCTACTACAAAACTTAGTAATAGAACAGGCTGTTCAAGATGACGCTTTATTCGTTGGAAACCAGAATTTTAAACTGTTAAAAACACTTGGAGAAGGAGGTTTTGGTACAATTTCACTAGCACGAAAACAAGGTGGTATTAATAATGGACGGTTGTATGCAATTAAAAAAATTAAAAGAAAACAATTACAATCTGCAAATACAGAACGTGAAGCATTAGAAGCAATAATAAATACACCATTCCTAATGCAGGTACATTATTCGTTTCAATCAAGTAATAATCTGTACTTAGTGCTTGACTACTTGGTCGGTGGTGATCTTTTTACTTGTCGCCGTAAATTCAATAAAGAAGAAGTTAAATTTATTGTTGGCGAGGTGGTTTTAGCGCTAAGACATTTATATATTATATTATATATTATATTTATATATATATATATATATACTATATAAAAATAAGTCGGGTTTTCTTTCCTGGCGTTATAACTCCAGAACGCACGAACCGATTTCCACGGTTTTGCATTCGTTGGAAAGGTTTCGGGCTCCGTGAGGTTTATAGCAAAGAAAATTCAGGAATTCAGGAAAAATTTCAACAGAAAAGCGGGAAAATCTTTTTTCACATACAGCGCCATCTCTGATACATAGCATAGATACAAACCAATACTTTAAGTAGATGGCGCCGGTGCGTGATACATTGTTTGACAGCTACTCATTGTTCTCTGCTCAGTTAATTTCATGTGACAAACCGGTATTGTGTTCACTGTGAAATTGTGAAAAAATAAGTTATTCGTTTCCTAACATTTTAATTGGAAACCATCAAATCAATCACGTGTATTGAGCAAATATTTATTCAATTTCAACAGCAGGCATTTGTCTTTAAGGTGGTAAGTTGAACTGTGTAAATTATGTGGATCGTGCATTTCAGGTTACATTCACCACTCTGTCCATAGTCCAAAATGCCTAGAGGACGACGTGCAAACATCGGCCGCCGCACAAGACATGCAAGCCAGCAACAAGTGTGTTCACAGAACTTAAGCGAAAAAAGACAAAATATAATAAGAGCGGGCCCGATTGAGACAACGCGTGAGCACACGAAGATCATTGGCATCATACAATCGCTTGGCATTG
Source organism: Panorpa germanica (assembly GCA_963678705.1). Classification (NCBI taxonomy): domain Eukaryota; kingdom Metazoa; phylum Arthropoda; class Insecta; order Mecoptera; family Panorpidae; genus Panorpa; species Panorpa germanica. The sequence goes on along the minus strand of OY783216.1, from coordinate 16,063,235 downwards.
CAATATGATCCCACTGCGAACTACAGTGATGATGAAAATTTAGATATTGGACCAACGACGACTATATGCCGATATTGCAATGCGTTAAAGTTCAAAAGAGAAACGGCTGGATTGTGCTGCGCAAGTGGAAAAGTCAAACTGGATCCATTACTTACACCACCGCAGCCACTGAAACCATTGTTCGATGGAAGTGATCCCGATTCCAGCCATTTTCTTCAACACATCCTTGAATACAATAACTGCTTTCGCATGACTTCCTATGGAGCTAATATCATTCGAGAAGGCGGCTTCATGCCGACTTGCAAGGTAAAAGATACAACACACATAACCAATCACTCACACCTACACAATGAATTGCAACACATAACTACATATACACCACACACTACACCATCACACGATCAGAAGTTACACCGTATTCTTCAACAAATTATTGTTTGCAATTACAGATACAAGGACAAATATATCATTTGCATGGGTCAATGGTGCCAACACCAGATGAACCGCATCAATTTCTGCAAATATATTTTATTTCGTCGATGGTGGATCAGCTGAATGTGCGGTGCAATATACAGGGAACACAACAGTTAAAGAGACGAATTATTGAACAGTTGCAAGCATTTTTTCACGCTAATAATGCTGTGGTTAATATGTTTAAAACAGCATTGGAACGAATGCCATCGGATACGCAAAAATTTGTCATAAAAGCGGATTGTACCTCAACAGGTGAACATGTGCGAAGATTCAATGCACCCAATGTTAATGATGTTGCTGCAATTATTGTTGGCGATCCAACTAAATCGCGAGACATTGTCGTTCAGCGAAAAAGCAATATCATGCACCGTGTAAACGAGACACATCGTTTGTACGATGCGTTACAATATCCAATCATTTATTAGCAAGGGCAAGACGGATACGACATCACGTTGAAGATGGTCGATCCAATTACAGGTACAATATTCACACACTAATTATTGCTATTATTTGTTTCCATTAACAATTCATTTAATTTTGCATTTTCATGCGTATCAACGAATAAAAATCTAAGCGCAATGAATTACTATGCGTATCGTATGATGATTCGTACACATGAGGAGAATGTCATTCTGAAGTGCCGTCGGATATTCCAGCAATTCGCTGTCGACATGTATGTCAAGGTCGAGACCGAACGTTTAGCGTTCATCCGATTCAATCAGGTAAAGCTACGATCTGAGGACTATATACACTTGCGTGATGCTATTCATTCAGATGGTGAAATTTAGAAAATCATTGTTTTTCACATGGGCAGTTATACGTTGCGTGTTCACGAGTTGGGAAACCATCCGCTTTGTTTGTGTTAACGTCAGACCAAAAAACAAAAATTGTGGTTTACCAAAGAGCACTTCAATGAAACGGATAATTTGCGGACACGTATAACGCTTCGATTCAGTATTTACTTTGGAGTCACTTTCATTTACTTAGGGTCGGTTTTATGGTTTTTTATTTACTTCGGGGTTACGAAACCCCGAGTTAGCTTAGTCCGGTATTTATTTTTGTATCGGGTTTTATCATCCAAATTTAATCCCGTGTTAGTTAGTAGAGACGTAAACCATATTTTAAGAAATTCGAATATTTGTTTACAGTTGTAAACCCATGGGAATGCAAGATTCAGTTTAATTATTGTTTTAAAACATTTTAAAAATGACGGATTTCTCAACTTAGTACTATATTTGTATAATAGATGATCTTCCTCATCATCTGTTATTGATAATTGATTATGGTCACTCACAAAATTCATAATAAACAATAATTTAATATTATAACCTAAAATGATATAATAATGATAGCTAAACTGGCTGAGATAGCATGATATTTTAACTCTGTTGCACACTTACTCCGGGTTACATATTTAAACCTTGATTTATGACGGGATATCTTACTCCGCGATTTTAGTTCCGAGTTAGCGTTATTCCTTGATGATAAAACCCATTTTTCGTTTAATTCGGGAGTAAGCTATTTAGTTCGGTAGTAAGACGAACCATAAAACCGGACCTTAGAGAAGTTCAACTAAATAACACTAATCGAAATGAATTCATTACTGTTGTGAAATGAAATAAAACTTTTCCTTTTCAAATATAAAACAAAAAAAAAGTTTTTCTTCATCTTTTAATCACCAAACGAAATGTTACATAAAACGAAGCCATCTGATGGCGAAACGGAGTTCGCCGGGTTTGCTAGTATATATATAAATTCCTTTAAGTTATCAACTTATACTGCTGTATATAGCATTTTTGTATGACGATGTTTAATATTGACAAAATGTACAATAATGTACATAAATTAAAAAATAAACTAGCTAAACCTGAGCACGGTTAAGTCTGACATAAAATAAACAAGACTTTGCATAACCGAAAAGACACTAAAGTACAAAATATTTAGCCAATCGATAAAACTGATTTATTTTTAAGGAATAAGATAATTTTTTATATTGTATGTATTTTTGTACTTATAATTTTAATGTTATGTAATAATAAATTTTTCTACGAGAATATATATGACCCGTGTTGTATTTAACCTCTAAATTTGACATTTGAAGATAGTTAGTTGATATTTTATATATATATACGTAGAGGGCTACACGTTCAAAGTAAAGTTCATTTACACGACAGCATTCGACAAGGAAGGTTGTTGTTTGAAATTATTTCAACATTTGGTCATCAGAAAACTCAATTTTATATATTGTTATTATATATTCATTTTAGAAGAAGTATTTTAAGGTAAAAATATTGTTACCGAATTTCTTAAAAAGTATGTATATGTTTTATTTTTTAATATTTAAAAATTAATAATAATATTTTTGTTTCAGAAATTTACTTAAATTATAAGAGCAGAGATCTTTTGCTACTTCTTAATATACATTTTATAAAAATTTATTAATGTCTCTAATACATAACTTAGTAATGGAACAGGCTGTTCAAGATGACGCTTTATTTGTTGGAAACCAGAATTTTAAACTGTTAAAAACACTTGGAGAAGGAGGTTTTGGTACAATTTCACTAGCACGAAAACAAAGTGGTATTAATAATGGACGGTTGTATGCAATTAGAAAAATAAAAAGAAAACAATTACAATCTGCAAACGCAGAATGTGAAGCATTAGAAGCAATAAGAAATACACCATTCGTAATGCAGTAACATTATTCGTTTCAATCAAGTAATAATCTGTACTTAGTGCTTGACTTCTTGGTCGGTGGTGATCTTTTCACTTGTCGACGTAAATTTAATAAAGAAGAAGTAAAATTTATTGTTGGGGAGGTGGTTTTAGCGCTAAGACATTTGCATGGACTTGGAATAGCACATCGCGATATTGAACCTGAAAATTTGATGATTAACAACGAAGGACATGTTGTCTTGGTTGACTTTGGAAACGCTATTCTGTTTTTAAAATTTGATAAAATTAAAAAAACAAAAGTATCCTACCTAATTGGTTTAGTGGGGTACATGGCCCCAGAAATAGTACAACTTCAAGAACATGGAACGGCTGTAGATTGGTGGACTCCTTACTCATGAGTTGTACACAACCTATACACCTTTTAATGCTAATTCTGAAGAAGAAATTAAACAAAATATAATAACAAACAAGCCAAGTATTTACGGTAAATTACCAATTGTTGTTGCAAAATTTATAAGGCAGTTGCTGAACAAAAATCAGTACTTGAGGTTGGGCTGCCGATTTGCTAATGCAAAATTAGTGATGAGAAATGAATTTTTTAAGGAAATGGATTGGGTCGAACTTGTAAAAAATGGAGCCCATCTCCTCTAAAACTAAAAATTCAAAATAAAGAAGATACATCATATTTTGAGATTGTGTTTACTGATGTTGCACCTAAGCATTCTGTTAGTGAATGTTTTGAACGGTACAATGAAAAGGATTTTGTGCCATTGAATAGCAACGAAGAAGGAAAAGAAAACATAAAAAACAATTGGGATAAATTCGATAAAGTACTTTCAAATTTCTTAATAAATAGAAAATAAAGAGAATAAATGTAAAAATAATTTGATGTAATAGTGTTAAAAAAATAATTAATAAATACACACCTATAATGCATGATTATCAGTAAAATACGTGTATATGCAATAACTGTACGATATATTATTAAACAAAAATATCTTTGTACATTTAGTTTAAGATAGTTAAATATATTGTTATAAATTTTAAAAATTTTTTAAATATAAAATTTATTTTAACAATTATATGAGATTTTCTTTTTATTTTGTTTTAAAATTAATAAGTTAAAAAAATTAATTTACAATTTAGCATTGTTGTTGCAGGATATATATATATATATATATATATATATATATATATATATATATATATATTTTCCTTTAAGTTATCAACTTATACTGCTGTATGTAGCTTTTTTGTATGACGATGTTTTATTGTTCCTTGAAATAGCTGTAAATAATATTTAATATTTTGATATATAAATACATATAGGAGAGATTTATTTTATTGTTCCTTGAAATAGCTGTAAATAATATTTGATATTTTGATATATAAATGCATATAGCAGAGATTTATGAGCTGTAAGGCTGGTAGCGGTTGTGATGTCACATGCATTTGGAATGTGTACAACGTTGAATCCATTTAATAAATAAAGAGACAAAATTACTTTTTTAATTGTTAATATCTTTTAACATATAAGGAGTTAATAAAAAATAATTGGACATTTGAGGTTCTAGTAACTCACTTTATCAATATATAGTACACTTTTATAGAAATTAAAACATAGGACACAAGCTCATTGCTATATCTCTGTCAACATTTAGATATTTAATAAAACAACAAAGCCAATATACATTTATTAATATCAAGTCCAATCAACAATTGAAAAATCGACTACTAAAAAATGAGTACATAAATCCATTGCAGACTGCTGGTGAAACTTCCCTTGCTTATACCACCTAGTAAATTCGATTGTTTATTAGCAGATGTGACTGAATTGATAACACAATTCGTAAACAATATTATTGGTTAATACATTTAGATTTTTTTAATATAAAGTATACACCGGTTGCACAATTACAACTATAAATAACAAAATTCATGAATTCGATGCAGTATTTTTATTTAAAAATTAATTCTACATTAAAATAAAAATGTGAATAGTGAAAGTTTTTTACGTTTACTAACTTTCGTCTCCTAATTTGTTTTATAAGTAGGTTTAAGAAGTTCGTCCATTGATCGGACACGCAAAGACGGCTTCTTAGTGCTTTGTAATTCATTTCTGAGATTATTATCATTTGCGTCTTTATTGTGTAATCTAGCAGACCCAGAGGCAGATCGAATGTCTGTAAGATAAATGAAATTAATTACTGATGCTATAGTATGATGAATATCACGCATGGTTCTTCTTCACGCAGGTTCCGAACCGCCAAACCTTTTAAATATAAAATAAGTACCATCAAACATAAACATGGATGGTTTTAATCAAAAGAAAGTAATCTTATTTATCTATTCGACGTTAATATTCAAATATTATTTACCTGGGGCATCTGAGAAGTCCATTGGGAGGTTATACTAGCTCACACTATGCCCTAGACTTGGTGAGTTCTTAGTGAGTGGTGAAATATCCTCAACTGGGTAAAACCTTTAAAATAAATAAAATTATTACTTGTGTTCTTAGATAGCAAAATTACTTTTAAATAAATTCCAATAAAGTGACACTCAGTTTCTAAATTTCTTGACTTTATTATAGCGAATTATCGCAATAGAATCAGACCTTTCATGATAGAACAAATATATTTATATATATATATATATATATATATATATATATATATTTATATAAATATATAAAAATTATATATTATATTATATATATATATGTATATATGTATACATATATATATATATATATATATATATATATATATATATATATATATATATTTATATACATATTTTATTATTTATTTTGATTCTTGTAAGAAGAGGGTCAATTCAGGCGTATTACCTAAAAGCCCATTTATATTAAACGTTACTATTTTAAGTTTAGTAAATTTGTCCACATATCTAATATTATTATGATCCATTTACATAAGAATTGCATTAATGGTTGGAGATTCAAGTCTGGAAGAAAGGTATTAATTAAAGGTAGTACTGCTTTTAATATAGTTTTAATTAGCGGTAAAATAGGTTTAATGGAGTTTATTAATGTCAGTATATCGAATGGTTGATCTGCAACTTGAGGATTTGGCTTCCTAGATCTAGAACGAGACCTAGAAAGCCGTGATTTTGGATGTTGACGTGTTGACGGAGGATTTTCAACAAAGGTTTGAATATTAGAAATATTTGGTGTTATAATATTAGAGTAAATATCTGGGGCAAAATTTGTATTTGTAGTAGGGACACCTTTTGGTTCACTTATTTGATAATTTTTATTTTTTTGATTTTTATTTTTATTATTTTTTTGATTATTTTTTTATTTTTTATTATTTTTATTATTATTTTTTGTTGCGTTATATATTAATGGTGGACCAAATGATTCCATTAATTTTAATTCATTCTCCGTCATTTTTGGCAGTGTCGGTAATGCAGGTTCAGGGGTTTGGATAATGGGAATGGTATGGTGTGTAGCTTGACTTGCTGGTGGTACTGCTCCTGGTGCTGCTGCTGAGGTTGCTGGTGTTGTTGCTGATGTTGTTGCAACATTTCTTGCTTGTTGAGTCCAAGCGCTTCTATTTGCAATGGGGGCATCCCGAAATTGCACTTGTTGTTACGCAGGTGGTGGTCTTCGCTGTGCATCAGGTTCTTGTCCAGGGATTTTGTTATTTTGTTGTAATTTATGATTTTCAATGAGCCTCTCGCGTATTTTCATAAAGATCGGGCATCCTCTGTATCTGGCGTTATGGCGGCCATGGCATGAAGCGCATTTCTAATATTGTTTAGCATCGGTTCTCCCAGACAGGGGGCATTTCTCAGTGGTATGCTTTCCTGCGCATAGCATACATGCATAATTGTTTCGACAAGCGATGCTGTTGTGTCCAAAACGTTGGCATCTGTGACATTGCGCAGGCACCATTCCACCAATGTATTCTTCCACTTTAGACGAATACATATTCATGAAAGTCTCATTTAATTTATCAATTTTTTTGTTGTTTGCAGTATTAGGTAGAATGATTAAATATAGAGGCATAAATTCTCCTGTGCGCTGATTCTTAAGCTGATAGACACTAATGAATGTAAGGTTTACTGCTGTTAGGTATTGCTCGATGGATGTGATCTTAGTGTTATATGGTAAACCTCTAATGACACGTTTTATGGGTAACTCACTTATATCGGTTGTCAATGCAGCGTATTTTACACTACTATTATCAAGTGCAGCAGTTGCTGCGCGATGTTGGTCGGTATTGTCAAAATAAATCTTTAGGACTCCCTTAAGATTTTCATTCTTCGTAATAAGTTTCTTAATATTTGTTACTTTCATTATCAGAATTGTTATATCATAGAGTGTCATATCTTGTACAAAAGGCACTTCTATATGTGAAATCTTGCCAGTATATGGCTGCTTAACTGGTGGTATTATAGGGGTTGTCACTGTTTGGGATGGTTGGGATGGTAGGGTAGCTTTAGATGGTCCAGCAATAGCTAATTCATCTCCACTACCATCACTTGGTAAAGCTATTATTTGTGGAACATCGTCGCAGTCTCTGTCTACGTCCATTCCTGTTATGTCACTCATAAACTGGCCTAAAGTGGGGGATGGTGGTCTGGGGTTTGTCATTGTCACTGGCTGTGATTTACTTTTTATGTCAAATTTAGTTTTAATAAGTTTTCGGCGCTTGCCTTGTAATAATGCTCTCTCCTGACTCATAATAAAGCGTATTATTGCTAACCCTCAATAGGGTTGCAAAATAAATTGAACAATATTATTATTTATGCTTGAAACGTCTTCGCAATGCCTTCATATAACCTTTTTATCAATTATAATGATTTATTTAGTCAGGTCATTTATTTATATATATTTGGGTCAAAGGCATGTGTTTTACCGACTAGACTATATAGTACTGTTAACAAAACTATCAATTATTCTATATTTCTAAATACATACTTACTTAATGAAAAAGTTATAAAACTTTTATTTTTTCTATAAGAAAAAATGGTATTATTATAATATTTTTTCCTTAAGGGGGGAGCCTGCTTTAGAGGCTTCAAAAAATCGATTTTTTCGAGGATTTTTTTGGGAAGGAAAAAATAATCGATTGAAACGAAACTTTAAGGTTTTATTGTTATGTATTTTAACAGTCTTCTCAAATTTTTTCATTAAAATACATGTCATGTTATGCCTGGTACAAGCATTTCGCCGAGGCGCCTCAAGTGTGCATGTGTCGTGCGGCGGGAAAGATGCAGGTCGCAATTTTCATTTGAAACAAAAAAACCTAAAAAAAATTTTATTTTCAATAGTATAGCTTCTAGTTAAACCAAGAAAATATTTACAAAAAGTGAGAAATTCAACAATTTTTCGCAAATTAAAAAAAAAGTTAATTTTTTTGGAAAAAAAAATTTACTTTAGATTGTTTAAAAAGTGGGTCTATCATAACTTTTTTAAAGTTTTTTAGGTTCAACTAGAAGAGAATTTAATCCCGATTACAATCATTTTTGTCTCGTTTGGATAGGACGTTTCGTTTTTTTCCTATCCATCCCGCCAATTAGGAAAAATCGTAAAATTGAAAAAACCGAGAAATCGCGCGTCAAAGTTATCGTATATAAAGAATCGTATACCGATTAGCTCGTATACCTGCTCGACGCTTGGTCACAATTTCTTCTGTAACTCCGAAAATAATTCGAATTTGCTTTTGAAATTTTAGGGACACATTCTTGGATAGTTTGGGAAGACATTTATAAAAAAAAATAATCGATTTTTTGAAGCCTCTAAAGCAGGCTCCCCCCTTAAGAGATATTAACAATTAAAAAAGTAATTTTGTCTTTATAATAGTTAAAGGGATTCAACGTTGTACACATTCCAAATGCATGTGACATCACAACCGCTACCAGCCTTACAGCTCATAAATCTCTGCTATATGTATTTATATATGAAAATATCAAATATTATTTACAGCTATTTCAAGGAACAATAAAATTCCAATATTATGTCTGCCTTAGCAGGGTTTAATAAAATAAAAACTTATTATTCTTTGAATTGACTTGAATATATCGACTACCAACAGCTAGATAACATTACCACAGCACTGACCTACTCAACAAATAACTGACGTTAAAATGCATTTCACGTCATACAAATGTGGCCGTCCATTTCTATCGCTAAAACTACAATTCAAACTTTTAATTGCTATATCTTCGTTAATATTTCGATATTTAATAAAATAGACACGCCACTACACATTTATTAACATCAATTTCAATCAACAATTGAAAAATCGACCACACAAAAATGAGGACACAAGCCCATTAAAAAATCGAATTGTAGTTTTAGCGCTATATATATATGACGTAACATGTCTGTACTCTTAGTCTGTCCTAGGGGTTGTTGCATCTTAGGAAGAGGAATGACACTGATTTGTCAATTGCCATAGCGCCCCATCTAGAAACAAAGAAAACAGACAACTTATATGAAATTATATTTTAGAGGTAAGATGTCGTACTATTTGTTATTTGGATAAAAAAAATCTGTGCTAGGTATGCTGCAGAGATATATGCAGAGACATGGACTAGACAGAGATAGCAACTAAGTGAAAGTAACGTCACATTTACCTAAATGTTGTTTAATATACCCAGCGGCCAAAGTTTCAGGTGTTTGAATAACTTGTACCACTTAATCAAAAAATTTTACGAAAAGTTTTCTAAAAAAATTAAAAAATATTTCAAGAAGCCATCAGTCAATAAATAAAGGTAAATATCAATAAATTCTATTTCTTATATATTGTAGTTGTGCATATGCTTTATTATTTTAGCGAAAATGCTTATTAAATTAGTTTTTACATAGTTTTATTATATTTTTCACCTATTTATGTATTTATATTCTATAACCATTTTGTTTAACTTACATAATTCTGAGTTTTTATTGTCTTCCTGAAAGTTAAAACGCGTTATATGCATTACTTATTACATTATTTTTATTGCAGATCAATCCGAGCTCCGCTTTTGTTTTTGTATTTTAATTACTGATACCTTTAATATGAACAACCAATTATTACATATTTCGCAGATGAAAGAAGAAGTTCATGATGATCCCAACTACGTAATTTGCCCAATTTGTAGGGAACAATATAATTTGGTAGTGGAGGACCCACATTTCCACCAAGAAGAGTAAGTCTTTTTCTGCTTTTTAAATAAATGTTTTGTATAGTACTATTTATACTAGAAAGGTATAGAAAATGTACGTTTCTGGTATATAGAACATTCTATAATTATATATAATATTCTATAAATATAATATATATAAATTATATATAATATTCTATAAAGTGTCAACGTTGTAACTAAAATAAATAATAAAATATGTATATAAATATATATATATATATATATATATATATATATATATATGTATACATATATACATATATATATATAATATAATATATAATTTTTATATATTTATATAAATATATATATATATATATATATATATATATATATATTTATATAAATATATATATTATATAAATATATATAACGCCTGCGACGTCTCGTCAGGACACAAATACGTAATCACAAAAACTTGGAATGGCAAACAAAATTAGAAGTCGCGAATAGTAGCAATGATTTCGAAAACCTCCATAAATTACCGAAAGAGTTATTTCCAGCGTTTCGTTCAATACAGGAGATTCGAACACCGAATGGTATTTGTTTTTCCGCACGTAGTAAAGCGGATGCGATCGCTAGTCACTTAGCTACAGGATTTAAAGATAATGAGGATGTTCAAGATCCTGTTTTTACTTCAAGGGTAAATGAATGGTATGAGGCAGAATTTCCTAGTATGGGCGGCAGCGATACGTTTTTATTAGGGCATACAACCAGTAAACATATTCAATCATTGATTCAGGATAGCAAGAATGGGAAATCTGCTGGCATTGACGATATTCAAATCGAATTTTTCAAAATTCTCGACCGGAAACCAATCGCGTTGCTGGCGAACATAGTCAATAAGTGCCTTCTTTTCAAACACTTCCCAGCACGATGGAAACACGCAGTAGTTGTACCTGTTAGAAAAGGCACGAAAGATCCAAAACTTTCGAGTAGTTACCGGCCCATTTCACTATTACCCGCTATCTCCAAGGTGATGGAGAAAGTTATCAACGAACGTCTTACATTATACTTGACAAGACACAACATTTTGTCTAATGACCAATTTGGTTTTAGACAAAAACACAATACCACACACGCAACTTTGCGTGTCACCGAATACGTAGCAAAAGCGCTCAATGCAAGGGAACACTGTGCAGGTGCTTTCTTGGATGTTCAGGGAGCTTTCGATACTGTATGGCACCGTGGGTTGCTGTATAAGATGTACTTATTGAAGTTCCCATCCACTTTTATAAAGTTTATAGATTCCTACATTAGCAACTGGACATTTACAGTCAGAGTAGAGAAGGATTACTCCAGCACATACAAGATATGTGCTGGCGTGCCACAGGGCAGTATTCTCTCTCCAATACTCTACATCATCTATATCTCGAACCTCCCGGATCTGGGTAGAACCATCTGTAGGACCACGTATGCTGACGATCAATCCTACATATCTAGATCCAAAGATCTGCAACTTGCCGTTATTTACTTACAAAATGCCTTACATCGAGTCACCAGTTTCTGTACAAAATGGCGCATTAAAATTAATGCGTCAAAAACACAATGTATACTTTTTACTAGATCCAGGAAACTGACGCACCTTGCTAACGTTACAATATCACGTACAGGTTGCGAATGGCTCCCTAGGATACTTTACTTAGGTACTTTTTTTACACGCACTCTCAATTTCAATCCTGAGATTGAGAGTCGTGTAAACAAAGCAAACCAACGTATAGCTATCCTACGACCGCTACTGCACGCAAATTCAAAATTGAGCATACCGAACCGACTATTGATTTATAAGACATACATTAGGCCACTGTTACTCTTCTATTCGTTGATATGGGGTCAATCGCCGAACTTTGAACACCTTGAAACCGTGCAAAATAAACTTTTACGCTGCATTGCGGGATGTGGTTGGTACATCCGCAATGTACGCATCAGACACGAATTACAAATTTCTACACTGGCAGGTGTTACACATGCAAAGGCAATTTCCTTTTACAGATCTCTTCCAGCCAGCACGAACCCCCTGATACGAGAACTTGGATCCTACCAGGCAAGTGATTATACATAAGTCAAAATGCCGCGTTCAATTATAGAACGCCCTACTGTTCCCGCCGACGTATCGATAGTCTTAAACTATTAGGAAATAATCAATGACGATAAATTTATAATAGTTCTTCTTGACTATTATAAGTTGGTCAGATTATTTCGACTTTGGTGCATACTGACTGTAACTGGATTTTCTATATCCACCTATTTCGTCTCACGCTGTATTGGACATATAGCAAAGTTACGTTTTATAACTTTAGTCTGTGTACTTTTAACCATTTTACATATAAATCACTTGTCAAAATTATGTCACTACAAATATTATGATATACTTCAAATTTTACACGTAAGGTGTACAATTGGTTGCATATCTGATATTTGCAAGGCGTTTTTCAAATATTGTTTATAAACACGCCCCTAATCAGACTTCTTAGCTTTATTATTATTGCTATATTATCGTGAAATGTCCGTCCGGTCCAAAGGATGGCGTTAAATTGTTTTAAGCAGGTATGTCAACTAATTTTCTAATTCTTTTCCATGTTATTTTCAAAAGTTTACTATCGCAGGTTATGGAGGGCGTATCCTTCCGGCACTGCATCTATTACATAAAATGGGCTTAACTTTTTTGGCAGGGTAGGGGCTCTAAATGATGATCCGCCCATACCGACCGTACACATATTGGTGAACTTGCCCCCCCGAGGGGGGCAAGTTTTCTGATATTTCCCCTCTCTGACCCAAAAGGACTAACGTTCGAGCCTTCGAAGAGGAATTTTTTTTAAATAATTTTTTTTGTAAAAAAGCAAATATTTCCTTATCCCATTTCTTACGAGGTGCTTTTTTAATATAAAAAAAATTCTTTTTAAGTAACCAATAGCTTTAAAACACATTATCTAAAAAAAAGTAGTATTTGGCGCCAAAATTATACACGTAATTCTTTTTGATTAATAATTATTATTAATTTTAATTTTGATGTAGTAATAATACAATTAAACTATTGAACATTATAATAAAAATAAAATAAATACTTTTATTACACATTGTTTAACTAAGATAATTTTGGCGCCAACATGATTACACATATTTCACAAACCTATTTTAACAAACGTAATATGATAAATTAAATACTATGAATAACTTACCTGGAATATTTTGATTAATACTTGATAGTATTTTGTAAGCTCTGGAAGCAGGATTCATATTTAACTGTTATACACTTAATATATTTAAAAAACACCTCTGTACTATAAAACTGTATATCAAATAATGATAATAAAAACTCTTTCTGAGAACTACTGTTCAGAGATCTACTGTTCTCGATATGACTCATCGTCATACACATACACTCATACACACATACACTCATACATCGACAGCAGTGCATCTGTGAATATGCGAGGATGCCGATACAATGGACGCAATATTATTCAAATTATACATAACTACAAAGGCGCTGTATATTGATCAAGCGGAATTTGTCTGAACTAAGAATGTATATTATCCATTCATCCAAATCAATTATCAGCTCCGCTGTTTTTTTACATTTACTGGTATATCTACTTCCTATCAAATATTTTCCGACTTAAACAGATAGTTGCAAATAGCCAACTAAATACACTATCAGATAGGTATAGAGAGAATTTGGTAAAATATGTTTAAGAGTAATAAACTTATGAAGTAAATTGGTTTACATTACTGCGTCCGATATTCGGACTCCATAATTCAACGGTTGCAACTATTGATGAAAATGGTCAATTGATGGACGCTACAATGATAGAATGATGTATATATATATAAATATATATATATATATATGTAAGGCCCTAAAGCCTATAAAAGGTGGTATTTGTCAGGATCTGTGTTTATGCGTAGAATAAATTAAACAGAAGTTAAGATTAATATTATTTAATAACTAAATATAAAACTGATACAAATTATTAGGTGTTGTTACTTTAACACTCCTCAAGAGACTGCCTTCTGATTATACTGTATGTCAAGTACATTCAACTTAATAACTATTTTACAATATAAATTCAAATTTTGGCGGGTATAATAATCTTATGCTTATAGTTGGCCTTTCCTGATTTCATGATTGTCCTCAATCATTTCCGTTGTTGGGTTTATCCTCCTGGTCATCAACTTCTTCTTCTTTTTCTGGGCTTTCTTTCTCACCTTCCTCCTCGTAGGGTAGTTGGCACCAGAGTTTCATTCTGTCGGAAGCGAATACGGATTTAAACGACCTCTGTGTTCGTTTGGCTCCTGGTATGTCTTCCAGAATGTATCTGTCGTGTGGTAATACTTCTGTCACTAGATATGGACCCTTGTACTTCGGTGTAAGCTTCCTGGAGCTCCCTGTTGCTGCTGCTTCTTGTTCTACAAGCACCATATCTCCTTTGCTGTACTGCGTTGGTTTGAGTCTTTTTGAATCAAATCTCTTCCTTTGTGTTATTTAATTTTTCTCGATTGCTTCTTTTGCTTTTAAACGAATCTCGTTTAAACTGAGTTCTGAATCGTCTGTTGCATTATCTTCGTCCAATGTAATTAGGATCTTATTCTGCAATGCATTTCTTGGATTAAATTTAAATAATAAGCTGTTTGGGGACATACCTGTGGTTTTATTCTTTGTACTGTTTAAAGCCCACTGTATGCTTTTCAGATTCTTGTCCCAATGCTGTTCATCTTTTGCCATTGTTCTAATTGCTGCTAACAATGTCCTGTTATATCTCTCGACTTGTCCATTTGCTCTTGGAGTTGCGGTCGCTGTCATAATGTGATGTATTCCATTTTCTTCACAATTTGTTTCGAAGTTCTTTGAAGAATACGCTGTTCCTCTGTCTGTAACTAGCTGTGTTGGCGGCCCAAATGTTTCAATAATGCTATCCATCACCTGGATTACTAACCTGGTTGCTGTAGTTTTCACTGCTCGAACTAAAACATATTTTGTAAATGAATCAATGTATACTAAAACATATGAGTTACGTCTTGTACTTCGCGGAAAAGGTCCTAGATGATCCATATGACATGTGTGGAACGGGATTGGGATTTTCTAGGTGCAATGCATTTGACCTTCTTTTTTTCCACTTCGAGTCTTGTGATAAGCACATTCAATACACGCTTTAATGTATTTCTTGACGTATTGCCTCATCCTTGGGAACCAGTAGTGTGTTTTCAGATGTTCTAGAGTCTTTTCTTCTCCGAAATGCCCTAGGTCATCGTGACTCTGTTTCACTATTCTCCATTTGATGTTTCCTGGAACGACCCATCGTTTGTCTTGTTTCCGATAGATGCGTCCTTTTTCTAGTACATAATCTGTATGCACTTGCTTTTCTTCATTCGTGGTTGGTTTTTTTTTTAATTGATTATAGATTTCTTGCAATTTCGGGTCTTTGCGTTGCATCGTTAATAACCAATCCTCGTCAGATATGTGTATGTTCATTATTTTTATATCTACTACTTCTGCTTCTTGACATTCGTCATGTGGTGCTCTGCTTATGGCGTCGACATGTTCCATTTTCTTAGAAGTTCTGTATTCTAATTCCATATCGTATTCTTAAAGATGTAGTCATTATCTTGCTATTCGTGGTATTGGATGGAGGAGTTTGGACCTATGGAGATCTATAAGCACGCGGTGGGCTTATCTGCGATCTGTTAGCGGTATCCAAATCTCGGATTGCTAGCTTGCATCCAGTTCCTTTGATAGCGTATATTGCGCCAAAACACGTCGAAGGACCTTTTTGTTATTAATCACTTTATAACAATTTTTTATTTTTTTATTTAATGTCAGAAAAGCAGCGAAACACTATTATTCTTACAGAAAAAATTTATTATACAAATACACTGACGAATTACAATGATTGATATTTGAATGAATCACTAATAGTATACATGCTACGTTGATGTAATTCACTATTAAAAAATATCTTTATAATATTTTAATCTAATATTAATTTTAATTATATTTCAAAATGTTAGCTGATGTTTACTGTTCAAAGTGCGAGTTAATAATGAATATTTTAATAGTGTCAGCAACGTACATCGATGCAACAGGCGTTTGTCATGACAGCAAAGTGGTTCACCTTGAAACCGGGCTAGTATGCTTTGATACACAGTACCATTGTACAAAAGATAATGATTTTGTTAGTTTATTAAATAACAAAGCAAAAAATTTAAAATAAAATAATTAAACAAAAGAATTCTTGGTGAATAAAAACTAAATTACAAAAAATTAGATTCTAAATGAAATACATTAATGAAAGCAAAATATCTGTATTAAAATATAGATTGTCAATGCGTTCATCAACATACTCCCGCGCGTTGAAAATTGAAAGAGTCATCATGGTTTTCAACTAATATTCTATGGGTAGCGGAGCAATATGTCGCACTAGACGCTTTATTTCTCCCTTAGTTGTCTTGATAGTGGCTGCTCGAGCCGTTGAATCATCACTAACACTTAGTTTCACTACCCTACCCAACATCCATTGCGATGGAGGGAGATTCGGATCTTTGATTAAGACCAAAGCTCCTTGTTGCGGTACAACACCCTTTGACGTTTTCCATTTAGCGAGCTGATTGCAGTGTCCTAGGTAGTCGCTTGACCATCGTTTCCAAAAACTTTGAATACAGTCTTGAAGTTGTGAGAAGCGCTGCATTCGGCTTAACTTGATTGGAGCGTCCTCTGCAGGGGCGATGATAGTGAGTTGCCGTCCTATTAAGAGGTGCCCAGGTGTGATGGGAATAAGGTCATTGGGATCATTGGAAGCGGGATAAAGAGGGCGTGAATTGAGTATTGCCTCAATTTGAGTTTGCAGTGTGGAAGTGTGTTTGAAAGTAAGATGATGATTTCGTTTGGTTAGTTTGGCAGGTGGATCAAAATATGCAATGCTGTATTTGAAACAGTCTGCTTCAGAGATACATTTGACAACTAAAGCTTTGAAATGTTTTATATCTCCTGGTTCGATATAGAAGCGTTTGTCATTTGTAGTATTGTCTAAATCTAATAAAACAGCAGAATGGTTTGATATTCATTTGCGTAAGTGAAATCCTGCACTGCTTAATGTTTCAATGATTATATTTCGGCGTAGCTTAAGTTCTGCTAGATCATTTGAACCAGTCAGAATTTTATCAACATAGAAATCATTAACGATGGTGTTTGAGGCATTTGGAAGTGATTTTAAAAATGATAATTTAGTTTTTGAATGTAGGTTCACTAACCATAGTTGTTGTATCATTAATTTACATGGTATGGCACAAGGCAATAGTAATGCGAGTGGATCAAAGGTTTTAGCGATTAATGATAAAACATTTCTTTTGGTTAATTTTATAAGTAATTGAATTGAATTTTGTAATTCCATGACCGTTAAAATACCGTTTGTCTTATTTTGTTTGGTTTTGGAATTGTGTATAGAACGAAAACAATAAGCGGTGACTCTATTGATCGTTTTTAAGTTTGATAATGTGTTAAATATAAAATTTGACTTGGTTATGGAGTGATTTGACAATATAATTGATTTATGTTGTTCGTTACTAACACACTTTCTTTGAGGTGAAAGAAAGGGTTTAGTAGTTGCTGTCTTGGAATCTCCTATAGTTGATGCAGGCAATTTTAATGGTAAAGTTAATACTGGTCTATCATCGGAATCGCGATTGGTAGTTTTATGGCTATGTTGTTGACATGCTTGTTCCTCTAACGTTAAGGAAGTACATTCCTTAACAGACTCAATTTCACTAGTCTTGGACATTTGAGTTTGTAAGGATGCATGATAACAATGAGCGTGATTGTGGTTAGTATTAGCTTTGTAGTTGGTTACTATCCAACCTAAGGAAGTGCGTTGTAAATGCAATCGATTATTAAATAGCTTTCTTTTACCAACACGTAGTAGTTTCCAAAACATATCGGCACCTAGTTATAAATCCACCGATTGTGGTTTATTGAAACTAGGATCCGTTAGCTTTATGTTATGAGGTATTGATGAATTGATAATATCCAATGCAATGTGTGGAATATCATCGGTTATTTTGTCTATAAGAAGACAATTTACAAATGTTTTGTAATTATTGGTTGAAGAATGTAAGGTGATTTTTTCCTGCTTGTTGATTTTAGTTTCGGAGTTACCAATTCCTGTTATTACTACATCCGAATTAGTAGTAGGAACGTTTAATTTTCGTAATAAACTTTTGGTAATGAAGCTTGTTTGACTACCATTATCCAGAAGCGCGCGAGCGGTAATTGTTTTACCGTTTTTGCTAGGAATGTTCACCAAAGCGGTTGATAGCATAGCTTGACTTTTCTGATTGACGTGCGCCGTAAGTATGCTAGAAGTGGTAGCTTTAGGAATGGAAGTATCTGATTCTTCAGTTTTAATGTGTAACAATGTATGATGCTTTTTGTTGCAAGTATTGCAACGGTATTTTGAAGGACAGCTGCTAATATTGTGACCCTTGCGTAGGCAATTTAAGCACTGCTGTCTTCTTTGGATCTCACTGATCCGAGCCCTAACGTTGAGTTTTAAAAAATTGTAGCAATGTCTTATGATGTGATCTTTGTTACAAAAAGAACATTCATCGCGTGGTGTTGTGAAAAGAGACTTGTGCGGTCTTGATTTGTGAATAAAATTAGAGTCACAATTATGGTTATCCAATTCATGTGCCGTTTCGACAATAAAAGAAAGCATTGAGTCAATTTCTTGGTAATCGGTTTTAGAAATGTCGGAAGCTAACCAATGCTTCTTAGTTTCAGAGTCTAGCTTTTTCGATATTAATATTGCAACTATGTGGTTCCACCTATTTTCCTCTGGAATAATGTTTTCTAACACCTTGACGTGTTTTCTGACTGAGGCTGCAGTAGCTCTTAACTTAGTACTACTCTCAGAGGTGATAGCAGGAATTTTTAAAAACGCATTTAAATGATAAGAAATCATTTTTCTTTTATTGTCATAGGCTGTGACTAATAAATCCCAACATAATTGATAATTTGTGGGGTCTAATTGAACCGATGCGATGGTATCAAAAGCTTCACCTTTTAATGATCGACGTAAAAGATGCAATTTTTTGAAACTAGAATATTTAACCTGATTATGGACTAAGCTTTCAAATGTGGCCTTAAACTCATCCCATTGTTCTATATTACCGGAAAAAGTTGGAATGTTGATGGATGATAAGTGCATATCTTTATCTGAAAATACAGATGGTTTTGTGTCAGGGGTAGATAATGTTTGATTTGCAATCGATTCAGAGGCTGAGATAATTTCATTGATTATGGTGCCTATATTAATGTATTGTCTAGAGAAATCATTATTGATCTTGATCTTCAACTAATTCATGCATTTGTGCATGAACTTTATTAATTGAAGCCATTAGCGGTTGCCATTGTTTTTGCCAAATTTTTATTTCTTCTAATTTGTATGTAGAAGAATCTGTTATGTCAACATTTCTAATTGCTTTACTGCATTGTTTTAATGATAGTTTTATTTGATGTACTTTGGTGTTTAAGATTTTTAAAGACATTGTGAATGGAGCTTTAAATAATCTCTATTGATATTTTTAAATTTAATATTTAAAAAATGATTTAAAAATATATTATTATTGTAAATAATATAAGCCGTAGGCTATTACGTATGACACGTAATAAGATTTCTGTGCAAATACACAGATTGTTATTTTGGTTTGAAAAACGTATTCAAACGCTTAAGTATGAATAATAATATTCACTATGCTTTGTGTGTGTGTGTGTGTGTGCTCTCGTGGTCATAGTCCAGTACTAGAACGTTAGATGACCTGATTGAGAGGCTAGAAAATGTGTCCAAAAAACACTTGTACGAGCGCTATAGTATTGTCATTGCTTAGTAAAGCGTTGATGACTTGACTAATGCGGCAAGGAATAATAACTTCAAAAAACAGAAAAACGAATAAAGTCGATGATGCTTGAAAATTATCCTACAAAAATGATACGAACTTATGTTGGAAGTGAATCATTGATAACCAAACACCTTGGTATAATGCAATAACGATTAAAACAGTGGTATATGTATAGTTTGTAAAAAATATAAGATGTATCTGCAAAACTCAAAATAGAGGTAATAATAGGAATAGGATGGGAATTATAAAAATGTTCAGGATTACCTTGACACCACTGGCGTATAGTAGCTCTCGTTTCAAGACTGAATCCAATATGGCTGCAACTGACACGTGTTTTCTGTGGTACTTGGCGCCAGAAAGTGAGATTTTTCTAGAATGTTCACCTTGCTTGATGAATCCTATGATGAGAATCCTTTTCAAAGATGACCAATGTGGGAATCCTTTTCGAAGTTGATCCAAAATGGTGTGAATCCTCTTTAAAGATGCTCAATTGTTGGATATCTGCTCTAGAAGATGATCAAATTTTGTGAATCCGTTCTTCAAGATGATCAATTTTGTGAATCCGCTCTTGAAGATGATCAAAATGGTGTATATCCGGCTCGAAGACGACCAAATGGTTGGGAGTCTTCTTCGAAGGATCAAAATGCTGAATATCCTAGCTCGAAGGACCAAATGGATGGGGGAGTTTGGACCTATGGAGATCTATAAGCACGCGGTGGGCTTATCTGCGATCTGTTAGCGGTATCCAAATCTCGGATTGCTAGCTTGCATCCAATTCCTTTGATAGCGTATATTGCGCCAAAACACGTCGAAGGACCTTTTTGTTATTAATCACTTAATAACAATTTTTTATTTTCATATAAATTGTACATATTTCATATAATCATACATATTTTCGTATAATAAATTTTTTATTTAATGTCAGAAAAGCAGCGAAACACTATTATTCTTACAGAAAAAATTTATTATACAAATACACTGACGAATTACAATGATTGATATTTGAATGAATCACTAATAGTATCGATGCTACGTTGATGTAATTCACTATTAAAAAATATCTTTATAATATTTTAATCTAATATTAATTTTAATTATATTTCAAAATGTTAGCTAATGTTTACTGTTCAAAGTGCGAGTTAATAATGAATATTTTAATAGTGTCAGCAACGTACATCGATGCAACAGGCGTTTGTCATGACAGCAAAGTGGTTCACCTTGAAACCGAACTAGTATGCTTTGATACACAGTACCATTGTACAAAAGATGATGATTTTGTTAGTTTATTAAATAACAAAGCAAAAAATATAACATAAAATAATTAAACAAAAGAATTCTTGGTGAATAAAAACTAAATTACAAAAAATTAGATTCTAAATGAAATACATTAATGAAGGCAAAATATCTGTATTGAAATATAGATTGTGAATGCGTTCATTAACAGGTATTAAATCTCGTTTCGACATCGTTGATTTCAGTGCGTTGTAGTCTATTATTACCTTAAATGGTCGTCCTAGTAAATATACTCGAAATCTCTTTACGGATTCTACTACTGCGAGAGTTTCCATTTCGTAGCTGTGATATTTCTGTTCTGCTGGTGTCGATTGTCTACTGAAATAAGCAACTGGATTTAATATTTTCTTATCATTGTATTGTAATAAAATACCTGCTATTCCATAGTTGCTTGCGTCACAGTGTAATTTATGTTTTGCGTTAACATCATGCAACTGTACTAATGGTCTGCTTGTTAACTTTTCTCGTAGTTCGTCAAAAGCATTTTCTTGTTCTTTCGCTCATACGAATTCATTGTCTTTCTTCGTTAATGCTGTTAACGGTTTTGCGATATTTGCGAAGTCCTGAATAAATCTGCGGAAATAGCTGCATAAACTTATGAATCTACGTACTTCGTGTGCATTCTTCCGAGTCTGGTAGTTCTTTACTGCATCTATTTTCCTTTGTCCTGGTTTTATTCCTTCTCGACTTGTCTCATATCCTAGGTAGTCTATTGTTTCAATAAAGAAATAGCATTTCTTTAACTTCAATGTTAACCCATATTCCTTGATTACTTCAAAAAATCTTTTTATTACTGTCATACCTTGTTCAATAGTCTTGCTCGGTATTAAGATATCTTCCATGTAAACTAGAATTTCACCTAGTGCAAAGTTCTGTTTAACTCGGGTCATCAATCTGTTGAATATCATTGGCGCGTTGACTAATCCGATTGGCAAATTCTTGAATTGATACAATCCACTGCTAGTTATGAATGCGGTTAAATGTTTTGAATTTTCTGACATTCTTATCTGGTGATATCCACTTGCCATATCTAGGGTTGTAAAGTACCGATTGCCTGCTAGTTGATTCAGCTGGTCGTCTATTAAAGCCATTGGGAATTCTTCACGTTTTGTTTTAGCGTTTAATCTTCTGTAATCAACCACTAAACGTTCTTCTCCAGTCTTTTTCTGTACCAGTATCATGGGACTTGAATATTCCGATGTAGATTCTTCTATGATTCTAGCATCTAACAATTCTTTTTCTTCTTTTTCAACTTTTTGAATTTGTGCATAAGGTAATCTGTATGGTCGACTCCTAATTGGTTCTTTGTCCGTTAATTCTATTTTCATTTCCACAAGGTTAGTTGTTCCTGGTTCATAAATGTTTTTCGCGAAACATTCACGATTTTCAACTATCATTTCACATAAATTTTTTTTTTCCTTTTCAGATAAATTAGTCTGTATATTTATCGCTGACTTTTCTATTGGCTCGATAAATTTAATCTTGTTCACGTGTGAAATTGTTTTGTTTTTCTTGTCATCATCAACGTTTACTTCATTATTTGATTTTATGATTACCTCTCCATTTTTAATTACGATTATTAGTTTGCTGTTCGATAAGGCACTTCTTCCAATAATTATATCGTTATCCTGAGCCTTATTCGGTACTAATAGAATTTCGCACATTACATCAATTCCGTCGATCGTAATTATTGATTTACGTTTTCCAAGAGAGTTACATGTTCCTTGGCCAAAACCAATTAATGTCACGTTGTGATTCATAAATTTCATATTAATTTTCCTTGCGATATCTTCTCTTATCGTCACAACTTTACTTTCAAGATCTAAAACTGCGTTAATATTAAGACCATCTATCTGTACTACTTTACAAAACATACCTTCGATATTTTGCTTTTTAGTTTCACATTTCATTTGTCTCTTTGGCTCTTCTTTAGCTTCTGTCTTAACTATTGACTTAGTTCTGCATGTAGAAGCTTCATGTCCGTGACGTAGACATTTTGTACATTTTTGTCCATCATTACATTTCTTGTTTGGACAGTTTCTGGCTATATGACCTATATTATTACACAAATAACATTTCCTTATTTCACATCGTACCTGCTGTGTTTCGTCTGGTTTCTCATGAGAAATTCTTTGTTCGTTCTTTGACATGGTTGACTTTCCAGGTCGTGAATATTCTTGTTGATACTTTAGTTGACTAATCGTTTCTTCGTAGACCTTAATCTGTTCCATCAATTCGTTTAAATCAGCATATTTAACTAACAAAAGCGTACGAATCATATCTGAGTCATTTAGTCCACTAATGATGTACTTCTGTATCGCGACGTTTGACAGCTTTCCTTTTTTAGCAATTGCAATAATCGAATAGAAATATTCCTTAATAGTTTCGTCTCGTTGTTTAGTTCTTTTTGTCAACTGCATATGAATCTTACTTTCATCTTCATTGTTAGGGAACGATTTGACAAAAGCTTGTAAAAATAAGTAGATGTTAGTGTAATATTCATCTATAGTTTCATACCAGAGTTTCGCCGGTCCTTTTAACTTTGACGCAACATGCAATATCAGCATCTTCTCAGTCCAATTGTAGGTTTCTGCGATATTCTTTATCTTCTTAATCCATTTTGTTGAATTTAAGCTATTTATGTTAGTCGGGTCAAACTCGGGTAACATTGAGATGACTTCTTTAATACTGTATTGATTCTGTTCAGTATTACTTCTTGGTAAGCTGAAAGATTAATTAAAAATTATTTTCTCACGTTCTAATAATTCTTTTTCCTTGTTTACTAGATTCCTTTCCCAGTGTAAATATTCTCTTTGAACGTCCAGTAAATTTCTTTCTTGACTTAAGTCGTCAGCCATGTTGGATCTGTGCGTATCTGACACTTCGATGTCGATATCGATCGGACTAGCGTTGCGACGACTACCTTGAGAACTATGATCTGTCATAATCCCTGTTGTCGGTTGATTCTGCTTTTTGCTATCTAACTCGGACTTAAACCTTACTAAGTTAGTTAGATTCCTTGCTAAATGACAAAAATCCTTTATTTGTCACTCAGGTTCCCAGGTGGAGTTGTATGTGCCTCGTTTAAAGTTCACACTCTGACGCAACTCTGTTCTGCGTATATTTGGGTGTGGTCTATGACGTCACTACAGTTCCTTTGTTGTCGTAATTCGATAATTATACCTCTAAAATCCACTGTGATTTATTGTATAATTATTAATTACGCTTTTACTCTTTCCTTATTTTCAACTTTGACCTTTTGCACTTTTGTTCTCTTAGAGATTAGCTCATTCAAAATTAAAACAGAGCAATGCCAGTCTCTTGATCATAAAAATCACTTTATCTTATTTAATTTCACGATTTAATCTTTTTAAATTCTGAAAACTGTAAGGCCCTAAAGCCTATAAAAGGAGGTATTTGTCAGGATCTGTGTTTATGCGTAGAATAAATTAAACAGAAGTTAAAATTAATATGATTTAATAACTAAATATAAAACTGATACAAATTATTAGGTGTTGTTACTTTAACATTCCTCAAGAGACTGCCTTCTGATTATACTGTATATCAAGTACATTCAACTTAATAACTATTTTACAATATAAATTCAAATTTTGGCGGGTATAATAATCTTATGCTTATATATATAAATATATTTGTACTATCATAAAAGGTCTCATTCTATAGCAGTTATCATACTCCGCTTGTATCCTGTGCTGCTGCCCTCGCAGCGTCAGGGTGTACCGATCGGTAAGCGCCTTCCTCACCACTTCGAAACTCTCGTCTCGCTAAGCACTTCGTTGTTCTCGACGTGTGCTTCGGCCGGCCCAATCAGGTTCTGCATACAAACCAGTGCCTTGCACTGCTCGTCCAAGTTGTTTGTTACCAATCCTGTCTATTTGCCGCAAAAATTTCTTTGGATTGTCTTTCCCATCATATTTTGGAATTAGCTGCAGACCCTCTAGCAGCCTGTTGTGCCTCCCACTTGGCCTAGGGGTAGTCCCCGTTGCGTCTATTCCGTTGTTCGGCATGATGGATATATATTTAAAATATCACTGGTGGTTTGTTGATTTAAATTATTCCCACTTTCAGCTGTCACCAAATGTAACCCTCGCCGTCACTTATTGTAATGAACGCTAGACTGTTGGCAATTAAATTAGTTGGAAAGATAATTTTAGCACTTAAACAAAAAGCATTCCACAAGAAATTTAAATCAACCGGACAAATAGAATGTAGCACTTATCAGTGGTAGGTAAAAGGTGCGGGGGGGTAATAGCGGTTAGGTCAAATAATATGGACGGCGACTGGATACGAGTACTTCGAAAATGGGGTGATAAATTAATAGCACGGGTCCCGCTCTAAAGGTGTGGACCGTGTGTATCTATGTATAATTGTGTATTTGACGATTTCGACTAATCGGTAAAATCACGTAATTTTAAAATGTGGCATTAGCATAATAAAACATCAATACAGGGTTTAGTTCTTTTAGGTTATATCGAGCTGTCAAAATATGTTATCAGCCAGAGCACCTCGGGTAACAAAACAGGGAAAGACAAAGAAGTGAATCCCGGGTAATACTAAAAGTCGAAGCCCCGGTACTTACATGCGCGTCCCGCTAGGGCGATACTAACACCACGCGCCAAAACTCAGGAACTTGAACCAACGCTATTTAGGGAACTGATTAATCACGAACTAACTAAACCGCGGATTCTCTCAAATGAACGAGTAGAGGTTCCGCGAGCATAAGGAGAAGCTAACACAGTAGGGTAGTTAATGCACGAGAGAAATTGGGACACGTCTGTGTATAAAGGCGTATGTCCGTATATTTATATAAAAGCAGTAACGTATATAATCAAGTACTTTACAATTCGTAGTTTTTCGATCTCCTCAAATGCTTAGATGACGGTCGATTGGAACACAATTCAAAAATTTAACTACAACACGTAGGTTTTCATGCACAATTTTATAAGGAACTATTGATTATAGGTCAACGAGCTGGCACTAATTATATAATTGTTGCGAATCGGAATTGTTGGTATAGCAAATAATCGCTAATTGGTCTAATAGGAAAACGTGGTAGGATTTCTCAAGATTATTCAGGATTATCTTCGCTGAGAACCGTGATTAGACTGCCTAAAATCTAAGTTGGCGACATATTTCGTTCTTAATTAGTATGAATGAATTAGCAAGAGACGCTATATCGCCATCTCAGGTGTACGGTGCTCATAAAACTTATATATTGATTCTCGGACTTAGGTTCTTTAGGGGCACTTAGGGTACAATTATGCCTCTCGCTCTGTCTTATGACATTAGTAGTGCCATCTCATTGACACATGTGTTTCTTAAGGTTGAGTCGAGTTCATTACGTAAGTTGCTAGGGTTGTTTACTTGTTACTTAAATAATGAACCTCGCATATTTTTATATATCTAATACTATTAAATTTGAGGAACCACATTGAACCAGAAATTGGAATAAATCCGCGTAATAAAGTCCCGCGGATTACATATGCCCCTTCCACAAAAACTGAAACTGTATCTCTACAGTTTCTGTTTCAAATAAAATATGAAAAAAAAACTCGTTACATGTTCGTGCGTTCCTCAAATTTGTATACCATCTATTTAGAATGTATATGAATAGTTCTATAAGGGATTGTCCTAAATAGCCTAAAAAATACTAATAAAATTGAAGGATATTATAATTGTCTGTTGGTTTTTGTCTGTAATTATTTGTATACTCATATATATATGTTATATATCATATATTTATATACTCATATATACATATATTTATATGTTTATATATATATATATATATATATTTATATATATTTTTTTTTTTTTTTTGTTGTAGGGGAGGGGAAACCTTCCAAGGCTAGCTCCTGCGCGGCAAGAAGTGTTGGATTCGCCCTCATCTCGAGGCCGCCTACCAACTAAAACCACCTCTCCTTACTCGCCTAGAATTCAGCCTGGAACCGCATAATGCATTACTTCAATTACTTCCATTACTGGTTCTTAATACCCGATTTCTCTATGTTTTCGTACTGGCGTCCACTTCTTTCGTTTTAAGTATTTTCGTAGCGAAGGCTTGAACCGCGTTCCAGTACCCTTGCTTTTCCAGCATTATATTGACAATATTATCTGCTGTCAATATGGTTCCTGTCGTCGTTCGTACTACTTGTCTTAAAGTCGCCCATCGGTCGCACATAAGGAACGGTTGTTCCGGTGTATCTACCTGCTCACAGTACCAGCACATGTCGGTCTCTCTCTTTCTGAATCGCTTCAGGTAGCTCCCGAAACATCCATGCCCTCCGAGCAGTTGTGTTACAAAATAATCAACTTCTCCGTGCTTTTGATTTACCCATGTGCCTATGTTCTTTATCAGCCTTTTTGTCCACATTGCCCTTCGGGTATCCTTCTCCCACTCTTTCTGCCAATTCTGCACTGTTTCTGACCTTAGTTCTTGGCGTTTCACCTCTCTGTGCATAAACACCTTTTTCCTCTTTTCCACCATTAGTGCCAGTGGTACTATTCCGGTAATCACTTGCACCGCTTCTGCCGAAATGGTTCGACAAGCACTGCCAACGCGTATTGCCGTTCTGCGTTGTACACCTATCAGCATACTCCTGTACTTTTTGTGCCTCATTACTTCTTCCAATACCGGTGCAGCATACAGCATTACTGAGTGTACTACAGAAGCTAGCACCCGTCTCTTATTTGCCTTGGGACCCTTCAGATTTGGCATCAATCAGCTTAGCGTCATCAATTTCTCTTCGGATTTCCTAGCTGTTTGAATAACATGCTGCTTCATACTTGAGTTTCTTGCAATGTAAAGCCCCAGGTACCTTAATTTATATATATATAAATATATTTTTACTATCATGAAAGGTCTTATTCTTCTGCGATAATTCGCTATAATAAAGTCAAGAAATTTAAAAACTGAGTGTCACTTTATTGGAATTTATTTAAAATTAATTTTACTATCAAAGATTTTTGTATAAACACAAGTAATAATTTTATTTATTTTAAAGGTTTTACCTAGTTAAAGATATTTCACCACTCACTAAGAACTCACTAAGTCTAGGGCATAGTGTGAGCTGGTATAAACTACCAATGGACTTCTCAGATCCCCCAGGTAAATAATATTTGAAGATTCATGTCGAATAGATAAATAAGATTACTTTCTTTCGATTAAAACTATCCATGTTTATGTTTGATGGTACTTATTTTATATTTACAAGGTTTGGCGGTTCGGAGCCTGTGTGAAGAAGAACCATGCGTGATATTCATCATACTATAGCATCAGTAATTAATTTCATTTATCTTACAGACATTGGATCTGCCTCTGGGTCTGCTAGATTACACAATAAAGACGCAAATGATAATAATCTCAGAAATAAATTACAAAGCACTAAGAAGCCGTCTTTGCGTGTCCGATCAATGGACGAACTTCTTAAACCTACTTATAGAACAAATTAGGAGACGAAAGTTAGTAAACGTAAAAAACTTTTAATAAATCACTATTCACATTTTTATTTTAATGTAGAATTAATTTTTAAATAAAAATACTGCATCGTATTTGTTCATAAACGCATTCAATATTCATATTAATATATAAATATCTTGCCTTTATTTTTTGATTAATGTTATTTTTAAGAATTTTTTTGTTAAACATTTACATTTTATGCGTATTTGTTTTTATACTCAGATACAACGCTCCCTTTGAGTGGTATTGAACCTTTCTCATGCAAACTGCCTCTGTGTCACGACCACATTTCTACTAGGCATCGACACTACGTTTATGTTCGTATTTCATCATTATTAACTGAGCCATCAAACAGTCAGCACGCTTTAACCTTTGGTGCATAAACAAAAGTAATATCAATTTCAAATATTAAAAAATAATTAAAACCGAGAGTTACATCAACATAGTGTCGAAACTAGTATTTTGATCAGTTAAAATATTTAATCAATCCATGTAATCCAATAGTGTAGTTGTAAAATAAATGTATTCTGGAAAGTTCTTTTGTTTCGCTGTTTCTGCTGATATAAATAAAAAATTGTTATTTATAAATTAATAACAAAAAGGTCCTTCATAAATAAATTGTGCGCACCCTAAGCTATTGAAAGGAACTGAGCGCCCCCGAGCCGCTCGAGAACTTTGATACCGCCGACAGATCATAAATACGCTCTAGCCAGCCTATAGATCTAGACAAGGTCCAAACTCCCCAACTATTTTGGTCATCTTCGAACCGGATATTCATCAGCAAGGTGAACATACCAGCAAAAAACCTCATTTTTGCGCCCAATTCTTATAAGAAACTACGCATCCGTTGCAGCTATTTTGGATTCAATTTTGAACAAAGAACTTTCAAGGTATTCCTGAACATTCTTATAATTTCCACCTATCCTTAATATTATCTCTATTTTGGGTTTTTGCAGTTACATTTTATTTTTTATAAACTTTTACATATACCACGGTTTAGTTGTTAATGCATTATTTCAAGGTGTTTGGCCATCAATGAATTTATATTATTCTTTGCGTCATTCATGCGTCATACTCGCTCGAATATTATCGTTTATTTGGTTTTCCTTTGTAGTTAATAAGCCGTTGCCTCCTTTAATCCAGTCATTTAACGTCAATACTAGACTATGACTGTTTTGAGCAATGTATTTCGTGTTATTTGAACACAGTTTTGCATCCTATACTTTAAGTCATTTACCGTTCTACTACTGGACTGTGTAGGGCATATATACTAATTGCATTTGGTAAGCGAATACTCCTATTCCATTGTAAACGTTTGAATATACATTCAAACTAGCCTATCTGTGTACTGGAACACATAAATCGTATTACGTCTGTTACGCCCACGACTCATATTATTTCTAACAATAATATACAAAACAAATCATTTTTAAATATTAAATTTAAAAAAGAATCATAAAGATTATTTAAAGCGACATTCACAATGTCGTTAAAAACTTTAAATACAAAAGTACATCAAATCAAATTATCATTAAAACAATGCAGCAAGGCTATTGAAAATATTGATATAACAGATTCATCCACGTACGATGTGGAAGAAATAAAAATTTGGTATAAACAATGGCAACCACTAATGTCTTCAATTAATAAAGTTCATGCACAAATGCATGAATTAGTTGAAGATCAAGCTGATATAGATCGCATTGATAGCGAAAATAAAGATTTTTCTACACAATACATTAATATAGGAAAAATTATCAATAAAATTATTTCAGCTTCTGAATCACTTGCAATTCAGACAGTATCTACACCTGATACAAAACCATCAGTATCTTCAGATAAGGACATGCATTTATCCTTAATTAACCTTCCAACGTTTTTCGGGAAACATAGAACAATGGGATGAATTTAAAGCCACATTTGTAAGCTTGCTTCACAATCAAGTTAAATACTCTAATCAGTTCGCATCGAGACTCCTTAGTGAGTGCACGTGTTTACAATGAACAAAACAATAAAATAAATAGTGATTTTTTTTTTGAAAATTATAATATTTTTTTCTTTTTTTTTTGTGATTTATTTGTATTTAAATTATAATTTTATTATTATTAAGTGATATTACTAAAAAGTGAAGTAACTTTTATTTAATTATAACTGGTTAATTAACAATATGGATATGGAGGCTGAACCTCCCGATAAAAATCCGAACAATAAAAACAGTTCTGTGACTAACAAATCATTTCCTACAGAAAAAACATCCAGTGATATGGCAGAAAACTTAAATAACAATAGTGACAATGTTAAAAAAATATATAATAATTTATACAACACAGAAACAAAATATGACTCGTATAAAGTAATGATTGTTAAAAATAATAGTGATGGAAATACATTTTTTAGTTCTCTTAAATTAGCAGAAATAATTTGCAAAATTAGCAATAAATCTAATATAATAGAAATTAAAAAAGTGGGAAGAAATAGAGGAATCGTTCAATGTGCTAATGCAATACTAGCTAACGAAATTATTAAATCAACATTGCTGAAAAACAATGGATATGAAGCGTTTATCCCATTTTACTGGTGCACAAAAGTAGCTATTATAAAAGGTGTTGATATAGAATATTCGGAAGAAACCATTTTAAATAATATAGAGTGTCCACCTTTTAAAGTAACGAGAGTGCAAAGGTTAAATCGAAAACTAAGAGTTGACGGAGCTATAAAATATGAACCCAGTACAAGAGTGAAATTATTCTTTGAAAGACTTGCAATTCCTGCTTATGTTTACATGTGGAGAGTGAGACGAGCATGTGAACCATTTGTACAACAGACGATACAATGTTATAATTGTTTTAAATTTGGACATGCAGCCACAAAATGTAGAGCAAAAGTAGCATAATGTAAATTCTGCGGAAGTGAAGATCATTTACGTACTGCATGCACATCTCCTAATCCGACATGCATAAATTGTAAACTTAACCACGAGGCTACAGAAAATGAATGTCCTGAAAAAAAAAGACAAATAAAGATAAAAGATCTCATGGCCCAACACAATCTCAGTTTTTATGAAGCAAAATTAGAATTAACAAAAAAAAATACAGACTATTTATACTCAGTAAGAACTCAAAACTCTTTTGAAGCTCTAAACTACAATGAGACTTTTCCCAATATCACTAATAAATACAATAGTATTAACATAATTCCAACATACAAACCAAACCCTTTAACCAGAAGAACCAATACCAGAGTGAATAAATCAAATACAGGTAACTCATTACAAAGATCTTACAGTCAACCACAACCTACGACATCCACTAAAGAACCAATTCCAAAAAGAAGAAGAGAAGAAAAGAAACCTAACAATGAAGAAAGTGACACATTCCTTAAGAAAACTAATCAAGGAAAAAACAGAAAGCAAATCATCCAAGAGGAACCTGATATTACAATGGAAAACAATGATAATGATACCTGCTATAAATCAATATATAATAAAAATAATGATGACAAAATTAAAGATACAAACAAAGACCCTAATAATACATCCCAATCTCTTAGAAGCTACAAGAAACAAATATCTAGTGTACAATGGCCAAACTCGTAAGAAAACATCAATATATAAAATAATTTTTTTTTTTAATAAAAACTCTATTCACATCACTAAACCTAATCGGTTAATAAATTTACTAAAATATTAAATCAACAACAATTATATAAACATAAAGAAAAAATAAAATATATAAATAAATCGAAAAACAAGACATCAGATATAAAAATTAATCATTAATTAAAACAGTTAAAATGATAAATTTTATTCAATGGAATTGCAGAGGAGTCAGATATATTAAAGAGGAACTACAACATATGTTACAGAAGCATAACATACATATATGCATACTATCAGAAACGTTTTTAACAAAAAATCTCAATTTCAACATCAAAGGCTATTTTATTGAAAGAGAAGATAGGATACAGAATACAAACTATAATCCCCACGGAGGTGTTGCTATCTTGATTCATAAATCTATAAAATATAAACGAGTAATGCTAAATAACCTATTAAATTCGGTCGAAATAGCTGGAATAATTTTAACACATAACGAAACTGATGTAATATGTATTTTATCAATCTATGCTAAACCGAATCATAAACTATCTAATTCAAACTGGTCACAGATAAAACAACAAATAGATGTTCCTGTTATACTTGCTGGAGATTTTAACGCTTGGGACTAATCTTGCTTGGGATTTAAATTGTCCAGGTAGTCAGTATGAAGGTAACGAATTGTTAGATTTCATAGAAAACGAAAATCTAAATATTATGAACGATGATAAACCAACTAGAGTAAGCAATCTCAGTACAAGGGACAGTATATTGGATCTCACATTGGTATCAATGACGGTAACACAACAAATTACTTCGTGGGAAGTTCTTGCAGATAGCTTAGGTAGTGATCACTACCTAATTTTTTTCTGTCTGAATGACTATATTAAAGACCGTTACAATACATCAGAATATTTAACGAGGAGAAATTTCCGAAAAGCAGATTAGGAGAAATATAGCCTTGAAATAGAAAGCAGAATTTCAAACCTTACCACAAATGGAATTACAAGTAATCCCCAATATGTTGAAAACAAATACAACCAATTTAAAAATGTTATTAATGATTTGGCAGACATACATATTCCATCTACCAGATTGTATAATAAAACTCTTAATAAAATAAAACCGTCTTGGTGGGACACAGAGTGCAATAAAATGATAGCTCAAAGAAAATTAGCACTAACTATTTTTAATAAAAACATGACAATGGCGAATTATTTAAATTATAAAAAACATCAAGCTAAAACCAGACGATATTTTAGAGCCAGAAAAAAAATAGAATGGCAAAATTTCTGCGAGAATTTAAACCCAAACACAACAACCAACATTGTCTGGAGTAATATAAGAAAAATTAACAATAAAAGCTATAGTACTAAAATGATAAGTGATAATGAAAATTTAATAGAAGAATTCATTAAAAAAAAATTTCCACAGTACAACAATTCAAATATTACTACCACTACCACCGTAAAAGATAATTTTCTAGATAATAACATAAATAAAAATAAAGTAAATTTCGCGTTAAATCAAAATAAAAACAGTAGCACAGGATTTGATAGAATAAATTACAAAATGATACAAAACTTACCTGACAATGCAATAAATCATCTTACACAAATATATAATCTGTCATTAAACACTGCTGATATACCATTAGACTGGAAAAAAACATATCGTTGTTCCTATATTAAAACCAGGAAAAATCCAAACAAAGAAGAATCATTCAGACCAATTACTTTACTATCATGTATGGGCAAAACTATGGAATCAATCAGTTCGCATCGGGACTCCTTAGTGAGTGCACGTGTTTACAATAAACAAAACAATAAAATAAATAGTGATCTTTTTTTGCAAATTATAATATTTTTTTCGTTTTTTTTTTGTGATTTATTTGTATTTAAATTATAATTTTATTATTATTAAGTGATATTAATAAAAAGTGAAGTAACTTTTATTTAATTATCACTGGTTAATTAACAATATGGATATGGAGGCTGAACCTCCCGATAAAAATCCGAACAACAAAAACAACTCTGTGACTAACAAATCATTTCCTACAGATAAAACATTCAGTGATATAACAGAAAACTTAAATAACAATAGTGACAATGTTAAAAAAATATATAATAATTTATACAACACAGAAACAAAATATGACTCGTATAAAGTAATGATTGTTAAAAATAATAGTGATGGAAATACATTTTTTAGTTCTCTTAAATTAGCAGAAATAATTTGTAAAATTAGCAATAAATCTAATATAATAGAAATTAAAAAAGTGGGAAGAAATAGAGGAATCGTTCAATGTGCTAATGCAATACTAGCTAACGAAATTACCAAATCAACATTGCTGAAAAACAATGGATATGAAGCGTTTATCCCATTTTACTGGTGCACAAAAGTAGCTATTATAAAAGGTGTTGATATAGAATATTCGGAAGAGACAATTTTAAATAATATAGAGTGTCCACCTTTTAAAGTAACGATAGTGCAAAGGTTAAATCGAAAACTAAGAGTTGACGGAGCTATAAAATATGAACCCAGTACAACAGTGAAATTATTCTTTGAAGGACTTGCTATTCCTGCTTATGTTTACATGTGGATAGTGAGACGAGCATGTGAACCATTTGTACAACAGACGATACAATGTTATAATTGTTTTAAATTTGGACATGCAGCCACAAAATGTAGAGCAAAAGTAGCAAAATGTAAATTCTGCGAAAGTGAAGATCATTTACGTACTGCATGCACATCTCCTAATCCGACATGCATAAATTGTAAACTTAACCACGAGGCTACAGACAATGAATGTCCTGAAAAAAAAAGACAAATCAAGATAAAAGATCTCATGGCCCAACATAATCTAATTTTTTATGTAGCAAAATTAAAATTAACAGAAAAAAATACTGACTATTTATACTCAGTAAGAACTCAAAACTCTTTTGAAGCTCTAAACTACAATGAGACTTTTCCCAATATCAATAATAAATACAATAGTATTAACATAATTCCAACATACAAACCAAACCCTTTAACCAGAAGAACCAATACCAGAGTGAATAAATCAAATACAGGTAACTCATTACAAAGATCTTACAGTCAACCACAACCTACGACATCCACTAAAGAACCAATTAAAAAAGAAGAAGAGAAGAAAAGAAACCTAACAATGAAGAAAGTGACACATTCCTTAAGAAAACTAATCAAGGAAAAAACAGAAAGCAAATCATCCAAGAGGAACCTGATATTACAATGGAAAACAATGATAATGATACCTGCTATAAATCAATATATAATAAAAATAATGATGACAAAATTAAAGATACAAACAAAGACCCTAATAATACATCCCAATCTCTTAGAAGCTACAAGAAACAAATATCTAGTGTACAATGGCCAAACTCGTAAGAAAACATCTATATATAAATTAAGTTTATTTTTTAATAAAAACTCTATTCACATCACTAAACCTAATCGGTTAATAAATTTACTAAAATATTAAATCAACAGCAATTATATAAACATAAAGAAAAAATAAAATATATAAATAAATCGAAAAACAAGACATCAGATATAAAAATTAATCATTAATTAAAACAGTTAAAATGATAATTTTTATTCAATGGAATTGCAGAGGAGTCAGATATATTAAAGAGGAACTACAACATATGTTACAGAAGCATAACATACATATATGCATACTATCAGAAACGTTTTTAACAAAAAATCTCAATTTCAACATCAAAGGCTATTTTATTGAAAGAGAAGATAGGATACAGAATACAAACTCTAATCCCCACGGGGGTGTTGCTATCTTGATTCATAAATCTATAAAATATAAACGAGTAATGCTAAATAACCCATTTAATTCGGTCGAAATAGCTGGAATAATTTTAACACATAACGAAACTGATGTAATATGTATTTTAACAATCTATGCTAAACCGAATCATAAACTATCTAATTCTAATTGGTCACAGATAAAACAACAAATAGATGTTCCTGTTATACTTGCTGGAGATTTTAACGCTTGGGACTGATCTTGCTTGGGATTTAAATTGTCCAGGTAGTCAGTATGAAGGTAACGAATTGTTAGATTTCATAGAAAACGAAAATCTAAATATGATCAACGATGATAAACCAACTAGAGTAAGCAATCTCAGTACAAGGGACAGTATATTGGATCTCACATTGGTATCAATGACGTTAACACAACAAATTACTTCGTGGCAAGTTCTTGCAGATAGCTCAGGTAGTTACATCAACATAGTGTCGAAACTAG
This sequence comes from Panorpa germanica, assembly GCA_963678705.1. Lineage (NCBI taxonomy): Eukaryota > Metazoa > Arthropoda > Insecta > Mecoptera > Panorpidae > Panorpa > Panorpa germanica. The sequence goes on along the minus strand of OY783216.1, from coordinate 16,026,386 downwards.
TATTTTGATCAGTTAAAATATTTAATCAATCCATGTAATCCAATAGTGTAGTTGTAAAATAAATGTATTCTGGAAAGTTCTTTTGTTTCGCTGTTTCTGCTGATATAAATAAAAAATTGTTATTTATAAATTAATAACAAAAAGGTCCTTCATAAATAAATTGTGCGCACCCTAAGCTATTGAAAGGAACTGAGCGCCCCCGAGCCGCTCGAGAACTTTGATACCGCCGACAGATCATAAATACGCTGTAGCCAGCCTATAGATCTAGACAAGGTCCAAACTCCCCAACTATTTTGGTCATCTTCGAACCGGATATTCATCAGCAAGGTGAACATACCAGCAAAAAACCTCATTTTTGCGCCCAATTCTTATAAGAAACTACGCATCCGTTGCAGCTATTTTGGATTCAATTTTGAACAAAGAACTTTCAAGGTATTCCTGAACATTCTTATAATTTCCACCTATCCTTAATATTATCTCTATTTTGGGTTTTTGCAGTTACATTTTATTTTTTATAAACTTTTACATATACCACGGTTTAGTTGTTATTGCATTATTTCAAGGTGTTTGGCCATCAATGAATTTATAACATTCTTTGCGTCATTCATGCGTCATACTCGCTCGAATATTATCGTTTATTTGGTTTTCCTTTGTAGTTAATAAGCCGTTGCCTCCTTTAATCCAGTCATTTAACGTCAATACTAGACTATGACTGTTTTGAGCAATGTATTTCGTGTTATTTGAACACAGTTTTGCATCCTATACTTTAAGTCATTTACCGTTCTACTACTGGACTGTGTAGGGCATATATACTAATTGCATTTGGTAAGCGAATACTCCTATTCCATTGTAAACGTTTGAATATACATTCAAACTAGCCTATCTGTGTACTGGAACACATAAATCGTATTACGTCTGTTACGCCCACGACTCATATTATTTCTAACAATAATATACAAAACAAATCATTTTTAAATATTAAATTTAAAAAAGAATCATAAAGATTATTTAAAGCGACATTCACAATGTCGTTAAAAACTTTAAATACAAAAGTACATCAAATCAAATTATCATTAAAACAATGCAGCAAGGCTATTGAAAATATTGATATAACAGATTCATCCACGTACGATGTGGAAGAAATAAAAATTTGGTATAAACAATGGCAACCACTAATGTCTTCAATTAATAAAGTTCATGCACAAATGCATGAATTAGTTGAAGATCAAGCTGATATAGATCGCATTGATAGCGAAAATAAAGATTTTTCTACACAATACATTAATATAGGAAAAATTATCAATAAAATTATTTCAGCTTCTGAATCACTTGCAATTCAGACAGTATCTACACCTGATACAAAACCATCAGTATCTTCAGATAAGGACATGCATTTATCCTTAATTAACCTTCCAACGTTTTTCGGGAAACATAGAACAATGGGATGAATTTAAAGCCACATTTGTAAGCTTGCTTCACAATCAAGTTAAATACTCTAATCAGTTCGCATCGAGACTCCTTAGTGAGTGCACGTGTTTACAATGAACAAAACAATAAAATAAATAGTGATTTTTTTTTTGAAAATTATAATATTTTTTTCTTTTTTTTTTGTGATTTATTTGTATTTAAATTATAATTTTATTATTATTAAGTGATATTACTAAAAAGTGAAGTAACTTTTATTTAATTATAACTGGTTAATTAACAATATGGATATGGAGGCTGAACCTCCCGATAAAAATCCGAACAATAAAAACAGTTCTGTGACTAACAAATCATTTCCTACAGAAAAAACATCCAGTGATATGGCAGAAAACTTAAATAACAATAGTGACAATGTTAAAAAAATATATAATAATTTATACAACACAGAAACAAAATATGACTCGTATAAAGTAATGATTGTTAAAAATAATAGTGATGGAAATACATTTTTTAGTTCTCTTAAATTAGCAGAAATAATTTGCAAAATTAGCAATAAATCTAATATAATAGAAATTAAAAAAGTGGGAAGAAATAGAGGAATCGTTCAATGTGCTAATGCAATACTAGCTAACGAAATTACCAAATCAACATTGCTGAAAAACAATGGATATGAAGCGTTTATCCCATTTTACTGGTGCACAAAAGTAGCTATTATAAAAGGTGTTGATATAGAATATTCGGAAGAAACCATTTTAAATAATATAGAGTGTCCACCTTTTAAAGTAACGAGAGTGCAAAGGTTAAATCGAAAACTAAGAGTTGACGGAGCTATAAAATATGAACCCAGTACAAGAGTGAAATTATTCTTTGAAAGACTTGCAATTCCTGCTTATGTTTACATGTGGAGAGTGAGACGAGCATGTGAACCATTTGTACAACAGACGATACAATGTTATAATTGTTTTAAATTTGGACATGCAGCCACAAATTGTAGAGCAAAAGTAGCATAATGTAAATTCTGCGGAAGTGAAGATCATTTACGTACTGCATGCACATCTCCTAATCCGACATGCATAAATTGTAAACTTAACCACGAGGCTACAGACAATGAATGTCCTGAAAAAAAAAGACAAATCAAGATAAAAGATCTCATGGCCCAACATAATCTAATTTTTTATGTAGCAAAATTAAAATTAACAGAAAAAAATACTGACTATTTATACTCAGTAAGAACTCAAAACTCTTTTGAAGCTCTAAACTACAATGAGACTTTTCCCAATATCAATAATAAATACAATAGTATTAACATAATTCCAACATACAAACCAAACCCTTTAACCAGAAGAACCAATACCAGAGTGAATAAATCAAATACAGGTAACTCATTACAAAGATCTTACAGTCAACCACAACCTACGACATCCACTAAAGAACCAATTCCAAAAAGAAGAAGAGAAGAAAAGAAACCTAACAATGAAGAAAGTGACACATTCCTTAAGAAAACTAATCAAGGAAAAAACAGAAAGCAAATCATCCAAGAGGAACCTGATATTACAATGGAAAACAATGATAATGATACCTGCTATAAATCAATATATAATAAAAATAATGATGACAAAATTAAAGATACAAACAAAGACCCTAATATTACATCCCAATCTCTTAGAAGCTACAAGAAACAAATATCTAGTGTACAATGGCCAAACTCGTAAGAAAACATCAATATATAAAATAATTTTTTTTTTTAATAAAAACTCTATTCACATCACTAAACCTAATCGGTTAATAAATTTACTAAAATATTAAATCAACAACAATTATATAAACATAAAGAAAAAATAAAATATATAAATAAATCGAAAAACAAGACATCAGATATAAAAATTAATCATTAATTAAAACAGTTAAAATGATAAATTTTATTCAATGGAATTGCAGAGGAGTCAGATATATTAAAGAGGAACTACAACATATGTTACAGAAGCATAACATACATATATGCATACTATCAGAAACGTTTTTAACAAAAAATCTCAATTTCAACATCAAAGGCTATTTTATTGAAAGAGAAGATAGGATACAGAATACAAACTATAATCCCCACGGAGGTGTTGCTATCTTGATTCATAAATCTATAAAATATAAACGAGTAATGCTAAATAACCCATTAAATTCGGTCGAAATAGCTGGAATAATTTTAACACATAACGAAACTGATGTAATATGTATTTTATCAATCTATGCTAAACCGAATCATAAACTATCTAATTCAAACTGGTCACAGATAAAACAACAAATAGATGTTCCTGTTATACTTGCTGGAGATTTTAACGCTTGGGACTAATCTTGCTTGGGATTTAAATTGTCCAGGTAGTCAGTATGAAGGTAACGAATTGTTAGATTTCATAGAAAACGAAAATCTAAATATTATGAACGATGATAAACCAACTAGAGTAAGCAATCTCAGTACAAGGGACAGTATATTGGATCTCACATTGGAATCAATGACGGTAACACAACAAATTACTTCGTGGGAAGTTCTTGCAGATAGCTTAGGTAGTGATCACTACCCAAATTTTTTCTGTTTGAATGACTATAATAAAGACCGTTACCGTACATCTGAATATTTAACGAGGAGAAATTTCCAAAAAGCAGATTGGGAGAAATATAGCCTTGAAATAGAAAGCAGAATTTCAAACCTTAGCACAAATGGAATCACAAGTAATCCCCAAGATGTTGAAAACAAATACAACCAATTTAAAAATGTTATTAATAATTCGGCAGACATACATATTCCATCTACCAGATTGTATAATATAACTCCTAATAAAATAAAACCGTCTTGGTGGTACACAGAGTGCAATAAAATGATAGCTCAAAAAAAATTAGCACTAACTATTTTTAATAAAAACATAACAATAGCGAATTATTTAAATTATAAAAAACATCAAGCTATAACCAGACGATATTTTAGAGCCAGAAAAAAAATAGAATTACAAAATTTCTGCGAGAATTTAAACCCAATCACAACAACCAACATTGTCTGGAATAATATAAGAAAAATTAACAATAAAAGCTATAGTACTAAAAGGATAAGTGATAATGAAAATTTAATAGAAGAATTCATTAAAAAAAAATTTCCACAGAACAACAATTTAAATATTACTACCACCACCACCGTAAAAGATAATTTTCTAGATAATAACATAAATAAAAATGAAGTAAATTTCGCGTTAAATCATAATAAAAACAGTAGCACAGGATTTGATAGAATAAATTACAAAATGATACAAAACTTACCTGACAATGCAATAAATCATCTAACACAAATATATAATCTGTCATTAAACTCTGCTGATATGAAAAGATTACCTGAGTTACAATTTGCGTTTAGAAAAACAAGAAGTACGCAGCATAACTTAAACATATTGAATATCGATATTCAAAGAACATACAGTAAAAATCATTATATGATAGCTGCTTTCATTGACATTGAAGCTGCTTATGACAATGTTAATCTAAAATTATTAAAAGAAAAAGTAGAAAACATAGGTATATCTTCCAAAATATCCAACTGGATTATAAACTACTTCCAAAATAGAGAAATAACAGTTAGATACAATAATAAGTTAACTGGTCCTATACTATGTAATCACGGAATTCCACAAGGCTCAATATTATCTCCCTTATTATTCAACATATACACAGAAAAGTTAACAACATTATCAGATAACAACACAACAGTACTGATGTATGCAGATGACATGGTTATTTATAGTATGGGCCATACACAAGATATAGCTCAAAACAGATTACAATCAAAATTAAGAAAACTAGATATTTTACTAAAGGAAATCAAATTAAATATATCGTCAGAAAAAAGTAAAATAGTTATATTTACAAGGCATAGAATAAACTGCAGTCCAAAAATAACCATCAGAAATAAAAATATAACTGTTGGTTCAAATACCAAATTTCTGGGTATATTCTTTGATACGAAAAGCACTTGGGCGAAAGAAATTGCACATTTTATTGACAAATGTCAAAAAGGCTTAAATTTGATGCGATGTATAGCAGGATACAAATGGGGCGTAATTTTAATAAAAATATATAAAGCTATTGTTAGACCGCATATTGACTATTCTAGTACTATGATCTGCACCGCAAATAACTCAAGATTAAAAAAAATTGAAATTATACAAAACAAATGTTTAAGAATAATATTAGGTTCAATGGTTTCAACACCAATCCAAATCCTCAACTATCAAACTAATATTCCTCCGGTAAATATCAGAATACAACAAATATCAGACAGTTTCTTTTGTAAAAACAGACATAACTCATGTGGCCCCTTAAATACAAGATTATCTAAACTATATGTTTTTTATAATAAACCATATTGGACAACTCATAAAAAACCGGCACTTTTAACTAGTTTTGATAAATATAATAACTTGAAATTAGAGGTACATAACATTATACCTTTTTTCAAATTTCCATTAGAATTAAGCATGACAACAATACATACAGAAATAAATTTGTTCAAGAAGAATGACAGCAAGGAAATAATTTATCAAAAATATATGGAATATATACCAAAAGATGATATAAACTGGAGTATATAGTTTACCGATGGTTCATTCGAAAAAAACTCTAAAACTGGAGGAATTGGAATTTTCAATTATAATACAGATCAACAATATAAATACAAACTTAACAATATCACAAATTCTTATAATACAGAAATAACAGCAATTATGAAATTACTAGAAATAATACAAAACACTGACAACAAAAATATATTAATCTTCACTGATTCTCGTAGTGTTTGTGTATCTTTAAATAACAATAAATTTAAAAACAATAATAATAACAAAATATGTTCAATTAAAGAATATCTTTTAAAAATGGAAAAAAGTGATATCAATGTTAAACTTATTTGGATTTCTGGACATGGCTGACAAACTTGCCAAAGAAGCTTGTGTAGATGGGGAAATAATCGAAATAAATTGGTCAATAAATGATTCCAAAAAAATAATTAAAAAAAATTGTATAACAGAATGGCAGAATATATATAATGAGAAAAGTCAAAGTACTGGAAAGTTGTTTTTTGCAGCGAATCAAAAAATTCCAACAACCACATGGTTAAAAATCATTCACGGAGATATATTTCAACAAATTGTCGAATGAAATCTGGGCATTCTAGATGTCCAGCTCATCTATACAAAATAAATATAAAAGACACACTAAATTGTAGATGTGGAGAAGAAGGTTCTTTGGACCATATAATTCTAGGGTGTCATCTTTTAGCATCAAAAATTGATAGACTTTTAAATAAATTATGTATTGTAACACAGTTCCCAGTCAACATATCCTATTTAATGACAAATGAAGCAACAGCAAAAATAGTAACAAACCTAGTGGTAGAAAACAATATAGAAGTGTAATATAAGTTAGAATATTTTATTTAGTATGTATTTAATTTTAAGTTTAATTTTTTAAAAAGAATCAATTTATTTGTATTTATTAGAATAATTATAATTTATATGTAAATTTTTTATATAATTTTACAAATAAAATTCTATGGCAAAAAGGCTGAATAAGCCAAAGCCTAAATAAATAAAAAAATACTCTAATTTTAAAAAACGACACGTCTTACGTCGTTCGTTGAAGGATGAGGCATTTGATACTATTGCATCGGTGCAATTAGATCCTAACAACTATCAATTATGTTGGGATTTGCTAGTGACAGCTTACGATAATAAAAGAAAAATGATCTCACATCACCTTAATTCGTTTCTAAAAATTCCTGCTATTACTTCTGAGAGTAGTAACAAATTAAGAGCTACTGCAGCCTTAATTAGAAAGCATGTCAAGGCTTTAGAAAATATTATTCCGGAGGAAAATAGATGGAATCACATAGTGTCAATATTAATATCTAAAAAACTAGATTCTGACACAAAAAAGCATTGGCTAGCTTCAAACATTTCTAAAACTGACTATTAAGAAATTAATACTGTGCTTTCTTTTATTCTCGAGCGTGCTCACGAGTTAGATGAACACAATTGCGATTCTAATGTTACTCACAAATTAAGACCTCATAAATCTCTTTTCGTTTCACACCGCGACAAATGCTTGTTTTGCAATAAAGATCACACTATTAGACATTGTACTAACTTTTTAAAACTCAACATAAGGGATCGAATCAACGAGATCCGAAGAAGACAGCAGTGCCTAAATTGTTTACGCAAAGGTCACACTATTAACGGCTGTACTTCAAAATACAGTTGCATTACTTGCAACAAAAAACACCATTCATTGCTACATATTGAAGCAGAAGAATCGGATACTTTTGTTCCTACAGCTAGCACTTTTAACGCCTTTACTGCGCATGTCAATCGGACGAATCAAGTAATGCTTTCGACCGTTTTAGTAAGCATTCTTGATAAAGACGGTAAACCAATTATCGCTCGCGCACTTCTTGACAATGGTAGTCAAACTAGTTTCATTACCAATCGTTTAATTTGCAAATTAAAAATTCCTACTTATAAATCGGAAGTGGTAATTTCGGGAATCGGTAATTCGGAAACTAAAATAAATAAGCAGGTAAGAATCGCTTTACATTCTGCAAATACAAATTTCAAAACTTTTGTAAACTGTCTCCTAATAGACAAAATAACTGATAACATTCCACACACTACATTGGATATTAACAATTTAGCAATACCCTCTAATATAAAACTAGCGGATCCTAGTTTTAATAAACCACAATCGGTGGATTTGTTATTGGGTGCCGATATATTTTGGAAACTATTACGTGTTGGCAAAACAAAGCTGTTTAATAATCGATTAAATTTGCAACGTACTTCCTTTGGTTGGATAGTTACCAACTATAAAGTTAATACTAACAACAACAATGCTCATTGTTACCACGCATCTTTACAAACTCAAATGTCCAAGTTTTGGGAAATTCAGTCTGTTAAGGAATGTAGTTCTTTAACAATAGAGGAACAAGCGTGTCAAGAACATTTCAATAAAACTACCCCACTCGCGATTCCGATGGTAGATTTGTAGTAACTTTACTACTTACCACTAGGAGATTCCAAGACGGCCGCTACTAAACGCTTTCTATCACTTGAAAGAAAATTTGCTAATAACGAGCAATATAAGTCTATGTATTCTGCGTTTATTCACGAATATATACAATTGGGTCACATGACTGTTAACCCTAATTAGATCTCGTCTGAACCTTCGTATTTTTTACCACATCACGGTATAATAAAACTAAGTAGTACCACAAGCAAGTTGGGAGTGGTCTTTGACGGCTCTATGTCAAGTAGCACAAACACATCGCTTAACTCCTTACAAGCGAACGGGCCAACCATTCAAAATAACTTATTTACAATCTTAACAAAATTTCGTCAATACGAATATGTAGTCGTAGCAGACATTGCAATGATGTACCGACAAATACTGGTACACCCATCTCAAAGAAATCTTTAACAGATTCTTTAAAGAGATAACCCAGACGACAAACTACAAGCTTATCAGTTAAACACTGTAACTTACGGTACATTATCGGCAGCTTATCTTGCAATAAGAAGCTTAACGCAGCTAGGATACGACAATACAGCTGCACATCCAAATGCTGCAAACACAATCATCAATGATTTTTATGTTGATGGCATGCTGACTGGGTCAAATGATCTAGAAGAGCTCAAACAACGCTGCAATAAAATTATTGAAATTTTAAGCAGTGCAGGATTTAATCTACGTAAATGGATATCCAATGATCCTGCTGTATTAGTCGACTTGGACAATACAACAAACGACAAACATTTCTATATCGAACACGCAGATATAGAACATTTCAAAACGTTAGGTGTCAAATGGAGCTCTAAAACGGACTGTTTCAAATACTGTATTGCACATTTTGAACCACTTGTTAAATTAACTAAACGAAATATTTTATCATTTATTGCTAAAATTTTTGATCCACTTGGATTACTATCGCCTTGTGTCATACCTTTCAAATTAATGATAAAGCAATTATGGCTAGTTAACTTACATTGGGACGACGAAGTTCCAGAACATTTAGCAAATATTTGGACTGCTTCAAACTTAAATAACGTATCCATACCGCGAAAGTCATTAATCAGTAATTTCGAAACCATTGAAATTCATGGCTTTTGTGACGCGTCCGAACGTGCATACGGTGCTTGCATATATTTTAAAAGCACTAATAATGAAAATATTTCTAAAATAACTCTATTACATTTAAAGTCTGAAGTATCGCCTTTAAAATCGCTAACCATTCCATGCTTGGAATTATATGCAGAATTGTTGCTGTCGAGAATGACTAAAAAATTGTTGTCAATAATATCTGTACCGGTAAATCGCATAATTCTCTGGTCTGATTCAGTTATTGTACTATCATGGCTTAAATTGTAGCAAATCGTGTTTCCGAAATTCAGACAGACATGAATTTTATCACTCAATGGCGTCATGTGCGTACTGAATATAATCCAGCTGATTTGATTTCGCGAGGCATTCTTGCTAGTAATATAATTGATCACAATTTCTGGTGGCAAGGTCCAGACTGGTTATCGCAATCAGAAAGTTCATAGCCTGAAAGCAATTGTACTGTAAAATCTTTACCTGAAATGAAATCAATTATATTGGCGAATCATTCCATAACCAAATCAAATCCTATATTTGATACATTTTCAAACTTAAGAACTCTCAATAGAGTCACCGCGTATTGCCTACGTTTTATACACAACTGTAGAAACAAACAAAATAAGGCGAACGACATTTTAACGGTTACAGAATTACAAGATTCAATGCAACTTCTCGTAAAGTTAGCACAAAAAGAACATTTTGCGTCTGAATTAAAAGCTCTAAAGTGAAACGCACCTTTAGCAAATAAAAGCACATTGCTTTGTCTCAATCCTTTTCTCGACGATAACGACATCATCAGAGTAGGTGGCAGACTAAAATATTCAAATTTCGAATTTCACAGACGACATCCTATCGTTCTACACAACAAACACAAATTAACGACGCTGAAAATGGAGAAGGAACACCTGAGATTATTTCATCCAGGTCCTCAAAAATTATTATTCAGCATGAGGGACCAATATTGGCCCATTAAAGGTATATCGTTCGCAAAAAACATCGTACATCGCTGTGTGACATGTTTCAGACAAAAACCGCGTTTTCCATCACCAAAAATGGGTTCTCTTCCATTTGCAAGAGTTTCTTTGGACTTTCCGTTCAAAGACAACGGCGTCGATTATGCTGGCCCAATTATGGTCAGAAACAAATATGGCCGAGGTAGTAAATTATTAAAATCTTACATTTGCTTATTTATCTGCTTCGCAACAAAGGCTATACATTTTGATTTGGTTACTGAACTTACGACTCAGTGCTTTTTAGCTGCTCTTAATTGATTCATATCACGCATAGGCAAACCTAATATCATTTATTCTGATAATGGCACAAACTTTGTTGGAGCCAGCCGGGCTTTAGGTAAATTTTTATCGGATTGAAATAATGCAAAAACAATACAAACTGTGGCTTCTAATTTAACCATTACATGGAAGGTTATTCCACCATACTCGCCTAGTTGGGCAGGTTTGTGGGAGAGTAACATCAAGTCCACAAAATCACATCCTAAACGTGTTATACAAAATAATCACTTTACTTTCGAAGACACTTACACAATGCTAACCCAAATAGAGGCAATACTCCATTCTGGCCCTCTTTATCCCGATTCCAATGATCCTAACGACCTAGTTCCAATCACCCCTGGACACCTTCTAATAGGACGGCAACTTACTAGCATCGCTCCTGCAGAGGACGCTTAAATCAATCTAAGCAGAATGCAGCGCTTCACACAACTTCAGGACTGCATTCAAAGCTACTGGAAACGCTGGTCGAATGATTATCTTGGACACTGCAATCAACTTTTAAAATGGAAAACTTCTACAGGTGTTGTACCGCAACCAGGAAGTTTGGTTTTAATCAAAGAACCAAATCTTCCTCCATCCCACTGGATGTTAGGTCGTTTAGTGAAAGTGATTGTCAGTGATGATTTAACGGCACGTATAGCCAGTATAAAAACAATAAAAGGCGAATTGAAACGTCTAATGCGACATCTTGCTCCACTACCAATCGAACATTAATTGAAACTTTGATAACATATCCCAATTTCAAAGCCCGGGAGAATGTTCATAAACGCATTCAATATTCATATTAATATATAAATATCTTGCCTTTTTTTGATTAATGTTATTTTTTAAAATTCTTTTGTTAAACATTTATATTTTATGCGTATTTGTTTTTATACTCAGATACAACGCTCCCTTTGAGTGGTACCGAACCTTGCTCATGCAAACTGCCTTTGTATCACGACCACATTTCTTATAGGCATCGACACTACGTTTATGTTCGTATTTCATAATTATTAACTGAGCCATCAAACAGTCAGCACGCTTTAACCTTTGGTGCATAAACAAAAGTAATATCAATTTCAAATATTAAAAAATAATTAAAACCGAGAGTTACATCAACATAGTGTCGAAACTAGTATTTTGATCAGTTAAAATATTTAATCAATCCATGTAATTCAATAGTGTAGTTGTAAAATAAATGTATTCTGGAAAGTTCTTTTGTTTCGCTGTTTCTGCTGATATAAATAAAAAATTGTTATTTATAAATTAATAACAAAAAGGTTATGAAAAAAGCTAAAGCAATTGAAAGGAACTGAGCGCTCCCGAGCCGCTCGAGAACTTTGATACCGCCGACAGATCATAAATACGCTCTAGCCAGCCTATAGATCTAGACAAGGTCCAAACTCCCCAACTATTTTGGTCATCTTCGAACCGGATATTCATCATCAAGGTGAACATACCAGCAAAAAACCTCATTTTTGCGCCCAATTCTTATAAGAAACTACGCATCCGTTGCAGCTATTTTGATTCAATTTTGAACAAAGAACTTCTACACGCCAGTGGTGGTCAAGGTATTCCTGAACATTCTTATAATTTCCACCTATCCCTAATATTATCTCTATTTTGGGTTTTTGCAGTTACATTTTATTTTTTAAAAACTTTTACATATACCACGGTTTAGTTGTTAATGCATTATTTCAAGGTGTTTGGCCATCAATGAATTTATAACATTCATTGCGTCATTCTCGCTCGAATATTATCGTTTATTTGGTTTTCCTTTGTAGTTAATAAGCCGTTGCCTCCTTTAATCCAGTCATTTACCGTTCTACTACTGGACTATGACTGTGTAGGGCATATATACTAATTGCATTTGGTAAGCGAATACTTCTATTCCATTGTAAACGTTTTAATATACATTCAAACTAGCCTATCTGTGTACTAGAACACATAAATCGTATTACGTCTGTTACGCCCACGACTCATATTATTTCTAACAATAATATACAAAACAAATTATTTTTAAATATTAAATTTAAAAAAGAATCATAAAGATTATTTAAAGCGACATTCACAATGTCGTTAAAAATTTTAAATACCAAAGTACATCAAATCAAATTATCATTATAACAATGCAGCAAGGCAATTAAAAATATTGATATAACAGATTCATCCACGTACGATGTGGAAGAAATAAAAATTTGGTATAAACAATGGCAACCACTAATGTCTTCAATTAATAAAGTTCATGCACAAATGCATGAATTAGTTGAAGATCAAGCTAATATAGATCGCAATGATAGCGAAAATAATGATTTTTCTACACAATACATTAATATAGGAAAAATTATCAATAAAATTATTTCAGCTTCTGAATCACTTGCAATTCAGACAGTATCTACACCTGATACAAAATCATCAGTATCATCAGATGAGGACATGCATTTATCCTCCATTAACGTTCCAACGTTTTCGGGAAACATAGAACAATGGGATGAATTTAAAGACACATTTGAAAGCTTAATTCACAATCAAGTTAAATACTCTAATTATAAAAAACTACACATCTTACGTCGTTCGTTGAAGGATGAGGCATTTGATACTATTGCATCGGTGCAATTACATCCTAACAACTATCAATTATGTTGGGATTTGCTAGTGACAGCTTACGATAATAAAAGAAAAATGATCTCACATCACCTTAATTCGTTTCTAAAAATTCCTGCTATTACTTCTGAGAGTATTAACAAATTAAGAGCTACTGCAGCCTTAATTAGAAAGCACATCAAGGCTTTAGAAAATATTATTCCGAAGGAAAATAGATGGAATCACATAGTGTCAATATTAATATCTAAAAAACTATAGATTCTGATACAAAAAAGCATTGGCTAGCTTCAAACATTTCTAAAACTGACTATCAAGAAATTAATACTATGCTATGTTCTTTTATTCTCGAGCGTGCTCACGAGTTAGATGAACACAATTGCGATTCTAATGTTACTCACAAATCAAGACCTCATAAATCTCTTATCACAACGCGACAAATGCCTGTTTTGCAATAAAGATCACACTATTAGACATTGTACTAACTTTTTAAAACTCAACATAAGGGATCGAATCAACGAGATCCGAAGAAGACAGCAGTGCCTAAATTGTTTACGCAAAGGTCACACTATTAACGGCTGTACTTCAAAATACAGTTGCATTACTTGCAACAGAAAACACCATTCATTGCTACATATTGAAGCAGAAGAATCGGATACTTCTGTTCCTACAGCTAGCACTTCTAACGCCTTTACTACGCATGTCAATCGGACGAATCAAGTAATGCTTTCGACCGCTTTGGTAAGCATTCTTGATAAAGACGGTAAACCAATTATCGCTCGCGCACTTCTTGACAATGGTAGTCAAACTAGTTTCATTACCAATCGTTTAATTTGCAAATTAAAAATTCCTACTTATAAATCGGAAGTGGTAATTTCGGGAATCGGTAATTCGGAAACTAAAATAAATAAGCAGGTAAGAATCGCTTTACATTCTGCAAATACAAATTTCAAAACATTTGTAAACTGTCTCCTAATAGACAAAATAACTGATAACATTCCACACACTACATTGGATATTAACAATTTAGCAATACCCTCTAATATAAAACTAGCGGATCCTAGTTTTAATAAACCACAATCGGTGGATTTGTTATTGGGTGCCGATATATTTTGGAAACTATTACGTGTTGGCAAAACAAAGCTGTTTAATAATCGATTAAATTTGCAACGTACTTCCTTTGGTTGGATAGTTACCAACTATAAAGTTAATACTACCAACAACAATGCTCATTGTTACCATGCATCTTTACAAACTCAAATGTCCAAGTTTTGGGAAATTCAGTCTGTTAAGGAATGTAGTTCTTTAACAATAGAGGAACAAGCGTGTCAAGAACATTTCAATAAAACTACCACTTGCGATTCCGATTGTAGATTTGTAGTAACTTTACCACTAAAATTGCCTGCATCAATGCTAGGAGATTCCAAGACGGCCGCTACTAAACGCTTTCTATCACTTGAAAGAAAATTTGCTAATAACGAGCAATATAAGTCTATGTATTCTTCGTTTATTCACAAATATATACAATTGGGTCACATGACTGATAACCCTAATCAGACCTCGTCTGAACCTTCGTATTTTTTACCACATCACGGTATAATAAAACTAAGTAGTACCACAAGCAAGTTGAGAGCTCTATGTCAAGTAGCACAAACACATCGCTTAACTCCTTACAAGCGAACGGGCCAACCATTCAAAATGACTTATTTACTATCTTATCAAAATTTCGTCAATACGAATATGTAGTCGTAGCAGACATTGCAATGATGTACCGACAAATACTGGTACACCCATCTCAAAGAAATCTTCAACAGATTCTTTGGAGAGATAACCCAGACGACAAACTACAAGCTTATCAGTTAAACACTGTAACTTACGGTACATTATCTGCAGCTTATCTTGCAATAAAAAGCTTAACGCAGCAATGATACAACAACACAACTGCACATCCAAATGCTGCAAACACAATCATCAATGATTTTTATGTTGATGACATGCTGACTGGGTCAAATGATCTAGAAGAGCTCTAACAAGGCTGCAATAAAATTATTAAAATTTTAAGCAGTGCAGGATTTAATCTACGTAAATGGATATCCAATGATCCTGCTGTATTAGTCGACTTGGACAATACAACAAACGACAAACATTTTTATATCGAACACGCAGATATAGAACATTTCAAAACGTTAGGTGTCAAATGAAGCTCTGAAACGGACTGTTTCAAATACAGTATTGCACATTTTGAACCACCTTTTAAATTAACTAAACGAAATATTTTATCATTTATTGCTAAAATTTTTGATCCACTTGGATTACTATCGCCTTGTGTCATACCTTCTAAATTAATGATTCAGCAATTATGGCTAGTTAACTTACATTGGGACGACGAAGTTCCAGAACATTTAGCAAATACTTGGACTGCTTTAATAAAACAGTTGCCAAACTTAAATAACGTATCTATACCGCGAAAGTCATTAATTAGTAATTTCTAAACCATTGAAATTCATGGCTTTTGTGACGCGTCCGAACGTGCATACGGTGCTTGCATATATTTTAAAAGCACTAATAATGAAAATATTTCTAAAATAACTCTATTACATTTAAAGTCTAAAGTATCGGCTTTAAAATCGCTAACCATTCCATGCTTGGTATTATGTGCAGCATTGTTGCTGTCGAGAATGACTAAAAAATTGTTGTCAATAATATCTGTACCGGTAAATCGCATAATTCTCTGGTCTGATTCAGTTATTGTACTATCATGGCTTAAATGCATACCTAACACATTAAAGACGTTTGTAGCAAATCGTGTTTCCGAA
Organism: Panorpa germanica; assembly: GCA_963678705.1. Lineage (NCBI taxonomy): Eukaryota > Metazoa > Arthropoda > Insecta > Mecoptera > Panorpidae > Panorpa > Panorpa germanica. Next base: position 16,010,089 of record OY783216.1, on the reverse strand, counting down.
ATTCAGACAGACATGAATTCCATCACTCAATGGCGTCATGTGCGCACTGAATATAATCAAGCTGATTTGATTTCGCGAGGCATTCTTGCTAGTAATATAATTGATCACAATTTCTGGTGACAAGGTCCAGACTGGTTATCGCAATCAGAAAGTTCATGGCCTGAAAGCAATTGTACTGTAAAATCTTTACCTGAAATGAAATCAATTATATTGGCGAATCATTCCATAACCAAATCAAATCCTATATTTGATACATTTTCAAACTTAAGAACTCTCAATAGAGTCACCGCGTATTGCCTACGTTTCATACACAACTGTAGAAACAAACAAAATAAGGCAAACGACATTTTAACGGTTACAGAATTACAAGATTCAATGCAACTTCTCGTAAAGTTACGAGAAGTTGCAAAACATTCACAAAAAAAACATTTTGCGTCTGAATTAAAAGCTCTAAAGTGAAACGCACCTTTAGCAAATAAAAGCACATTGCTTTGTCTCAATCCTTTTCTCAACGATAACGACATCATCAGAGTAGGTGGCAGACTAAAATATTCAAATTTCGAATTTCACAGACGACATCCTATCGTTCTACACAACAAACACAAATTAACGACGCTGATAAAGGAGAAGGAACACCTGAGATTATTTCATCTAGGTCCTCAAAAATTATTATCCAGCATGAGGGACCAATATTGGCCCATTAAAGGCATATCATTAGCAAAAAACATTGTACATCGCTGTGTGACAAGTTTCAGACAAAAACCGCGTTTTCCATCACCGAAAATGGGTTCTTTTCCATTTGCAAGAGTTTCTTTGGACATTCCGTTCAAAGACACCGGCGTCGACTATGCTGGCCCTATTATGGTCAGAAATAAATATGGCCGAGGTAGTAAATTATTAAAATCTTACATTTGTTTATTTATCTGCTTCGCAACAAAGGCTATACATTTAGAATTGGTTACTGAACTTACGACTCAGTGCTTTTTAGCTGCTCTGAATCGATTCATATCGCGCAGAGACAAACCTAATATCATCTATTCTGATAATGGAACAAACTTTGTTGGAGCCAGCCGGGCCTTAGGTAAATTTTTATCTGATGAAAATAATGCAAAAACAATAAGTTTTGGAAGTAAGGTGGAAGTTCATTCCACCATACTCGCCTAGCTGGGGAGGTTTGTGGGAGAGTAACATCAAGTTCACAAAATTACATCTTAAACGCGTTATTCAAAATAATCATTTTACTTTCGAAGACACTTACACGCTGCTAACTCAAATAGAGGCAATACTCAATTCCCTCCCTCCCTTCCGCCCTCTTTATCCCGCCTCCAATGATCCTAACGACCTAGTTTCTATCACACCTGGACATCTTCTAATAGGACGGTGACTCACTAGCATCGCTCCTGCAGAGGACGCTCCAATCAATCTAAGCAGAATGCAGCGCTTTACACAACTTCAGGACTGCATTCAAAGCTTCTGGAAACGCTGGTCAAATGACTATCTTGGACACTGCAATCAGCTTTCAAAATGGAAAACTTCTACAGGTGTTATACCGCAACCCGGAAGTTTGGTTTTAATCAAAGAACCAAATCTACCTTTATCACACTGGATGTTGGGTCGTATAGTGAAAGTGAGTGTCAGTGATGATTTAACGGCTCGCCTAGCCACTATAAAAACAATAAAAGGCGAATTAAAACGTCTAGTGCGACATCTTGCTCCACTACCAATTCAACATTATTTGAAACTTTGATAACATATCCCAATTTCAACGCCCGGGATGTTCATAAACGCATGCTATATTCATATTTAAATATAAATATCTTGCCTTTATTTCTGATTAATGTTATATTTTAGAATTCGTTTGTTAAACATTTTTATATTATTCATTTGTTGTTTTGATACTCAGATACAACGATCCCTTTGAATTGTACCAAACCTTGTTCAATGTGAACCGCTTTTTGTGTCATGACCATAGCTCTACTGGGTATCGACGTTACGTTCATGTTCGTACTAAAAACATTATTATTAACTGAAGCATCGAACAGTCAGCACACTTATAGCCTCTTGCTGCATAAACATAGTAATATTAAATTCAAGTATTATAAAATAATTAAATCGTAAATTACATCAACGTATCGTCGAAACTAGTATCTGATCAATTAAAATATTGAATCAATCCATGTAATCCGTTAGTGTATTTGTAAAATAAATGTATTCTGTAAAGTTCTTTTGTTTCGCTGCTTTTTCTGATATTAAATAAAAAATTGTTATCAATTAAATTGATAACAAAAAGGTCCTTCAACATAAATTGGCGCACCCTAAGCTATCAAAGGAACTAGGTGCACACGAGCCGCTCGATAACTTGGATACCGCCGACAGATCGCAAATAAGCCCACAGCCAGCCTATAGATCTACAAAAGGTCCAAACTCCCCACCAGGGGGCATGGGTGCAGTATTTTCCGAAAGTAAAAATTGTGCAAGAAAGTTGAAATTTTGTATCTAACCTTGGTAACTTATTTACGAATCAAAAAAAAAAATCCCAAATTAAAAAAAAAAGTTGTTCAAATAACGCATAAATTAAAAATGTTTTATATTTTGATATAAAAAATATATTTTCTTAGTCAGTTTATATGAAAATTTAATTGTTATTATATGTAAAACTAATATAGAACGAGTTTATTTATTATTTCAATTTAAAAATGAAATAAAATTTTTACATGAAATTCAAGCCACACACAAAAAATAAACGTCGCTTTCGACGGGGGTAAAAGCTAGTTTTTATATATTTTTCTAGATTTAGAAGAGTCACCACGGCCTATTACGCATCTGTAAAAAAAAATTAAATTAGAATTTGAATTAAAACAAAGACTGTAAAATAATGTGTATTAACTTACCCTTGCGAATGTCTTGTACTGCGACGTGTTGGACTTTTTTGATCACTTCTGTTAGTTTTGGAATATTTAATATTTTTTCGTGTTTCTGATGTTTTGGTACTTTTATGATTTACGGATGTTCTAGTTTCACTACCTTCCTCAGTACTCAAATATTTTAAGATTTTATGTTAAACTGTTTATTAAGAGACGATGAATATTCCTTTCTTTAAGAAAATGTTATAATTGTTTGCTTATAAGTAAATCTTTATTTATTATTATATGATTTATCTAATTTCTAAACATTAGTTGTTTAGTACACTATGTTTAAAGTATATACTATCCTCTTCAACAAATATTTCTTTAATAGTAATAGACAGACGCTGTTCACACCCAACGCTTCTGGATTACTATTGCTGCTGTGTTATTGTGAGCCACAAGGCTTCATACTCCTATCTTTTGGATTACTACTGCTGCTGTGTTACTGTGAGCCACAAGGCATCACACTCCTATCTTTAGGATTAATATAGCACCTGTGTTATTGTAAGCCACTCATCTTCATACTCCACGCTTCTGGATTACTGATGTTGCTGTGTTACTGTAAGCCGTACGGCTTCACACTTCACGCTTCTGAATTACTATTGCTGCTGTGTTATTCTGAGCCACACGGCTTCACACTCCCATCATTTTGATTACTTTAGCTGCTGTGTTATTGTGAGCCACACGTCTTTACACACCACGCTTCTGGATTAATATAGGTGCAGTGTTATTGTAAGCCTCACGACTCCACTCTCCTTGCTTCTGGATTACTATTGCCGCTGTGTTACTGTAAGCCACACGGCTTTACACTCCTATCCTTTAGATAACTATAGCTGCAGTATTATTGTGAGCCACACGGTTTCACTCCTTACGCTTCTGGATTACTATTGCTGCTGTGTTATTGTGAGTCACACGGCTTTAGACTCCACGCTTTTAGATTGCTATTGCTGCTGTGTTATTGTGAGCCACACGTCTTCACACACCACGCTTCTGGATTACTATTGCTGCAGTGTTACTATGAGACACACGGCTTTACTCCTTACGCTTCTAAATTACTATTGCTGCAGTGTTACTGTGAGTCACATGGATTCACACTCCTATCTTTTGGATAACTATAGCTGCAGTGTTATTGTGAGCCACGGCTTCACTCATTACGCTTCTGGATTACAATTGCTGCTGTGTTATTGTGATTTACACGGCTTTAGACTCCACGCTTTTAGATTGCTATTGCTGCTGTGTTATTGTGAGCCACACGGCTTCACACTCCACGCTTCTAGATTATTATTGCTGCTGTGTTACTGTGAGCCACACGGCTTCACTCCTTACGCTTCTAAATTACTATTGCTGCTGTGTTACTGTGAGTCACACGGCTTCACACTCCTATCTTTTAGATAACTATAGCTGCAGTGTTATTGTGAGCTACATAGCTTTACACTTGACGCTTTTAAATTACTATTGCTTCTGTGTTATTGTAAGCCACGCGGCTTCACACTCCACGCTTTTAGATTACTATAGCTGCTGTGTAATTGTGAGCCACATGGCTTTACACTCCACGCTTTTGGATTACTATTGCTGCTGTGTTACTGTGAGTCACACGGCTTCACTCTCCTATCTTTTAGATAACTATAGCTGCAGTGTTATTGTGAGCTACATAGCTTTACACTTGACGCTTTTAAATTACTATTGCTTCTGTGTTATTAAAAGCCACACGGCTTCACACTCCACTCTTTTAGATTACTATAGCTGCTGTGTAATTGTGAGCCACACGGCTTTACACTCCACGCTTTTGGATTACTATTGCTGCTGTGTTACTGTGAGCCACACGGCTTTACACTTCTATCTTTTAGATGGGTACTGCTGCTGTGTTACTGTAAGCCTCACAGCTTTACACTCCTTTTTTTTTGGATTACTACTGCTGCTGTGTTACTGTCAGCCACACAACTTTACACTCCTATCTTTTAGATTACTATTGCTGTTGTGTCATTGTGAGCCACACGGCTTTACACTTTACTCTTCTGGATTACTATTCCTGCTGTGGTACTGTGAGCTACACGGCTACAAACTGCACGCTTCTTCATTACTATTGCTGCTGTGTTACTGTGAGCCACACGGCTTTACACTCCTATCTTTTAAAGTACTATAGCTGCTGTGTTACTGTGAGCCACACGGCTTCACACTTCTATGTTTTAGATTACTACTGTTGCTGTGTTACTGTGATACACACAACTTTACATTCTATTCTTTTGAATTATTATTGCAGCTGTGTTACTGTGATCTACACAGATTCACACTCCACGCTTCAATACTACTGTTGCTGCTGTGTAAATGTGAGCCGCACGGCTACACACTCCTATCTTTTAGATAACTATAGCTGCTGTGTTACTGTGAGCCACACAACTTCACACTCATATGTTTTAGATGACTACTGCTGCTGTGTTACTGTGATACAAACAACTTTACATTCTACGCTTCTAAATTACTATTGCTGCTGTGTTACTGTGATCTACACGGAATTACTCTCCACGCCTTGATATTACTATTGCTGCTGTGTTAATGTAAGCCACACGGCTACACACTCTTATCTTTAAGATTACTGCTGCTGCTGTGTAACTGTGAGCCTCACGGCTTCACACTCCTATCTTTAAGATTACTACTGCTTCTGTGTTACTGTGAGCCTCACGGCTTTACACTTCTCTCTTTTTGATTACTACTGCTGCTGTGTTACTCTTAGCCACACTCTTAACTTTTAAATTACTATAGCTGTATTGTTACTGTGAGCCACACGGCTTCACACTCCTATCTTTTGGATTACTACTGCTGCTGTGTTACTGTGAGCCACACTCCTAACTTTTAAATTACTATAGCTGTATTGTTAATGTGAGCCACACGGCTACACACTCCTATCTTTTGGATAAATTTTGCTGCTATGTTGCTGTGAGCCACACGGCTTCACACTCCCACCTTTTTGTTTATTACTGCTGCTGTGTTATTGTGAGCCTCACGGCTTCACTCTCCACGCTTCTGGTTTACTATTGCTGCTGTGTAACTGTGGGCCACACGGCTTCACACTCCTATCTTTTGGTTTATTACTGCTGCTGTGTTACGGTGACCCTAACGGCTTTACACTTGACGCTTCTGGATTACTATTGCTTGCTGTGTTATTGTGAGCCACACGGCTTCACACTCCTATCTATTGGATTACTACTGCTGCTGTGTGAATATGCACGGCTTCACACTCAACGCTTCTGGATTACTATAGCTGCTGTGTTATTGTGAGCTACACGGCATCATTCTTCTAGATTACTATTGCTGCAGTGTTACTATGAGCCACACGGCTTCATACTTTACGCTTCTGGATTACTATTGCTGCTGTGTTACTGTCAGCCACACGGCTTCACATTCTTATCTTTTGAATTACTATAGCTGCTGTGAAACTGTGAGCCACACGGTTTCACACTCCTCTATTTTGGATTACTACTGCTGCTGTGGTACTGTAAGCCACACGGCTTCACACTCCTATCTTTTGGATTACTACAGCTGCTGTGTTACTGTGAGCCACACGGCTTCACACTGTTATCTTTTAGATTACTATAGCTGCTGTGTTACTGTGAGCCACACGGCTTTACACTCCTTTTTTTTGTATAAGTATTGCTGCTGTGTTACTGTGAGTTACACGGCTTAACACTCCACGCTTCTGGATTACTATTGCTGCTGTGTTACTGTGAGCCACACGGTTTACACTCCTTTCTTTTGAATTATCACAGCTGTTGTGTTATTGTGAGCCACACGGCTTCACACTGTTATCTTTTAGATTACTATAGCTGCTGTGTTACTGTGAGTCACACGGCTTTACACTCCTTTTTTTTTTGTATAACTATTGCTGCTCTGTTACTGTGAGCCACACGGCTTAACACTCTACGCTTCTGGATTACCATTGCTGCCGTGTTACTGTGAGCCACACGGCTTTACACTCCTTTCCCTTGGATTATTACTGCTACTGTGTTACTGTGAGTCACACGGCTTTACACTCTATTATATTGGATTACTATTGCTGCTATGTTAATGCGAGCCACACGGCTACACACTTCTATCTTTTGGATTACTAAAGTTGCTGCGGTACTGTGAGCCACACGGCTTCACACTTCTATCTTTTGCATTACTACTGCTGCTGTGTTACTGTAAGCCACATTGCTTGACACTCCTATCTTTTGGATTACTATACCTACTGTGTTATTGTAAGCCTCACGGCTTTACACTCCACGCTTCTGGATTACTATTGCTGCTGTGTTATTGTGAGCCACACGGCTTGACACTTCTATCTTCTGGATTACTATAGCTGCTGTGTTACTGTGAGCCACACGGCTTTACACTCCTTTTTTTTTGTTAAACTATTGCTGCTCTGTTACTGTGAGCCACACGGCTTAACACTCCACGCTTCTGGATTACCATTGCTGCCGTGTTACTGTGAGCCACACGGCTTTACACTCCTTTCTCTTGGATTATTACTGCTACTGTGTTACTGTGAGTCACACGGCTTTACACTCCATTATATTGGATTACTATTGCTGCTATGTTAATGCGAGCCACACGGCTACACACTCCTATCTTTTAGATTACTAAAGTTGCTGCGGTACTGTGAGCCACACGGCTTCACACTTCTATCTTTTGCATTACTACTGCTGCTGTGTTACTGTAAGCCACATTGCTTGACACTCCTATCTTTTGGATTACTATACCTACTGTGTTATTGTAAGCCTCACGGCTTTACACTCCACGCTTCTGGATTACTTTTGCTGCTGTGTTACTGTGAGCCACACGTCCTCATACTCCTAACTTTTGGATTTTTACGGCTGCTGTATTACTTTGAGCCACACGGCTTCACACTCCTATCTTTTGGATTACTACTGCTGCTGTGTTATTCTAAGCCACACGGCTTCAAACTCCTATCTTTTGGATTAGTATCGCTGCTGTGTTATTGTGAGCCACACGGCCTGACACTCCTCTATTTTGGATTACTACTGCTGCTGTGGTACTGTGAGCCACACGGCTTCACACTCCTATCTTTTTAATTACTACAGCTGCTGTGTTACTGTGAGTCACACGGCTTCACACTGTTATCTTTTAGATTACTATAGCTGCTGTGTTACTGTGAGCCACACGGCTTTACACTCCTTTTTTTGTATAACTATTGCTGCTGTGTTACTGCTAAGCACACGGCTTAACACTTTAAGCTTCTGGATTACTATTGCTGCTGTGTTACTGTGAGTCACACGGTTTACACTCCTTTCTTTTGGATTACTCCAGCTGCTGTGTTACTGTGAGCCACACGGCTTTACACTGTTATCTTTTAGATTACTATAGCTGCTGTGTTACTGTGAGTCACACGGCTTTACACTCCTTTTTTTTGTATAAGTATTGCTGCTGTGTTACTGTGAGCCACACGGCTTAACACTCCACGCTTCTGGATTACTATTGCTGCTGTGTTACTGTGAGCCACACGGTTTACACTCCTTTCTTTTGAATTATCACAGCTGTTGTGTTATTGTGAGCCACACGGCTTCACACTGTTATCTTTTAGATTACTATAGCTGCTGTGTAACTGTGAGCCACACGGCTTTACACTCCTTTTTTTTTGTATAACTATTGCTGCTCTGTTACTGTGAGCCACACGGCTTAACACTCCACGCTTCTGGATTACCATTGCTGCCGTGTTACTGTGAGCCACACGGCTTTACACTCCTTTCTCTTAGATTATTACTGCTACTGTGTTACTGTGAGTCACACGGCTTTACACTCAATTATATTGGATTACTATTGCTGCTGTGGTAATGCGAGCCACACGGCTACACACTCCTATCTTTTGGATTACTAAAGCTGCTGCGGTACTGTGAGCCACACGGCTTCACACTTCTATCTTTTGCATTACTATTGCTGCTGTGTTACTGTAAACCACATTGCTTGACACTTCTATCTTTTGGATAACTATACCTACTGTGTTATTGTAAGCCTCACGGCTTTACACTTTTTGCTTCTGGATTACTATTGCTGCTGTGTAATTGTGAGCCACACGGCTTTACACTCCACGCTCTTGGATTACTATTGCTGCTGTGTTACTGTGAGCCACACGGCTTTACACTTCTATCTTTTAGATTGGTACTGCTGCTGTGTTACTGTAAGCCTCACAGCTTTACACTCCTTTTTTTTTGGATTACTACTGCTGCTGTGTTACTGTCAGCCACACAACTTTACACTCCTATCTTTTAGATTACTATTGCTGTTGTGTCATTGTGAGCCACACGGCTTTACACTTTACTCTTCTGGATTACTATACCTGCTGTGGTACTGTGAGCTACACGGCTACAAACTGCACGCTTCTTCATTACTATTGCTGCTGTGTTACTGTGAGCCACACGGCTTTACACTCCTATCTTTTAAAGTACTATAGCTGCTGTGTTACTGTGAGCCACACGGCTTCACACTCCTATGTTTTAGATTACTACTGTTGCTGTGTTACTGTGATACACACGGCTTTACATTCTATGCTTTTGAATTATTATTGCAGCTGTGTTACTGTGATCTACACAGATTCACACTCCACGCTTCAATACTACTGTTGCTGCTGTGTAAATGTGAGCCGCACGGCTACACACTCCTATCTTTTAGATAACTATAGCTGCTGTGTTACTGTGAGCCACACAACTTCACACTTATATGTTTTAGATTACTACTGCTGCTGTGTTACTGTGATACAAACAACTTTACATTCTACGCTTCTAAATTACTATTGCTGCTGTGTTACTGTGATCTACACGGAATTACTCTCCACGCCTTGATATTACTATTGCTGCTGTGTTAATGTAAGCCACACGGCTACACACTCTTATCTTTAAGATTACTGCTGCTGCTGTGTAACTGTGAGCCTCACGGCTTCACACTCCTATCTTTAAGATTACTACTGCTTCTGTGCTACTGTGAGCCTCACGGCTTTACACTTCTCTCTTTTTGATTACTACTGCTGCTGTGTTACTCTTAGCCACACTCTTAACTTTTAAATTACTATAGCTGTATTGTTACTGTGAGCCACACGGCTTCACACTCCTATCTTTTGGATTACTACTGCTGCTGTGTTACTGTGAGCCACACTCCTAACTTTTAAATTACTATAGCTGTATTGTTAATGTGAGCCACACGGCTACACACTCCTATCTTTTGGATAAATTTTGCTGCTATGTTGCTGTGAGCCACACGGCTTCACACTCCCACCTTTTTGTTTATTACTGCTGCTGTGTTATTGTGAGCCTCACGGCTTCACTCTCCACGCTTCTGGTTTACTATTGCTGCTGTGTAACTGTGGGCCACACGGCTTCACACTCCTATCTTTTGGTTTATTACTGCTGCTGTGTTACGGTGACCCTAACGGCTTTACACTTGACGCTTCTGGATTACTATTGCTTGCTGTGTTATTGTGAGCCACACGGCTTCACACTCCTATCTATTGGATTACTACTGCTGCTGTGTGAATATGCACGGCTTTACGCTCGACGCTTCTGGATTACTATAGCTGCTGTGTTATTGTAAGCTACACGGCATCATTCTTCTAGATTACTATTGCTGCAGTGTTACTATGAGCCACACGGCTTCATACTTTACGCTTCTGGATTACTATTGCTGCTGTGTTACTGTCAGCCACACGGCTTCACATTCTTATCTTTTGAATTACTATAGCTGCTGTGAAACTGTGAGCCACACGGTTTCACACTCCTCTATTTTGGATTACTACTGCTGCTGTGGTACTGTAAGCCACACGGCTTCACACTCCTATCTTTTGGATTACTACAGCTGCTGTGTTACTGTGAGCCACACGGCTTCACACTGTTATCTTTTAGATTACTATAGCTGCTGTGTTACTGTGAGCCACACGGCTTTACACTCCTTTTTTTTGTATAAGTATTGCTGCTGTGTTACTGTGAGTTACACGGCTTAACACTCCACGCTTCTGGATTACTATTGCTGCTGTGTTACTGTGAGCCACACGGTTTACACTCCTTTCTTTTGAATTATCACAGCTGTTGTGTTATTGTGAGCCACACGGCTTCACACTGTTATCTTTTAGATTACTATAGCTGCTGTGTTACTGTGAGCCACACGGCTTTACACTCCTTTTTTTTTGTATAACTATTGCTGCTCTGTTACTGTGAGCCACACGGCTTAACACTCCACGCTTCTGGATTACCATTGCTGCCGTGTTACTGTGAGCCACACGGCTTTACACTCCTTTCCCTTGGATTATTACTGCTACTGTGTTACTGTGAGTCACACGGCTTTACACTCTATTATATTGATTTACTATTGCTGCTATATTAATGCGAGCCACACGGCTACACACTCCTATCTTTTGGATTACTAAAGTTGCTGCGGTACTGTGAGCCACACGGCTTCACACTTCTATCTTTTGCATTACTACTGCTGCTGTGTTACTGTAAGCCACATTGCTTGACACTCCTATCTTTTGGATTACTATACCTACTGTGTTATTGTAAGCCTCACGGCTTTACACTCCACGCTTCTGGATTACTATTGCTGCTGTGTTATTGTGAGCCACACGGCTTTACACTTCTATCTTCTGGATTACTATAGCTGCTGTGTTACTGTAAGCCACACGGCTTTACACTCCTTTTTTTTTGTATAACTATTGCTGCTCTGTTACTGTGAGCCACACGGCTTAACACTCCACGCTTCTGGATTACCATTGCTGCCGTGTTACTGTGAGCAACACGGCTTTACACTCCTTTCTCTTGGATTATTACTGCTACTGTGTTACTGTGAGTCACACGGCTTTACACTCCATTATATTGGATTACTATTGCTGCTATGTTAATGCGAGCCACACGGCTACACACTCCTATCTTTTGGATTACTAAAGTTGCTGCGGTACTGTGAGCCACACGGCTTCACACTTCTATCTTTTGCATTACTACTGCTGCTGTGTTACTGTAAGCCACATTGCTTGACACTCCTATCTTTTGGATTACTATACCTACTGTGTTATTGTAAGCCTCACGGCTTTACACTCCACGCTTCTGGATTACTTTTGCTGCTGTGTTACTGTGAGCCACACGTCCTCATACTCCTAACTTTTGGATTTTTACGGCTGCTGTATTACTTTGAGCCACACGGCTTCACTCTCCTATCTTTTGGATTACTACTGCTGCTGTGTTATTCTGAGCCACACGGCTTCAAACTCCTATCTTTTGGATTAGTATCGCTGCTGTGTTATTGTGAGCCACACGGCCTGACACTCCTTTATTTTGGATTACTACTGCTGCTGTGGTACTGTGAGCCACACGGCTTCACACTCCTATCTTTTTAATTACTACAGCTGCTGTGTTACTGTGAGTCACACGGCTTCACACTGTTATCTTTTAGATTACTATAGCTGCTGTGTTACTGTGAGCCACACGGCTTTACACTCCTTTTTTTGTATAACTATTGCTGCTGTGTTACTGTTAAGCACACGGCTTAACACTTTAAGCTTCTGGATTACTATTGCTGCTGTGTTACTGTGAGTCACACGGTTTACACTCCTTTCTTTTGGATTACTCCAGCTGCTGTGTTACTGTGAGCCACACGGCTTTACACTGTTATCTTTTAGATTACTATAGCTGCTGTGTTACTGTGAGTCACACGGCTTTACACTCCTTTTTTTTGTATAAGTATTGCTGCTGTGGTTCTGTGAGCCACACGGCTTAACACTCCACGCTTCTGGATTACTATTGCTGCTGTGTTACTGTGAGCCACACGGTTTACACTCCTTTCTTTTGAATTATCACAGCTGTTGTGTTATTGTGAGCCACACGGCTTCACACTGTTATCTTTTAGATTACTATAGCTGCTGTGTAACTGTGAGCCACACGGCTTTACACTCCTTTTTTTTTGTATACCTATTGCTGCTCTGTTACTGTGAGCCACACGGCTTAACACTCCACGCTTCTGGATTACCATTGCTGCCGTGTTACTGTGAGCCACACGGCTTTACACTCCTTTCTCTTAGATTATTACTGCTACTGTGTTACTGTGAGTCACACGGCTTTACACTCAATTATATTGGATTACTATTGCTGCTGTGGTAATGCGAGCCACACGGCTACACACTCCTATCTTTTGGATTACTAAAGCTGCTGCGGTACTGTGAGCCACACGGCTTTACACTTCTATCTTTTGCATTACTATTGCTGCTGTGTTACTGTAAGCCACATTGCTTGACACTTCTATCTTTTGGATTACTATACCTACTCTGTTATTGTAAGCCTCACGGCTTTACACTTTTCGCTTCTGGATTACTATTGCTGCTGTGTTATTGTGAGCCACACGGCTTTACACTCCTATCTTCTGGATTACTATAGCTGCTGTGTTATTGTGAGCCACACGGCTTCACACTTAACGCTTCTGGATTACTTTTGCTGCTGTGTTACTGTGAGCCACACGGCCTCACACTCCTAACTTTTGGATATTTACTGCTGCTGTATTACTTTGAGCCACACGGCTTCACACTCCTATCTTTTGGATTACTACTGCTGCTGTGTAACTGTAAGCCACATGGCCTCACACTCCTAACTTTTGGATTTTTACTGCTGCTGTATTACTTTGAGCCACACGGCTTCACACTCCTATCTATTGGATTACTTCTGCTGCTGTGTTACTGTGAGCCACACGGTTTTACTTTCCTATATTTTGGATTACTACTGCTGCTGTGTTACTGTGAGCCACACGGCTTTACTTTCCTATATTTTCGATTACTACTTCTGCTGTGTTACTGTGAGCCACACGGCTTTACACTCCACGCTTTTTGATAACTATAGCTGCTGTGTTACTGTAAGCCACACGCCCGGGGAGTAGCTCTTGTAGGGGCTTCGCATTCTTGCGCAACAACCCAAGAAGAAAAATTTATTACTGTATATGTATTTGAATTTTGCGCATCACTCTTTGGAAATCTCACTAAAATCAATGCTTATCAATAGAATCAATCTTAGTTTATCATCATTAATATTTATTCTCTTGTGCTTGTAAACTTTTATTAAACTTCCAATATAAAATTTTATTTCTCGTCAATTGTCATCAAAAATACTTACTTACAATTTACAAAGTATATAAAGAACAAGTGGTTCTTAATGATCTACTGTCCCGGGGCCTTGCAGAGATTTACTGCCCGGGGCCTCGCAATCGCTAAAACCGCCCCTGGCTGCAGGCGTTATTATTTATATCTGTATTCATTTCAAAGCTTTTTGTTATTACAAAAATAAACAGTAATAACTAAATTAAGTTGTTTTAATATATTATAGAAAAATTAAACTTAATAAAAATAAATTAAATAATAAACTGCTATAGATATCTGTAAACATTTATAACCTTCTATTACCTAACTATTTAAATTTATTTTAAACATAATAATTAATATAAAAATGTACTCATCATAATGCATATATTAGTAGCTTATGGTACACGAAATTAAGCACAATACTTAACTCACTTCAAACTTTCTCAAACTATTGTCTTCTAACCCTATGCTAGAATATGTTTTTTTTTTTTTTTTTTTTTTATTTAACGTCGGCCTATTTCCGATGCTGAGTCCTATCACCGACGACCTCCTTCAATGTTGGCAGTATTTATGGTGTCGTGGCCTCATATATGTGGGCTACACTACTGCCTAATAACTGTATGATTATGTATGACCATAATCAATATAAGTTCATAATAACCAAACCCAGAAAATATATATCTGGTCCGGGGATCGAACCCGAAGACACAGCAGTCGGCGTCAAGCATCAATGCTTTCGCCCACTGTGTCGTCTAGAATATGTTATAGTAACTATAAAGTTAAATACAAAAATTTAATCAGTGCTGTATTAGTAACATAATTTCATATATTAAAAAATATTAATTTTACTTCAAATGCTTACTTTCATTACAAACTATAATCTAAGGTTTAAAAAATATTATATTTTTTTACTGTACTTACTATTAACTGTTCAGGTGTAAAAAATAATTTATCTTTTTACTATATTTACTATTTACTATGTACTGTTATGTATAACTTTTTTGTTCCAAACCATAGCCCTCTCGGTTAATCCTTTTGGTAAAACTGAATTATCCCTTATCGTTTAAAAGATATTGAAACTTTATCTAAAATCCGTTTTTTTTTAAATTTAGTTTCGGCAGTGATTTTAATCCATTTACTCAAATTGTAATCACTTTGGTTAAATTTGTAAAACAAAATTTAATTATTTCCTATTACTTAAAAAATATTACGGTTTTAAATCAAATCCTTAAACAAATCCGCTACAAGATAATATTAAAATTATTGTTTTTAACCACTTTTTTTTTTAACACAAATTATAAAATCATTTCAAAAGGTTTGCAAAAGTTATTCCGACAATATACTTCAATAAGTATAATCATTAAATAAAGCAGTAAATATATATATTTATATATATTTTTTTTTTCTTTTTTTTTAATATTTCTAATAAGCATTTAATGTGTGAAATTATGGACTATAAATTATACTAATTTTTTTGGACATACGTATGAAACAGTCACCACATATTATTTTCTGAAAAAGCAAATATTGTGAGACCTAATTATTGATTTCTATAGGTTCTTGTTCACTGTTATATATAATTAAACAAAAAACATTCTAAGACTTAATTATTACCTTTTATTAATTAATGCAGTATACTTTAACTATTTAGTCGTTGAATTACTTAGATCATTGACTCCATGCATAGTACCTAATATATATATATATATATATATATATATATATATATATATATATATATATATATATATATATATATATATTTATATATAGACAAATGGCTACGCAAAGACATCGACGATACGTGCATACCCTATTTTACGAAGGAAGAATTGCTGGAAGCGTTGAAGCGAAAAAGAAATGGAAAATCACCAGGACCGGATCAAATATTACCAGAGATTATCAAAGCAGCAATTCGGAATTCCCAAAAGAATTTCTCGAAATTATGAACAAACAACTGGAAAGTGGTATATTTCCAGCAATATGGAAGACAGCAAAAGTGGTATTGGTGCAGAAGCCAAAAAAACCAGGAGATCTTGAAGAAAAGTATAGGCCAATATGCCTCTTGGATGTTATGGGGAAAGTCCTGGAGCGGCTCATAGCAAACAGATTAGATGAAGAAGTCGAACCAAATCTATCGAAGAAGCAATATGGGTTCAGAAAGAAGAGGTCGACCATCGACGCTATGTGAAGCATTATGAAATCGGTACAGAGCATTAAAGCAAAAGCGCACCAGAACAGAAAACACGCAGTGATGGTTACGCTCGACATTAAAAACGATTTTAATTCAGCACCATGGAACGGCGTCATGGAAGCGCTGAAAAAATTCGGAGTCAGCGAATACCTGATAAGAATAATAGGAAGCTACCTGGAGGATCGCTGGATAACAGTCGAGGGAGAACAAATAAGGGTAACCTGCGGAGTTCCACAGGGATCGGTACTGGGGCCTCTACAATGGAACATTCTATACGACGAGGTACTTACGATCAAGCTACCGGAAGGCGCATTTATCATAGGATTCGCAGATGATACAGCTCTCATAGTAGAGGCAAAAACGGAGCAAGTGTTGGAAGCTCACATAAATGCGGCGCTGCCTAGGATTGAGGCTACATTGAAGAAGAAGCAGCTGAAACTTGCGCTGAAAAATACTGAAGCGATCGTACTCTACGGTGGAAGAAAGCTTAAAGAAACAACTCTGGAGGTAGGCAGCACGGCAAATAAATTCAAGGAATGCTTAAGGTACCTGGGGCTTTACATTTCAAAAAACTCAAGCATGAAGCAGCATGTTATTCAAACAGCTAGGAAATCCGAAGAGAAATTTATGACGCTAAGCAGATTGATGCCAAATCTGAAGGGTCCCAAGGCAAGTAAGAGACGGGTGCTGGCTTCTGTAGTACACTCAGTAATGCTGTATGCTGCACCGGTATGGGAAGAAGTAATGAGGCACAAAAAGTACAGGAGTATGCTGATAGGTGTACAACGCAGAACGGCAATACGTGTTGGCAGCGCTTATCGAACCATTTCGGCAGAAGCTGTGCAAGTGATTACCGAAATAGCACTAATAGTGGAAGAGAGGAAAAAGGTGTTTATGGACAGAGAAGTGAAACGCCAAGAACTAAGGTCAGAAACAGTGCAGAAATGACAGATACGGTGGGAGAAGGATACCCGAAGGGCGGTGTGGACAATAAGACTGATAAAGAACATAGGCACATGTGTAAATCGAAAGCACGGAGAAGTTGATTATTTTGTAACACAACTTCATGGAGGGCATAAATGCTTCGGGAGCTACCTGAAGCGATTCAGAAAGAGAGAGACCGACATGTGCTGGTACTGTGAGCAGGTCGATACACCAGAACACACGTTCTTTATGTGCGACCGATGGGCGACTCTAAGACAAGTAGTACGAACGACGACAGGAACCATATTGACATCAGATAACATTGTCAATATTATGCTGGAAAAGGAAGGGCACTGGAACGCGGTTCAAGCCTTCGCTACGGAAATACTGAAAGCGAAAGAAGTGGACGCCAGCACGAAAACATAGAGAAATCGGGTATCAAAAACCAGCTTGAAATAATGCATTATGCGCTTCCAGGCAGAATTCTAGGCGAGTAAGGGGAGGTGGTTTCAGTTGGTAGGCGGCCTCGAGAAGAGGGCTAATCCAACACTTCTTACCGAGCAGGAGCTAGCCTTTGACAGGTTTCCCCACCCCTTCAACAACAAAAAAAAAAAAAATATATATATATATATATATATAATATATATATATATATATATATATAATATATATATATATATATATATATATATATAAATATATATATATATATATATATATATATATATATATATATATATATAAATATATATATATATATATAAATAAATATATATATAATATATATAAATACATATATATATTATATATATGTATTTATATTATTGTAATTAATAAATAAAACAACCGTTTCCTACAAAAATGAGATGACTAAGGCCTGTCTCAGTATGGGACCGTATTTAAGCGAATTTCTGCCGGACGTATATGGGCTACTACGCTTTACCTATCCGAACCATGTAAATGTAATGAGATCGCTCTGGAGCTCTCAGACTGCACGCTACAAAGCCGTCCGAATACGGGAGGCACGACCTCGCACAGTAGAAGCGTATAAAGTCGAATTTTATCCAAGCGTTACTACTACTACTACAAACCTTTGTAAATACAAACAGCCGCCTAGACTGGAGGGGATTGCTACTTCTTTCGCTGCCATACGGGTCTTTTCGCCTATATCGCGACATCACGTATGACGAGTATGAGTATGAGTACGAGTATATGTTATGAGTATGTATATTATGCAGTAAGCATATGCGTTTGATTATGTTATCTGCTCGGTATCCAATAACATAATAAGATAACATCCAGGCACACTAGATTTAAGACGTAAACAACAACTGAATGTTGCATCAAAAGTATAGATAAATAAATTAGTATAAACTGGTATAAACATGTATTGTGACCACACATAGGCGGTTTCCTTTGTAGCTACTCCAATCCGCAGATTTACGTCCGAATACGCCGACGCTTAAATACGGTCCCATACTGAGACAGACCTAAGAACTGGTTTTCTTTAGGAATGCGGAGAAAACAATACAATGGTTTTACATTGATAAAATAGATAGCACGGCTATATATATATATATATATATATGTGGGTTATTTTTTAAGGAGTAATTTTAAGTTAGATTATATTTAGTTTTAAGAAATAGAAATAAAAAACTGTAAATTAGGGTAGAGATCTTTGCTAAGAACGGGGGTATATTTAAATGTATAAATAAACCAGCGACAGACCCTACAGCCGTTCAATGGTAATTGCTTAGCCGTTCGCTTTTGGTGTCGAGCGTACGCCTCAGAGAACGTGGCATATAGAACTGTTCGCTAACTATGAACGTGATGAGACATGTGTTTTGGGCGAGGCACAAGTAAAAGATTGTTATATGTGTACAGAGAGTTTTTATAAAAGCAAATGGCGATAGAATTATATAAAGTTTATGTATGGTCGTTATTGTGTGTTTTATAATTAAGTTAACTTTATTACGGTGTAATAATTGTTATTTTGATCAGTGTTTTGTTAGAGTTAGGCAGCAAGTGTAATGTTTAGTACTAAGGTGTATTTTCATTGAAATCATTGTGCTGATAACTATAGACAATTGCAACTGCGTAGTATGTATTGAGACGTATAATATTGTGAAGAGACATTTTAATCTAAGTACTGTAATTATATCTAGTGTATTTTGTTGTGAATATAATTAAGATTGATTAACTTTATTTAGATATAATTTTATGACTTTGATAAGTGATTAAACTATTAATAGCCAAATTATGTGTTTACTCATTTAAAAGGAACTATATTGTTGTATTGTACATTAACCTTAGGCTGATGTTAATTGTAACTTGTAATTGTGGAAAGTACCTACAAATTATGATCTCAACAGATGGTTAGAGATATAACCTACAAATTGTGAGCTATCAACAGTGATTGAATAGTTCTAGGCTGCATAATAGAATCTCAACACGTGGTTGTAAATTCTAACCTGCAAAGCGGAGTCTGTACCGGGATGGTAATAGATTCAAAAACTACTAATGTAGACGATAAAAAGTCTACATATATATATATATATTTTTTTTTTTTTTTTTTGTGGTGAGGAGGAGAAATCTTCTATAAGACTGTCGCCTGACAGCCCGTCGGGACGTGTTTGATTCACCCTCGCTGGAAGAGCGCCTACCAACTAAAACTCCCCCTCTCTTCATCTAGACCACAATCTGGTACCGCAATTGCATTTCTTCAGACTGGATCTTGATACCCGAGTTCCGGTTACGATGTTGTGTTGACGTCCAGTTCCTTGGTTTTGAGAATTTTCGTGACGAAGACTCGAACTGCACTCCAATACTCTTCCTTCTCCACCATAATATTAACAATATTATCTATGGTCAGTGTGGTTCCCGTTATCGTCCGTACTTCTTCCCTTTCCGTCGTCCATCGGCCACAATAGAAGAACGTATGTTCTGGTGTATCGACATGTTCACAGTACCAACATTTGTCGGACTCTCTCTTTTTGAATCTCTTCAAGTAACTCCCAAAGCATCCATGTTCTCCGAGAAATTGTGTTATAAAATAATCAATTTCCCCGTATTTTCGATTTTTCCAAGTACTGATCTTCCGTATTAGCCTTTTAGTCCACACCGCTTTACCGGTCTCTTTCTCCCACTCGCATTGCCACTTTTTTAAAACTTCTTTCCCTACTTCCTGGTGTTTTTCTTCTTTTTCCATATAGACCCTTTTCCGCTCTTCCACCAGTAGTGCCAGAGGTACTATTCCGCTTATCACCTGGACAGCTTCTGCCGAGATTGTGCGATAAGCACTACTCACACGTATTGCCATTCTACGTTGCACACTCAATAACATATTTTTATATTTTTTGAGTTTTACAGCTTCTTCCCATATCGGTGCAGCATACAGCATTATTGAGTGAACCACCGACGCTAACACTCTTCTCTTACTTGCCTTCGGTCCCTTCAGATTTGGCATTAGTCTACTTAACGTCTTAAGTTTTTCTTCGGATTTCTTGGCCGCTTGTATAACATGTTGCTTCATGTCTGCATTCCTTCCAATATAGAGCCCCAGGTACTTTAAGTGATCTTTGGGTTTAATTTTCATTGTGCCTACCTCCAAGGGTATTTCCTTCAGTTTTCTTCCACCATAAAGTACGATTGCCTCCGTTTTTTCAGGAGCGAGCTGTAGTTGCTTCCTCTCTAGCATCTGTTCAATCCTGTTCAGCGCTGTGTTAGCGTGTGCCTTTAGTGTTTCCTCAGTTTTAGCTTCAACAATAAGTGCTGTGTCATCCGCGAATCCAATGACTGATGCGCCATCTAGTAGCTCAGTTTTTAGCACCTCGTCGTACAGAATGTTCAATAAGAGAGGCCCTAAAACCAATCACTGTGGAACTCCGCAGGTAACACTTATTAAATTCCCCTCGACTTCTATCCAGCGGTCCTCTAGATAGCTGCTTATAATTCTCGTCAGGTACTCACTGACTTCGAATTCTTTCAGCGCTTTCATGATTCTATCCCAAGGTGCTGAATTAAAGGCATTCTTGATGTCTAGCGTTACTAACACTCCATATTTCCTGTTTCGGTGCGCCTTGAGTTTTATATTCTCTACCGATCTCTTGATGTGGATCATAGCATCAATTGTTGACCTTTTCTTTCTGAAACCATATTGGTTTTTTTGAAAGTTTTGGTTCAACTTCCCCTGTTAACCTGACTGCTACCAGCTGCTCGAGAACTTTTCCCATGACGTCCAGAAGACATATTGGTCTATATTTAGCCTCCAGGTCTCCTTATTTTTTAGGCTTCTGAATTAGGACTAATTTGGCTATTTTCCACATTTTTGGAAATACTCCACTTTTTAGTTGGCTATTCATTATTTCGAGGAACTCTCTCGGGAATTCCCTAATTGCCGCTTTGACGATTTCAGATGGAATTTGGTCCGGACCTGGTGACTTTCCATTTTTAATTCTTTTTGTCGCTTCCAGGAGTTCTGCTTCAGTAAAATAGGGTATACACTTTTCCTCTATGGCTATGTATGGCCATTTGTGTGTCGCTCGTGTTGGAAACAGCTCCTCGACAGTTTTCATTAGCTTATCGCTACTTAACTTAATTCGAGGTATCATGTTGAGCTTTTTACACACAATTTTATATCCCATGCCCCAAATATCTTTGTCAACTTCTTGGCAGGATTTTTTCCAGGCTTCTTGTTTTGATCCTATTATTGCATTTCTGAGGAGTTTTCTTTTTCCATTGTAATTATTTCTGAGTTTTTCTCTACTTTCTTCTGTGACTTCTTTGCTCTTATTTCCTCGAGTTAACAATCTTCTTGACCTCAAACATTGCTTTCTTAACTGGGCGATGTTATCGTTCCACCAGTACACAGGTCTACGATTTCCTACTGCAGCTCTTTTAATAAAAGTGGCTTTTAGTGTTAGGTTTATTGCCTTCATGCCTTCATTTATATCTAATTTCTGTTTTTTGTACATTTCTTTTTCCAGATTTTCCACAAAGATCGGTATTCCTTTTTTATTTATTCTCCATCTTGCTTCGCTCATTTGTGTCGTTCTGGAGTTAGCTGAAATAACATTAAAGTAGATATTCCTATGAAAGCTAAGGTTTTCTTCCTCCGCCACTTTCCATTCTGTTATTCGATTTGCTTTTTCTTCAGACGTTAGTGTTATGTCGATATGGGATTCACTGCCTCTTCTTACAAAGGTCGGCTCTTTGCCTCTGTTCTGCACAACTAGTGAAAGTTCTGCTATCCAGTCCACCAGTGCCTTTTCTTTCTTGTCTTCCTTGGGACCCTAAACTCGTGACTTAGCATTTAGGTCACCCGCTACTAGCACCTGCTCCTTCTGTGTTTTTAGGCTGTCCCCCAGTGTCTGAAGATAGGACTCAAATTCTTGTTCACTTATATTCGGTGATGCGTAACAAGAGTAAACAACAAGGTCCTCAAGTTCCACCCATACGAATCCTTTCTGTTCTGTGTCACATTTTAGTATACTAACTTCTTTGCTGAATACCCTAATTGCTGCGTCCATATTCAAATCGCTTAGCCAGGGTCCTTTACTAGCCAGTTTCTTGTTTGGTTCTGCCACAATGGCGACGTCTATGTGTTTGTCCCGACAAGTGCTATGTAGTAAGTCGAATGCTGCTCTCCCTCTATCCACATTAACTTGGATTATTTTCATTTTCGTCATTTTCATTTTGTTGCACTGACAGGCGCTCCCGTTTTCCGAAGTTCTCTTACTTGTTTTTGATAATTTGGGCATACCATTTCGTTTGTCCCGTGACCTTTTATTTTGCAAGACCAGCAATATATTTGGTTCGAACAGGCACTTGCTCTATGCCCTTCTTTTCCACACTTTATACATTTTGTGCTTATGTCCTCCTCACTGTTGCATGCCCTAGCAAGATGCCCAAACTGTTGACATTTGTAGCATTTCAGTGGCGCTAATCTTTCAACTATCCTGCATCTAGTCCATCCTATTTTGATTCTCTTCCTGGACGTTAGTAACATGGCTTCATTTATTGGCAGAGCTATATTGGCGTATCTGAGCCCCCTGCTATTTGGTTTAACCGTCATTTTTATTGTGATGTCTTCTCTCTTGATTTTTGAGCTAGACAGCTCTGTAACTATTGATTCCAATAGTTCTTCTTCCGTGATTGTTTCATCTAAATCTATGACTGTTATGTTTCTCTTCCTTTTCACTAGTTCTGCCTCCACTAGGTCTTTCATTTTTTCTTGGACCGCAGCTTTTAGTGATTCGCCATTTCCTCTTTTGCCGCCAGAAACACTCAGCTTTACATACCCCTCAGCTGTTTTTTCTATGCTCTTAAGTTGCACGTCTAACTCTTCTATGTTAATGTTTTTTTTCATATGTCTTACTATATCTACATATGATTTTCCAGCTTCTCGTGGTTTAACCACTAGTATTTCTCTAGTTGTCCTCACGTTTGTTTTCCTATTTTTTGCCATTTCTGTGATTTTCCTTCCTGTACTATCTCTCCTTCACTTCTCGTATGTAGAGTTATGTGATAACCTTGATCTCCAAGTATAAGTTCTATGATTTTGCAAAGCTGGAACTCCAGCCCATCCTTCGAGCATATAAATATGAGTTCTTTCCTTCCCTCCTTTTCAGAGATGGTCTTTACTTTCTCTAATAACGCTGTTACATCCTTTATGTTTTCAGTGTTCACTTTTACCTCATTCAGTCCTGCGAGATATGTGTAACTGCTACCAGCTTCTTTTTCTCCATTATCCTGGATTATAATGCTTTTATTCTCCATGCATATTAGTTTTCCTGGTTGTATCAGTTTTCTTCTGATAATATCCTCTATCTGCGGTATTCTTTCGCTTAGCCGTCTTACAAGAGGATTATCCTCGCTCACCTCTTGGTCCATCACCAATATCATATCCTTGTCCTTTGATGCCTGCATAACTCTACCTCTTACCATGTTAGTTGACTTAAATGCTTCCTCAGGCCAACTTGCGTGGACTAGATCTAAAGCCTCTGCCAAGTTTATGTCTTCTGTCCTTTCCTGCTTGAATTTCGCTATTTTGTCTTCTATTTGTAGCGCATTCTTGTTTTCCTCAGGAGTAGTAGTTTGAATTCCTGCATATTTCGTTGTTATTTTCTTTTCTTCCCTTTCTCCTTTTGGAGCTATTTCTTTTATTTTCTCAGTGTCAGTTTGAGTCTCCATTTCTGCAGTGTCTCCTCTTATAGATAATCTTCCAAGTGCCTTTTGTATCCCTTCTGCTTTTAGTTTTCCGACATGGAGGTTCAGTCTGGCTGAGATGTCTCTAATTTCCCTCTTTGTATTAAAGTTTTCTTTAAAAATTTTCTCCAGTTTCGCTGTTTCTCTAACAATCATTTGAATGAGATGCTGGATTTCATTTAGCTCCACTTGTTTCTCTATGTTTTTATCCTTTCCAGGATTCTCAATTCTTTTCCTCTTCTTTTCATTTTCTTCCATTTCGACGCTCCTCTTAGCAAATTTGTCCGATTTACAGAACAGGTCTGACATTGAGCTGCTCCGAACTGGCGATCTCATTATCTTCCTGCTTCTCTGAAAAGCGTACGTCTTCTCTTCTCCAGTAGCTTATTTTCCCGCATCGGCCTGGTATACCACCGTATGCGTTCCACAGTTGCTTGATGACGACCCAAGGGGAGCCTGCTTCACCACCCCCTCAAGTGCTGGTTCTAGGGATCCGACCCCTTGTCTCGTAGTTTTATATTCTTTATCAGTGTACATAGCCATAGTTTTTCATAATCCTGTTGGTCCGCGGAAGGTATTTTATTTCCCTCCAGCCCACCGTCCAAGACGGTTCGAGCATTCCCCTATCCGCCACCTGGGGACGCGCTTGGTTGGGGTTACAGGGTCCCCCCCCCCAAGATATATATATATATATATATATATATATATATATATATATATATATATATATATGATATAATTTAGGATTAGATATAATTAGTGTGAAGAAATAATAATTATAAAGAACTCTATAAAATAGGTTAGGAACATTGCTAATATTAAGTTATATTCAAATGTTACTAGCTCTGTTTTAAAACATGCATGGTTAGCGCGGCAGAAGATTGTTAAAATGGCGATAGTAGTAACATACACAGTTTGTATGGCAGTCATTAGTCAATTCGGGAAATGTTGTATTAACTAGTTGTTAATAACATTAAAAATTAGAATCCGTTTAACAATATTACTAGTTGTAATATTTGTTGTTTGATAATATTGTTGTAAACTATTTTTATATATGTGAGTTATTTTTGTAATATAATTTCTTTGAGAAATAATTAATTGAACTATTATTAAATTCAGTTATGTGTTAACTTTATTTTTAATAAGCCTAATTGTAAATGGAGGCTCAACTAAGGATTGAAATAACATCAAAACAGCTAAAACCACAGCTGGTAATCTAGCTAACACCCACTAAGGTGTAAGGTAGACATATAATTGGAAACGGCAACCAGGATAGGTTTATTGTCACCCACACTTGAGGGCGTCAACCGGGATAAAGGAAAAACCAAGTTTATTCCGTAAAGAATTTTCTTAACCTTTGAACCAGAACTATTAACCAACAGATAAGGAAACCTAGTTTATTCAGTAAAGAATACTCTTAACTTCCAGGTGCGCACAATTTACTCGTCAAAGTAATTGCACTTCAATCTGTAGCAGTGACAAATAAAACAGATATAAGAAAAACAAAGTTTATTCCATCAAGAATATTCTTAACCTTTTAACTAGAACTATTGACCAACAGATAAAAAAAACAAGCTTATTCAGTCAAGAATAATCTTAACTTCCAGGTGCATACAATTTACTCGCACAGTTTACATCGAGTCTTCTTGGTGAGCGCACGTATTTACAATAAACAAAACAATAAAATAAATAGTGATCTTTTTTTTTTTGCAAATTATAATATTTTTTTTTCGTGATTTATTTTTT
This sequence comes from Panorpa germanica, assembly GCA_963678705.1. Taxonomy (NCBI): domain Eukaryota; kingdom Metazoa; phylum Arthropoda; class Insecta; order Mecoptera; family Panorpidae; genus Panorpa; species Panorpa germanica. The sequence continues at coordinate 15,984,018 of OY783216.1, read as the reverse complement.
TTTTTTAAATTATAATTTATATTATTATTAAGTGTTATTAATTAGAAGTGAAGTAACTTCTATTTAATTATCACTGGTTAATTAACAATATGGATATGGAGGTTGAACCTCCCGATAAAAATCCGATCAATAAAAACAACTCTGTGACTAACAAATCAATTCCTACAGATAAAACATCCAGTGATATAACAGAAAACTTAAATAACAATAGTGACAATGTTAAAAAAATATTTAATAATTTATACAACACAGAAACAAAATATGACTCGTATAAAGTAATGATAGTTAAAAATAATAGTAATGGAAATACATTTTTTAGTTCTCTTAAATTAGCAGAAATAATATGTAAAATTAGCAATAAATCTAATATAATAGAAATTAAAAAAGTGGGAAGAAATAGAGTAATCGTTCAATGTGCTAATGCAGTACTAGCTAACGAAATTACCAAATCAACATTGCTGAAAAACAATGGGTATGAAGCGTTTATCCCATTTTACTGGTGCACAAAAGTTGCTATTATAAAAGGTGTTGATATTGAATATTCGGAAGATACAATTTTAAATAATATAGAGTGTCCACCTTTTAAAGTAACGAGAGTGCAAAGGTTAAATCGAAAACTAAGAGTTGACGGAGCTATTAAATATGAACCCAGTACAACAGTGAAATTATTCTTTGAAGGACTTGCTATTCCTGCTTATGTTTACATGTGGAGAGTGAGACGAGCATGTGAACCATTTGTACAACAGACGATACAATGTTATAATTGTTTTAAATTTGGACATGCAGCCACAAAATGTAGAGCAAAAGTAGCAAAATGTAAATTCTGCGGAAGTGAAGATCATTTACGTACTGCATGCACATCTCCTAATCCGACATGCATAAATTGTAAACTTAACCACGAGGCTACAGACAATGAATGTCCTGAAAAAAAAAGACAAATCAAGATAAAAGATCTCATGGCCCAACACAATCTCAGTTTTTATGAAGCAAAATTAGAATTAACAGAAAAAAATACAGACTATTTATACTCAGTAAGAACTCAAAACTCTTTTGAAGCTCTAAACTACAATGAGACTTTTCCCAATATCACTAATAAATACAATAGTATCAACATAATTCCAACATACAAACCAAACCCTTTAACCAGAAGAACTAATACCAGAGTGAATAAATCAAATACAGGTAACTCGTTACAAAGATCTTACAGTCAACCACAACCTACGACATCCACTAAAGAACCAATTCCAAAAAGAAGAAGAGAAGAAAAGAAACCTAACAATGAAGAAAGCGACACATACCTTAAGATAACTAATCAAGGAAAAAACAGAAAGCAAATCAACCAAGAGACACCTGATATTACAATGGAAAACAATGATAATGATACCTGCTATACATCAATATATAATAAAAATAATGATGACAAAATTAAAAATACAAACAAAGACCCAAATATTACATCCCAATCCCTTAGAAGCTACAAGAAACAAATATCTAGTGTACAATGGCCAAACTCGTAAGTAAACATCGATATATAAATTAAGTTTATTTTTTAAAAATCTATTCACATCACTAAACCAAATCGTTTAATAAATTTACTAAAATATTAAATCAACAATAATTATATAAACGGAGAGAAAATAAAATAAAATAAAATATATAAATAAATCTAACAACAAGACCAAGGACAGATATAAAAATCAATAATTAATTAAAACAGTTAAAATGATAAATTTTATTCAATGGAATTGCAGAGGAGTCAGATATATTAAAGAGGAACTACAACATATGTTACAGAAGCATAACATACATATATGCATACTATCAGAAACGTTTTTAACAAAAAATATCAATTTCAACATCAAAGGTTATTTTATTGAAAGAGAAGATAGGATACAGAATACAAACTATAATCCCCACGGGGGTGTTGCTATCTTGATTAATAAATCTATAAAATATAAACGAGTAATGCTAAATAACCCATTTAATTCGGTCGAAATAGTTGGAATAATTTTAACACATAACGAAACTGATGTAATATGTATTTTATCAATCTATGCTAAACCGAATCATAAACTATCTAATTCTAATTGGTCACAGATAAAACAACAAATAGATGTTCCTGTTATACTTGCTGGAGATTTTAACGCGACTAATCTTGCTTGGGATATAAATTGTCCAGGTAGTCAGTATGAAGGTAACGAATTGTTAGATTTCATAGAAAACGAAAATCTAAATATTATCAACGATGATAAACCAACTAGAGTAAGCAATCTCAGTACAAGGGACAGTATATTGGATCTCACATTGGTATCAATGACGTTAACACAACAAATTACTTCGTGGCAAGTTCTTGCAGATAGCTTAGGTAGTGATCACTACCCAATTTTTTTCTGTTTGAATGACTATAATAAAGACCGTTACCGTACATCTGAATATTTAACGAGGAGAAATTTCCGAAAAGCAGATTGGGAGAAATATAGCCTTGAAATAGAAAGCAGAATTTCAAGCCTTAGCACAAATGGAATCACAAGTAATCCCCAAGATGTTGAAAACAAATACAACCAATTTAGAGATGTTATTAATAATTCGGCAGACATACATATCCCATCTACCAGATTGTATAATATAACTCCTAATAAAATAAAACCGTCTTGGTGGGACACTGAGTGCAATAAAATGATAGCTCAAAGAAAATTAGCACTAACTATTTTTAATAAAAACATGACAATGGCGAATTATTTAAATTATAAAAAACATCAAGCTAAAACCAGACGATATTTTAGAGCCAGAAAAAAAATAGAATGGCAAAATTTCTGCGAGAATTTAAACCCAAACACAACAACCAACATTGTCTGGAATAATATAAGAAAAATTAACAATAAAAGCTATAGTACTAAAAGGATAAGTGATAATGAAAATTTAATAGAAGAATTCATTAAAAAAAAATTTCCACAGAACAACAATTTAAATATTACTACCACCACCATCGTAAAAGATAATTTTCTAGATAATAACATAAATAAAAATGAAGTAAAATTCGCGTTAAATCATAATAAAAACAGTAGCACAGGATTTGATAGAATAAATTACAAAATGATACAAAACTTACCTGACAATGCAATAAATCATCTTACACAAATATACAATCTGTCATTAAACACTGCTGATATACCATTAGACTGGAAAAAACATATCGTTGTTCCTATATTAAAAACAGGAAAAGATCCAAACAAAGAAGAATCATTCAGACCAATTACTTTACTATCATGTATGGGCAAAACTATGGAATCCATCATCAAAAACAGACTGGAGTGGTATCTCGAACATCATAAAAGATTACCTGAGTTACAATTTGCGTTTAGAAAAACAAGAAGTACACAGCATAACTTAAACATATTGAATATCGATATTCAAAGAACATACAGTAAAAATCATTATATGATAGCTGCTTTCATTGACATTGAAGCTGCTTATGACAATGTTAATCTAAAAATATTAAAAGAAAAAGTAGAAAACATAGGTATATCTTCCAAAATATCCAACTGGATTATAAACTATTTCCAAAATAGAGAAATAACAGTTAGATACAATAGTAAGTTAACTGGTCCTATACTATGTAATCACGGAATTCCACAAGGCTCAATATTATCTCCCTTATTATTCAACATATACACAGAAAAGTTAACAACATTATCAGATAACAACACAACAGTACTGATGTATGCAGATGACATGGTTATTTATAGTATGGGTCATACACAAGATATAGCTCAAAACAGATTACAATCGAAATTAAGAAAACTAGATATTTTATTAAAGGAAATCAAATTAAATATATCGTCAGAAAAAAGTAAAATAGTTATATTTACAAGGCATAGAATAAACTGCAGTCCAAAAATAACCATCAGAAATAAAAATATAACTGTTACTTCAAATACCAAATTTCTGGGTATATTCTTTGATACGAAAAGCACTTGGGCGAAAGAAATTGCACATATTATTAACAAATGTCAAAAAGGCTTAAATTTGATGCGATGTATAGCAGGATACAAATGGGGCGCACACCCAACAACCTTAATAAAAATATATAAAGCTATTGTTAGACCGCATATTGACTATTCTTGTACTATGATCTGCACCGCAAATAACTCAAGATTAAAAAAAATTGAAATTATACAAAACAAATGTTTAAGAATAATATTAGGTGCAATGGTTTCAACACCAATCCAAATCCTCAACTATCAAACTAATATTCCTCCGGTAAATATCAGAATACAACTAATATCAGACAGTTTCTTTTGTAAAAACAGACATAACTCATGTGGCCCCTTAAATACAAGATTATCTAAACTATATGTTCTTTATAATAAACCATATTGGACAACTCATAAAAAACCGGCACTTTTAACTAGTTTTGATAGATATAATAACTTGAACTTAGAGGTACACAACATTATACCTTTTTTCAAATTTCCATTAGAAATAAGCATGACAACAATACATACAGAAATAAATTTGTTCAAGAAGAATGACAGTAAGGAAATAACTTATCAAAAATATATGGAATATATAACAAAAGATGATATAAACTGGAGTATATGGTTTACCGATGGTTCATTCGAAAAAAACTCTAAAACTGGAGGAATTGGCATTTTCAATTATAATACAGATCAACAGTACAAATACAAACTTAACAACATCACAAATTCTTATAATACAGAAATAACAGCAATTATGAAATTACTAGAAATAATACAAAAAACTGACAATAAAAATATATTAATCTTCACAGATTCTCGTAGTGTTTGTGTATCTTTAAATAACAATAAATTCAAAAACAATAATAATAACAAAATATGTTCAATTAAAGAATATCTTTTAAAAATGGAAAAAAATGATATCAATGTTAAACTTATTTGGATTCCTGGACATGTAGGCATAAAAGGAAACGAAATGGCTGACAAACTGGCCAAAGAAGCTTGTGTAGATGGGGAAATAATCGAAATAAATTGGTCAATAAATGATTCCAAAAAAATAATTAAAGAAAATTGTATGGCAGAATGGCAGAATATATATAATGAGAAAAGTCAAAGTACTGGAAAATTTTTTTTTGCAGCGAATCAAAAAATTCCAACAACCACATGGTTTAATAAAAATCATTCACGGAGATATATTTCAACAAATTGTCGAATGAAATCTGGGCATTCTAGATGTCCAGCTCATCTATACAAAATAAATATAAAAGACACACCAAATTGTAGATGTGGAGAAGAAGGGTCTTTGGACCATATAATTCTAGGGTGTCATCTTTTAACATCAAAAATTGATAGACTTTTAAATGATTTATGTAATGTAACACAGTTCCCAGTCAATATGTCCTGTTTAATGACAAGTGAAGCAACGGCGGAAATATTAACAAACTTTGTGATAGAAAATAATATAGAAGTGTAATTTAAGTTAAAATATTTTATTTAGTATGTATTTAATTTTAAGTTTAATTTTTTAAAAGAATCAATTTGTTTTGTATTTATTAGAACAATTATAATTTATATGTAAATTTTTATATAATTTTACAAATAAAAGCAATGGCAAGAAGGCTGAATAAGCCAAAGCCTAAATAAATAAAAAAAAAAAAAAAACAATTTACTCGGTAAAGTAATTGCACTTCAATCTGTAGCAGTGACAAATAAAACAATGATAAAGGAAAAACCAAGTATATTCCGTTAAGAATACTCCTAACCTTTGAACCAGAACTATTGACCAATGGATAAGGAAACCTAGTTTATTCAGTAAAGAATATTCTTAACTTCCAGGTGCGTACAATTTACTCGTTAAAGTAATTGCACTTCAATCTGTTAGCAGTGATAAATAAAACAATGATTAAGGAATTAAACAACTGATCAGTAGCAGAATTACGTCAAGAATTTAGCTTCGTTGGATTGAGTTAACGTGGAAATCGTGCTGAATTATTAAGGAGAATGAACTCGTATAATAGCAAAGTTGGTGAACAGAATAGCAGGTCTGTAAACAATAAAACAGTAAATAAAACTAATTATACGTTTTTAGATTTAGAATTGGCTTTACCTAAATATGATAGACTTAAAAATGTCAAATTATGGATCAAACAATTTGATGATTTCTGTGACCAGGCGGAAATAAATACAAATTACAGATATTTGTATGCCAGGGGATTGTTAACTGATACCGCAAAACAATTTGTCAATTTTGAAACCAGGATAATAAACTGGGATACATTTAAATCGTATTCGATCTATGAGTTCGATACGAGTTTAAATAGTGCACAGGTGCACAAAATGCTTCAACAAAGGTTTAAGAAACCAGAGAAAACTTTTCGTCAATATGTGTATGATATTTAAGACATAACTCGACAAGCAGATGTCGAAGATGCAGCTATAATTGATTATATCATAGCAGGTATTCGTGACAGTACAGCTAATAAAGTGATACTGCATGGAGCTGAGAATATTGGGCAACTTAGACGTAAGCTTGAACAATATGAAAAAATGAAAATGGATAGTCAGGACTATGATAGGAGAACAAGGTTAGGTACCAAAACAAAAACTGAGACAACAGGTGAGAAGATTAAATGTTTTAATTGTAATTCGTTATCACACTCATCTAAATTGTGTCCAGATAAAGACAAGAGCTATAAATGTTTTACTTGTGGTAATTATGGACATGTTAGTCGAAACTGTAAAACTAAAATAAATACTGTTAAATTAGAGCATAATATTATGAAAGTGAAAATGATAAAATCAATTTGTGTTAATAAAAGTAGTAATGTAAACGCTTTAAAAGATACTGGTAGTGATTTATCAGCAGTGTGCGAAGACTATTTTAAAACATTAAAGAATGTAAAATTATATGACTCTGTTATAACAATACGAGGATTGTCAAACTCTCAATTTAATTCTTTAGGTAGAATAAGATTGGACATTAAAATTGATTCAGAACATTACGCTAGTTATTTTGAAGTGTTACCATCACAGGCGATGCATATAAACATGGTGATAGGTTTGGACATTATAGCTAAAGCTAGAGTGATTATTGATAACACGGGTGTAAAATTTCATTCACTTTATAACAATAAAAATGAAAATGAAAGTGAAGTTAAACAATTAATGACATTAAAAATAGACAATGGTGATAAAGAAAGTGTACTAGACTTATCTCATATAAACGATAAAAATGTTGTTAATAAAATACACGAGTTAGTGGACAATGACAAACGAAAAGAGTTACTCAACTCTGAAAGTGAAAAGATAATTAAATTGAAAAATGATACTCCTATATTTTCTAGGCCACATAAACTACCACCTGCAGATCGACTAGATGTTAAAGAGCAGCTGGATGAAGGGTTAGAAAAGAATGTCATACAGGCAGCCCAGGAAATGAACGACCTAGGTAATGTAATTAAACAAGGCACTGTTCGTCCCTCTAAGGACAAGGTCAACGCAGTTAAGCATTTTCCGAAGCCGAAGAAGACGATACAAGCAAAGAATTATTCAGAAAAGTATATAATAGAAAATGAATTATTAATATACAGTTTAAAAGACGATCAAAAGCTGTTAGTAGTGCCAAGTACCATGCAGGCAGAAATAATACATAAAGCACAGGAAATAGGACATTGTGGCTTGAATAAATGTCCTAAGAAATAATAAACAGAGAATTTTGGATCAATGATTTAGCTGAAAAGATTAAAAACTGTATAGATAATTGCATAGAATGTATTCTTGCAACCAGAATAGTAAAAGGATACTTAAACTCTATACCTAAGATAGGATTACCTTTAGACACATGGCATATAGACCATTTAGGACCTTTACAAACAACATGCAAAAAGTATAAACATATTCTCGTTATAGTTGATGCTTTTACAAAATTTGTTTGGTTGTTTCCTACTAAATCAACAGGCACTGATGAAGTATTACAGAAATTGAAAGTGATAGCAAAAGTATTCGGAAACCCAAGAAGGTTAATTTCTGACAGGGATACAGCTTTTACGTCAACAGATCTCAAAGATTATTGTACTGCAGAAAACATTAAACATGTGTTAATAACGACAGGAGTACCAAGGGGTAATGGCCAGGTTGAACGAATAAATGGAATTATTGTACCTGTGTTAACAAAGTTAGCCCTAACAGATCCTAGTAAGTGGTATTTGCATGTAAGTAAACTACAGGTAATGCTAAAAAGTACGTATCAAAAAGGTATTAAAATGACACCATTTCAATTAATGATTGGGGTTAAAATAAAAACCAAACAAGACATAAAAATAATAGATATGATTACAGAAGAAATACAAAATGAGTTTGTAGATAAACTTGAAAAGCTGAGAAAAGAGGCTAATGGAAATATTCTTAAAATTCAGCAAGAAAACAGGACTAGCTACAATAGGAAATGTAAACACCAAGAAAGTATACACTGAACAGTTTAGTGGCTATACAACGTTCACAATTTGCAACAGGAGCTAAAGTTAAAGCTAAATTTTTAGGACCATACAAAATAACGAAAATTAAAGGCAATGATCGTTATGACGTGTAGAAAGCAGGAGAGTGTGAAGGACCAATAAGGACTTCTACATCAGCAGATATGATGAAACCATGGGCAGGATGATTGTAGCAACTAAGGACAGTTACTAGTTAGGATAGGCCGAATGTGGGATATAATTTAGGATTAGATATAATTAGTTTGTAAGAAATAATAATTATAAAGAACTCTATAAAATAGGTTAGGAACATTGCTAATATTAAGTTATATTCAAATGTTACTAGCTCTGTTTTGAAACGATTTGTGGACCCCGTTCACTTAACAAGTCGCTTGCTACGACATGCACGATGCATGGTTAGCGCGACAGAAGATTGTTAAAATGGCGATAACATACACAGATTTTATGTCAGTCATTGGTAAATTCGGGAAATGTTGTATTAACTAGTTGTTAATAACATTAAAAATTAAAATCCGTTTAACAATATTACTAGTTGTAATATTTGTTGTTTGATAATATTGTTGTCAACTATTTTTATATATGTGAGTTATTTTTGTAATATAATTTCTTTGAGAAATAATTAATTGAACTATTATTAAATTCAGTAATGTGTTATTTTTATTTTTAATAAGCTAAATTGTAAATGAGGGCTCAACTAAGGATTGAAATAACATCAAAACAGCTAAAACCACAGCTGGTAATCTAGCTAACACCCACTAAGGTGTAAGATAGACCCATAATTGGAAACGGCAACCTGGATACATTTATTGTCACCCACATATATGTATTTATATTAATGTAATTAATAAATAAAACAACCGTTTCGTACGAAAATAAGATGACTAAGAACTAGTTTAATTTAGGAATGCGTAGAAAACCATACAATGGTTTTACATTGATACAATAGATAACGTTCGTCGGTTTATTTACTGTTTTTATTTTAAACTAAATAATTTCAACACCCCAACTACAGTAAATATACATTGCAACTGATTACCTAACTGGCTCATTCCCATACCTTCCATAAATTTATATTGCTTCATAGGACTCAATGCTTTAGTTAAAATATCAGCTGGAATTGCCGTTGTAGGTAAATATTCTAAGTTAATAATTTAATCATTTTCAACATCTTTAATAAATTATTCTATGTGCTTACTCTTTCTATGACACATATAATTAGCAATTTAGTTTTGTGCGCTTTGACTATCATCATATAAATTAACAGTACATACATTACCAGTTAGTTAATACAATAAAGACTTAAATAAGGCAGAAATAAGACTAAAATATATTGACTCTTTACGAACCTCTGCAATAGTCTTACGCTGTCTGTTAAAAAAATAAGGAGAATTTTCATTTTTCTCAAAAAAATATTTATTTTTTTATCAATTTCTATTTTGTCTCCTTGAAAGTAGTCCCCCTCAGATTTAATACACTTGTGCCAGCGTTTTTTCCAACCCTCGAAGCAGTTCTGATATGCACTTTTTGGTATGCTCTTGAGCTCTCTCAGCGATTTGGTTTGTATCTCCTCAATCGTCTCAAAACGCCGTCCTTTCATGGGGCTTTTCAATCTTGGGAACAGGAAAAAAAACTGGGGCCAAATCTGGTGAATACGGTGGCAGAGGCATGATTACGTTGTTGTTTTTGGCCAAAAAATTACGATCAAGCAATGACGAGTGGGCAGGTGCATTATCGTGATGCAAAAGCCATGAATTGTTTTTTCACAATTCTGGACGTTTTCTTCGTATAGCTTTTCGCAAGCGGCGCATAACTTCAAGATAATACTCCTTATTGACCGTGGTAAGAACTCCTACACTACGTCACGGTAATCGAAAAAAACAGTCAGCAAAACCTTTACATCTGATCGATCTTGGCGTGCTTTTTTTGGCCTTTGTTCTCCTGGGCTCTTCAATTCGGACGATTGGACTTTGGTTTCTATGTCATAACCATATGTGATAACCATGATTCGTCACCAGTTATAACCCTTTTAAGCAAATCTGGATCGCCGTTGACGTCATTCAAAAATTCCTGAGCGATGCTCATGCGACGATTTTTTTTTTCAAAATCGCTGAAACACGCTTCATACCCAAAATTTCCGAAAAAATTGCATGGGTGTGAGCCAACCGATATGCTTACATCCTCAGCAACTTCTCTAATACTGATTTGACGATTCTCCATAACAATTTTCTTCACTTCCTCAACATTTTTATCGGTTGTTGATGTGCTGCAGCGTCCATGGCAAACGTCGTCATTCACATCTTCTCGACCTTTTGTGAAAAGCTTGTACCACTTGTACACATTTTTTTGGCTTAAAGTAGACTCACCGTATGCCACTTTCAACATTTCAAGTGTTTTGGAGCACTTGATTCCATTTTTCACACAAAATTTAATGCAGACTCTTTGATTCATGTTTTTCGACAGCAGAAAATCGCCGAGCACGCAAAACACTTCTAACTTTTATGCGTCTCACAAACAAGCTAAATGTGCTATATAGCTAAAACTGTGAACATATGATCGAGACGACTGTACTAACATAACAAAATAAAAAAATCGATAATCAATTGTACGTAGCCCGCAAAATTTTTGCCTCACCTTATTTTTTGAACAGACCTTGTATACTCAGCTTCCATGCGGAACAAGGCTACAGTTCTTTGTTTTTGACTTTCCCAAGAAATTGCTGAACCTGACATAAGAAATCAAATACCTGTATAAGAGGTACGATCTATTATACTCTTAGCCCAATCGGCATCAACAAAAAAAAAATTTCACCTACATCTTTTATATACTTTAAAAAGTAGTTTTTAGTTTTCTTAAAATATTTAAGTATTCTTTTTGCATAATTCTAATGATTACTTGTATAACACTTATTAAATTAACAGAGAAAACTTATACAAAATAAAATATCTGGTCTAGTAAAAACTGATAAGTACATCAGACTACCAATCAACTGTTAATAAGGAATATCATTAGTGCAAGAATGAGTTTCTTTAATGACCAATTTACTTTTCATGGGAGTGTTTATAACTTAAATATATACAATTGAACATGTTAAATTTCTGCAATAATTGATCAATATATTGTTCCAGATCTAAAGTTACAGTATTGCAATTTATTTTATTATTCTTAATCTTCATACCTAAACATTGCTGTACCTGCCCTAAATTTTTAATTTAAAATTTAAAACAGTTATTAACTCCTTAGTCTCATTTTCATAATTCGAATAAACAAAGAAATTATCGACATAGACTGCAATTATTACTTTTTCTTTTTTAACAATTTTTGTAAATACACAAGGCTTTTAAACGATTCTTACCAAATCCCATCTCATATAGACATTGTTCAACTGTTTCATACCGTGATCTAGAAGACTGTTTCAGCTCATAAATGGCTTTGTTTAACTTTACAATCTTTTTCTTATCACAAGAAATTTGTGGATGTACCATATTAATATCTTCTTTAAAGTAACCGTATAATAAAGCCGTCTTAACATCTAAATGAGTTCATTTAAATTTAACTGAACTGACAATGCACATAACAATTTTAAAGTACAATGCCTGACTACAGTGGAAAAACTTTCTTCATAGTTACCACCAGGCTTCTGCGTAAATTCTTTAGCTACAATACGCGCTCTATACCGAACACTGTTATTACTATTTACTTTCTTTTTGAAAATCCATTTACACTTCACTAAAGCCTTGTCCAAATGTAGTTTGATCACAGGATCTCACGCTTCATATTTTCTGAACACTTGCAGTTCGTCTTTCAAAGCCTCGATCCACTTTTCTTTGTCAGGATTCGACAAGGGTTCTTGGACTGTAACTGGATCCTGGGTAACATCTAAACTTGATGTAGTACACTGATGTGTAGAGCCAAAATGCTATGGTTATCTTTTTTCTCGCTTGGTAGTTAATATTTTTAGCTGCTCTGGTTCATCTTCATCTTCTTTGGTCTGCTGCAACGAAGAATCCAAATCAGTTAAAGAGTTAAGATTATAAGATTATAAAGAATCATTTGGGCTTTCAGTAGTCAAAGGTTCTTCTCTTATTTCTTCCTTGATACTCTCAACATGAATTTCTGACTTAGCTGATTGGATAACGTCCTCAACTGAAACTGTAACGCTATCATCCGAAATTCATTTTTTTTTTCCAGTATTTTCGTAATTAACTACATCTTTACTCGTTGTAATATAACGCTTCACAGCATCGCTTTACGGGATCGTACACTCTGTAGCCTTTCACATTTTCTGAAAAACCAACAAGGATGTGTTTCTTCGACTTAGTATTCCACTTAAGCAGTTTCTCCTTTGGAATGTGAACAATCACCTGACTACCAAATATTCGGATGTAACCTAAATCTGGTTTCTTTTAGTCCAGAGTTCATACAGAGTTTTATTAATTAAACCTCAGGCAATAAATCCATTTTTAAGATTGACAGCTGTATTGGGTGTCTCTGCCCAAAATTTCTTTTCTAATTCTGCGCCAAATAGTAAACACCTTCAAGTATAGTTCTGCTGTTACGTCTTTTGATGCACAATACCTACATCTTTTAGAAAATCTTCTAACGTATTACTACAGAACTCTAAGCCGTTATCTGTTCTGAATATATAAATTTTCTTATTCTCTTGGTTTTCTACCAATGCATTGAATTCTTTAAAATACTTGAACACCTCACTTTTAGCTTTAAGAAAATAACAAAAAATTATACGTGTATAGTCATCAACAAGTACAAGAAAGAAACTTGATCCACTAATTAAGGTTATCTCTATGGGTCCGGAAACATCAGCATGGATTAAGTTTAATAGCTTGCTGCTTCTTATTGCTGCATGTATAAAAGGTAGACGCGACTGCTTTTTTTCAAAACATATTGTGCAAGTACTCTTATTCATCTTTGACGTATTTTGGTTTAATACAGACGTGACGGCTCAGTCTCGCATTTTGTTCAGATTATTTGCATTCAAATGTCCCATTCTTCTGTGCCAAACAATATGATTTACTGCTGTAGTAGATGTAAACAAACACTGTTGATTATCTAACCCTTACTTGTAAACACCATCTACTAATATAGCGACCGCCACTAAATCCTTCTTTTTGTTATAAACACAGCGACTATTATCTATAAACTCGACACTATTGCCACTCTTTATGACTTGACTGATTGAAATTAATTTCGTGGTAGGGTTAGGTACACATAGAACGTCTTTTAAAGTAACTTCAATGTTTCAATCTGGAGTGACTGTCATGATATTTACATCACCGACATACAATAAAGGCATAGCACCCTTATTTGCTGCTATTATCTCCTTGATCTTTGGTGAATAAGATAAATTCTTGATTTTATTTACATCAGGCGTTATGTCAACACTCGCATTACTGTCAAAGTAAAAGTCTTGTTTTCTATGATTTTCACTTAAGAAAATAGCCGAAAATGCACTTGTCTTCATTATTTGTTGCTGATCACACTATTTACACTGCGTCTTATAGTGACCATATTGACGGCAATGGTAACACTTCATATTCATCTTTCTTGCATTGTTTCCATTTGGCCCGACAATAGGAAACGAACTGCGGCGGCCATGACTATCATTCTTTTCAGTTCTTCCTACTTTAAAATACTTGTGACTACTGTGCTGCTCCCTAGTGTGTGTTCTAGTAAGCGGCCATGAATCCTGTTAAAGAAACAACTAAATATTTACCTTCTAATAAATATTTATAAATTTTTTTTATTATTAAATTATTTTATTATCTAAGTCACCTTATCATTTTTTGTAAATAACATCACTTGAATCATTTTGTTTCATTAATTCATTTATTTTATAGTTTATAAAAGTATGTTAATTTTTCACAATCGTATATTTTAAATAAAGGAATAAATAATTATCAATGGTTTTACAAACGGAACATTAGCAAACTTATACACATACAAAATTTAGGTGTTTACTTAATTGAATAAAATATAGACACCCAAAGCCAAACAGATCCATTAATAAAAAGTTAGTCCAATATGGAGCCGAGAGTGATGATAGGTGCAGATGTGGTGAACGGGAAACACTGATGCATATATAAAAAGAATGCCCAGACTACTATGAAGCGAGAGTAAAATTTCAAGGTAGAATAAAAGTCCGAGAAATTGGAAATCTGGAGTATCTAGTAAATAAAGAAATTAGGTATTGGTATTATAATTAGTATGCGATGGGGATTTTTGAATCTAGAAAAATTCTTTGAAGAATTATGAAGTAAGAAGAAGAAGAGAAGCAGAGACAGTAATAGGAAGAAAAGGAGAAGAATTAGAGCAAGGGATTTAGAATAATTTCACGAGGATGAAATTAAACAGTAATTAGATAAAATGAGTTATAACAAGTTTCTTTGTACACCTTTTATTTGTTACTATATAATTATATACTAATGTTATTGAAATGTAAAAATAAAGGGGGATAGAATAAGTGGACACAGCAGCACATATGGGCGGCAACCTAGGAGGTGCTATTTTATTTATTTATTGAAAAAAAAAAATGTTCTGCCTTCTGCTCAACAAAGCTAGTAAGGCTTATGTTGATCTTCGTTTTCGATAAGGTCAAGCAATTTTGCCGTTATGACATCAGCAGAAATGGCGATACTAGAATGCTCAATAGCAATGATCATTTGGAAGTCTTTTTTAGGTAATCCCACTAACAACAAATTCCGCTCCTCTTCGACTTTAAAGACTGTCCCAGACATTATTTGCGCCGTATTGATTACTTGAATGACGAAACTCGTCATCAAATCGCAACTTTATAGACGAATCGAAAATAAGTTCCGCAATATAGTTATTTTTCTTAAAAAACCCGAATCATCAAACATGAATTTTAGTTTTTCTCATAAGTTAATGACACTTGTAGCATCTTTAATATGAACATATTATGACATATATATAGTTTAAACCAATCTGGCTTTAGCTTTTGCTTCATTGTCTGCAAATGTTTTATACTGAAAAGCCCACTCATTCTTGCTTTTACGGCATTTTAGCTTTGGAACGTTGGCAATAAGAGAACTAGAAGCCATTTCTGTTGATTTTCAAGTTACGTTGTAAAACAATTTATAAAGCATTTTTTTTTTATTACCACAGCCTACGCTTATTCTAAGTAACAAATCTCTGTATTTAGTTTATTAAAAAAGCTATAAGACATTCTGGACCCTTAACCTTATGTGATTAGGAAATATAACAACCGTTTTATACAAAAGCAAGATAACTAAGAACCAGTTTTATTTAGGAACGCATAAAAAACAATACAATGGTTTTACACTGATACAATAGATATCGTTTGTTGGTTTAATTAATGTTATCATTTTAAAATGATTAATTTCATCATATATAAATATACTAGCTTTTACCCCCGTCGCAAGCGACGTTTGTTTTTTGTGAGTGGCTTGAATTTCAAGTCAAAATTTATTTTTTAAATTGAAATAATAAATAAACTCGTCCTATATTGATTTAACATTTAATAACAATTAATTTTTCATACAAACTGACTAAGAAAATACATTTTTTATATCAAAATAAAAAATATTTTGAATTTATGCGATATTTGAACAACTTTTTTTCAAAATTTGGGATTTTTTTTTCGATTCGTAAATAAGTTGCCAAGGTTAGGCTATATACAAAATTTCAACTTTCTAGCACAATTTTTACTCTCGGCAAATACTGCCCCCGTGCCCCCCAATAAAATTTTAAAATTTTGAATTTTTTTTTTATTAATAATATACTTAATTATTCTAGAATCCAGAAAATGAATTTTCTCCAAAGTTCCCTACCGGGTTCCCGAATTTCTTTAACCCCCCCCTTTTTCAATTTTTGAATTTCTAATTTTTGAGAAATGTCAGCATTGAATACCTTAATACACATGCAAAATTTCAACTTTCTATCTTTTACGACTTGAAAGTAATACAGCAAAAAAGGGATCACTTTTTTTCCAGTTTTTCCAAAATTACGGGTTTCCAGGAAATTCAGGGAAAAATTCGGGGACGCCAAAAGTCTTAGAATTTTTTTCTCTACGAAATAGGAAATTTTTAAAAACTTCCCTGGAACCGTTTTCGAGATGCCATACAAAATTCGAACCAAACATATAAACACATGAACATATAAGAATATAAATATACACTTGGGACATTATAATATAGTTGAGTTTATCCCCGTCGCAATGCGACGTCTTTTTAGCGTGTATCATTTGAATCCAATAAAATAATTCGTAATTAAATTTCATATTTAACTGTTCTATTTTTAAATTGAAATAATAAATAAACTCGCGCACATATACACACATATAAATTGACTAAAAAAATATTATTTTTTTATCAAAATAAAAAATATTTTCAATTTATGCGTTATTTGACCAACTTTTTT
Organism: Panorpa germanica; assembly: GCA_963678705.1. Classification (NCBI taxonomy): domain Eukaryota; kingdom Metazoa; phylum Arthropoda; class Insecta; order Mecoptera; family Panorpidae; genus Panorpa; species Panorpa germanica. Next base: position 15,967,133 of record OY783216.1, on the reverse strand, counting down.
TCAAAATTTGGGATTTTTTTTTTCGATTCGTAAATAAGTTACCAAGGTTAGCCTATATACAAAATTTCAACTTTCTAGCACAATTTTTACTTTCGGCAAATACTGCCCCCGTGCCCCCCAATAAAATTTTGAAATTTTGAATTTTTTTTTATTAATAATATACTTAATTATTCTACAATCCAGAATATGAACTTTCTCCAAAGTTCCCTACCGGGCCCCCGAATTTCCTCAACCCCCCCTTTTTCCATTTTTGAGTTTCTAATTTTTGAGAAATGTCAGCATTAAATAGCTTAATACACATGCAAAATTTCAACTTTCTATCTTTTACGAATTAAAAGTAATACAGCAGAAAAGGGATCACTTTTTTTCCAGTTTTTCCAAAATTACGGGTTTCCAGAAAATTCAGGGAAAAATTCGGGGACGCCAAAAGTCTTAGAATTTTTTTCTCTACGAAATAGGAAATTTTTAAAAACTTCACTGGAGCCGTTTTCGAGATGCCATACAAAATTCGAACCAAACATATAAGAATATAAGAATATAAGATCACAAATATACACCTGGGACATTATAATATATGATGTTGAATATATAAATATATATTATATTTCTTTAGTTGGTAACACCGACCAGAGATATTACAACTGAAATCTAAGTAGGTGTGCTAACGGTATATATTATTTACTGTTACTTTCATTGTAGTGTCCGCCAACGACCGACACACAGTAGATATTTGGAGCTGATAAAAAACACTGCACATATTATTAAGTTATTATGTGAGTTTGGGCTCTAAGACCTTTTATAAAGCCCAAGGTGAAAATTTGTTTGTATGAGCGAGGGTTCAGGGAAGAAATAGTAGGATTCTCGTTTTAATTACCGAGCGGAGTAATTGTTTTCATTATTCTAGTGAAACTAGTCGCACTGTAACTTATAAAATAAAGAATAGCCACAATTAAAATAATAAGTAGGATTTACACAATTTGCAGACTTAATTAATTAACACAAAACATATACAACTATTTACAATTACTGTAAATTATTTAATTTCACGTGATCACTATTCATTGATAACTGACTGACTGTTTTGGGCTGACTGTTCTGGACATATATATATATATATATATATATATATATATATATATATATATATATATATATATATATATATGTATATATATGTATATATATATATATATATATATATATATACTTTAGAACATATCCGCTTTTAGGGGTAGGTCTATACGAACTGATCCGAACTGTGGATCTACCAACTTTATATAATTAGGTATTTTCAAATTATTGATATCTATGTTCGTATGTCTATTATTTTGCTAACGACAAAACAATTTGTATCTGTTGAATAGTTAGTGGTTAAGGAATGTAAATTCAAATTTATTTTTAAAATTATATTAAATGGTGCTTTTCCTATACCTAATATTAATACATTTGTAGCTAAATCTATAGCTAGACGCATAGTAATAAAACTAGTTTAGCTGCCATTATCGAACAAAATCCAGACATAAATATGATTACCTTTTTTGTCCGTTGCTTTTACTTAAGCGGTGGATAATTTAACTTTATTTAAATTAGATACTATATTAGTAAAAGTATCACTAGAAGTACTACATAGTGGGGTTAAATTATTAGACGACTATTCTAAATGTAGAAAGGAAAGATTTAGCTTCTCATATTTTTGCGATTCTTAAATTCGAGCCTTTATCGTTTAATTTGAAAAAATTGAAAGATGGTTTTAGCATTATTGCAAAAATAACATGATCTATCTACAACTAATTAACGCTCATGCTTAGGTTTGTGTTTGCGGTGTTCTTCCAATTCATGGACTTTCTATAACATTAAGGATAAAAGAGAGTTTATGCCTTGATAATCCCTTTTGAATTTAGGCTTAAACTACTAATCCGATTCGGTGACAATGTCAAATTTGTTTAAAATGAGTGTCGTAATGATAGAATCTCATCGGTATTCTACAGAAATAGCTTTTCAATTGCTTGAATGTGTTTATGAATTACTGCTTCTGTGTCTCTCAATCTATAAAAGGATTCAGTATACAATATAATATATATAGGCTTCTAAAATAAGTTCCAAACATATATCATAGTTTTTTGCCTCTACTTCTACTGTAGTAATAACCTTCAACCAATTTCTGATGAAGGATGAATGTCTGTATAATTGTTGTATTTAGCTTTAATGTGAATCAAACTAAAATAACTAGACTTGCTTGAGTTCCAGTCTGATATATCTCTATTAAAATTTAGTACACTGATTATAGGTAATTCAGTGTCATTACTGTGACTGTGTGAACAAGGGTTTGTTGGCAGTGCTAGAGATAATGATAATGGTTAGGATTTACCTAATACTTTATTTGAAATAGCGTTTATTATAAAATATTTATCGCAAAATTCTTAACGTGAATTATCAATACGTTTGTGATCCTTATCATCTTCTTTAACTGAAGCCTATTTATCTTAGCAGATATCGTTAAATTTAGATAATAAATTGGAACATAGAACTTATATATATTGTAAAGTGAAAGATCACTGTATCCAAACTTATAAATGTTTGTAGACATTGTTAAGTAAATAGGTTGTAGTGTTATTGATTGAAATGATGATGTTATTGTAGCTTTAAGTGATATATATGTGATTATGAGCTTATAGGAAGGGTAACATTAATAGCTCTGGTATTTTTTGATAATGAGGTAGAGTGATAAAGAGGGATTATAATTTGTTATATTTTTTAGACATATTATACCATCTAAAGCCAATTTTTTTTTTGTTTTATATATCTATATATATATATATATATATATATATATATTATTCTGTCTCTTGCTGAGTATTCGAATTACTCATATTTATTTTAAAATCATCTTCCTATATGTGTTTTTTAAACTTTAATTAACATTGGTTTGTTTCATTTTATACATCTTTAGAAGTGTTAATTATATCGTTATCCTCTTTTGTAGGACCCTTTTGTTCTTTTATTTGTATTTGTATTTCTTCTCTTTCTTAAATGATTTCCATATTTTCATCTTGAACTAGTCTGAAAATTTTTATAATATCCAGTCCAATTATGAAATCGTATTTAAAATCTTCTCTATCAATTATATAAACATCAGCTTTATTTCTATATCAATTTTTTTTATTTTATTATTTAAACTAATTATTTTTTAACACTATTTATTGCGATTAATTTATCACTTTTAGAAACATTCTTCCTTTCTCCTTTCAGTTTTATTAATATAGAGTTAATTATAGAAATGTTTGAGCCTGAATCATGAGATAGATGTTTTTAATTGTGCATCTAATAATAATTTGATTTTATTAATGACTTATTAATGATTTTATTATTGGTTTTTACTATTACTATACTTGAGTTTTAATAGCTATCTCCGAATAGTTTACGGCTTTATTTTTCTTTATAATTTAAAACTGAAAGTAAAACTATACATTTTTAACACATCGGCCTTCTCTCGGAGGTGCCGAATAATTTTACAATTCTTTTGTAACTCTTTTTTTATATGTAATGTTAAGATTGCTTTTTTTGTATAATTATATTTTTGTATTGTTTAAAATATGTGTGTTTTGTTTATTTTATTATGTTAGTACTATACCTTAGTTTTCCCATATCCAATGTGCATTGCGTATTATCAGATTCCAGCATTATTATAACAATTTTTATTAAAATTATAGAAATTATGACATAGGACGCAAGCCCATTTAATCAGCGATAAATTTATACCTTTTGTAGAAACAGTCATTATATGATAGCAAGTCTGTCATTTAAAGTCATTTCAAAGAAAAATGTGTAAGTAATTGCAAATAAAAACAAGACATATTTGTAATACTAAAGCATATATTATCTCATTTAGAATTTACACGTTAAATTACATTTGATTATATAAATCATTACGATAATATATAAAATTATTTGCATTGGAGACTGTTTGTAACAATATAATTTCGTTTAATTATAAGCCGAATTATGTTGGTGCCTAAAATAAAAAGATAAATCAAGCATTAGTTTCTGTTCTCTATTAGGTAAACATATAGGTTAATAACAGTATTATGAATAGAGTATATAATAAAAGAAAATTATTTTATTATAAAAGTTAAATTACGTTTATTTTAGTTAGAAGAAAAATAGTATAAACCTAAAGAACAATTTTTTATCTGACGATCAGCAGTCTAAAGGTACAATTTCACAAAACGCACTAAAATGCAGCGAAAACAATTAAAATAATAATTTTTTAAAATGCTTTATAAGCTGTTGGTTAAATGCTTATTATATGGTAATGCATCCTATCCGGTTTTACATTACGTGGGGTTATAAAATTTCACTATGCAAAATTCAAACTGTTATTTAATTAGATTCTGAAAAGGGCGAAAATAGGATCACCACAATGTGACATTCATAGCATAAAGTGACGTTTATTGCATTTTTTGGATACTTTTCTACTTTGGAACGGTATTTTAAAGTAATCTAATTCATAATTCCTACAGAACTACAATTAACTTCATATATGTTTTCGAACTCGCCAATAATTGCCTATAACAATGCCTGTGCCAATATCTCCTTGAATTTCTACCGTGGTGAAATGATAGACACGCACACTCGTACTCAAAACATTACAGAAGTACTCGATATAGTTCTAAAATAGGCGATTGACGTAGAAAGGTGCTCCGAAAACCTGTAGTGTCAATAGTACTTGTTTTTTTAATTTTTTACTAAACATTGTAGATGGAAAAGCTTTGTGCTTTATAAATGACGCTCTCTGTGAAACAAATATAACGTAATATATATATTTTAGTTTAGTGTTTGGTGTTGTTTAACTGCAATAAAGCCAAGTTCTTGCATCGATTAGTAACCATGGGTCACACCTGCGAAGAAAGAATAGCTAAAGCAATGTACTGAATGAATTGCTCTAAAGAAGAAGAAAACATTTCTAAACGCAGGCGTCAAATTTTTGACTGTCTTGTAAAAGTATCGTGTAAAAATTTATTATTACAGAAGAAAGTGTTAATTTACTGTGTTTCTCTGATTAGGCTCATTCGAACTTTATTTCTTTTCTCAAACCTCAATATCTTTTACGTTAGTAAACGATTATTTATTAAATCAAGAAGTAATTGCGATTGTACACAAGCACCTTGTATCTCTTTTAGTAGTACTTTACTGAAACAGGATAATGAGACTAAAATACCACTGCTTCAAATATAATACAACTAATTACAAATGTTGAAACATAAAATGTTTTTCGAAACATATATTACCATTCTCACTGTGAAGCTAAAAAACTACTGTTTTTTTTCTAAATATGTTACACTAATAAACATTTAATAAAAAAGCACTCTTAATACTCTCATATATTATAATGTTCCAGGTGTATATTTATGATCTTATATTCTTATGATCTTATATTTTTATGTGTGAATTTTGTATGGTGGCTCGAAAACTGTTTCATACATCTTTATTAAAATTGCCTATTTCGTAGAGAAAAGAATTCTAAGACCTTTGGCGTTCTCGAATTTTTTCCTCAATTTTCTGGAAACCCGTTATTTTGGAAAAGAAAAATAGTGGGCCTGGTAGAAACCTTTGGAGAAAACTCAAATTAATAAAAAAAAAAAAAAATTTCAAAGTTTGATTTAGGGGCCCGAGGGCAGCTTTTCACGAGTATAAAAACTGTGCTAGGAAGATGAAATTTTATATATGGGCTAACTTTGGTAAGTAATTTACCTCAAATCAAACAAATTAAAATCACATTTAAATCAAAAAAAATCTCAAATTTTGAAAAAAAGTCGGTCAAATAAGGGATAAATTGAAAATATTTTATATTTTGTTAAAAATATATATATATATTTAGTCAAGCTGAATAAAATATTATTTTATTATTGAATGAGTTAAATATTTTAATTTGAAAATAGGATTAATATTTTAAATGAAATTATGAATTATTTTGTTGGATTCAAAAAGTACACACTAAAAAGACGTCGCTTTGCAATAAGAGTATATTCTAGTAATATATATAACATTAAAGAATCTAAAAGAATATACCAGTTGTATGCTTTGTTAATTATAGACTGATGCATAAACTTAAGTCTGTGCTTATTTTGTAAACAAATTTAAATTTGTTAAATTTATTTATTGTTGTTTGTATATTTATAGGTTGAGCGTATACGTCGTATTGTTACGTATATTGGGTTAGGTTGAGCCGCGGTTAGTTTACCTAGGTTAAATTCTATTTTTCAAATATGCAAATACATTGTTTTCATCTTTTAAATTAAATTTTTAGGGCTATTATTTATTTCCCCTCTACCCCGTCACTACTGTCCGATTTAGCAGCAAAACAAACGCACCAAAATATCAATCCAATTCTACTACAGAATGTAATTTAAATATCTTAGTTATTAAGATCTATTTTGATTCCATTTAATATACTACATTCAAAATAACATCGTTATACTTCTAATTATAATGTTCCAGTTGTATATTTCTGATCTTCTATGTTTGACAGAGAATTTTGCATGGTAGCTCGAAAACGACTCCATTAATTTTTTTAGAAAAATGTATATTTCGTAGAGAAAAAAATTGTAAGTTTTGGCGTCCCCGGATTTTTCTTGAATTTCCTGAAAAAAAAAGGTAGCACCTTTTCGCTGCATAAACTTTGTGTTCGTTCGTTAAATGCAAATATATTTCAAAATTTATAAATTCAATATTTTTTAAAAGGAGCGCCGAGAAAATTGGATTTTTGAAAAAAGGTCATATTATGGAATGTGTAATAATTAAATGTCGTATTAAAAAAAAATTCTAAATTTAAAAATTTTATTTTGGGCCACGGGAGCGGTTTTTGCCGAGTGAAAAAATTATGCTGGAAAGTTAAAATTTTGTGTATGGGCTAACTGAAATACTTAATTTACAAATCAAGAAAAAATCCCAAATTTTGAATAAAATTTGGTCAAATAACGAATAAACTAAAAATATTTTTTAGCAGTTTATATGAAATTTTTTCTTATATATAAAATTCCTACATTCCAAGTTTCAACATTTCAACTCTATTCTTACATTGCCCCCCGAACACGCCGCTACTGATCCTAAATATTGGATTTCAAATTATTGACAATTGTACATAATTATTGTCTCAAAACATACGCGAAATTTCAGTTTTCTATCTTTTCCAGTTCGTGAGATATTTGCATAAGCATTTCTTGAAAATTTTCAGTTTTTTCACATTTACTTCTTCCAGAGAAATTCCGAAAAAATTTCAGGGATAGATATTTAGAAAGTGTTATAAATTCATCTTTAAGATACCATATACGATTTTGATACAGGATATCTTCTTCTTACTATTATAATGTTCGTAATGTTCCAATTTAACATGGAAAACTCATAAGAACTCATAGATATTTACATTATGTAAAGGACGAATTTCTAAGACTTTCTACGTCCCTAAATTTTTCCCTGAATTTCCTGGAAACCCGTAATTTTGGAAAAACTGGATAGTTCGAAAAAATACTTTTGCAAATATCTGACGAACTAGAAAAGATAGAAAACTTAAATTTGGTGTGTGTATTGAGATCATAATTGTGCACATTTGCCAATAGTTGGAAATTTAAAATTTGAGTTCAGTAGCTGCGCGAATTTCCCGGGGGCAATGTTAGAATAGAGTTAGGACGTTCAAATTTAATATGTAGGCTCGCTGTAGACAGTTATTAATGAAAAAAAAATCAACAGCCCCAAATTTCCAGTGGCGCCGGGAGTTGAGTTCGTAAAAGCCAGAAATATTGAAAAAGTAGTATTAAAACTTAAGGTATGAATTGAGACACTAATTGCGCATGTTTGACAATAATTGCATTACCAAAATATTAATTTAGTAGCGGCGTGATTTTTTGGGGGCAATGTTGCAACAGAGCTAGAACGTTGATATTTGGAACGTGGGCCCTATATAGATTGTCATTAAAGACAAACTATAGAAAACTGCAACTTTCCAGAGGTGGCGGGCGCTGTGGGCCAAAAACCAGAAATATGAAATATATAGGGATGAAAGGCTATAGTTTAGAATATATGTTCTTAGATACAAATAAAATAGATCCCTGTGTTAAAATTTGACAAACTTGTTCAGTAGAGCAGGTATGTGGGGGGTACTAATGGTAAAATATAATTACAAAGCTGAAATTTAGTATGCAGATATAGATTGACATATTAATAACGAAAATATAAAAAAAACTACATTTTCTTTAGTGTAACACTAGAATAGGGGGTGATAAACCGAGTATAAGAACAAAATAGAGGTACAACGTTGATATTTTGCATGTAGAATATTAAATAGAAGCTAAATAGTTCTCTATAAGTCAGATATTCAAATTACATTCAGTAGTAGAATTGGATTGATTTTTGGTGCGTTTGTTGTGCTGTAAAATCGAACAGGAGTGAGAGGTATAGGGGGGAAATAGTTAACAGCCCCAAATATCAAAAAATAGAAGAAGTGAAAAAATAGAAACTCTGCATGTGCATATTTGCGAAAATAAATTTAACCTTAGTAGCGGCGTGAAATTGGGAAAGTGGGGGCGGGAAAAAGCTTTGATAAAGAACTTAATTTTGAAATTTCGATCATTTATAAAAGTAGGGGTACATAAAGGTAGAGAGATTTGTTACGAGCAAAATAGATTGCTATGCCTAAAATTTGACAATTTTATTTCAGGAGCAGGGATTAATGGGGAGAATAATATTACAACGTAAATATAAAATACGAAATATAGAATGTAAGATTACAGTACAGTTTTAATCATGTAAATGAATTGCTGAAATATCGAATTGGTAGTGCCTCATTGAAGGAGAGTGTTGCGCTGGGGTACAGTACTAAGTAACGGTGGTGTTAGAAGTAGTGGCGATAGATTATATTGGCTCTGGGAGGTAACCGTGTTGCAGAATATGTGCTTTGGTGCTGAAAGTGTGGGTGGCGGGGTATGGGGATTAAATCGGAAGTGCAATAACGGGAAGGAAAATGCCTAGAGATGAGATTATTAGGGGCGAACTGCTAGGCTTTCTTAAAAACATAAATGAATTGATGTAATTAGTAGGTTTACATTGAAATTAGTGAAAATTTTATCAAAGATTTATCTTATCGAATAATTATTAAAAAATAATGTACTTCTAAGGATGAAATTTAGTATGCAGGTTGCCAGTATAGTATTAATTTTGAAAACTAATAGTTAAGAGATTAGGTGGAAGCGCAGGATTATTTAATGATTGCGCTAAACGGGGGGGATAGGAAAGTGCCCTAATGAGCGATGATGCTCAGGTTGGCTGTAGTGTTGCAAGTGGGCGCATTGTGGCAAAGGTGCGGATGAATACAATTAAAAGCGCGAGAACGATACAGAGCATGGAGCCAAGAGGTGATTGGTGTTTAGGGGCCGGGCAGTGGACATTGTTCAATACTGTGCCTCATTATGGTTATTGATAATTTTACGCAGTGAAGGCGCTGTGAAAGTATGCTAATGACCGACGATGCTCAGGGAAGAAGCGATGCAGAGTGCTAAAAGTAGGAGGCGCTCCATAACGGAAGTTTAGAGAAATTAAATTAAAAGTTCGGAAACTTAAGAGAGCAAGGAGCCAAGAGGTGACGATTGGGGCTTATGGGCGAGGGCACTGGAGACTGGTCAATACAGTGCTTTATTACTGTAAATAAAGGAAGTATAATAAAATAAGGAAATATAAATTTAAAAAATGATATATTTTAGCCAAAATTACTTAAAAATAATATTTTGCATTATTTTAAATTTATCAAACAACTTTTTTTATTCATAAATATAAAATACACGTCGCTTTGCGACGTGGCGAAGCGCTAGTAATTTTATAAAGTAAATTATTCTACTAAAATATAAATTTGTTAATATTTTCGGCTCTCAAAAAATATATAACTTACATGTAATTATTTGCTGAAGTAGTGAAATGTTTGGTTAGTTATACAAATGTATTTAGTCGCTATTTTATAAGGCATCTTGTATTCGTTTCTTCATCTATATATGTTTCAACATATTTAATTTAGAGAATTCTTTTAATTTTTCTCTTGTATTTCAGAGCCCTGTAATATGGCTGCTAACTAGCCCGCACACTCTTTTTAATTCCAGCCGTTGTATTCTGCTATGGCTGTAAATTTTGATTCATATTCTTGCCATGCAATATTTTTATTATAAGGGGCTGCTTTCAAAGTAATGGCTTTCGTCACCGTATTATTTTGGGAATTTTCTATAACTTGCACTTTCTCGATACGTTGTGTTAACTGGGCTCCTGCCAGTTGCTTCCCATTCTTTGGAACGTTTCCTTTTATTTTTTTTTGGATCCCCTGCAAGCTTCTTTTACAGCTTGCATCTGTACTTGTAATGCATCTGTTTGTTCTTAAAACTTCTTCAAGATTTCTTCTTTACACTTTTCTGTCTGTTCTATATATATCTTTTTTACCTCTCTAATTTCTTTTAATTGTTCTTCCATTTTTAAACTACTTTCTAGAAGTTTCTGGAAGGTTCTGGAATTCTAAATATTTCTTTAAAATCAATTTTACCGTTTTTCTCCTTAGGATTCTCTCTTCAGCGGTCTTATCCATAGCTATCCCACATCTGACACCAAATGTTATAATTTTTCTAGGCGGCGGCGTGTTTTCTTTTTATGTGCCGTATTTCGCCAGCGACTGGGTTCTATTAATTACCGAGCGGAGTAATTATGTTTAATAAATATGTCGCGTTGTAACTTTTAATTAACTAATAATAGCCACAATTAAAAAATCCAAAGGATTCACATTTTTTATTAGACCGCTTATTTTCACCACAATTACAATTCTCACTACTATAATAATCGAAATCCACACAAGCTTTTGTTTTTGTTTCCGTGATCTGTATATCATGCGACGATCCCGTAAATTCGTAAAAATATATAACAGTTTTATAAATGATCTTTTATTAATTATTATGAAATACTCAATAGTCTATATTGAAGTTAATTACCTAGTGTAAAACGTCTTACTTTTGTTTTTAATAAAGTCATTGTTACAAAAATATATGTGCGAGTTATTCTTTTGTTAAGTGTTAGTTGCTTTTTTGCTTATTATTTCACGACTACATCCTGACAACTTACATTAAATAAATATAGTTTTGGTTAAGAGGTTTAACAGACTATCTTTCTACGTCCCTGAAAATTTCCCTGGACGAGGTAAATGTGGAAAAACTTTAAAAAGCCAGAAATTTTTAATAAAGAAAATTGAAACTTGGGGTATGAATTGAGACACTAATTGTTCATATTTGAAAATAATTGAAACAATAAATTTTTTATTTAATTGCGACTCGAACTTTTAGAGGTAATGTTATAATAGAGTTCCAGCGTTAAAGTTAAGTATGTTGACTCGCGGCAGATAGTAAGTAATGATGAAACTTTGGAGAACACTTCAATTTTGGATTTTTAATATTGAAATATGTTATTAAAGAATGTTAAAAAATGTAATAAAAAAATTCAAAATTAAATAATTTTATTTAGGGTCACGGGAGCAGTTTTTGCCGAGGTTATTAATTAAGCTAAAAATTTAAAAAAAGTTAATATTTTATATATAGCCAGGCTTACTTTATTGCCTAGTTTACAAATCAAAATAGCAAATTTTAAAAAAAAGTTGGGTCAAATAACAGATAAATTGGAAATATTTTATATTTTGTTGCACAAAATTATATTTCCTTTTGTCAATTTATATGAAAAAATTGAATTAAAATTTTAAATGAAGTAAATTTAAAAGAATTTCAATTCACATGCAAAAGACAATCGTCGCTTGCGATTAGGGCAAAAGCTAGTATATTTACATATCCATATCGACTTGCGTTCGTATGGGTTTTTCATATAAACGATAGAAATTACAAATGTTACAATAGTAAAATTTAGAAACATAAATAAAGAATAAATTTTTATCTCAGTTATTTACATGCATTATAAATATTTTAATAAGTATAAATATTAATTTTAAATAAGAAATGCATGCTAAATAAATCTTTATAAAGTTAATATAGTAAATAAGTTCTGAACATACTCGTACATATAGTTTTTTTTAAATTATTTAAATAGCTTAAATAGATGACGCTATTATGAAATATATTTTGCTGTATAATAAGAGAAGTAATCAAGAGATTAAGATTATAATTTTTTCTATATTTTACACATAATACATAAATCCGTAGTAAATATTTTATAATGGTAACACAATCTGCGACTAGACATGAAGTAATACTTGATACTATTACTTAATTTATGATCTACCTCCATTATGATTTTTAAAATCCAAAGTGCTCACTTCGAGAAATAAAACGAAATAGAGTAGATCATTGCCTAAGTTCATGTTTCTGAGATTATTTGTATTTAAAAGATCTCTTTATTCTCGTTGTCATTAGTTATAGCAATCGAATAAAATATTTTGTAAGTCCTCAAAGCATTAAATAAATAATATATTTTATAATAGTTTGCTCTTGTTAAATTTTTACTGGATTTTCAAAACTGTTTTCTCACAGACTCAACGATCTGTATAGATCTACCATACCGTACCGTACCGTATCAGAGAAGATTGGTACACATTTATTTATTACTTAAAATGTTTAAAAAAAACTGCAATCTCCATACTATTTTGCAAAATTTAGAATAAATTAATTTTGTTAAAGTGTATTGCATATCACTTGACCGCTCGCGTGGTATAAACTGTGTTTTCTGGAAATCTGTTATTTTGATAAACTAAGTTAAGACTATATTTAAATGTAGCGTTTTAATCATAGAAGACATCGAACTTGTTTTTTAAAGTAAGAAAGTTACATATATGTGAGATAGCAACAAAGAGTAAGTGGCTAAAGTAATTAAGCGTTTTCAGAGAAGGACAAAGAAAAATAAATATAATGCGTGTCTACACTAGAAATAAAATTATGCAACTTACGAGGGCAGTTTGACAAATGACAATGTCTTTGTATTTCCCGTAGTAACTTTAAATACAAAAATGCTCCCGTCAACCTCCATCGAATAATAGAATACTGTCAAGTTTTGAGAAAGCTGCGTCATTTAGATTGTGCTTGATAGTAATTAAAAGCTGACATTACGTATTTAATTTTGACGAAAATAAAATTTCGTGTGCTGATTGCCTAAGTTATATTATTGGCGTAAAAAAACCTTCATCGAAATCAAATAAAGGCTTAATAAATACAAAGTGTCCATAAATGGAATTGAGTATTTTATAGCTGAATAAAATTGAAAAATAGATAATTATTCTTTAAAATCATTTTAAAATACCAATATCGTCTAAATGACAACCTTCACGCCTTCACTTCTCTAATTTCAAGCAAAGATTGGTAACTTTGCGTCGACACATTGCTCGCTAGACTGCCGCTATTTCTGATGTGATATGGTGCATAAATTGCATCAAAATATCCCCACAGGAAATAATCTAGAAGACTGAATTCAGGGAAGTAAGGCGAGTCTATCTGACCCGTCTGGCTGGATCCATGTTTGTGAGTTGTTACCTTGTAACTCTTGCAAGTTTTGTGCCAAAAATCCTCTTTTAATTTTGCAATAACGTTTACTGTTATGAGAACACACCTGCGTGGGTCTTCATAAAAATAAGGACAGATGATGCCTCCAACAGACAATGCAGCCCAGTCTATGACCTTTCGATTATAGAGAGGTCGCTTATGCTTTTGTCTTGAAAACATCATCTCTTCTCTTCCTAATAGCGACAACTGTGATTAATAACGTGTCCATTAAAAATTATCTGCACCACTTCCTGACTTCGTTTTCGTATATATAACGTTGAACTTTTCGCGAACTGAATGCCGTAATTCTTCAATTATTTCGTCAGCTCTCACAGATCTTGGGCAACCTCTATTTTAAATTTGTACAGTTACTCCGGTATTTTCGCACATCTTAATCAATTTTCTAATGCTATCGTTGTTTGAGTCACGGTTAGTTTACCGCGGCTATTTTGTACGAATGCTTATTTGTATTGTGCTGATTGACAATACTGCAATGTACTTTTGATTGTTTATATAAAATGAGAACATATTTAATACTGTAGTAACATGTTATAATGCTACTAAAAACTAAGTGTCAATGACAATAACAGTTGTAGAATAACAATGATGGTTGTTACATAAGAACAAACCGCAACTACGTTCGTTGCTTGAAACCTTATTTAAGTACCGCAATGATTGAATCTTAGATTAAGAATATGTATTGAGACTTATAACTAAGATGTTGCTCTTTTAAAATTTAATACAAGAATATTTTACAGTTAAAATATTAAAACTAAGATGATGTTCATTCAAAACTTAATATAAGAATGATTAATAATTGTGATACAGTTTTGTAAGTAAATTAACTTAATGGAATGGAAAACAGGATATGGGCGTGGTCAAAACACTAGTAATAAATGCACTTAAGAAATAACTGTACCGTTGACAATTCAATAAATGGTCAAAAATATTGTTATCGGACCTCTATAAAATAATTTAAGCATACAAATAATAAATATCTGATGTATAATGAAATTACTTGAAAAAATAGGACGCAACAATCGTCACTTGGTGCATAACAAATAAAGACTTTGCTGCTAAAGAAATTTCCTATTAAGAAATAAAGCGCTTCTTCGTAAAATTGTTACTGAGTTATCAAATTATCCTCGTAAATAAGTTTAGAAATATTTTTCTATTAAATATTTAGTTAAGCACAACTCACTAAGGTTTTTTGTTGTGCAGCTTCCTCTCACCACAACACCGCTGAGGCGACTATGAACGCAATGATCTGAGTCAGAAGAATAACATTTGGCTGGGACAAAATCAATGCTGAAAAATACAATACACAAATAAATTAAAATGTAAATAAATATTACTACCAATGGTTATATTGGTGAACATTTTCAAAAACATAGTAGTGATAAAATTTCAACCTATTTCTTTTGTTACTTCTTTTACCTTATCTAGAAAAATTTTCTATTACAATGTTTTATTGTCACATTTAGTTACTTTATAAGTTAGGAGTTCATGCTTAGGTTGGTCCTAGTTAATAAAATTTTAATAAAACACAATACCTTTAATAGACATATTTCTGTTATTGTGTATTCAATGTAAGCAAATATTATTAATTATGTTTTTCAATATTATTCAAAACATTAGGATGAATGTTTGTAATTTGCAATTACGGGACAGCGTAATTAAATTCCTCGCAACAGGTTGTCCCTATTGTGTAAGAAATAAATTTAAATCTCCTAAAACTATTTACGGCAATTATTTAAACTTTTAGGCTCATCACTAAAATTTTATAAGTTGTTGTATTATGTACAACATGTACTTATTATATAGGATATTATTTCATATTTTATTTATTAAATTTTAAAAACCCATGTACAGCTATAAAATTGCAAATTCAAAAACACTTTACTATATTTCCCAACAATTTATTCTATTTGACGACACAAGTAGTCAAGAGGATTGATTCTTGACTCTGACTACTATGTCTCCGGGTTCGATTCCCGGGCCAGTGTTATATTATCTGAGTTTGGTAACAATCAGATTTAATTGGTTATGTGCATGAATGCAATGAACAAAGAAAACACGATAACAAAAAGAAATAATCGATAAAGAAAATAGACAGAGGAATTAAAACGAAAAAGAAGGAAAACTGCTTTATGAAGAGAAAGGAATTATAGTTGAAAGAACAGAAAAATAGAAGTATACAATATTAGACAAAGAAAAAATGCTAATAGAAGAAAGAGCCAGAGAATGCAATGGGTGTCATCATAGAGGAAGCGATGTATCAGATTGTGATGCAGTTGAAATAGAAAAATATGGATAATGGAAAGAATCATAGATTGAAGAATTTAAAATAGAATAAATGAAATAAGCTGATAAAATATAAAATTATAAATTGTATAGATTATGTCCTATAAAATGTTTATAAAAATGTAATATATATTAGTTTAAGTGCTTATAACTCAATAGTTGATGCACTATAAATAAATAAATTAAAAAAAAAAAAAATTATTTTGTTTATCGTACATATTCAACGGAATAGTCCTACTTAAACTACACATTTATACATGCCATGTGGAGTATGGATTGTTAAATATTGGTATTTACAAGTTAAAAGAAAATTAAAAAACATTTTTTTTTATTTTGGTTTTAATTTATTTTTCGTGACTTTATTATTTTATTAGATAAGATACTTTATAATAGAATTGTTTTCTAAAGTGGTATTACTTAATATTTTTTACTTTGATTTCATTCATTGTTTGTAATGGATTTGGCATTTCTCAGACACTTCGGATAAAAACAAAATGGTGAATGTAAAAGATAATGGTATGATATGAGTAAGACTGATGTGATAGTGACTGTGAATAACCGTGTAACATATATAACGACAATAAAAATTGCATATTTAACCTAATTTATCTTATAGTTTCTTCAGCTTACTAAAACTAGCGGAAATAACATTTAGTATAAATAAGAAAAGTAATAATTTATAAAAAGTGTAAGAAACTGTCAGGAACTTTCAGTATATATGTATGTGGTACGTTTAAACGTTGGTGTTTACCTTACGAGGACAAAACAATTAATAAATAATCTATCATAACAGCTTACAATTTTTTGGTTTTGTAATATTTATTTAAGTACATCGGCTTTTAACATTTATTAGCACAAAAACAATAGTTATATACATTTTTAAATTAACAATATGTCTGCCATAACTAGGTAGTTAGTAACCACTAGTTACATAACTTATAGACACGAGAATGAATATTTAAAATGACGAGATTAAATTAGTTTTATTGATAAAGTAAATAAGGTATTTTACACTTTTTCCCTGCTTTTAAATATCTGCCTTAACTCCAGAGGAATATTACAGCCTTGTCTATGCGATAAATACCTGAAGCATAAAAGAATAATATGATTTACTGTTACTGGACTGTTAGTTATTGTTTACATTTTAGTTGTGGTTCTCTTTTAAATAAGTAGGTATGTATGAGATTTGTTTAACCTATCATGATTCTACATATTACTACTTCAAGCTTTGTATTTAGTCTGACCAATAACTCTTGTTTGCAAATTGGTCGTTTTACTTTCCTTCATTTATTATTAGTTTCAACTTTACATTTTGATTGCCATAAACAATTTATTACAGGCGTCAGCATACACGCCTCCTCTCACTTGTGGTTTAATGTTATTGATTAGGTTGTTTATTGAAATTAGAAACATTGATATACTAATCTGATTATTGAGGAACACCTTTTTCTTATGTAATTTATCGTGCTTCATTGTTATTTAGGTTTACAATGAATTTTCTTTAAATTTTTTAACAAATTGGGTAAATCACTCTTATTGTTCCATAATTTTAATGTTTTTAATATGTTACTTCTTTATGTAATAAATTGTATGCTTTATCAATGTCTATGAAAATTGCTACTGTTTTCCTGTTCTTGCAAACAAATTATGTATTTCTGTTTCTAGATTAACTTATTTATATAGTGTGGAATGACGCTTACGAAAGCCACTTCTAAAAGATTTTGTGCTTCTAGGGTATATATTTCCCTTTCATAGATGATTCTTTAAAATATATTGCATAAAATGTTTGTTAAATATATAACAATGTAGTTATTAATATCGGTTGCATTTTTTTCAGGTTTTAGAACAGGTTCCATTGTGTTGAAAATAAGTCGTTTATCCAGATATGGCTGGAGAATTTAAGGAATATTCTTTTAGTTTCGGTAAGTGGATATTTGATGAAGTAGTTGTAAATGTTGTTTTTATATGAACTGGATAAATTTCCGGTGATTGCCTTTTCATGATCTTCTTTGTTTCATACTTTGTCTGTAGTTTTTTGTGAATTTATGGAATATACAAATTGTTTCCATTGCCTCATGGTTTTTTGTGCTACTGCTCCTAATCTTTTGAATTTAATAACAAGTTTGTGACGTTTTTGTCAGTTAAAAGCAGTTTTCTTTATTCTTACAGCATTAGCACATAACTATTTCCACCAAAATGCCTTACCTTGTTCATTTGATTATCTTGAAGTAATATATTGTGTTATCATATTTATGTGATCATCTTCATCAATTTCAAGGTAATTACTTATTTCTTTAGCATATAGATTACAATTGCTTTAGGAATATTGCAGCTTAACTATGACTAGTTTGTATCTGTTATAATGTTTAAAATTTGAATTTGAATTGGAAAATAATCACTTCCATATTATTCTGGTAAAACTGATTATTCTAGTATCGATGCTATTTGTGGCTGGCATAAGATTAAATCCAATAATTAGTTTAATAACTTATCTCAGTTGTTCGTAGCATTATTCCCTAGTCTATATATGTGCATAAAATTAAAGGTAATTGTGGTTATATGTTTTCAAAATCTAAATTAATAATATTTTGACTATTTGGTAAATATAGGTAACAAATAGTAATTTTCTTAGTGAAACATGTACTCTGACTATACGATTACTTTTAATAGATTAGAAGTTAGATTGTATAGTTCTTTATTTTGTGTCACATTCCACTTCTGTACTCGGTTAGTCAATCTTTTAGGAATATATTGTATATTTTAATATTTGGTGTTTGTGTAGGTAAAGTTTGTTTCTTGTTTACAGATTATAATGGAGATATAATCTTTTACTTGTCTTTAAAAGTATTATACACAGCTTGAAGCCATTTAAATTTCTATGAATTATATTTTATTTTAAAGGATGCACTGAATTATAAAGAACTTGTGTTGAGTTATTACCTATTTGACTGATATGTTATCAACACTTTTTCATTTTTAATTGTTGGTTTATATCGTAACCTGTTTTTTATATTTTTACTATCATCTATTAATGTAGTTGTTCGTTAATTATATTTTGAAATAAAAGGTCAGACACCGGTTTATTTATGTGATAAAATTAGTTTAAATTGTTCCAAAGTTTATAAGATTTCTTGTTTTTTAGATTTTATTTAAGAATGTAATTAATTTTTAATATTTGAGATGCGCGTCAAGTCGGAGTCTACTCCAGCTTGAACTACGCCTTGTATGTCCTTAAGAAGTTTTTTGAGTATAGAAAAGCGCAGAAGGGTAGATTTACTTCTTAAAAAGCAAAAATGTCACAAAACATTACATGTTAGGAAATCAATTACATAACCAACAACACTTTTTGTGTTAGATACCACTTGAATAACAAAACCGTGTTTAATACGTGAATATATATATAAATATATATATATATATATATATATATATATATATATATATATATATATATATATATATATATATATACTGCGCCATGGGAAGGCATCATGGAAGCGCTAGAGCAACTCAATGTCAGTAAGTACTTTACAAAAATAATAGGCAGCTATCTAAAGGACCGATCTATAATAGTAGATGGAGAACAGATAAGGGTTACATGTGGAGTACCACAGGGCTCAGTGCTAGGACCACTGCTGTGGAACATCTTGTACGACGATGTACTGAAGACGAGACTACCAGAGGGTGCAACAGTATTTGGATTTGCGTATGATACAGCGCTCATAGTAGAAGCAAAGACTGAAGAAATACTAACAGCTCATACAAATCTAGCCCTAAACAGAATAGAGCAGGCGATTGCCAGGAAACAGCTGCAGCTGGCGGCGGAAAAAACGGAAGCTATTGTACTATATGAGGGTAGAAAGATAAGAGAGGTCACAGTCGAGGTGGGGGGGATGAGCATCAAAACCAAAGAGAGCCTCAAATATCTGGGAGTACACATTGGTAGAAACAATGACATGAGGAAGCACGTCAACGAAACGGCGCGGAAAGCTGAGCAAACAATGATGGCACTCAGCAGGTTAATGCCAAATCTAAGTGGACCTAAAGCCAGTAAAAGGAGGATCCTAGGGGCGGTGGTCCACTCAATAATGTTGTACGCGGCACCAATATGGGGAGAGATAATGGACAAAAAGAAGTACAGGAACATCCTAAGTGGAGTGCAGAGAAGGCTGGCAATTCGGGTGGGCAGCGCCTATAGAACTATTTCGGCGGAGGCGATTCAGGTGATAACCGGGATAGAACCTCTAGAGCTAATGGTAGCAGAACGGGAAAAAACCTTCTCAGAAGGAGAGGCCCAAAGAAAAGAGGCAAAAAAGCAAACGATGAACAAGTGGTAAGAAGAGTGGGAAAAAGACAACGGAAAGGCAAAATGGACTAAAAAACTTATTAAAAACGTGGAAAAGTGGAATAACCGGAAGCATGGGGAAGTAGACTACTACATCACCCAACTTCTAGGAGGGCATGGCTGTTATGGAGCCTATCTAAACAGATTCCACATAAGGGATACTGCAGAATGCTGGTATTGCAATGATACGGATTCTCCAGAACATACGTTCTTTAAGTGTTAGCAATGGACAATGGAAAGAGAACGGGCGCAGCGCATCACTCAAGCGACTCTCACAGTGGACAATATTGTCGACGTAATGCTGTCCAACGAAGAACACTGGAATGCCATCCGCGACTTTGTTACATCAGTAATAAAGAAAATGGAAGCGGTAGTGAACAAGAAATAGTGTAAGAGCAAGACCCAGTTTGAAGTAATGCTATGCGGTCCCGGACTGTGGTCTAGAAGAAGAGAGGGGGAGTTTTAGTTGGTAGGCGCCCTCACAAGAGAGTGAATCCAACACTTCCTGCTAAGGGCTTGCAGGAGTTAGTCTTGTGGAAGATTTCTCTTTCTCGCAACAAAAAAAAAAAAAAAAAAAAAAAATATTTATATATATATATATATATATATATATATATATATATATAGGATTGTAAAAATCAATTGAGCATACAAAGTAGGCGTAACTATAACACTCGAGCTTGAAAAGTCGTATAATAGTGTGAATAATGTGAGTATATTGTAAACAGAAACCAAGTGAAAAGTTAAAGCAATTAAAATGTATGAAACTTTAAACCACTGATTAAATACGTGAGAGGATTTGCTTACCGAAATTAACTAAACGTATTCTCAGAAGTAATAAAAATAAACCTTTTAAGTCTAGCTAAAAACTAACGTAGGACTGAGTATATATTAACTAGAACTTAAGATGGTTTGTGCATTCATTGTTCGGTATTTGTAAAGTAAGTACCAACGTTTATATTGTAACCT
Source organism: Panorpa germanica (assembly GCA_963678705.1). Taxonomy (NCBI): domain Eukaryota; kingdom Metazoa; phylum Arthropoda; class Insecta; order Mecoptera; family Panorpidae; genus Panorpa; species Panorpa germanica. The sequence goes on along the minus strand of OY783216.1, from coordinate 15,945,962 downwards.
TATTGTTTTATTATTATCATTATTATTTTCATCGATATTATTTTATTAAATAAATGTATTTAATAAATTATGTGATTCTTTATCATCCTGACAAATAACTAAGATATTGCATAGTTGAATATTAATTGAATTGACATTTTCCCTAAATTAACCTTTATAGTACCATGATTTCACATCAGATTAGCGGATTGAGTATTGTTTCCACATAAGAAGTTGAATAGTTTTTATTTTCCACATCAGAATTGGGATTGTTCTCTTGTTTTTGCACATATATATATATATATATATATATATATATATATATATATATATATATATATATATATATATATATATATATATATATATGTATATATATATACACATATATATATATGTATGTATATATATATATATATATATATATATATATATACATATATATATATATATGTATGTATATATATATATATGTGGGGTGACAATAATCCTATCCTTGTTGACGTTTCCAATTGTGGGTCTACCTTACACCTTAGTGGGTGTTAGATAGATTACCAGCTGTGGTTTAGCTGTTTTGATCTTTTTTCAATCCTTAGTTGAGCCCCCATTTACAATTTAGCTTATTAAAAATAAAGTTCAATTAATTATTTTTCAAAGAAATTATGTTACAAAAATAACTCACATATATAAAAATAGTTCACAACAATATTATTCAACAACAAATATTACAACTAGTAATATTGTTAATCGTATTTTAATTCTTAATGTTATTAACAACTAGTTAATACTATATTTCCCGAATTTACTAATGACTGTCATACAAACTGTGTATGTTCCTACTATCGCCATTTTAACAACCTTCTCCGTGCTAACCATGCATCTTTATGTCGCAGCAAGCGAACGTGTGTCGTGACCTGTTAGAGGGGTCCACAAATCGTTTTAAAAACAGAGCTAGTAACATTTGAATATAACTTAATATTAGCAATGTTCCTAACCTAATTTATAGAGTTCTTTACTATATAATTACTATTTCTTGAAAACTAATTATATCTAATCCTAAATTATATCATACATATATATATATATATATGTAGGTATTATCCCACAATTATAAGTTACAATTAACATCAGCCTAAGGTTGATGTACAATACAACAATATAGTTTCTTTTATAATGAGTAAACACTTAATTTGGTTATTAATAGTTTGTTTAATCACTAATCAAAGTCATAAACTTATATCTAAATAAAGTTAATCAATCTTAATTATATTCACAACAAAATACAACTAGAATAAAATGTCTTTTCACAATGTTTTTACGTCTCAGTACACACTACGCAGTTGTAATTGTCTATAGTTATCAGCACAATAATTTCAATGATAATACACCTTAGTACTAAAATATTAATATCGCTGCCTAACTCTAACAAAAACAATGATCAAAATAACAACTATTACACCGTAATAAAGTTAACTTAATTATAAAACACTCAATAACGACCATATATACTCTTTATACATTTCTATCGCCATTTTGCTTCAGACTGCTTTTGCACACGGCACCTCGTACGTATGTTTTTAGCTAACGCCCTGATGTCGTCATCTTTACAGCTAGCCAGTGAACGGCGTCCTGATCAGTTCGCTTTGGCGTTCTGCCCCTGCGTTCACTTGTTTGTTTCAGCAAAGATTTACACCTAGGTTTACAGTTATCTTACTATTACTTAAAACTAAATATAATCTAACTTAAAATTACACCTAATTAAAAATAACCCCACATCTCGGCCCATTCCTGACTAGTAACTGTCCACAGTTGCTACATCATTCTTGCCCCTTGATGTCATCTTGTCTGCAGATGTAGAAGTCCTGTCTGGCCCTTCTAACTCTCCTGCTTCCTCCACGTCATAACGATCATTTCCTTTAATTCTCGTTATCTTGTATGGTCCTTTGGTTTTAGCTTTAACTTTAGCTCCTGTTGCTTTAGTAGGTAACAACCAAACAAACTTTGTAAAAGCATTTACTTTAACGAGAATATGTTTATACTTTTTGCTTGTTGTCTTACACCTTCTACCGTAGCTAATTCTGTTTTCCTGCTGAACTCTTAGAATAATCCCTTTATCCTCTTCTCTCAGATTCTTGCGTTTTTCTACAAACTTATTTTGTATTTCTGCTGCTTGTAACCTCTCCTTCGGCTTCGGAAAATGCTTAACGGCTTCATCCTTGTCCTTCGAGGAACGAACAGTGTCTTGATTGGTTTTCATTTTAACCCCAATCTTCAATTCCTTTTCTATTATACACTTCCTGGTATAATTCTTTGCTTGTTGCGTCTTCTTCGGCTTCGGAAAATGCTTAGCTGCTTTGACCTTATCCTTAGAGGGACGAACATTGCCTTGTTTCCTCATCTTCGGCTTCGGAAAATGCTTGGCTGCTTTTACCTTATCCTTAGATAGACGAACAATGTCTTGTTTCACGGCACAACCTAGGTCGTTCATTTCCTGGGCTGCCTGTATGACATCCTTTTCTGACCCTTCACCCCGCTGTTCCTCAACAACTAGTCGATCTGCAGGTGGTAGTCTAAGCGATCTAGAAAATATAAGAGTATCATTTTTCAATACAATTGTCTTTACACTTTCAGAGTTGCGTAACTCTTTACGTTTGTCATTGTCCACTGACTCGTGTATTTTATTAACAACAATTTTATCGTTTATATGAGATAAGTCTAATTCACTTTCTTTATCACCATAGTCTATTTTCATTGTCATTAATTGTTTAACCTCACTTTCATCTACATCTTTATCGCTATAAAGTTTATGAAATGTAACCCCGGTTTTATCAATAACTACTTTAGCTTTAGCTATAATGTCCAATCCTATCACCATGTTCATATGCATTGCATGAGATGGCAACACTTCAAAATAACCCACGTAAGGTTCTGAATCAATTTCAATGTCCAATTCAATTCTACCTATAGAATTAACTCTTGAGTTTGATAAACCACGTAATGTTATTTCAGAGTCATATAATTTAACATTCTTTAATGTTTTAAAATAATCTTCCCGCACTGCTGACAAATCACTGCCAGTGTCTATTAAAGCATTTACATTACTCCCGTTATTAACACAAATTGATTTTATCATTTCAACTTTCATAACATTATGTTCCGCTTTAACAGTTTTTATTTTAGTATTACAATTTCGGCTAATATGTCCATAATTACCCATAATTAAAACATTTATAACCCTTGTCTTTATCGGGACACACCTTAGATGAGTGTGATAACGAACCACAATTAAAACATTTAATCTTCTCACCTGTTGTCTCGATTTTAGTTTTTGTACCTGGCCTAGATCTCCTATCATAGTCCTGGGTATCCATTTTCATTTTTTCATATTGTTCCAGCTTACGTCTAAGTTGTCCAATATTCTCAGCTCCATAAAGTATTACCTTGTTGACTGCACTGTCGCGAATTCCTGCTATGATATAATCCATGATAGCTGCTTCTTCGACGTCTGCTTGTCTAGCTATATCTAAAATATCATACACGTATTGCCGGATACTTTCAGCTGGCTTCTTCACCCTTTGTTGAAGCATTTTGTGAACCTGTGCACTATTCAAACTCGTATCAAATTCATCAATCAAATACGATTTAAATGTATCCCAATTTATTATCCTGGTTTCAAAATTAACAAATTGTTTTGCGGTATCAGTCAACAATCTCCTGGCATACAAATATCTGTATTTTGTATCTATTTCTGCCTGGTCACAGAAATCATCAAATTGTTTAATCCACAATCTGACATTTTTAAGCCCATCATATTTAGGTAAAGCCAATTCTAAATCTAAAAATGTATAATTAGTTTTATTGACTGTTTCATTGTTTACAGACCTATTCTGTTCACCGACACGGCTATTAAATGAGTTCATTCTTGACAACAATTCTGCACGATTCCCACGCTGACTAAGTCCAACAAAATTGAGTTCTTGTCGTAGCTCTGCCACTGACAAATTGTCCAATTCTTGTGTCATGGTTATAATTTTCAGTATTCCTCTTGATTCCGCTGATCAATAAGTCTGGATCTAAGGTTAAATATATTTTTGACTAAATATACTTGGTTTCGTCCTTATCACGGTTCTGAGCAATTAATCTGGTTCTAAGGTTAAATATATTTTTGACTAAATATACTTGGTTTCGCCCTTATCACGGTTCTGAGCAATTAGTCTGGTTCTAAGGTTAAATATATTTTTGACTAAATACACTTGGTTTCGCCCTTATCCCGGTTCTGAGCCCCCAATTTGTAGGTATTATCCCACAATTATAAGTTACAATTAACATCAGCCTAAGGTTGATGTACAATACAACAATATAGTTTCTTTTATAATGAGTAAACACTTAATTTGGTTATTAATAGTTTGTTTAATCACTAATCAAAGTCATAAACTTATATCTAAATAAAGTTAATCAATCTTAATTATATTCACAACAAAATACAACTAGAATAAAATGTCTTTTCACAATGTTTTTACGTCTCAGTACACACTACGCAGTTGTAATTGTCTATAGTTATCAGCACAATAATTTTAATGATAATACACCTTAGTACTAAAATATTAATATCGCTGCCTAACTCTAACAAAAACAATGATCAAAATAACAACTATTACACCGTAATAAAGTTAACTTAATTATAAAACACTCAATAACGACCATATATACTCTTTATACATTTCTATCGCCATTTTGCTTCAGACTGCTTTTGCACACGGCACCTCGTACGTATGTTTTTAGCTAACGCCCTGATGTCGTCATCTTTACAGCTAGCCAGTGAACGGCGTCCTGATCAGTTCGCTTTGGCGTTCTGCCCCTGCGTTCACTTGCTTGTCTCAGCAAAGATTTACACCTAGATTTACAGTTATCTTACTATTACTTAAAACTAAATATAATCTAACTTAAAATTACACCTAATTAAAAATAACCCCACATATATATATATATATATATATATATATATATATATATGTAATTATAGATGGAGATTAAGGAATATAAGTATTGATTTTCTTAAATGGGAACAAGGAAGGAGATGAAGGAGGAGAACATACCTATGTGGGAGGCAGAGGGGATACAGTGATCGATTACGTCGTGACAACGCTAAGAGAAAAACAGAAGGGAGCCAGAATAAAAGTGGAAAAGAAAGTGGACTTGGATCACCTACCTCTGATGGTGGATTTGGAGGCGAGGAGAGAAAAATGAAAGCAAGCCAAGGTAAGATGTGGCGAAGTACTGCCTGAACTGCAGAAAACAAATGGTAGGATAAAGAGCTAAAAGAAAAGAAAAAAGAGGTAAAAAGAGAACTAAAGAGATGGAAGAGGGGAGAGTCAAGTAAAGAAGACTTTAAGATGAAGCAAAAGGAATAAAACGATAAGATCTGATAAAACCGGCATGGGATTACATAAATAAGGAATAGCCAAGGAAAGGGCAAAGTAAGAAAATAAAAATGGAATAATGGACGAAACACTTTATGGGAGTACTAGGAGGAAAGAAAAGAAACGATAGTATAAAGAAGGGGAAAAAAGAGAAGGAGAAAGTAAACGAAATAGAACTAAATGAATTAAAAACACAAATTCAAAAACTCAAAGAAAAAAAAGCACCAGGCAGAGATATACTAAAGAACGAACGTGGAAAGTTGGGCAAGAAAGGATAGAGAAAGAATTACTGACAGCGTTGAATAAGATATGGAAAGGAGGAGACCTGCAAGACAGCTGGAGAGAAGGGATAAGAACTCCGATATATAAAAAGGGAAAAATACATGAAGCAAAGTACTATAGGGGAATTACCCTATTGAATACATGGTATAGGGTATATGCAGGAATAGTGAGAGAATGGTAGGAAGAAGAGGTAAAAGTAAAAGAAATAATACTCGAGACACAAGCAGGTTTTAGAAAGGGGCGAGGAACGTTAGACAACATATACGATCTAAACCATATAGAAGAAAGAGAACTCAAGGAAAAAGTAGGACAGATTTATGCGATGTTTATTAACCTGAAAGCAGCATTCGATATAATAAACAGAAAGAAGTTGTGGGATTACATGAGACGGAAAAAAATAGATGAGAATATAGTAGAAAGAATTGAAGAAATCTACAAAGAGACAAAAATGCGAATAAGAGTTGGGGGTGAAGAAACAGAAGAATTCTGGACAGACAAGTGGGTGAGGCAAGGTTGTCCTCTGAGTCCTATTTTATTTGCGATATATAGAGCAGATTTGGAGGGGGTAATGGAAAGAGGACAAGATGGGGGAGTGCTAATAGGAAGAAACAACAAGATATAGACTTAAGCATACGCTGATGATATAGTAATGTTGGCAAAAAGGGAATGAGAGCTACAGGAGATGGTACTCCGACTAGGGAGATATATAGACAGGAAAGGACTAGAACTTAATGTGGAAAAAACGAAAATTATGATATTTAAAAAAGGTGGAGAAAAGGGAATACTTAAAATATGGAAATACAAAACAGAGGTCATTGAGGAAGTAGAAGAATTTAGATATCTTGGTTACACTTTTAAAAAGAACAATGGAGAAGAGGCTCAGATAAGGGAGGTAGCAAAAAAGGCGGAGTTAGCAATGCGACGGGTGTGGGGATTAGGAGAAAAGGTATTTGGGTGGGACATACAGAAGAGACTATGGATGTTCGACAGATTGATAACCAGTATGATAATGTATAGAACAGAGATATGGGGGTGGAGCAAGAGAAGATGGAAAGAATACAGGAGAGATATATTAAATGGTTACTAGGGCTGGACAGGTGCACGCCAGGATACATGATCATGGAGGAGCTAAAAAGGGATAAGATACGAGTTAAAGCAGGTGAAATAGCAATAAAATATGAGGAGAAATTGAGCTGGGTTGAAAGCAAAATTTTAAAGAAAAGAAGCAAAGAAAGTATAAAGCAGGGGGGGAGAGGAGATCCAAAAAAGAGAAAGGGGTATTTTGAAAGAAATGGAATGGCAATCGAGAAGGCAGAGAGAAGAAGAGGAGGCGCAAGTGTGGAAGAGGAGCTAAGGAGAAGAGATAAGGAGATACAACAACAGGAAAGAATGGGAAAAATCGAAAAAAGCAACTACAATACAAGATATAAAAGGATTTGGGAAAGTTTTGTACCTTAGTACCTTAAAGAAAAAGATATAAAACACATAAGAAGGACAGCAAGCTTTAGATTGAGAAATGAGGAAAAAGGAAACAGATACTGGGAAAGTAGTGACGAAAGAAAGTGTAGAGTGTGCGGAACGGAGGACGAAACACTGGAGCACATTAAGTTTAATTGTAAGAAAAAAGGAGTGAGCGAAATGAATATTGGCCAGCTATTGAAAGGAGGCAGTGAAGGAAAGAATAAGCGAGGAAACAGTTAAACTTCAGTCAAGAAAAATATAGGATGCGGAAAGGAGATATGAACAAGAGATGGATGACGGAGATAGTAACAATAATAAAATAGTTAGGGAAGAGAGTCAAGAAGAATTAGTAAAGTAAGAGAGTCAAGAGGAAATAGTAAAGATAGAGCATCTATGCCTGTAATAGACATAAGTGGAGAAGTGAAAACAAAGAGAGAAGGCAGGAAGGATAGTGAAAAGATAATAGAGGGTTTGTCGAGAGGGGAAAAGACAATATTTGTCTAACACTATCCATGTCTATCTAACTCATTATTGCATCAATTTATCTCTCTAACTGATTATTTCATATTCATCCCTACAGACTATTCTACAACAACAGAATCTATGTCTTACACTCATACAGGTATTGAGAAAATATTTGTGACAGTCTTAAGTTTAAAAAAGGTTTACAGAAATTAAATTACATTAGACGTATGTAGATTTAGTATGAAAGAGGAGTATAGATCCCTTTTAGATATGTCTAAAATTTCAACTCGGGTTGATCTGTTGTTATCATAACCTTATAGATGTTGTAATTATTGTAGTCGGTAAATTAGTTGCTCTGTTTGTTAACAGTCACCATCACACTATCATCGTCCATAGGTAATCTTTTATTACCTAGAGAATCAGAAAAATACTACTTTCCGGGGCTCACAGCTGTATCTGTTATACATAAGGCCAAAAACACAAAATTATAGAGAAATATTAAGTAAATTCACTTTACCAATACGAATATAAAACAAACTAAATTAGTATTTTTGCAACGGAATACGACTAATTATTAATTTATTTATAAATGCCAATATCTAACAATGCGGCTGTACGTGTTGCCTGTTAGATCCAAACTCCAAAAAGTTTTTATTCTACACCCCGGAACCCGTAAAGTACAAAATCATTTTGATCATTTGATTCGGAATTACAAATATTTTGTCATGTAAGTCGAATCTTTTTATAAAAAAATATGAATATTTAATTATGGTTATAGTTTAAAATCCATTGGTTATTTCGATTATTAATTTTAAATTAATATGTACAGATCGCAATGGAGAATAAGCAATATACTAAAGAATAGAGTAATACTTTATGCGTATTCATAAATAAAAACGAAAAGTATATCGTTTAGACCGTATCTTAAACATATTAAACATAAATTATCTTGACAGCATATTAAACAGAAACTTCGTGACAACAATGAACGCTATGATACTACAGATCTGCTACAGTGTTTATTTTGCTTGATTATTTTAAAATACAAAAATTAAAGTAAATGCTTAACAATAGTGTAAAATCATCTAGTGTACAATATGCGATGTTGCGGGATCGTAGTGAATTTTGTATGTTTAACAATGTTGCTTATTAAGAGTAAGTAAGGTTACTCTTAAGGTTATAAAAAATAAAAAAGCATATTTTCGATAATGTTTTTTGACGATAAAATTAATATAAAATTATTTCTTTAAATACTACATGATAAAATAACATTTGAAGAATATTTTGTAAAATTTTCATAAATAAATGTCAAGAAATGAGGCATTAACAGCAAATCTCCGCAGACGTCACAAAAAAAAAACATTGCTTCTAAAGTTTAAAATCTTAAATGCTTTCATTAAGTGGATAAGTTTCTACAGTTAACGCTGTCGAGTTTTTTTTATTTATTTTTCAATTTTTTTACAGCAAAATAGCGATTCGTTATTAAAAATATCAGAAACTTTTATCAGAAAGATTTATGCAAATAAAGTGTGTAAAATTAATTAAAGAATCGGTCCCATAGACTTTGAGCTACAGAGGGCACTGATTCTAAAAAAGCATTTTAAAGTTTCAAAGAAAGACAAAACCAAACCAAAGAGATATCTCCGAAAGTTTTACTCCAATATATTTCTAATTTTCACAGAATAAACCTAATATAAATTAAAATATAATTGGTATTGTTTATAATATAAATATAATAATATTAAACATTACCATAAATAAATCCCCCCTTTAAATTGTTATTACATAAGTTATTAAGCTGCCTTTACTACATAGATACAACAAATCTTTTATTTATATTGTACCTCAATAACAACATTAATACATAGTTATAACTAAAATATACTTACAAGCTGCTTCTACAATTTTTAAGAAAAATAAAATGTAATAGAATCGTTTACTAGACTTTTATGCAATATAGCAGTAATAGTCGCTTCTAGTTCTCGCTAGTTTATAGTATTATATTTGATGCTTATTTCTCTAATTTCGTTTTATAAAGATAATACGCAACATAAAGTTCAACACTAGTGACAGTGCTTTAGCGATCACAATATTCTGACGAAATAAACTAATAATTCATAATTTTCCAAGTGTCTAAATTTTGTCAAGTTTCTATACTTAATAAAAGTTATACGTGTAATTTATACAATCCCTTAACATATATACAACACTTCTATTTGTTTGCAAAAACATCTATTATCCTCAGAAATTTTTAACTGTTTTAACTTGAAATTTGTTAAATTATATATACATACATTTATACGTATCGTAGTAATGAATTCTGCATTTTAAACTTTAACATCATAAATTAAATATGGCTTATTTAAACAATTTTAATTACCTCCGATATAGAGGTACAAATATTTCGAAACCGAGACTCCAGCTTGACGTATTGACGCTAGTTTGACCACTAGATTATTTTAGAGTAGTCTATTTAAAAGCTTATTAGTTAAAATATAAGTAGACGGGAATAAAGACATTTTGCCTCAATTTCCGATTAGAAACACCTCCCAAATGATCACGCGCAAATGTCGTTCAGATAATAAGTCATGTCTAAGAACTTCGTATTCGATTTGTATACGCTTTTGATCAATATTGTTTGCAAGGATCTTGTAAAATTTACTGAGTTGTTAACAAGACATTTTCTTGCATGTAAATAGATATAACTAATATATAACACAAAAACAGTTGCAAAATTTTTGACATCAAAGTAGAATGCCTTACCACCTGTTTAAAATGTATATCATAAAAATTTCTAACTTGCACAATAGTTTTAAATTAAAAAAATGTAACAAAAAAATAAATGTCAGAACTTTAAATATAATTATTATATACCTAACCTAAATTAAATTAAAACAAAACTTATATATTTATATATGGGCATAAATAGATATGCCTGTGTGTAATTGCAATTAAAATTTTTCCATAAAACGTTTATTTTATGCTTTAATAAATTTGCCCTTTCTACTCATCTTATTGCCTTGTAATCGTTTTGTGTCGAAGCATTAAGCGGAAAATGTCATCAAGTAACCAAGTAAATTCTTAAAATCAATAAATTAGGGAGTTTAATAAATTAAAATAACACTATGTTAAAAACAGTTTTAAAAAACTTTTGAACTGTCGGTCTAAGTCTACTTCTTTAAATATGAGTTACAATTAGGTAGAGCAGATAATAGACATAATAGGTTTCAAATTAAAATGTGTTTAGTTGTGCAAGTATTGGTTTGTGAATATATGTACTACCTACTTTTTAAATTGTATTCTTTATTAAAAATTTCATTAAACTCTGATCATGAACTCCTGATGACAAATGAATGAGCAATTTAAATCTGAAGAAGAATACTGTAAAGGTCGAAGAAAAGCACGTCAGTGAATTTAGCGGTCTGCAAGTAGAGGTCTGAGGAATACTAGTGGCGTAAACAAGTTAGTAATTAACTGTACGATCGACACAATTTTTCGGTATTATAGCGTTTCAACGTAAACTTAGCAGTTGTTTTTATTAATTATAAAACCAAACCAAATGCCGCTTAGAGCCTCGCAAATATCTACCGCCCGCGGCCTCGCAATGGCTATGGCCGCCACTGCATCCAGGTATCAGGTACACAACGTAGGTAAAAAACGCTACTCATCTCACTTAAGTTGTGATGCTTTATTTTTACGTATATGTAAGTTAATATAGTTACCAATCTGTCATCAATTCTCCCAGACCCGTCCCGTCGGCAGTATTACCTTGCAGACGCTTTAAAGCTGACAAAAGAAATCCTAAAGGTACTTATGTCTGATGGTCCATTTTTATATATGTTAGCGAGACAACTATGTTTAAACGTTTAATAAGACTAATCCCCTAAACCTAATTTTATTTTGCTATATGTAGGAGCGAGATGGCATTATCAGTATACATGAGCATGAGTGAAATATAAATTTAATTATATATATAAAATATTAGCTGACCCGGCGAACATTGTTCCGCCATAGAAGCAATAAATGAGCAGATTTTGGATTTTAATAATTTAAATTTTTCATTAGGATAATAAATATAAGTAAATAAAAAAAATCATGTATTTTAATGATTATTTATTGGCCATGTATTTTGGTGCATGGGTTGCACTGTTCATTGAAGCACCTTGTAATAGACGACATTTTTCGTTTTATTTTCAGGCGCAAGAACAAATAACGCAGATAGTCTTCCGAGTGGTCATGGCGATTGCAAGACGGATCGGAAATTGAAGTCGTTTAAACTTAAACTCAAACGGCAAATCCGTTAGGATCATCGGGATCCTCGGAATGAGAACTTCCTTACCTTCGAATTTTCATTGAGTATCGTCGCGTAAATCATATTGTTCATCAATTTACTAACCATAAAACGCTTTCCGTTACAAAGTTTTGGTTGGTTTATGTTTTGAAGCATGATTACTATGGAGCCAACCTTAAGTCCAGAATTGTGCTGTGGTGAACCAGGTACATCTAAGGAGTTAAAAAATTCAATTGGATAGTTGGTGTTATCATCTTTATTTGTTACACTGTCAATAGATTTGAATGAATGCAGTGTACCAATGATCTCATTCTGAATTATGTAGTTTAAGTTATCTACATCTTTATTCTTTGCCGCAAAAATTGCTCGCTCACTTAACCATTCATTATTTTTGTGGTTGGGAATATTGTTTGGGAATACTTTGTTTATGAGTTCGTCTTTCGATAAGACAAAGTTACAGAAATTCTGAGGATTTGAAATCAATCCGCTTTATTTGTCGACTCGACCATTACCGATAGTCAGCAATTGCTCAGAAAAATCTTCAGCAGATGTATCGTTCAGAAATGAAACTCTCATGTTTGCTGCCAGTTGAAGTTTCTTCACATTTTGTCATTAATTCGATGAATTGAGGCAAGCGTTTATTTCGTCGGCAGGAGTTAATCTTGAAATTACTGGCAGTGATTAGCGGAAATCGCCAGACAGTAAAATCATTGCGCCTCCAAAACATCTCGAGTCATTGCGTACCCCTTTCAATGTTCGGTTAAGTGCTTCCAATGCACGATTATGCGCCATTGTGTATTCGTCCTAGATAATGATTTTCGATGCTTATAAATCTTTGAAAATTGCGGAGTGTTTTGCAATATTGCATGTTCGTTCTTCAATAGTTTGAAGATTTAACGGCAATTTAAATGCTGAATGAGCCGTCTAACCTCATCCTTCTAACAATATGGCAGCTATTCCAGAAGAAGCAACTGCAACCACACGAACTTAGATCTCGCATGAACAGAAGCTTCAACTACTGACATGAGGAATGTCTTACCAGTTCCACCAGGGGCATCCAAGAAATATAAACCACTATTTCTATCATCAATTGCCTTCAATAATGTATCATAAACTTCCTTTCTTGGGGATTCAATAGGGGTATATTCGTTTGCACTACTAAATCTAATTCCTTATGATCATATTTACGTTCCCGTTATAATTCCAGATTAAATGTGTCATTCATTTTACGATTTGGCGCTGGCATTCCTAACCTGACTAATAGACTACCGCACATGAGGTAACACATGTCTTCAAACAAAAGCAAAGTCCGATTATGTATCTCCTCATTCATCTCAAGATCGGGATTTCTTGAAATGACACGAATTTGATGTAAAATATATTATGACATATTATACTTGTATTTGTGCCACAGGTTAGATAAGTTCGATAGAAATATAGCTGTCAGTTACGTTTTGTTATTCCATGTCAGTTGCGTTTTGTTATAATACGTTTTATGTTACGTTCCACGGGAACGGGGAATGGGTCCGTCTTCTGGTTCTAAGCTACCTCCCCACCAATTTTTAGCCAAATCGTTCCGCCATTATTGAATTATAAATAGTAAAACTAACACGACTTTCTTTTACATATATAGATATACCATTATAATATGATATATATATATATACTAGCTGTCCCGGCCACGCGTTGCTGTGCCTAACGTTTTTGTCATATTACATTACACAGCGCCATCTATTGAATATTTACTCAATCTAGTCAACAGATTTCGATTTACTCAACAGAATATTTACTCAATCTAGTCAACAGATGTCGCCATCATCGTCGCCCGATGTCATATGTCATATACAGATAATTAATAGACAAATAATTAGCAATAAGATAAATAAATTGAGATGTAAGCTATCCTATCTTTCAAGTTGGGTCAAACTGCACACGGTGTACAAATTTCATTAAAATCGGTTAAGTAGTTTAGGAGTCCATAGCGGACAACACAGTGACACGTAATTTATATATATTAAGATAATCTACATGAAAACAAAAAAGTGTTATTATTGTGTAACTAAATACTATCCTAAAACAAATAAAGTACCTACTATATAGAAAACAACTACAAAATGAAACTGTGTTTAAAAAGTAATATTACGATGATAATTATATCGCATAAAAACAAATTAGCGCTGCATTCAACCGTTCAGTAAGGAGCCGACCGCGCGAGTGAGCCGCGCGGCGTGGTAGCTCGTTGAGCTACACCCCCCTCCTGGCTTGCCCGCAAGCACCGCCTCTCTCCCGCCGCGCCGGCCACCGCAGAGAGCGAGTTGGTTTTGTTTCGAAGTTATTTATCATTGTAATCTTTAAAGTTTTTTGTTGAAATACCATAAAAACGGTTTTTGCGAGTTAATCTTAAAAGATAGACATATACTATCACGGACTGTTTTTTAGATCATTAAAAGAGCTATTATTCTTTACTACATATTTTTTGTGTATCTTGAACCGTTTTCACGGCGCACGCAACGGAAGGCTTCAAAGATGAAATAATTTCTCCCTTTTTTACACATTTACCACTATATCTTTGCTCCTATTGGTCGTAGCGTGATGTTATATAGCCTATAGCCTTCCTCGATAACTGGACTATCCAACACAAAAAGAATTATTCAATTCGAACCAGTAGTTTCGGAGATTAGCGCGTTCAAACAAACAAACTATGTCGCTTTATAATATTAGTATAGATATATATATATATATATATATATATATATATATATCTGCCGCCCGGAGCTTTGCAATGGCTATAGCCGCCACTGCCTCCAGGTATCAGCTAATCAACGTACGTAAAAACGCTAATCATCTAATTTAAATTCTGATGATTTATTTTTGCGTATATGTGAGTTAATATAGGTAACAATCTGTCATATATCTATCTGTAGTCTATATATATAGATATATATATATATATATATATATATATATATATATATTCAAATACATAAATATATATATATATATATATATATATATATATATATATATATATATATATATATATGAATACATACATATATATATGTGTGAAGTCATAAAGATAAATCGAGCATACAAAGAAATCATAACTATAACACCCGAGCTAGAAAGGTTGTACAAGAAAGTAATTAATAAGTGAACAGTGTAAACGGAAACAAAGTCAAAAGTTAAAGCAATTAAAATGTGTGAAACTGAATACATGAGGGGATGTGCTTACCGAAATTAACTAAACGCATTCTCAAAAGTATTAGAAATAATTCTATTAAATGTAGCTGAAAACTAATGTAGGACTGAGTATATAATAACTAGAATTTAAAATGGTTTGTTTATTCATTGTTCTGAATTTGTAAAGCAAATACCAACAATAATATTGGGACCTTATTGTATTATTGTAATTGTTATTATTTTATTAAATAAATGTTTTAAACAAATTATGTGATTTTTTATCATCCTTAAAAGAAACTAATATATTGCATAGTTATATATTAATTGAATTGACATTTGGCTTATATTAAATAAGAGTACCTTTGTACCACATCAGATTAGCGGATTGGGTATTGTTTTCCACATCAGAATTGGGATAGTACTCTTGTTTTCCACATCAGAAGTGCGGATTAGTAGCTCAAAGCGAATTAAACAAAGTGCAGATTATTTATCTACGAGTTATCCATAAGTAAATAATACAGTAAAGAATAATACAAGATAGTTTTCTACAACCAGTGCTTTCAAGTGATAGTTCATTAGCGGAATAGTCAAAAATTTATAAGACGGACTTTATAATAGAACTAGCAAGTGAGTTGTATTAGAAAAGTGTGTAAACTGTTTCACGAGGACAAAATTAAAAATAGCATATAACGTTAGCATTAACGATACTACTGTTGATGATAGTTTGTTAGCTGGACTCTCAGGAAATTCAACATCTAATAAAGATTGTTTGTTTAGAGTGCAAGCAGAGCTGACAAGACTTAGGACAGACCTTCTACAGATAAGTATCAGGAACAGTGCAATACGAGAACAGTCACTGAATCATTATGGGTTTATGCTGACGCAGATCCTGTGTTTAACGCTGCAACCACGGTATTAACGGCTACAGCTTGGGTGCGAAAATAAGAAGAAGTTGCAGACATTTACGGATAGATTGATAAAGTGAAGCTTCATCAAGGTGTCAACAAGCTGCAGAGAGCCACAAAGAACTGGTTTGATGCTAGTTTGAACGTAGTTAAAGATTGGACGACGTTTAAATACGAGTTAATCAAGAATTTCCCAGTGAAGTACGATGATTCTGACGTACACATGGAACTGATGAAGCGACAACGAGAAAGACATAAAGCAATAAGACTATGTAAACACGGTTAAAGCGATCGCCAGTAAAAGTAAAATTATAAGTGAAAAAGACGTTATAAAATACATAATAGCCGGATTAAATAACAAAGACATGATAAGTGCGTTATCAATGTGCGATTTTAAAACTGTGTCAGATTTGTTATTATAAATAAAACGTTATGAATCGACACTATTACTAGTTCAAGAAAAGAATCATGTTAGTGTACACAAGAGCAGACCAAATATTTAAACGCGATAAAATATTTTAATAGTAATAAAACAGGACACAAAGTAAACGTGTGCCGAGAAAGCAACCAAAATTTTAAAACTAAAAGAGACGTGCAAGTGAGAAAAACATTAAAAGTGAAAGTAATATAAAATGTATCAAATGTCACGAACATATTTCAAAAAATTGTACCGCAAAGAAAACGAGTGATTCTTTGTTAGTGACCACCACAAATACACACGTGATATGAGAAAAGACATGAGCATAGACAGTATCAGTTTTAAATGTCTGATTGTTACCTGAAGTGATTAGAATTTGATTAGAGCTGATGACTACATTGAAATTGAGCAATAGTGCGGTTGTGCGCGATAACAATATTGTATTGACTGGAATCGGAAAATTTCCAATCAAAGTTTTGGGTGAATTTAGTGCTCAAGTAAAAGTGGACTTAAAACCGTAGACAGTACTGTACCAACTTTATTATAGTTCCATCAAGTGCAACTAGACATAGTCCAATCAAAGTTTTGGGTGAATTTAGTGCTCAAGTAAAAGTGGACTTAAAACCGTAGACAGTACTGTACCAACTTTTTAATAGGTCCATCAAGTGCAACTAGACATAGTGTTATAATCAGTAAACCTCTGTTAGACCAAGTAGAAACCACAATAAGCGTAGAGGGTATTACCATGTGAAAAAAGTACGAGGAAAGTGAACAGAATAAAATAATATGTGTTGCCGACAACAAAATCATCATGGGTAATAACATTAGTCCAGGTGCCAGTAAAGTTAAGGAACTAGTTAAAACTAATGAATCAAAAGTAACAAGTGGTACTAAGGCAGAAGCAAAAATATACATGACCGATGACGTTCCTGTTTTTCAAAATCCGCGACGAATGGCTTACTGCGAACAGGAAGAAGTTGAGAAGTATGTAGAAACCTAGTTAAATGACGGCAAGATCAAAGAGCAAACATTAAACGAAACTTATCAGCTTAGTATAAATACTACACCGTTCAAGTTTTTAACAGGTGTGACAATGAAAACAGATGATGAGACGCATATCTATCAGCTGTTAGAAGAAGTTATTTGAGAAATGCGTGATGACGACTTGCAAAAAACAAATATTAAATACAGAGAAAGAAAATCAAAAGAATTTCAATCGAAAAATTAAACCAGCTAGGGCATACAATGTCGGAGACGTTGTAGCCGTAAAAAGAGCTCAGTTTGGTACTGGATTAAAATTACATAACAAATATTTAGGACCGCATCAGGTTACAGAAGTTGACCCAAATAAGCGGTATAGAGTAAGACGTATAGGCAAAGGGGAAGGTTTTTCTAATACATTTTAAGTGCCGATCACATGAAGCCATGGGGCGTGTTCTCAGACGCCAGTGATTCTTAAACTGAAAATGACGAAAGTGAGAGTGTTGAGCGGCAAACAGATGACAGCAGTAACGTATCATCTTTGGGGTCCAAAGAGAAGAGTCGTATGGCTGTGTGGAGTCATAGAAATAAATCGAGTATACATAGAAATCGTAACTATAACTCGCGAGCTAGAAAGGTCGTAAAAGAAATTGATTAATAATTGTATATTGTGAACGTAAACCAAGTTAAAGATTAAAGCAATTAAAATGTGTGAAACCACTGATTGAATACGTGGGGGAATGTGCTTACCGAAATTAACTAAACGCATTCTCAAAAGTAATAAAAATAAACTTTTTAAATCAAGCTAAAACTAATGTAGGACAGAATATATTAAAACTAGAATTTAAGATGGTTTGTTCATTTAAACACCTTGTTCACCATATCAAGTCCAGCTCTAAGATCAATGAACATAGCATAAATATTTCCCCCTTTTGCTCTTAGTCTTTTTTTAACTATGTAATTCAGCACGTAGATTTTGTTTATCGTACCTCTCTTCTTTCTAAACCCTGCTTGAATTCATGCAATTATTCCTTTTTGTTTTACTTCTTCTTCTTATTGTGTTTTCAGCACGTAGATTTTATTCATCGTACCTCTCCCCTTTCTAAACCCTGCTTAAATTTATGCAATTATTCCTTTTTGTTTCACTTCTTCTTCTTATTTGTGTTTTCAATTCATTTAGTTTTATTTCATTTTCTTTCTCTTTCTTTTTATTCCCATTCTTTGTACTCTTCCTTCTTTTTTTCCGCCTAGCACTTTCATAAAGTATTTAACCCACTCTTTCATTTTTATATCCTTACTTGGCTCTCTCCTTTAGCTATTATCCTTATTTATGTAATCCCATGCCTGCCTTTCCCTTTTTATCTCTATTATTTCGTTTTCTATCTTTGTTTTGAACTTAATTTTTCATCCTTCATCTTATCGTTATATTCCCTCAATTTTTTTTTTTAAATATTCTTTGCTTGACTTTCCTCTTTTTTATCTCTTTAGTACTCTTTTTAACTCTTTTTTACTTTTTTTACAATCTCTGTCCAATCATTTGTTCTCAAGTTGTTGCAGTCATTCGGCACCGTCTTTCTAGACTTGCTGCGTTCATTTCCTTTTTTAATTTCCTTTTCTTCATTTGTTGCTCCTTTTTGTTAGTATTTCCGTTCCAGTTCCTCCTTAAACTTGCTTCTTCCTTCTTCCGTCCAATTGCTGCCTTCTCTCCATTCATCTTCATTTCTTTCTTCTCTCCTCGCCTGAACCCCACCACCAGTGGTAGGTGATACGACTCCACCCTCTCTTCCAATTTTATACTAACTACCTTGATTTTTTCTCCGAGCGTTGTCAGCGCGAAATTGATCACTGTTCCTCCTCTGCCTCTCACACAGATATATTCTCTTGCCTTATCTCCTTCCTTGTTTTCATTTAACACTATTTATCCTTGTTCTTCTAGCCTTTCCATTAGTTCTTTTGCCTAGGCGTTTATAGTTTTGTACTTTATTTTTCTTCTGCCTGCTACCTTTTTCTCTTTTAGCTCTTTTTGTACACCCGTTACAATTCTTCGTCTTGCTCTTCCTTTCTTGTGCTTCTTAACCGAACCTTGGTATACCCATCTGTAGTTTTTCGATAGTTTGCCTTCCCATTCTTTGCTTTCCAGCCACGCTTCCATCATTCCTATCACAACTCAGCTTGAGATGTATCTGCAGAAATCTATATCCTTTCCTTTTATACCCGCTACGTTTTGGAAACCTATCTTCACCCTCTCTTTTATTTCTCTTTTTTCATCTCCATCCCTTTTTCGAAATTACCTATTTTCCAGTTCCTTATTTTTTTCTAATATACTGCGTTCCTTTACACCATACCTTCCTGTAACCGACCTTCACATGCTTTTTCTTCTCCTACCTTTTCTTCTTTGCCCACTGTCTTAGCAAGCATTACTTTTACTTCTTCCTTTAACTCCTTTAGTACCTATTCTTACACTTCTTTTCGCAGTTCCGCGTCCATTTTGTTTGTTTTAAAACCCGTTGAAATTACATTGTCTTTTCTCTCGCGCTTCCTCGCCATTTCCTGCTCTTTTTATAAATTCTCTACCTCTCCTTTTTTCTTTCTTTTTTTCTCCCTTTTTCCCCTTTTTCCAATCTCAACATCAGTTCCTTTCTTTCTTTGCTTGATTCTTCGATAAACATCTTAAATTCTTTTTCCATTTTTCTCAACTTTTCCCTCATTTCTTTTATCTTTTCTCTCATTTCTTTTTTTGCTTTCAACATCCGCTTCCTTTCTCTCTTCTTACTCCTTCTAGTCTTCATTCCCCTGACATTTTTTGACTACGTCACATATTGTTGTTTTGTTATTTTATATAAACAACTGCTTAAATTCTTTTCTATAAAACTAATTTTTCGCACTATCCCGCAAAAAGTTCTAAACTAAATTCTTTTGTTTCTACTCAACAATAGCAGCAAACTTTTTATAATATTTTTTACAATTTCAAATTACTAAATCTGCCAGCGGTCTTCGGATCCCGTCCTCACTGCAGCACGACAAATGAATATATGATAATGTTTGTATATATTTTTTTAATTAGGCAACTAAAAAGCCTAAAGAACTATTTAATAACAACAGACGGCAATGGGGTTACGTGCGGAGTGCCGCTGGACTCAGTACTAGGCCCACTGCTATGGAATATACTATATGATGGTAAACTAAAAACAAGACTGCCAGAGGTAGTAACGATTGTCAGTGGGCCTTCTTAAGCAAGGGGGTCTAATAATAATTTCTAAGGTGGCTATAAGCAAGCAAAATAAGGACTTTAGGGCAGAAGTTTACTTTACAATATTGTATGCGGCGCAAAATGGGAAAAGATAATGCAACACGGAAAATATAGAAATTTGCTAAGAAGCTTACAGAGAAGTCTGGCAATTCGAGTATATAGATGTTATGAGTAAAAAAAGACCGTAGTTGGTGTCTCGCAATAATAGAAAAACGTGGGGTAGCGCTATCAGAGAGGGTGAGAACAAGGAAAAGTACAAAGAAATAGCAAAACGAATGGGAAAAGGATACAGGCAAAGCTAAATGGACGAAGAAACTCATAAGTGGACACGCGGAACTATTAAAAACACAAGGATGTTGACTATTATATGACTTAACTTTTCTGAGAGAATGGATGCATTGGAACCTATCTAAATAGATTCCAAATAAGAAACACTGATGAATGCTGACATTAGGAAGATACTGATATACCAAAGCACAAGTTTTTTAGGTGTAAGCAGTGGAAATCGGAAAGAGATCGGATGCAGCATATTACTCAAGCGATTATGAGTATTCCTCGGACTCTACTTGTAGGCCGATTAATTCACTGATGTGTTTTTCTCTACGACGTGTCGACCTTTAGAGTATTTGTCTTCAGATTTAAATTGCTCACTCATTTGTCAACGGTACCTACGAATTTTTTTCTTGTAAATTCTTAATACCACTTTCTTTCGTCTTTTTAAAAATATTTAAATATTTTTTATAAGTCACCTGTATTTACCTGTAAATAGGAATATTCATAAATATATGGTTTTTCCTTCTGGATTTGTAATAATTAATGTGCATTTGTAATAGTTTTGTTTTTGCATCTGTAGGTCACATATTTATATTTTCAATAATTAATTCATTTTTAAATTTTATAATTTACGTATTTATTAGAATGTTCATACTGTTCTCTATATTTTTTTGATTTATATCCTAATTTTTTTTTTGTTACTTTACATTACATAGTATAGTAATTGAGACTATGAAGTTATGGGTTTCCAGAAAGTTCTGGGAAAAATCTATGAAACAGGTACTATTCATCAATTGAAATATTTTATATTAATGTTATAAAAGTGAATAAACTTACGTGCTTAATAGTCGATAAATGTATAATTAATAAACATAGTATTACATTATACTAAACTGTAAGTAAGTACTCAACAATAACATTCAACAACAAGGCTGAGTGGTGTTGTGGGGCCATGTACATGGAATAACTTTAAAAAGCACATATGATGGCTAAAATTTACCAAAATCTGAATATACGAATAACATTTGTTCTTAGTATTAGTGAATAGAAAAAGTAAAGTATTTGTAAGTAAAAGTAAAAGTTACAAATATAATATTGTTTCACAAATACCTATACTAAGTAAATGCCAGAGAAAGAGAATGATTTAAAAAGGCAAATAAAACATTTGTTTTTTACCAGTTTATTGAGCATAAACGGTAAGTATATTGGTGCACAGTACGAAATAAAGTATTTTTAAAAAACTTGCTTATCCGCACATTGTTCAATAGGTCTTACATTTCATTACCATAAATTAAAAAAATCGAATTCGTTGTTGATTATCACTCGGATTAAAAGATTGCATATCCACATTTGGTAAGGGTGATTATAAGGGTAGTTTTTTTTTTTTTTTTTATTTATTTAGGCTTTGGCTTATTCAGCCTTCTTGCCATTGCTTTTATTTGTAAAATTATATAAAAATTTACATATAAATTATAATTGTTCTAATAAATACAAAAACAAATTGATTCTTTTTAAAAAATTAAACTTAAAATTAAATACATACTAAATAAAATATTTTAACTTAAATTACACTTCTATATTATTTTCTATCACAAAGTTTGTTAATATTTCCGCCGTTGCTTCACTTGTCATTAAACAGGACATATTGACTGGGAACTGTGTTACATTACATAAATCATTTAAAAGTCTATCAATTTTTGATGTTAAAAGATGACACCCTAGAATTATATGGTCCAAAGACCCTTCTTCTCCACATCTACAATTTGGTGTGTCTTTTATATTTATTTTGTATAGATGAGCTGGACATCTAGAATGCCCAGATTTCATTCGACAATTTGTTGAAATATATCTCCGTGAATGATTTTTATTAAACCATGTGGTTGTTGGAATTTTTTGATTCGCTGCAAAAAAATTTTTTCCAGTACTTTGACTTTTCTCATTATATATATTCTGCCATTCTGCCATACAATTTTCTTTAATTATTTTTTTGGAATCATTTATTGACCAATTTATTTCAATTATTTCCCCATCTACACAAGCTTCTTTGGCCAGTTTGTCAGCCATTTCGTTTCCTTTTATGCCTACATGTCCAGGAATCCAAATAAGTTTAACATTGATATCATTTTTTTCCATTTTTAAAAGATATTCTTTAATTGAACATATTTTGTTATTATTATTGTTTTTGAATTTATTGTTATTTAAAGATACACAAACACTACGAGAATCTGTGAAGATTAATATATTTTTATTGTCAGTTTTTTGTATTATTTCTAGTAATTTCATAATTGCTGTTATTTCTGTATTATAAGAATTTGTGATGTTGTTAAGTTTGTATTTGTACTGCTGATCTGTATTATAATTGAAAATGCCAATTCCTCCAGTTTTAGAGTTTTTTTCGAATGAACCATCGGTAAACCATATACTCCAGTTTATATCATCTTTTGTTATATATTCCATATATTTTTGATAAGTTATTTCCTTACTGTCATTCTTCTTGAACAAATTTATTTCTGTATGTATTGTTGTCATGCTTATTTCTAATGGAAATTTGAAAAAAGGTATAATGTTGTGTACCTCTAAGTTCAAGTTATTATATCTATCAAAACTAGTTAAAAGTGCCGGTTTTTTATGAGTTGTCCAATATGGTTTATTATAAAGAACATATAGTTTAGATAATCTTGTATTTAAGGGGCCACATGAGTTATGTCTGTTTTTACAAAAGAAACTGTCTGATATTTGTTGTATTCTGATATTTACCGGAGGAATATTAGTTTGATAGTTGAGGATTTGGATTGGTGTTGAAACCATTGCACCTAATATTATTCTTAAACATTTGTTTTGTATAATTTCAATTTTTTTTAATCTTGAGTTATTTGCGGTGCAGATCATAGTACTAGAATAGTCAATATGCGGTCTAACAATAGCTTTATATATTTTTATTAAGGTTGTTGGGTGTGCGCCCCATTTGTATCCTGCTATACATCGCATCAAATTTAAGCCTTTTTGACATTTGTTAATAATATGTGCAATTTCTTTCGCCCAAGTGCTTTTCGTATCAAAGAATATACCCAGAAATTTGGTATTTGAACTAACAGTTATATTTTTATTTCTGATGGTTATTTTTGGACTGCAGTTTATTCTATGCCTTGTAAATATAACTATTTTACTTTTTTCTGACGATATATTTAATTTGATTTCCTTTAGTAAAATATCTAGTTTTCTTAATTTCGATTGTAATCTGTTTTGAGCTATATCTTGTGTATGACCCATACTATAAATAACCATGTCATCTGCATACATCAGTACTGTTGTGTTGTTATCTGATAATGTTGTTAACTTTTCTGTGTATATGTTGAATAATAAGGGAGATAATATTGAGCCTTGTGGAATTCCGTGATTACATAGTATAGGACCAGTTAACTTATTATTGTATCTAACTGTTATTTCTCTATTTTGGAAGTAGTTTATAATCCAGTTGGATATTTTGGAAGATATACCTATGTTTTCTACTTTTTCTTTTAATATTTTTAGATTAACATTGTCATAAGCAGCTTCAATGTCAATGAAAGCAGCTATCATATAATGATTTTTACTGTATGTTCTTTGTATATCTATATTCAATATGTTTAAGTTATGCTGTGTACTTCTTGTTTTTCTAAACGCAAATTGTAACTCAGGTAATCTTTTATGATGTTCGAGATACCACTCCAGTCTGTTTTTGATGATGGATTCCATAGTTTTGCCCATACATGATAGTAAAGTAATTGGTCTGAATGATTCTTCTTTGTTTGGATCTTTTCCTGTTTTTAATATAGGAACAACGATATGTTTTTTCCAGTCTAATGGTATATCAGCAGTGTTTAATGACAGATTATATATTTGTGTAAGATGATTTATTGCATTGTCAGGTAAGTTTTGTATCATTTTGTAATTTATTCTATCAAATCCTGTGCTACTGTTTTTATTATGATTTAACGCGAAATTTACTTCATTTTTATTTATGTTATTATCTAGAAAATTATCTTTTACGATGGTGGTGGTAGTAATATTTAAATTGTTGTTCTGTGGAAATTTTTTTTTAATGAATTCTTCTATTAAATTTTCATTATCACTTATCCTTTTAGTACTATAGCTTTTATTGTTAATTTTTCTTATATTATTCCAGACAATGTTGGTTGTTGTGTTTGGGTTTAAATTCTCGCAGAAATTTTGCCATTCTATTTTTTTTCTGGCTCTAAAATATCGTCTGGTTTTAGCTTGATGTTTTTTATAATTTAAATAATTCGCCATTGTCATGTTTTTATTAAAAATAGTTAGTGCTAATTTTCTTTGAGCTATCATTTTATTGCACTCAGTGTCCCACCAAGACGGTTTTATTTTATTAGGAGTTATATTATACAATCTGGTAGATGGGATATGTATGTCTGCCGAATTATTAATAACATCTCTAAATTGGTTGTATTTGTTTTCAACATCTTGGGGATTACTTGTGATTCCATTTGTGCTAAGGTTTGAAATTCTGCTTTCTATTTCAAGGCTATATTTCTCCCAATCTGCTTTTCGGAAATTTCTCCTCGTTAAATATTCAGATGTACGGTAACGGTCTTTATTATAGTCATTCAAACAGAAAAAAATTGGGTAGTGATCACTACCTAAGCTATCTGCAAGAACTTGCCACGAAGTAATTTGTTGTGTTAACGTCATTGATACCAATGTGAGATCCAATATACTGTCCCTTGTACTGAGATTGCTTACTCTAGTTGGTTTATCATCGTTAATAATATTTAGATTTTCGTTTTCTATGAAATCTAACAATTCGTTACCTTCATACTGACTACCTGGACAATTTATATCCCAAGCAAGATTAGTCGCGTTAAAATCTCCAGCAAGTATAACAGGAACATCTATTTGTTGTTTTATCTGTGACCAATTAGAATTAGATAGTTTATGATTCGGTTTAGCATAGATTGATAAAATACATATTACATCAGTTTCGTTATGTGTTAAAATTATTCCAACTATTTCGACCGAATTAAATGGGTTATTCGACGACACAGTGGGCGAGAGCTTGATGCTTGACGCCGACTGCTGTGTCTTCGGGTTCGATCCCCGGACCAGATATATATTTTCTGGGTTTGGTTATTATGAACTTATATTGATTATGGTCATACATAATCATACAGTTATTAGGCAGTGGTGTAGCCCACATTTATGAGGCCACGACACCATAAATACTGCCAACATTGAAGGAGGTCGTCGGTGATAGGACTCAGCATCGGAAATAGGCCGACGTTAAATAAAAAAAATAAAAAAAAAAAAAATAAATGGGTTATTTAGCATTACTCGTTTATATTTTATAGCTTTATGAATCAAGATAGCAACACCCCCGTGGGGATTATAGTTTGTATTCTGTATCCTATCTTCTCTTTCAATAAAATAACCTTTGATGTTGAAATTGATATTTTTTGTTAAAAACGTTTCTGATAGTATGCATATATGTATGTTATGCTTCTGTAACATATGTTGTAGTTCCTCTTTAATATATCTGACTCCTCTGCAATTCCATTGAATAAGATTTATCATTTTAACTGTTTTAATTAATTATTGATTTTTATATCTGTCCTTGGTCTTGTTGTTAGATTTATTTATATATTTTATTTTATTTTTTTTTCTCTCCGTTTATATAATTATTGTTGATTTAATATTTTAGTAAATTTATTAAACGATTAGGTTTAGTGATGTGAATAGATTTTTAAAAAATAAACTTAATTTATATATCGATGTTTTCTTACGAGTTTGGCCATTGTACACTAGATATTTGTTTCTTGTAGCTTCTAAGGGATTGGGATGTAATATTTGGGTCTTTGTTTGTATTTTTAATTTTGTCATCATTATTTTTATTATATATTGATGTATAGCAAGTATCATTATCATTGTTTTCCATTGTAATATCAGGTGTCTCTTGGTTGATTTGCTTTCTGTTTTTTCCTTGATTAGTTATCTTAAGGTATGTGTCGCTTTCTTCATTGTTAGGTTTCTTTTCTTCTCTTCTTCTTTTTGGAATTGGTTCTTTAGTGGATGTCGTAGGTTGTGGTTGACTGTAAGATCTTTGTAACGAGTTACCTGTATTTGATTTATTCACTCTGGTATTAGTTCTTCTGGTTAAAGGGTTTGGTTTGTATGTTGGAATTATGTTGATACTATTGTATTTATTAGTGATATTGGGAAAAGTCTCATTGTAGTTTAGAGCTTCAAAAGAGTTTTGAGTTCTTACTGAGTATAAATAGTCTGTATTTTTTTCTGTTAATTCTAATTTTGCTTCATAAAAACTGAGATTGTGTTGGGCCATGAGATCTTTTATCTTGATTTGTCTTTTTTTTTCAGGACATTCATTGTCTGTAGCCTCGTGGTTAAGTTTACAATTTATGCATGTCGGATTAGGAGATGTGCATGCAGTACGTAAATGATCTTCACTTCCGCAGAATTTACATTTTGCTACTTTTGCTCTACATTTTGTTGCTGCATGTCCAAATTTAAAACAATTATAACATTGTATCGTCTGTTGTACAAATGGTTCACATGCTCGTCTCACTCTCCACATGTAAACATAAGCAGGAATAGCAAGTCCTTCAAAGAATAATTTCACTGTTGTACTGGGTTCATATTTAATAGCTCCGTCAACTCTTAGTTTTCGATTTAACCTTTGCACTCTCGTTACTTTAAAAGGTGGACACTCTATATTATTTAAAATTGTATCTTCCGAATATTCAATATCAACACCTTTTATAATAGCAACTTTTGTGCACCAGTAAAATGGTATAAACGCTTCATACCCATTGTTTTTCAGCAATGTTGATTTGGTAATTTCGTTAGCTAGTACTGCATTAGCACATTGAACGATTACTCTATTTCTTCCCACTTTTTTAATTTCTATTATATTAGATTTATTGCTAATTTTACATATTATTTCTGCTAATTTAAGAGAACTAAAAAATGTATTTCCATCACTATTATTTTTAACTATCATTACTTTATACGAGTCATATTTTGTTTCTGTGTTGTATAAATTATTAAATATTTTTTTAACATTGTCACTATTGTTATTTAATTTTTCTGTTATATCACTGGATGTTTTATCTGTAGGAATTGATTTGTTAGTCACAGAGTTGTTTTTATTGATCGGATTTTTATCGGGAGGTTCCACCTCCATATCCATATTGTTAATTAACCAGTGATAATTAAATAGAAGTTACTTCACTTCTTATTAATAACACTTAATAATAATATAAATTATAATTTAAAAAAAAAAAAAATCACGAAAAAAAAAAATATTCTAATTTGCAAAAAAAAAAAGATCACTATTTATTTTATTGTTTTGTTTATTGTAAATACGTGCGCTCACCAAGAAGACTCGATGTAAACTGTATAAGGGTAGTGATATCAAAGATCTTAATAGAGAATTATTTAAAGAATACGGCCAATTACCGTTCTCTTCCTGAAAACTTTAAAATTTTAAATTTTTTTGCTCTTTAATCTTCATCTTTTAGATGACGATCCAGTTTTCTCAAGTTTATTTATTCAAGTTCACATTTTTTTATTTGATAAAACATGCTGATTATGCTTGTTCAAGAAACGACAAAACGCCAATTTCTACCAAACATTCTCCATTCAGACAATACGCTTTACCGCGTAGGAGCGATAATAACCCGACCATGGTCCAAATTCAACTAACGATTAAAACAATTTAAAAACATATAGCGAAAAGTAGGTCGTGCTGATTAAAAAAAGTTGGAACATGTTGATCTCTCGTAATATTTTTCTCCCTACTTCAAATATTTCTATTCCACTAGTATTCTTATTTATATTCATTCCTTTTTGTCTATAATCAACGTATTTGACACTCTTTATTTTATCATTTACAATACATAATTTACAACTTATAGAAACGAGTAGAGATATTTAAAATATAGATATTAAATAAGTTTTATTGTTAAAATCAATAAGGTTTTTCAGACTTTGCCAGCTTTAAAATATCTGCCTATACTTCTGATGAATATTTACAATATTGTCCTTTAAGTCTGAACATGTAATAATTGCTGCTTCTAAAATGCGCCTTAAATGAATAGCTTTTTTTGAATCATTGATAACCTGCTCATCCGGTGCAATGCCATGCTATCAAATACCGGCGTTTTTTTATCTCGTCGTGTAATTTGGTCTCATCTGTATAGATTTTATTGGAACCTTGGTATTCTTCCAAAATACTATTTAGTTCAGATTTGTAAATGGTAATATTGGTATTACTTTTAGTCTTTTGCGATAGAGTAAAATATATAGATGGTAGTCTTATGATCCAAGGTGCGATGCTATTGAAGATTGATGAAATTTTTCTTATACCAGATATGGAATACTTAACTCTGAGGCTTTCTTATCTGATTAAAAGCTGTTTCTTTAATATTTGTAATATAACAATAGCATTGCATTGCAATTTAAAGATAGCTGATCTCGTTTAAGTGAAAGGGCTTATTTTTCGCTTATGGTATATAAGATATTTACGGAAGATGTTTTAAGTGCAACTATGGCTAATCTTAAACCTGAATTTTAAATACCACTAATGGGTTTGAGAATATTTTCATTTATTTCTGAATTTTGAGTTGATCAATATTTAAAACATATGCAGTGTTTTCTCGTCACTTTCCCACTTTTGTTAACATTCATAACGTTTATGACGGTATTACATTTTGTTTTTAAATATTTGATACGATCGATTCAATTTTTCATCAAGAATCATTTCCATTTAAGTTCTTTTTTATATATTGTCAGTTTCGGAGAGAAATAAGTTAGTAAAAAATGTATAAGACCAGTCTTCCAGGCAGATAGGAGTTGAATAAAGTTTTTTTTGAGCTAGTCGTGAGCATGAAGACCTGATTTCTTTGGATGTTTAACAGTATTAATTATATTATTTATAAAATTTTTAAAAAAATGTACAGTTATACAGTAAGAACTAACCCAAGAGGAATACCGTTCTCTTGTGTAAATTCTTGTGATTTATTGTTGTTGACAATACATTTTTTTGCTTTAATGTTTCATAATTCTAGTGTTTTAAATATATTATTTTATCAGGATCGATCGTATGCTTTGTCAATGTATAAGAAAATTGCTACTGTTTTCCTGTTATTTGCAAAGCTATAATTCGTTTCCAGATTGACTTTTTGGTCCATTGTAGAATGACACTTACCAATGTCACTTATTGCCTCTCTTCAATACCGGTTTTATACTCGTTTCACTTTTTACTCTATATTCAAATAAATACCTAATGTGCTCTAACGTTTCTATCTCTCTCTCTCTCTCGAACACCTAAAACATCCTTTGGTCTCTATTTTTCTTGTGCCTACTACATTGCTTCTTTCCTTATCTAAATCTTGCGATTCTTCTAATGTTTTCTTCTATGTGTTCCGGCACCACTCTCTCCCAAATCCTCCTGTAACTTATATTATATTTGATGATATCAATTTTTTCTTTTTCTTTGCTGCTATAACTCTTTATCTCTGCACCTGAGTCCCTCCTTCACACTTCTGCTATCTTGTCTCTTTTTTTGTGCGTTTTCTGTTGCCACTTTATTCCTTTTAACGTACTTGTAAAGTCATGGAATACGCATATTTTATTTTGTAATAAATTATATTTTTTAATTTTTTTTTTTGAATATGTAACTAGTTTTGTAAAATATGTAATTTGTATTATTTTTTAATTTATTTAATTTTGCAATAAGTATCAGTCATGGTTGAATTACACATCACATTTTTTTTGAAATTCTCCCTCAGCATTCGCTTCCCACTTATTATATTTCTTACGATTTCGGTTTTACTTTTCGTTCGAATTTGACGCACGGCATATCTTTAAGTAAAAGTATCTCAGGTAAATTATTATTATTTATATCAATATTTATTGTAATGTTTTTGCCATTAGGCACTAAATTTTTCTGCCTTAAATTCATAAATTACATATCATTGTGCTTATTTACATTCCAAAAGATTTAATTACATTCCAATTCCAAAAGAAAAAAAAAACTACACCTCTTGTCTTCTTTGTCTTTTTGTTCCATTAGAATAAAGTCACTTTTGCTCTGGCGTTACATTTCTTTTCACGTTCCTTTTCTCTATTTCCGCCATCCACACCTTCTCTTTACTGCCTTCCTTTAATAACTGCACAATATTCTTCTCGCTCATCACTTTTGTCTGACAAGAAAACCAAATGTGCCTTAGTGTTTCAAACTCCGTTCCAAACACTCCACACACTCTTTGCTCGATATTTGGTCAGTATCTGTTTCCTTTCTTCTCGTTTCCTAATCTAAATCTGGCAATCCTTTTTATGTTTTTTTGTGTCTCTTTCTCTTAAGTAATGTGGTATTACTTAACTATCCCAATTATTTAACATTTTGTATTTTCAAAATGATTTTAATCTGCAATAATCAATTGCTGAGATAAAATCATCTATAATAAAACATCTACTTCTTATACGTTATTACCTAATTTGTTGTTTGTGGCGTACAGTTTATTATTGTTAATTAATATGTATTTTAAACAAATACATAACATTATTTGTGTGTTAAATCTACTACAGAATAACTTTTGTGCAATACTTAAAACTACGTTTATCCAGCTAATATTCTCCAGTACTCCTTTATTATCTTCCTTATTTTCCTTAAAATTGGACACTCAGCTTTTGTCATTTTTTCCTCGAGTTTCAATTGCCTATTTAACTGCTTTTTATTTTATCCCTTTTCACCTCCTCCATTGCCAGATATCCTGGCGTGCTTATGTCCAGCCCTAACTGCCATTTGACATACCTTTTTGACATTCCCAAATCTCTGCTCCGTACAACATCATGTTCGTCAAGAACCTATAAAACATACAGATCCTTTTTTGCATTAATTACCCAAACAAATTTTACCCTACTCACTAGAGCCTTTTTATCACTAAATTCGCATTCTATACCATCAACATCCATATGTAATGATTTGATATGTTAGTTGTCTCCTACTTATATAAATACACAAATAAAAAACCGTAAAACTAAAAAGAAATATTACTTTAAAATCTATAATTTACATAATCATTTTGTATTATAATGTAAAATATACAGTATCTAACAATGTGACCGTACTCTCTGACTCTCAAACACATTATCGACGTGTATAACACTTTGCTATGGCGAGTTGATGCGTGTGCAATGTCTTTTTATTATGTCTGCTGATCATGCACTTTAGAGATAATGAAATAGGATGTAAATGATATTAATCTTTATTAGTTAATCTATATCAGTTAATCATAATCTATCCAGTCGATGTATAAGCTACATCTAGCAGTAATTATTAGCTTACGTCGTTTTAAAGATATAAACAAGCTGCATTGTACAGTGAAACACTAAGTTTTAAAAACAACATCAAAGATGAGTTTCAAGAAAATAATTTATAAAGAACCTATCTGTACGAAAACTTACAGATAATTATATTAGATTAGGTATATTAAAAAGAAATAAATAAACAAATTCATAAACTATTCCACGATAAAATTATTCTAGTCGACCCTGTCTGGCCATCACCCGTGTGGATGTTACTAAAAAATGTTTAGAGTGGTATTAGATTATCGTAATTTAAATAATAATGCCGTAGATGTCAGTAATTCAATACCAAATATCATAGACATATTAAATTTTTTTTGTAAAAGCCAGAATATCACTATGTTGGACATAGGGTTTTATCATTTAATGTTGAAAATGGTAATTAAGAATTTAACATCTTATCATATGATAACATTTATAGAGATCTAATACCAGAATCGTGCTTAGTCTACTAAGATGACGCTTCAGGAATACATTACAAAATTAAAATACAAGGATTACAATTATCTATCATGATCTATAATACTAAATCGAAACAAAGCAACAAAGACTTTTTAAAGTACTAGAAGAACCAGATACCTTTATATCTAATATAAAAGACGTATAACAAAATTAGAGAAACACATGTAGACAACCTAGTGAGAACTAAAACAAAATTCAACTCCAAATGAGTTTATTGAAGAATAAGTTAACGTCATATTCGAATGCACTGCATTGCCTGAAAACTTTAATCATAGTTCTCTTTGTTCATAAAATAATATACATTATTCCAGATCACATAAATAAATAATAAAATTTAATTAAATGATAAAAATTATTATAGTAGTATATAGTAGATTCGGTAGTAAGTGTTAGTAATATTTCTGGCGATCAATGTTATTTAAGTTGCATGTGCAGTAAAATTTGTGTAGTAAGGTAGCCGTTTTATTGCATGCGTTGTCACATAATAATTATTATGCGGTAGATCAGTTAAAAAAATGATGTAGAAAAAACAGAAGATATTTTGTTAACGTCCGCATAGAAAAGTGGTAGTAATAAAAAAAAATCATTATGTATTTGAGATTGTTAATACTTTTTATCTACAAGATGATATGGTAATTATTTGATATAGCTGCCACTTTTGTTTTTTACTTTGTAAAACAACTGCTGCATTTTTGTATGTTTTATTATGCTTATTGTATTCTCAAAACATGTCAAAATCACTACGTAATATTTATTTTACCACTTCTTATTAAAAAATAGTAGATATTGAGGGTTAAAGTTGAAATTTCAAAATTGAGGTTATGTTACCACATTTATGTGTATCAATTGACAGATTTTTTGCATAAAACTGGCTTATTTTGATTCAAACCAAATCATTTTACTAGGATTCGTACCATATGGTTTAATAATGTAATAATTTATATGCTGGCTGTGTGAAAGAAGACAATTTTAAGAGAAAATATGATATTTTGAAATATATATGTTTTTATTTATTTCATTTATCGTCATATTGTCAAGGCATCAACATTGAGAAAATGGACTCCTGCAAACATTGTGAATTCCCGTTCTTCGAGGGAGAGGGAGGGTGTAGAGGGGGAGGCCCGAAAAAGAGAAAGGAATGGAATGGCGATCGAGGAGGCAGAAAGAAGAAGAGAAGGAGGCGCAAGTGTAGAAGATGAGCTAAGGAGAAGGGACAAGGAGATACAGCAACAGGAAAGAATGGAAAAAATAGAGAAGAGCAATTACAACACAAGATATAAAAGTATTTGTGAGAGAGAGATACCACATTACTTAAGAGAAAAAGAAGCAAAAACATGAGAACGATTGCTAGACTTAGATTGGGAAAAAGGGAAAAGAATGGAATGGCGATCGAGGAGGCAGAAAGAAGATGAGAAGGAGGCGCAAGTGTGAGAGATGAGCTTAGGAGAAGGACAAGGAGATACAACAACAGGAAAGAAGGAAAAAATAGAGAAGAGCAATTACAACACATAATATAAAAGGATTTGTGAGAGAGAGATACCACATTACTTAAGAGAAAAAAAAAAACAAATACATGAGAAGGATTGCCAGATCTAGATTGGGAAACGAGGAGAAAGGATTCCTATATACATTCAAACTTAAAACTAAGCTTTATTAATTTATTAAAAGTAAAAATTATTCTAGACTTGTGCTACTTCCAAAAGTGCTTTCTGCTTTTTCTTTTCTTGACCCTGTCTCTTCTTGTTTCTTATGAAAACCAGATAACGAGATTATCATTAATTGTAACTTTTTCGTTCCTTTTCTTTATTTCCGCCATTTACCTTTTTTCTTCACTGCCTCCCTTTAATAACTGCACAATATTCTTCCTGACAAGAAAACTTAATAATAGTAAAAGTAATATATGTATATATAATATATATACTAATAATATATAAATAAGTTATATGTATTTAAAGAGATTTAGAGTGAGAAAAAAAATTTTGTTATTAGAAAAGGCGATTTTGGTATAAAAAAAAAGCGCGGCGCTATTTGTTATACCAAAATCGCCTTTTCTTATAACAAAAATTTTTTTCTCACTCTAAATCTCTTTAAATACACATTTCATGGGGAATATGAAGAGAGAGGGTCAAGAGAAGAAGAATAGAATAATTTTTAGTTTTAATAAATTAATAAAGTTTAGCCTTAAGTTTAAATGTATATAGGAATCCTTTCTCCTCCTTTCCCAATCTAAGTCTGGCAATCCTTCTCATGTTTTTATTTTTTTTCTCTTAAGTAATGTGGTATCTTTCTCACACAAATCCTTTTATATCTTGTGTTGTAATTGCTCTTCTCGATTCTTTCCATTCTTTCCTGTTGCTGTATCTCCTTGTCCATTCTCCTTAGCTCATCTTCCACACTTGCGCCTCCTTCTCTACATCTTTCTGCCTCCTCGATCGCGATTCCATTTCTTTCTGTTTTTCTCAATCTAAGTCTAGCAATCCTTCTCATGTATTTGTTTTTTTTTTCTCTTAAGTAATGTGGTATCTCTCTTTCTCACAAAGCTTTTTATATCTTGTGTTGTAATTGCTCTTCTCGATTTTTTCCATTCTATCATGTTGCTGTATCTACTTGTCCTTTCTCCTTAGCTCATCTTCCACAATTGCGCCTTTTCTCTTCTTCTTTTTGCCTCCTCGATCGTCATTCCATTCCTTTCTTTTTTTCGGGCCTCCTCCTCTACCCCCTCCCCTTCTCCTCACCTCATCTTCCACATTTGTGCCTCCTTCTCTTCTTCTTTCTGCCTCCTCGATGGCCATTCCATTCTTTTCTCTTTTTCGGGCCTCCCCCTCTACCCCACCCCGTCCACCCCGTCCACCCCCACCCTTCTTTCTACTCCTTCCATATCTGCTATATTTATCTTTATCTTTATTTATATCTTTTTATCGAACTAGTGTACCCTACATCTATATAATTACTAAATTAGAAACATGTAAAATTAAGTATTTAAAAGCACCGCGTTTTTTTTTTAATCTCAAGTCACATATTTAAACCATTTGTAAATTTATTTTATCATATATGCAAACACATCACATATATTTATAGTTTCTTTGAATCTTGGGAAGTACTTATTACACTGGCCAATATTAATCAAATTATGTGTAATATGATGTCAAATATTACATTTTTTGGTCAATTTTAACCCTCAATATCTTCAACTTCTTAATAAAAAGTGGTAAAATTAATATTACGTAGTGATTTTGACATTTAGAATTTTGAGAATACAATAAGCATAATAAAACATACAAAAATGCAGTAGTTTTTTTACAAAGTAAAAAACAAAAGTGGCAGCTATATCGAATAATTACCGATGATATGAAAATCATTATAAGTAGTTCATGAGAAATCAAAGAATGTGTTATAATTATAATATGAATAAATAAATGTAAATATACATTATATACTTATACTTATTTGTACACATTAATATTTTTTCGTCTTTAAGTATATATATTTTAATTCGCACATAATATGTTTTACCTAATTTGATGCTTAAATAACTAATTTGATCCTATAATTTATGACGAATGTTAGAATAGCGTAGAGAATAGTGTAGGGCAACGATAATGTTGTAAATAAACTAATATTAGTTTGTGAGTACAACTAAGACATTAGACATACATATAATACAACTGAAGATATAACTTACTTTCTACAGCTGTAGGAGTAATTAATTATAAATTATGCTGGATAATACAGGACATCTAAATTTTTACTGACTAAACCTATATATCTTTGTTTAACATTAATATTTCAGCGATATTTGTCTACATTTATATATATATATATATATATATATATATATATATATATTTATATACATATATAATTTTAAATATTAATGTCATTTGACATGCATCAATAAATGACAATATTGACAATAATTGAAAATAAATTTTTAAGATAACTTACTTAGTCCTGTATTTTAAATAAGTTAAGCTTCAATTGCGTAACTGTTTATAATATTGTTATAATAATATATATATATAATGTTGTGGATCATTTAAAATGAACAATACTCAAAGCAATTTTCGTTAATTTACAAGGTTTCTGTTTATGACCAGCAATACTTCAAATGAAACTCTCACGCTACATCATTTTTTCAAAATAATTTGCTTCCTTACAAAATGGGCTAAACTAGTAAGCGGGTAAGGTAATCTTTTACACCTAATTAAATTAATCCGGAGACTTTTAAATAATAATAATCTAGCTAATAATAACAATAATTTTAGCTATTGTCAAATTTATTCTTTTGTTTTCATACTGATCAAATATATTTAAAAAAAAATCTAAGATATGGAGGTAATATCTTGTAAGTGTTTTTCGACCTTTCGACCAAATACTGAAGTATCACTTTTTTGTCTCTAAGATATGTTATCGTTAATAGAGAATAGATTATTCCTAACAGTAACTTTATAATTTAGAGTTATCTGGAAGGAGAAAACGGTATCTTCCTTAAAAACAATTTTTTTGTAGACAAAAAAAAAACCATAAAATTAGTCTGCAATAAACGAACATACTAGGTGTATACTGTTTCTGAGATTCCTTGATTTGTATTTAATATAAACATAGGTAACTGTTACTATATAATTTGTGTTTAGATATTTGTCTAACCCATGCATCAATTCGGGATATAAATATATGACAAACCTAAGAGTAATCTACAATCATTTTAAGTTTATGGTTTACGCCTTTTGCAATAAATGCTTTGTTGCAGTGAACTGCTTGATTCTATTATTACCTTTTAAATCAGTTTATTTTTTACAATGTGTATAATTTATTTTGTCTCACATCTAAACACATAGTTATCACTATTTGCAGTTTGTTATTGAATTAGAGAACACCGATCGTAATATATTATAGTAAGTAATAGGTTATTATAAAATAGTATCAGAATAATAACGAAATGATCATTGAACTTACTTTCTACATCTGAATAGATATATACAAATGAGAAAAATTATAAAAGTTATGGTAAAGCAAAATCACCCTTTAATGTAATGTATTTTTTGTATTTCTTAGTTTAAAGGAGATATTGTACTATTTTGATTATATGTTCATTTCTTTTATGCTAATATTATATTCTTTGTTATTTAATGTAATTTCGATTTGCTCCTTTGTTTTCAACTCACTCTATTAACAGCTCTCAAGCCAGCAACAAGGGCAAATTGAATCAATTATATTGTATTGTTATATGTATTCAATTGTGCGTGTATTATAAAAGCATTAAAAAATAAAACCAAGGTACTTTTTACTAAAATCCTAATCTACCAAGTTCAGCGAAGGTATTTTTTATCAAATTAAACTTCTACAACAAAAAGATGGTTCTTCGAGCGTCGGATTAATTCAACGTCTTACAAACGGAGAATTTCCACTGAGTTATTCGAAAGAAAATTATCTTCAAGAACTTGGAAAACATCATCCATACAAGCAAGCTACATCGTGGCCTTACATCCGCATCCAGCGTTCTACTATCACCACGAGGAAGTCTCATCATGGATCGAGCGTTCAAATAAGTAAGTGACCTGGAATTTTCCTTTATAAGCTTCCCTTATATTTATTCCATATCACTTTATCCTTATAAATTGTACCATTTATGTTGTTTTGGAATTTTCCATTAATTGGTTTTGATGAGTTTTACGTCGTACGTATTCGTTATGATGAGTCAACCATTGTGACCAGACCAAATTGATCACACCTATTTTTTCTTGACAAACGATTTGTCAAGAATTTCCATATTGTATAATTTCCGTTGGTTTTGAACCCCTATCAAACCAATCCCTAAGTATTTATAATTGTGCAAATAGATATAAGGTCGTACCTAGAATCTATGAGCAATTTATAAATAATCAACCCATGTGGCCAGACCAAATTGGTCACATTATTTTAACTTGACAAACATTGTCAAAATTTTCCTTTACCGTTGGTTTGAACGCCTATCAAACCAATCCTCAAGTATTAATCCTAATGTTAAAATAGATCCAAAGTCATACGTTTAATCTATTATACATTTTAAAATAATCAATCCCCATGGCCAGACCAAATTGGTCACATTATTTTAACTTGGAAAATATTTTGTCAAAAATTACCTTACTAAATTACCGTTGGTTTTGAATGCCTATCAAACCAATCCTTAAGTATTTTTTAAATGTTAAAATAGATCTAAAGTCATACGTTTAATCTATTATAAATTTTAAAAATACAATTTCCGCAGCCAGACCAAAGGTCACGTTTATTTTTATATTTGGAAAAGCGTTGTCAAATTTTTCTTATTTAAAATTTCACATGGTTTTGAAACCCTTTTCAAAACCAATCCATGCAGACATTTATTATTGCCAAATAACAGTTCCTTCCTGATCGAATTTGTACCTTTAATTATTAAGAAAATTGTCATAAATAATTCACAGTCATACTGCACTTTCAATTATTATTATTGCCGAGAATAATATTCATTTTGATAATTAGATTTATTGTTGATTATAAAATTACTAGTTTCTAATTCAGATACAACCATCATAGATTATGTGACCTTCATGCAACGTTTTATTTGGAATATATATTCAATCTTTTCTTTAAATTACTGTTTGTAAAGAATTGTTGTTTTCTTCATTTCAGCGCTATTTGTTTTCATATCTTTTGTACAAATTATTATTCGTTTTGAATATTTCCATTGTAGCAAATTATAAAATTATCTTTCAAATTTTATTTCCATATTTTACAATAGTTTGTTTAAGATAATTTATGTTTACCCGTTTTACAATGTCACTGGCTAAGAGATTGAAATTTCAAAGCGCATCCTTAATGAAGAAACTAGACATTTATATATAGCAATCTCAGTCAATTATTTCATATGATCCAACCACATATCAGTTAAACGAAGTCAAATTCCGACATTCCTTAGTCACTCCGCTCTTAGCTCAATTTGAATAAATCGCCTTAGACAGACAATTCTTATACAATTCTGAAGACGACCCAGAAAAAAGTCAGATAGATGCTAAGGTCAAAGAGTTTATAATAAAATATATTAAACTTATGGCGTTAATGAACGAAGCTATCGAGTATTCAGAAGAATCCAATGAAGAAATTAATTTATCAATTTGTGGTGGACAAAATAATTTAGACAATTTATTCCAAACTAACATTAAAATCTTTAGTGGAGATATTGCCGAATGGCCGCAATTCAAATCTTTGTTTACTAAATTGGTACATTCCAAAGAAAGCTATGACTGTGCCATTAAATTTTGTTACCTAATAGATTTATTAACGGATGATGCCCTAGATGTTATCACGTCTTTAGAAGTAGTGCCCGAAAATTATAACACAGCGTGGAAACTTTTACTAAATAAATATGATAAGAAGCCTCCGGTCATCCCTCATCATTTACAATCCTCAATGCATTTGCAATCAACCTCAGTCACAACCGTGGAATCAAACAACAACCTAAAAATCTTTACCATACCATTTAAGGAACCTTCACCAATATTAAATGAATCCCCACTACTTATGAATGACTTTAAAAATCATACTTTATCTAAATCATTTTTTGTAGATTACAACTTCAATAATCTATTTATGTCTGACAAAGCCAAAATTTAAAAGAATTATATCAGCGCCAAAGCTAAATCAAAACTTAATATATTTAATTCCTCGTTTAGCCCCCACAATAAAAATATCACATACTTTAAGCATATTGGTGAAACATTAAAGTATTCACATTTAGCTTCTGATCATGCGTTAACCAAAATGAATTTGAATTCCAAACTTTTTATACCATGTCCAAAAGTCCTTCCAATTTTCCACCTATTTATCCAGGTCACTATTTCATTGAACCCTATACCAACTATTGCCCAGAATCTTCATTCAAGTAGTAGAGATATGATCCAGCCGCCTCGCCTTAATTATAGTCTACAGAAGACTGCAGTGAAAAGTCGTCCGCCCAGAGCTAGACTAAAAAAACTTCTACGAAGCTTCAAACGACGTTTAATTGGCAAGGATTGATAAAAGAAGATTTATCACCACTTAATTGCAGCGTATGTTGTATACGAAAATCTTGACTGGACCAGATCAACAGCAGCGTGTTGCAGCCGTCCAGACTTTCTCATCTCAAATTAAAGGAGCATTTTTTGTAATTTACCTTTACATGGATATTAAGAAATTTAGAAATTCCCATGGAATTCCAACCCGGGAGTTATGGTAAAGCAAAATCACCCTTTAATGTAATGTATTTTTTGTATTTCTTAGTTTAAAGGAGATATTGTACTATTTTGATTATATGTTCATTTCTTTTATGCTAATATTATATTCTTTGTTATTTAATGCAATTTCGATTTGCTCCTTTGTTTTTAACTCACTCTAGTAACAGCTCTCAAGCCAGCAACAAGGGCAAATTGAATCAATTATATTGTATTATTATATGTATTCAATTGTGCGTGTATTATAAAAGCATTAAAAATAAAACCAAGTACTTTTTACTAAAATCCTAATCTACCAAGTTCAGCGAAGGTATTTTTTATCAAATTAAACTTCTACAACAAAACAAGTTATATATAACAGTAAGAAATGATTCCTCCCACAAATCAACAAATTTTGATATTTACAGCTACACAATAGTACTTGAAGTTGAAATGAAGTTCTAAAAATGTTGATAACTAACAAGAAGAAATTGATCCCTGACCACTAGTCGGCATTAGAAAAAACATGGTTCTATTGAACAATTTTATAGACTAAAAGAAAACATAATCACAGGTTTTAAAAAATTACTGTGTAGCAGTCTTTCTAGACATATCGCAGGAATTCTAGTGAGTTTGATATGAAGAAAATAAGTTTTCTAAAAACTATTATTTCTTCATTAGATCTTCTGTAAGCGATACACTAATTAGTAAAACAGGTACAAGAAACAACAAACCATTTTACGATATAAACCAGAGTTCCTCTAAAAAGTGTGGATTCCACCTTCAATCTCTTATACTCAGCAGATGTTTGCCTATAACTTTAGAAATAATTACAAGAACATTCGCCGATAAGATAGATGATATACAATCTTGTTTGCAATATCCACCATTGTACAATGGCTCTATTTTTTAAAGCTTTTTTGTATTTTTTTTCGATTAAAATGATATTGCTCCATTCTGGTATATTACACATAATTTCTGCTAGCTTTACTGAGTTAAAGAAATTTATTTGGTTGTGATAAGTTGTTATAATTATTGTTGTCATTATGTTTGTAACACTGTTTTCCATATTCTCTATCACACTGTCATCATGTATAGGTAATTTTTTGTTAATTGTAGGATCATAAAAATGCCTCCATCGGGACTACATCTCGATCTATTATACACAAGGAAAACACAAAACTAAAAAAAAATGTTAAGTAGATTCTCTTAACCAATACAAAAATGATACAAGCTAAATCAGTATTTTTGAAATAAAAAAAATAAAATTTAATAAAATAATAATTTTTTTGAATTCATTTATTTATAAATGCCAGTATATACCAATGCGACCATCCGCTCTGACTGCTAGATTCAAATTAGTCATGCTGAATTTTATTTGTAAACCTATTGTAAAATCTCAGTATGACAAATCGTAATATACATTAAGAATTTTGGCAAAGTAATACTTCTATTTAGCATTTTTTTACAATAGAGATTTTATTGCAGGATTATGACAATAATAGAATTTTTGATTTTATTTCGCATACAATTATTCGAATAATAACGTAGAAAAAAGGAGTTGCTTTATTAAAGCTAAATTAATTGCAGGAACGAATTGTTGCCGAATGGAATAAGTATAAAAATACTTAATATAGAGAAATTTAATTAAGTAGTTATAATTGCATCCGTTTACTAGACTTAACCCTTTAGTTAAATTTTAAATGGATAAGCATAAAAATTAGGTCTAGCAGGACAAACTGGTTGCTGCTAATTCAGAAAAACCATATACCTTGCAGAAGTTGCATATACCACCAAGTCACCTTTTTCGCCAAAGAAAGTGGAAACAGCATCAATCAAAACGGTAAATGACACCCTCTACACCTAGAAAAATATAGCGGTAGCAATTGCAAGGCATCTTTCTACCGCTTTTATCAACCACGAAGATATCGCTTGCCTTTGCACCACCAATAGAGTAAATTCCTGGTTTATTTCCACATTCATATACCTCACTCCCCTAATCCATTCCAACAAACTTACAGACTCCAATCCCATCTTAATGAGCTATACTTCTTGCATTATTGTCCGCTCTACAATTCTAGATTTCTCCAACAATAAATCACCTGGACAAGACAGCATTTCCTTGAATTTCTAAAACACCTCTGTAGGAAACCTCACACTCTTCACCAACATTATAAACAAATGCCTTCTATTACTATTATTTTCCACCCAATGAAAACATGCCTACATAATCCTTATCAAAAATAAATTAAAGAACCCAAAACTTACTTAAAGTTATTGTTTCATTTCTCTTCTTTCCATCATGTCCAAATTCCTGCAAGAAATTATCCGCGACCTTGTTTCCCTATTCTACTCCAAACACAAAATCCTCTTAAACGACCAATTAGAGCAAACCATTGCACCACATAACCTACCCTACCTGGTACCAAAAATATGTATCAAACAACAACGAACACAGCGCTAGAGCATTTCTGAATATAAAAAGAGCTTTTGATATGGTTTTGCACAAAGGCCTATTATACAAATTATACCTACACCTAAAAAAAAAATTCTCCCCATACAATATTCCAGAATTATTTGCCCTTTTCTTTGTTACATCTTTATTTCTGATATCCCCCAACTTCAGCAAACCATCTATCGTACCACCAATACCGATGACAAATCTAACTTTGCAAGATCCAAATTCCCCTATCTTGAAACAACCTATCTCACGAACTCCCTTAAAAATGTTACCATCTTTTGCAATAGATGGCGAATTAAAGTTTATTCGGCGAAA
Organism: Panorpa germanica; assembly: GCA_963678705.1. Taxonomy (NCBI): domain Eukaryota; kingdom Metazoa; phylum Arthropoda; class Insecta; order Mecoptera; family Panorpidae; genus Panorpa; species Panorpa germanica. Next base: position 15,902,215 of record OY783216.1, on the reverse strand, counting down.
ATTCAAAAGTATTCAGCTTACTAATTAAATATACCCTACCTCAACTAAAATCACCTTATCGGGCCTCACCTGCGAATGGCGCAGAGAGATCACGTACTTGAGCACACTTCTCATTACCAATCTCAACATTAACAAGGAAATCACACTGCGGTTCAGCAAAGTTACCCACCGTATCGCTTATTAAGAACTTTACTCCAACCCCGAATCAGACTCATCTTATCAAACAAACTCCTAATATATAACCAAACATTCGTTTACTACTTCTGTTTGACGTCATCATCTAAGGCCACTCCCCCTACTTCCAGCGCCTGGAGTAGACTCAGAGCAAACTACTCCAATTATTTTTCTAATTCTATGCGATATATTACATATACAAAAATCCAAAAAGAACTTAACCATTTCTACTTTACCCGAAGTTACCTTCCACCGAGCATCCTCATTCTTCAACGCTAGTGAAGTTAACACCAATCCAAGCTAGCAAGTACCCAAAATAGCAAAAGTTTTAGATGCACTTGGTAAATTAGAATTGTTATTACAGTATTGATGTTATTGAATGTGGAATAGAATGCAGAATTTAAATTTGTATAGTTATTTTAGTAGTTATTAATATCGTGTCTTAAAGGATACGGAATCGTGTCTTACGGAAGTACTATATCAATTATCAATTTAGTTGTTTAATATTAATTTTAATGTCTTAATCTCTTTGCATATTTACGAAAATCGTTGTGGATTATTACGTAAAGGACTTTATAAGAGATTGCAAGTATCAACAAAATACTTGCATTCTATGTTCTGCTATGATATGTAAGATTATGAGCGATAATCCTGTGAATTCTTCTGTAGTAGGTATGTATATTGGTGGTAGAGAAGTGTGTTTGATCAGATAAACGCTTTAAACCCTTAATATAAATAGTGATTTTAATGAATTTATGGAAAAAATATTAAAATAATATTTATTTTAATTGTAAGTTGTACGTAGTGCAAATACTGCAAGTTTCAGTGTAAACTTTGCAATAAATAATATTTAAATTAATTTAACAATTTAATGAAGTAGAATGAAATGTAGTAGTATTTGCAATATTTACAAATGCAATGCAATTTAGATGCAATGATTTACAAATTTACCAATGATTAGGCATTGATAATTGCATATGCTGTTTTTTATGTAATGCAAACTGGATTTATTTATATTTATATTCCGGTCAATTTAAACATAAAAATAGTTGCCAAATAAACAAAAATTGCCGAAGAGCCAAATATTAGTGGAGAGCTGGCGTTTACCATAACAAATAAAGTTTTAAAAATCCCCATCGATTCTATATGTGCTTCAAAAGTTATTCGGGGTCAAAAGTCAAAATTTGAGGTTTTTTGAATTTTTCTCGAAAACGGTAAGTTTTATCAAATAAAAACCTCAAACCAAAGTTGTAGACCTTAAAATTCTCTACAAAAATAGTCCTTATGATCTTTTTCCTAAGAGTTACCATTCCTGAGATATCGCATTATACATGATATGCATACATTTCCACGCCACCTGTGAGGTAGTGTGCTCGGCGCGTTTTTTTTACCGTGGGCTACTCCACTAACTGTCATGACAATTTTAAGATAATTTAAGGGAACAATACCCGTCAAGTTCTAGATATTACCTTTTTATTGATATAGATTATTGATTATTGGGTTAACTATTATTTTGATTTCTTAAAACATTTTAATCAGATTCATTTTCTTGAAAGTCTACTTCAACAGTCATGTCTTCTTCGATTTATTCTTCCTCTTTCTCTTACTGGATGTTCATAAATTGTTCAAATGTGGCTGAGTCATTAGTCTCTTGATTAAAATCACAGGAATCTTCCTCTATTGTACTCAACTGGACATTTGAGCAAGACTGACCTTGGCAATTGGTACACGCTGGAGAACACAGCAACCCGACTTTTTTACAGCCACATTTGGCACTACAACCTTTTTTGCAATTGCAAAAAATATTGTTGAGGAGTTTTTTGGAGCAGTGGGAGTAAAGTTTGAATCGGTTCCAAAGTATTATACATCAATTTCCAACCCCAGTCTTCTGGGTTCAGTTGATTGCCTAGCCATGTTTGAACTTGATAGCATACTCGATACAAGTGTTGAATAGCAGATGCCGATGTTGGAGAATGACATGATAGTTGTACTTGTTTCTTGTTTCGCGTATTTTTTACAAAAGAATCGGTATTTATCAATGCAAGTAATTTTTTTTAGTACACTACCTCACAGGTGTCGTGGAAATGTATGCATATCATGTATAATGAGACTCTTAGAATCGCGATACTTCGAGAATGGTAACTCTTACGAAAAAAATCATAAGGACTATTTCTGTAGAGAATTTTAAGATCTACATCTTTAATTAAAAATTTCTTTTTGATAAAACTTACCGTTTTCAAGAAAAATTAAAAAATCCTTAAATTTTGACCTTTGACCCAGAAAAACTTTTGAAGCACACATAGAATCGATAGGGATTTTTAAAACTTTATTTGTTATGGTAAACCCCAGCTCTTTGACTCTCCGGCAATTTTTGTTATTTTAAATGTCTATATTGACCGGGCTATTATGCTCGTAAGTAAATCATAATTTGAAAGTAGGAGTACGTGTTGTTACACTGTGCGCAATAAACCATTTCTCTTTCACTTCAAGAGGTGTGCACATTTGCATGTGTACGAGGAACCTGGAAAGTGTAGCTGGAAGAAAAATATCACAAACTAATATGATCAGTGAAATGTGTTCGTACGGAAGGGAAATAACGTATGGAAGTGAACCGATGACTTTCCTATTGGCACGAGGAGTGCAAATTCATCGTAAACACCCTTATCCGCATTCACCACGATCACAATCTGAACGAGTTTCGGAAACCCACGGAGTTAGGTTATATTTTCTTTACTGTTTGGCGACATAGGGTTATATGCGTGAACAGTCAAATTAGCATGATATAATAAGCCTGAAAAAAGGTTATTATGTAACAAAGGATTGTTTATGTGCATGATGCAACTTAGGAAAATGTGTGATTTAAGTTAAATGAAATATAGAACTCTACGAATAAAGATATTCCTTTGAATGCGGTAAAGAAATAAAAATATCAAATATTATTAGTTCAGTGTTTAATTTAATATTTCATAACCCATATTTCCAATAATAAGTTTTAATTATATGCAACATTACATAAATATATCATTTGTAATGGATATACTTATAATTCTCATATAAATCAAAAAAAGAAATAGCGATCTACTCATATAACATACACGTGACATAATTAGGGATTGGAATGGAACGAGTGACATACATGTCACGTATTGAAACGTAAATATCATATTAAGAGTTGCTAAGGATTTATGCAGAATTTTAAAAAACTAACAACCCATAGTTGTATGATAAATTATTAAATGTGCAAAAGGTATTTAGTAAATAGTAACTATTACCGGAGTTAACAATAAATATAAAACATTTAGTATATGTTGTGTTATTACAATCATTCACTAAATTCATTTATTACTTTATCTAATATTATAATGTCCTAAGTGTATATGTTTATTTGTTTATATGCTCCAGTGATTTGTATGGTGGCTCGAAAACGACTTAGCGCATTTTTTTTTTTTTTCTTATTTTGTAGAAATAGGCGGATTTTGCCGAGAGTCAAAATTGGACTAGAAAATTGAAAAAATATATGTTTTGGCTAACTTTGTTATCTAATTTAAAAATTTAAAAAAAAATCAGTTTATATGAAAAATTATTCGTTATTATATGTAAAATAAATATGGAACAAGTTTGATACTTCAATTTAAAAATGGAATTAAAATTTGAAGTGAAATTCAATTAACACACGAAAGACAGTCGTCGCTTGCGACGTGGGTAAACTCTATTATATTTATATTCTCGCATTCTATTCCGTTATATTGTTATAACTCACATTCCATAAGAGTACAAACTAACTATGTCTCTTCAGTATCTTTGCTGATCATGCACTTTATAGATAATAAAATAGTATATAAGTAATATGTTAATCTTAATCTAGTTAGTTCAAGTTTATGTATAATCTGCATCGTGCAGATAGTAATTAGCTGGCTCACCATTTGAGACTAGGCATAAGCTGTATCGCACAGTGATTATTAGTCCAAATAAATATTATTTAAGTAAAACTAAAATAAATTGTTTTTTTTATTAAAGTCTAAATTACTCAAACTTTAATTGGCGCAGTCGGTAGGATATTAAGGAATTACAATCGATGTAAATTTTTCCATTTTTATGGTTAACTTTATATTTTGAAACCTACAAAAATAAAGTTAAAGAATAAAGTAAACTTAATAAATAGTGGAGTGAAATAGAAACAGAAATTGAAGTGCTCCGAGACTCATCGACCCACTAGCAGCAGCATATGGACATGAAGATCTCGCAAGGCAACGCGGTGATAATCGTAATGTGAGTACTCATTCATATTTCCTTTCAATATTCACACTTCCCAAAAACAAAAATTATTATTATTTTTACAATAATATTTCCTGTTTAAAAAGGAGTTTAAATCGTTTATACAGGCCTAAAAACAGATATTAAATTTAAAAAGGAGTATAAATCGCTTACACAGGCCTACTAAATATTAAAAATAATATTAAAATAAAATATAAATTACGCAACGTAATACACAATAATTAATTAATAATTTTCTAAAAAGGAATATAAATCGCTTATATAGGCCTAACGAAAATTATAATAATAATAAAAGTAATATTAAAATAAAATATTAATTACATAACGTAATAAATAATCAAATATTAATTAAAATAATAATTTTTAAAAATAAAATTACCCTATCAATTAAAATGGCGAATTTTACGGGCTATTTAAATTATATAAAAGAATTTAATGGAGAGAATTCGTTGGCAGAATTTATAAAACACTGCCAAATTATTATACAAAACTTTGGCCAATTCCCAACTGAAGATGAGGACCGATTGGAAGCCAAAAAACACAATGCCCTAATACTCATGGGAATAAAATCTAAGATTGTTGGTAAAGCCGAAGCTACACTAGAGAACAGAGATATTGATGATTGGGATGATTTAAAAAAAATATTAATTACCCACTTCGGAAACCACAAAAGCGAAACATCGCTAATTAGAGATCTAATGCTACTTAAGCAAGATATGAACGAAACTGCTTTATCATTTTATGATCGCTGCATAAAAATACAAAACGATTTAATTAATAATATTCGTATTAGTAAACCAACTGTTACTATACAATATGCGAAAATGGAAACATACGCTAATCTAACCTTAGAAAATTTCCTAACCGGACTAAATGACCCTCTAGGATGTCAACTACGGCTACAAAGCCTAAGCAAGATGGATTACGCCCTGAAACTAATAGTCCGAGAAGACACATTGAAAACTAGTAGAATGCAACAAAATAAATTAATGAGACCAGACATTAAACCAATCAAAACTCCTCAACAATTCCCACAAAAAAACGTCTATCCTAACTTCGATAAGCCGAAATTTAACCCCGTATTTCAAAACCATATACCAAAATATAATTCCCAAAACACATCAACATACCGTAACCCAACCATCCCACCTAACAATCCTCCGCAACCAAAAACATCAATCCAAACTAACGTTTGGAACAAAAAACCAAACCAACCAATAAGACGCCATTGGACGCCAATGGATACTTACTCTGGTAACAGAGTACAGAGTAACTGGAGACCCCAATTTTCAAGACCAGGACAAAATTATATTGCTGAAAAGTTAAACTATACCGAAGAACAGGAGGAACAACAACAAGAAGATGAATATAAAGAATATGATTTTTCGCAATACACTGAATATCAACCCGAAGAAGAACCACAAGAAGAAAACGCAAATTTTCACGTGGACAGCAGTATTACAGAGAACAAATAATCCTAAATAACATAGACTATAATGCGTTACCATACATTATAGATCCTATTTTAAATATAAAACTATTAATAGACACAGGAAGCAATCGCTCATTAATTAACCCCGAAATTATATATAAATATTTACCTGAAACTATAAGTAACGAGCCTTTTGTTATAAAAACAGCCCATAATACCAGCAAGCACAACGAAGTTGCACGAGTACCATTATTTCCGATTTTTAATTCTCCAGAAGAAACGCTTAAATTATATCTATTCAAATTTAACAAAAAATACGATGGACTACTCGGTATGGAGCTATTAAGAAACTTTAAACTAGACTTTATTAATCATAAATTGAAGACCGAAAATGCGGTAATACCTATTCATTATCAATGTATAACAAAAGCTCAGTTAAACAAAATAGAGATTCGACATAATCACCTTAATGAGGAGGAGAAATTTAATTTACACAAACTACTAAACGATTATGCCGATCTATTTAGAAAAGAAGAAGAGCAACTTAGTTTTACAAATAACATCAAACACGAAATTAAAACTAATAATGACGAACCCATATACACAAAAACTTATAGATATCCTACTATATATTCTATAAATAGATAAACTACTCCACGACAAAATCATTCAACCGTCAAACTCACCGTGGTCATATCCTGTATGGATGGTACCCAAAAAGGATGACGCAAGTGGAAGAAAGAAATTTAGTATGGTTATAGACTACCGTAATCTAAATAACAAAACTATTGATGACAGGTATTTAATACCCAACATCGCCGACATACTTGACAAACTAGGTAAAAGTCAATACTTTACAACATTAGATCTTGATAGTGGGTTTCATCAGATAGAAATGAAGGAATCTGATATTCCTAAAACTGCGTCTAACGTCGAGAATAAGCATTATGAGTTTAGACGTATGCCATTCGGGTTAAGGAACGCCCCCGCCACTTTTCAAAGAGTGATGGATAACATCCTTAGAGATCTAATGCCCCACACTTGCTTAGTCTATTTAGATAATATACTAATATACTCGACATCGCTACAAGAACACATGGCAAAACTAAAATTAGTATTGAACAAACTAAGAAGTGCAAATATGAAGGTGCAGATAGACAAATGCGAATTCTTAAAAAAAGAAACTGAATTTTTGGGTCATGTAATAACCCCAGAAGGAGTTAGACCTAACCCAAAAAAAATTGAGGCAATCAGAAAATTTCCTACACCAAAAACAATAACAGAAATAAAGTCATTTCTGGAATTAGTAGGGTATTATAGGAAATTCATAAAAGATTTCGCCAAAATAACAAAGCCTATGACTAGATGTTTAAAAAAAAACGTAGCAATAAAACATGACGAAAAATACATCAAAGCATTCAACACAATGAAGGAAATATTGTGCAATTCCCTTTTGTTACAATACCCTGATTTTCAAAAACCATTTGTATTGACTACAGATGCGTCCAATTATGCCCTGGGAGCGATACTTTCGCAAGGACCTATAGGATCCGACAAACCCATCGCATATGCATCGAGGACATTAAACGAGTCGGAACAAAATTATTCCACCATAGAAAAAGAACTCTTAGCAATCATTTGGGCAACAAAATACTTTAGACCCTACTTATATGGAAGAAAATTCACCATGGTCACGGACCATAAACCACTTGTGTGGCTGGATTCATTAAAAGACCCAAACATGAAAATGATAAGGTGGAAAACTAAATTGTCTGACTACGACTATACTGTAGAATACAATAAGGGAAAGAAAAATACGAATGCAGACGCACTGAGTAGAATCAAAATAAATGCACTTGAAAATGAGGATTTTGACAGTCTATTTAACAATCCGGAAGTTATAACAGCTCTAGGCGACTTCATGACGGCAGCGGATGCGCTAGATAACGATAGCTCTAGCCTGTACAATAACCCTGACGATACGGAGAAAAGTGAAGTAAACACACCAGTTTTAGAACCCTTACCGGAAATAGTAGCAAATAAAAGACCTAACTCAATAACAGAGCACCCTCCTGTAATCTAAATACCAAGTGAGGAAAGCTCAGAAAATTTAAACACCATGCATTCAAAAGAAGATTCAACCCCAGCCATCACGATCAGCGAGGACCCATTAGAAACTAAAAGAAACCAAATAATAATTATCTCTGAACAAACACCAATGCAATGTAAAAACACTAAAATCGACGGTAAAGAACAAATTAAATTAAGTATTCAAGGAAATCAAGAAAAACACGACTTATTAATATTCACACTAACCAAACTAAATCCAAATAAAACCTATTATATACATTGTGATGATAATATATACAAAATTTATAATGATCTAAAAATTAATACCTTCGACAAATACAAGCTAATACGTTGTATAAAGAGAGTTAGCATTGAAACGGATCCCGACGATCAAAAATACATAATTCAACAATATCATGAGGGAAAAACTCAGCACCGAGGAATATATGCCACATATAAATTAATTTGCGAAAGATATACGTGGTCTAGTCTACGAAAAGATGTTGAAAATTTTATCAATAACTGCAGCACATGTAAACAATGCAAATATAATAGAAAACCAATTAGAGCACCGCTAAATAATACCGAAACACCTGAGAGACCTTTTGAGAAATAACATATAGATACGTTTGGTACAGACAATACCCAATTCCTTACTATAATAGATGTATTTTCAAAATACACACAGGCATACAAAATCACCAATAGGTCATCCACAGAAATTGCCGATAAACTAATAACGTATTTCTCACACCACGGCATATCCAATCATATTACGATGGATGGAGGAACTGAATTCTCAAATAATCTCATCAAAGAATTACTAAAATTACATAAAATTGAAATTCATATAACAACACCATACAGACACGAAAGTAATTCTCCAATAGAACGGGTACATTCCACGATACTAGAACTATATCGTATAGTGAAACATAAACATGATCTTACACCCGAAACAATCATGAAATATGCTATTATAGGATATAACGAAACCCCACATTCTAGTACAACATATAAACCTTTTGAAATAATAAATGGACACTTACAAACCAAGTCAAAATTGCTTATGGATTATGATAAAACACTCATGGACTTATACACCCAAAATCATAAAACTAAAATCTCAACCCTATACTCAAAAATTAAAGAAATAAATTCAAATCGAAAAGAACAGGTTATTACTAAGAGAAATGCTACCTTTAAAGACCCAAACGTAAAACAAGGAGATATCGTATACCTCAACACTAAATCAAAATAGGGCAAAAGCCGAATAAAGAACACAGGACACTTTAAAGTACTAGAAGTGTCCGATACTTATATAGCTAAAATAGAAGACCTAAAAAATAAGAAATTAAGAGAAACACATGTAGATAACCTAGTGAAAACCAAAATGAAAAACCCAACTTCAAACGAACTTAACGAAGAAGGAAGTAATGTACTATTCGAATGCACTACACTACCTGTAGATAACATAGGAAAAACCAAAATGAAAAACCCAACTCCAAACGAGTTTAATGAGAAAGGAATTAACGTCCTATTCGAACACACTACACTACCTGTCGATAAATCTAAAACAGATTATATTCTACACCTAGTTCACGACAAATTTAACCCCAGAGACGAAAAACCAGATACTACAACGGATTCGCAAAGTTAATAGCAAAGGACACACCCAATTTCGAATACATATTAAATAAAGCTAAAAAAACTAATAACCTCGTAGAGGGCCTATACAAACTCACGCGAGGCAGAACATTTATACACACAATAAATCTTGTCTGCAATCAACAAAACTGCCTTGACAAGCTTGCCAAATTTCTAAAAGAATTTAAAAATTCACCAACCGAATTAATAATACGAATGCCCCCTATAGCACAAGGACTTTTTAATAGAACAAAAGAAGAGGTCCTGGAAGTATTTAAACGGCATGGGCCTACAAAGCACAAATACATCATGCACTCAAATCCCGAAATACAAACGAATTATTTATTTATTAATTAATTATAAATAAATATATTAAAATACAATCAACTACTAAGAAGTCCTGACTGTTGCAGGATCATTACTGCAATCAACACCTGCGATATTAATTAATGCCGAAATATTAAAATCACTTACATAACATTCGCTAAACTAAACACGCTTAGTGGTTCAATCCTAGAACCTGATCACCTATTAGCAGAATTACAAGCAATAAAAGAACATGTTGATACAACCAAACATATCAAACTGCCTTACGATATTACATCAGAGATCATTCAACAATATGAAACTATTAGCAAAGTCAAAGCATACACCAATAAAAACCTAATCGTTTTTGTAATAAATATACCACTAGTAAACCCTAATATATTTACGTATTATAAACTATATCCAATCCCCATACCCTATAGCAGCAGTTCTCAAAGTGTGGGGCGCGACCCCCAAGGGGGGCGCAATGATGGCTCAGGGGGGGCCCAAAGCTTGGTTGAAAAATTAATTAAATTTACTTACAAAATAATAAAGCAAACTTTTTATTTTTAAAATTACAACAAGTGTATAATTTTTAGTCAAAGTCGTAAGAGTGCCGAACATTTTATACTTTTTAGTTTATCAGAAAATACAGAAAAAAGACGCAAACCTGCTGCAATGGACTGAAAAGGTGAAAAGCTTTGTAATGAAGCTAAGTTTGTACGAGGGCGGTCTGTAAAGTGACAATTTGGAGCTATTTTCTAATCTTAAAATTATGATTGAAGAAATGGATCTCAAAACTATTTCAACCAATGCAAAGAAATGCTTTCTTAAACACGTAGAAATCCTCAAATCTCGTTTTGAAAAATATTTTAATGAGAACTTGGATGGTTTGGCATGGATTCAAAACCCGTTCAAACCATCAGTCGATGAGTGCTCCCTCAACACGAAGGAAAAAGAAAATCCCATTGACCTCCAAGGTGACACTGGACATGAAATGAAGTTTAAAGAATCTTCTCTAACATGCTTCTGGATTGGTGTACAAAAGGAACACCCAATTTTGAGTGAAAGGGCATTGAAAATACTCACTCCATTCGCCACCACTTACTCTTGTGAAACTGAGTTTTCTGCTCTAGCTGCCATGGAGAGTAAATATCGCTCAAGACTGGATGCGACCAAGGAATTCAGAATAGCGTTATCAGAACTAACACCGCATTTCAAGAAACTATGCGCAGAAAAAAAACAAGCACATCCTTCACACTGAAGCTCTTTTTATTATTATTGCTTTGACTTACAAATAACAATTATGTACTATAGTAGCTAAAATAATTAAATAAATTGTAATTCTTTGTATAGAATTTGTTGCTTGATTACGATTAAACCTATTGCCCCATTAGAGTATGCATAGAATGTGCAAAACTTAACTAAAAACAAATTGACTGTATAATGTCAAATGCGACTTCCTTATAATATATATTACGTTTACATGAAGGGGGGCCCAGCTTACAGCTGGATTATGCAGGGGGGCTCTAAGTAAAAAGTTTGAGAACCGCTGCCCTATAACAATAAATTCCAAATGATTATTCCCAGAACCCAATACACCATTGTGAATGAGTATAAACATGTAGATTTTAATGCACTCTGCAAAGAAATATATAACAATCAATTCCTATGCAAGCTTAGCGAACCACTCAACATCAAAGAAACCAACTGTGAGATAGAACTAATTCAAAACTCGTAGAGGGCCTATACAAACTCACGCGAGGCAGAACATTTGGACACACAATAAATCTTGTCTGCAATCAACAAAACTGCCTTGAGAAACTTGCCAAATTTCTAAAAGAATTTGAAAATTCACCAACCGAATTAATAATACTAATGCCCCCTATAGCACAAGGACTTTTTAATAGAACAAAAGAAGAGGTCCTGGAAGTATTTAAACGACATGGGCCTACAAAGCACAAATACATCATGCACTCAAATTCCGAAATACAAACGAATTATTTATTTATTAATTAATTATAAATAAATATATTAAAATACAATCAACTACTAAGAAGTCCTGACTGTTGCAGGATCATTACTGCAATTAACACCTGCGATATTAATTAATGCCGAATTAATAAAATCACTGACATAACATTCGCTAAACTAAACACGCTTAGTGGTTCAATCCTAGAACCTGATCACCTATTAGCAGAATTACAAGCAATAAAGAACATGTTGATACAACCAAACATATCAAACTGCCTTACGATATTACATCAGAGAACATGTAACAATATGAAACTATTAGCAAAGTCAAAGCATACACCAATAAAAACCTAATCGTTTTTGTAATAAATATACCACTAGTAAACCCTAATATATTTACGTATTATAAACTATATCCAATCCCCATACCCTATAACAATAAATTCCAAATGATTATTTCCAGAACCCAATACACCATTGTGAATGAGTATAAACATGTAGATTTTAATGCACCCTGCAAAGAAATATATAACAATCAATTCCTATGCAAGCTTAGCGAACCACTCAACATCAAAGAAACCACCTGTGAGATAGAACTAATTCAAAACCAGCCAACCAGCAAATGTCAACCCTTAGTGATTCCTCTAACCGGCATCAAGATCCAGAATGTCGAATTCAACACCTGGATGTTAATCACAAATGACGAAACCAGTGGCACCTTAACATTCAGCAGCCAGCGTGACATACGTCTACAAGGAACATATATAATACACCTTTCACGAGATTGTCAATTTTCTGTTTCAGATAATACTCTTCAGTACATAGATATAGAAGAGAAAGTCGAAGCTTGGAACACCATTTCCCTGCCAAAAATACCAGAGATCCAAAACAAACACCTAAACATCTCTACCGTGACCAACCTAAAACACCTGGACCTAGGCAACGTAGACAAGCTACAGACCACCCTAGCCCTACTACCTGAAGACTTCGATGACAGAAGAATCTCAGACCATGTTCACATAATTAATTATACATTATTACCTATATTATTCATAATAATTACTATTGTAGTATATAAGTTAATCAAATATTTTAGAAAAATAAAAATAATAAAAAATGAAAATGCACAAGAAATAAATAGCAAAAATATTGAAGAGTTGCAAAAACCTTTTGCTACATTTGAAGCATAAGATTTTATCTTAGAGGGGAGGTGTTATAACTCACATTCCATACGACACAAACTAACAATGTCTCTTTAGTATCTTTGCTGACCATGCACTTTAGAGATAATAAAATAGTATATAAGTAATATGTTAATCTTAATCTAGTTAGTTCAAGTTCATGTATAATCTGCATCGCGCAGATAGTAATTGTCTGGCTCACCATTTGAGACTAGGCATAAACTGCATCGCGCAGTGAATATTAGTTCAAATAAATATTATTTAAGTAAAATTAAAATAAATTGTTTTTTTTATTAAAGTCTAAATTACTCAAACTTTAATTATATATATTGCATAAATTCGTAAATTATTGAAACGAATATTTGAACCTGATGTTTAAATTTCGGTATTTACAAAATGTTTACTATAGTTAGTCATAGTCATTTGTGACATAAGAACTACATTAAAAATCTGTTAGTAACATATTACTGTAATATGTGACAGTATTTAACTTTGCTTAAAATATATATTCTAATATATATATATATATATATACTCATTAACGTATAAACCAAAAGGTTTTTTGTAAATGTGATAATTTGTAATGTTTAATAAACCATAAATATTTTACATGGTATTACTGAGTAAGTCTATGAACCGTCTGACATGTAAATAGTTTAAAAATGAAATTGAAAACTTACAAGCTCCTGAATTATATTAAAATTTGCATTTTAATAAAAAGAATTCTTATCGTTTATGAACAATACGAAATTTAAAATAAATATAGATCAAATTCAAACTATAGTAATTAAGTCAGTAACAATTCATACGCCATTTAGTGTCATTCAAGTTGCAATCCAGGATACATTCATCCAAATTAACAGTTAACTTTACAATTTTGTATTATTGAAATCAAATCAAGTTTTATTTCTAATCTACGTATAGCTTAACCAACTTCGCATATTTATTCGTTGTGGAATAATGGAATGTGCTTTTAAATATCAAAATTATATGAAGTCCTGTCATCGTTAATTTTCAACATCTAAAAAAACCCTGAATTGTACTAGTCTATATTTTAAGAATAACGAATTATGAATTTTGAAATTACGTTATATAAAAAGATGACTGTGATGATTTTATTTGTGGACAATGTTTTTATGCCCTTTTGAAGTCATTTACGTTTTAGATTAATTTTAATATAAGTACAATGTCATGAAAAGATTAGAAAGTTTACAACAGGTTTTTGTGTAACGTTTTTGAAATTAATTTGAAAAATTCTTTGGTTTGAGTTTGAACTTACAACATGACTTGAGTTTCCTGTGATTGATTAAATACTAAATGAAATTAATAATTTATTAAATATCGTAGCACACATATATGAGATCATAAAACTGTGTTCAAATTTAGTTTTGCTGTGTCTTAAACAACTCGGTTCGAACTTAAACAACATTTTAAGTTTTGTAGCTCCAGTGTACTAGTATTAATCTTCCTTGGATCATTTGTCATAGGATCGCGTATTTAATGTTTTCTATCGGATGGATGCATCTATTTCGAAGAGATCAGTCTATGTTGTTTCTTTCGTTATATAGTAGCATGTATTGCATTGCGGTGGTATAATTAATATTCAAGCGCTGTTTCGGGAATATAGCTGTTTGCCGTTTTGCTAAAACTTATAAGGTGGAAGGAATATATTATAACTTAAAGTATTTTATATAACTTACGTCCTACTTCTAAGTTTATTATTAAAAAGAGAAGCAAAATTAGAGAAACACAGTATATTTAATATCATATATAATACATAACTAAACTATAATATTACTTGGAGAGTGCAAATGCGTGTATTCTGATAAGGAGGCATCCCTAACAGTTTTAAGCCCTGGACAGAACCTTTTACTATTATGTAATTTTTTTTTAATAATTGCATTATATATATATATATATATATATATATATATATATATATGTATATATATATATATATATATATATAATCTGCCCCAAGGAAATATAAATGACTAGAATACACTTTTTGCAAACTTAACAGGAGACCAGTTTAACCATCAATAATTCTACATAAGTGTAAAATTAAAGTTTAGTAACATTCTAATCATGTACGTTAAGCAAAAACTTCTTTTTCGAAATAGCTAAAGTCATTATAAATATTATAATAAGGTTAAAATAATATAATTATATTATTTTAATTTTCTTGTAAGTATACTATATATGTTATCCCTTTTCGAATCAGTTCTGCAAATGAATTGTCAAAAATCATATTAAGAACCATCTTTTATTGTGTTGAAAATGAATAATTATCTTCTTTATTTTTATTAAAAACGTTTTTCATTTAAATAACCTCCTTTTTAAGTCAAAATAAAATATATAGGACCGAGCAGAGAGTTTAAAAAACACATCGAAATTTTTTATAGTGAAATTAATTTTATTTTAGAATTATTAATTTTATTGTGACTGAATATATTATTATGCATTTAAAACCGGTTAAGCAGAGATATGAAATAAATTATTCATGACTATAAAAGATAACAAAATATACATTACTTGTTATAAGTACTGGTCAGACAGCATTATAGCAGTCTTTGCGTTCAAAAACAGAGATGCATTTGTAATTACAGTTACTATATAGTTTAATTCAAAGAAAACAAAATGCTCATGTATATACAATAAACATAATATAGCTTATTAAATATAAAAAATGTATATGTAAAGAAATTATATTTCTTTACTTGGTACAAAGCTCGTCTCTTGGTGACAGAGAAAACATAAACTAAAGACTGTCATAGATGTAGAGATAACGGCCAGCACAGTTGATATTTAAAGTAAACAGAAGACACATTTTTAGTTAGCTAGTTACCTAAGTGCATATTGTGAGGTTACCATAAAACTACATAACGGGAATTGACAATTTATAGTAAATAATAAACTGTAAATTTCAGGTATGATTTAAGTTAAACAATGATATTATTAAAATCCTATATTATAATGTCCGAGGTGTATGTTTGTTTTCTTATATGTTTATATGTTTACGCGATTCGTATGGTAGCTCGAAAACGGCTCCATGGAAGTTTTTAAAAACTTCCTATTTCGTAGAGAAAAAAATTCTAAGACTTTTGGCGTCCCCGGATTTTCCCCTGAATTTCCTGGAAACCCGTAATTTTGGAAAAACTGGAAAAAAGTGATTCCTTTTTTGCTGTATTACTTTCAAGTCGTAAAAGATAGAAAGTTGAAATTTTGCATGTGTATTAAGCTATTTAATGCTGACATTTCTCAAAAATTAGAATTTTAAAAATAGAAAAAGGGGGGGTTGAAGAAATTCGGGAGCCCGGTAGGGAACTTTGGAGAAAGTTCATATTCTGGATTGTAGAATAATTAAGTATATTATTAATAAAAAAAAAATTCAAAATTTCAAAATTTTATTTGGGGGCACGGGGGCAGTATTTTCCGAGAGTAAAAATTGTGCTAGAAAGTTGAAATTTTGTATATAGGCTAACCTTGGTAACTTATTTACGAATCGAAAAAAAAAATCCCAAATTTTGAAAAAAAGTTGGTCAAATAACGCATAAATTGAAAATATTTTTTATTTTGATAAAAAAATAATATTTTTTTAGTCAATTTATATGTGTGTATATGTGCGCGAGTTTATTTATTATTTCAATTTAAAAATAGAACAGTTAAATATGAAATTTAATTACGAATTATTTTATTGAATTCAAATGATACACGCCAAAAAGACGTCGCATTGCGACGAGGGTAAACTCAAGTGTATTATAATGTCCCAAGTGTATATTTATATTCTTATATGTTTATGTGTTTATATGTTTGGTTCGAATTTTGTATGGCATCTCGAAAACGGCTCCAGGGAAGTTTTTAAAAATTTCCTATTTCGTAGAAAAAAAAATTCTAAGACTTTTGGCGTCCCCGGATTTTTCCCTGAATTTCCTGGAAACCCGTAATTTTGGAAAAACTGGAAAAAAAGTGATCTCTTTTTTGCTGTATTACTTTTAATTTGGAAAAGATAGAAAGTTGAAATTTTGCATGTGTATTAGGCTATTTAATGTTGACATTTCTCAAAAATTAGAATTTTAAAAATTGAAAAAGGGGGGGTTGAAGAAATTCGGGGGCCCAGTAGGGAACTTTATGGAAAGTTCATATTCTGGATTGTAGAATAATTAAGTATATTATTAATAAAAAAAAATTCCAAATTTCAAAATTTTATTTGGGGGCACGGGGGCAGTATTTTCCGAGAGTAAAAATTGTGCTAGAAAGTTGAAATTTTGTATATAGGCTAACCTTGGTAACTTATTTACGACTCGAAAAAAAAAATCCAAAATTTTGAAAAAAAATTGGTCAAATAACGCATAAATTGAAAATATTTTTTATTTTGATAAAAAAATAATATTTTTTTAATCAATTTATATGTGTGTATATGTGCGCGAGTTTATTTATTATTTCAATTTAAAAATAGAACAGTTAAATATGAAATGTAATTACGAATTATTTTATTGGATTCAAACGATACACGCCTAAAGGACGTCGTTTTGCGACGGGGGTAAACTCAGTCTTATTTATAATGTTCCAAATGTATATTTATGATCTTATGATTTTATATGTTTGGTAGTATACTTTGTATGGCAGCGCGAAGACGGCTCCGTCAAAGTTTTTGAAAATTGTCTATTTCGTAGAGAAAAAAATTCTAAGACTTTTGGCGTCCCCGGATTTATCCCTGAATTTCCTGGAAACCCGTGATTTTGAAAAAACTGGAAAAAAAGTGAGCCCTTTTTTGCTGTATTACTTTTAATTCGTAAAAGATAGAAAGTTGAAATTTTGCATGTATATTAAGGTATTCAATGCTGACATTTCTCAAAAATTAGAAATTCAAAAATTGAAAAAGGGGGGGGTTAAAGAAATTCGGGGGCCCGGCAGGGAACTTTGGAGAAAATTCATTTTCTGGATTCTAGAATAATTAAGTATAATATTAATAAAAAAAAAATTCAAAATTTTAAAATTTTATTGGGGGGCACGGGGGCAGTATTTGCCGAGAGTAAAAATTGTGCTAGAAAGTTGAAATTTTGTATATAGCCTAACCTTGGCAACTTATTTACGAATCGAAAAAAAAATCCCAAATTTTGAAAAAAGTTGTTCAAATATCGCATAAATTTAAAATATTTTTTATTTTGATATAAAAAATGTATTTTCTTAGTCAGTTTGTATGAAAAATTAATTGTTATTAAATGTTAAATCAATATAGGACGAGTTTATTTATTATTTCAATTTAAAAATTAAATTTTGACTTGAAATTCAAGCCACTCACAAACAACAAACGTCGTTTGCGACGGGGGTAAAAGCTAGTATATTATAATGTCCCAGGTGTATATTTATATTCTTATATGTTTGGTTCGAATTTTGTATGGCATCTCGAAAACGGCTCCAGGGAAGTTTTTAAAAAGTTCCTATTTCGTAGAGAAAAAAATTCTAAGACTTTTGACGTCCCCGGATTTTTCCTTGAATTTCCTGGAAACCCGTAATTTTGGAAAAACTAAAAAAAAAGTGATCCCTTTTTTGCTGTATTACTTTCAAGTCGTAAAAGATAGAAAGTTGAAATTTTGCATGTGTATTAAGCAATTTAATGCTGACATTTCTCAAAAATTAGAATTTCAAAAATAGAAAAAGGGGGGGTTGAAGAAATTCGGGGGCCCGGTAGGGAACTTTGGAGAAAGTTCATATTCTGGATTGTAGAATAATTAAGTATATTATTAATAAAAAAAAAATCAAAATTTCAAAATTTTATTAGGGGGCACGGGGGCAGTATTTTCCGAGAGTAAAAATTGTGCTAGAAAGTTGAGATTTTGTATATAGGCTAACCATGGTAACTTATTTACGAATCGAAAAAAAAATCCCAAGTTTTGAAAAAAAGTTGGTCAAATAACGCATAAATTGAAAATATTTTTTATTTTGATAAAAAAATAATATTTTTTTAGTCAATTTATATGTGTGTATATATGTGCGCGAGTTTATTTATTATTTCAATTTAAAAATAGAACAGTTAAATATGAAATTTAATTACGAATTATTTTATTCAATTCAAATGATACACGCCAAAAAGACGTCGCATTGCGACGGGGGTAAACTCAAGTATATTATAATGTCCCAAGTGTATATTTATATTCTTATGTTTATGTGTTTATATGTTTGGTTCGAATTTTGTATGGCATCTCGAAAACGGCTCCAGGGAAGTTTTTAAAAATTTCTTATTTTGTAGAGAAAAAAATTCTAAGACTTTTGGCGTCCCCGGATTTTTCCCTGAATTTCCTGGAAACCCGTAATTTTGGAAAAACTGGAAAAAAAGTGATCCCTTTTTTGCTGTATTACTTTCAAGTCGTAAAAGATAGAAAGTTGAAATTTTGCATGTGTATTAAGCTATTTAATGCTGACATTTCTCAAAATTTAGAATTTCAAAAATAGAAAAAGGGGGGGTTGAAGAAATTCGGGGGCCCGGTAGGGAACTTTGGAGAAAGTTCATATTCTGGATTGTAGAATAATTAAGTATATTATTAATAAAAAAAAATTCAAAATTTCAAAATTTTATTAGGGGGCACGGGGGCAGTATTTGCCGAGAGTAAAAATTGTGCTAGAAAGTTGAAATTTTGTATATAGGCTAACCTTGGCAACTTATTTACGAATCAAAAAGAAAATCCCAAATTTTGAAAAAAAGTTGTTCAAATATCGCATAAATTCAAAATATTTTTTATTTTGATATAAAAAATGTATTTTCTTAGTCAGTTTGTATGAAATATTAATTGTTATTAAATGTTAAATCAATATAGGACGAGTTTATTTATTATTTCAATTTAAAAATCAAATTTTGATTTGAAATTTAAGCCACTCACAAAAAACAAACGTCGCTTGCGACGGGGGTAAAAGCTAGTATGTATATAAATTACTAAAATAAACTTTAAATTTTAGAAGCAGCACATGAGTTTATTTGAAATTTATTATTCCTAATAAAATTAAAGATATTGTCTGATAAAACAACATTTCCAGTTAAAATAAAAAATTAAACCATGTTAAAATTGTGAAAATTTATAATAAAGGTAATAATAATTTATAATAAAGAAAAATATTGACTGTAAACATTTAAGTGATAAATGTTGAACTTAAGTATAATATAAATAAAAGGAATAATAACACCAATAGTTTTATTTAAACTATTATTAAATGTACAATTAGAAACATTTCGCATATATCATTCAGATGTAAAAGTTACTATAATTAACTTTATTAATAAGAAAACGAAAAGAAACTGTAAGAAATAGATAAACTTAAGTTTGGTCTATTTAACATTAATAAAAAGATATCAAATTTAATATATAAAATTAAAACAGGTCATAAAATAACAGAGTCAAATTTTTTGCAAATCGCAAAACTTATACCAGCAGGTACATAATAATAAAAATATGGTACACACTAATTTATTTAGTTTAATGTACTTAATTAGTTTTATGTACTTAAGTATAGATATGAGAAAATTTTAGTGGAAGTTTTCTTCGTTGAGGAGGAAGTTGTAACGAAATTATATTTCTTTAGTTGATACAAAGCTAGTCTGTCGGTAAGACAGTGACCGTTCAGTGAAAACATATACTAATGAACGCCATAGATGCCTCTCTAGGGATAACGGATAAGTTGATATTTGGAGTGGAATAGTGAGGTTTAAATTAATTAAGATAAAAATAAATTGATAGTTTATGGTAAATAAAAAACTTAAAGTTGTTTTTTTAAATTTCAGGTGATTTCATGATTTAAGTTAAACAATGTAATTTTTCAAATATGTATGTAATTTATTATAATAAACTTTAAATTTCAGAAGCCATACTGAGTTTGTTTAAAATTTATAAACTAATAGAACTAAAGATATTGTCTTATATATATATAATACCGTATTAAGTAAAGATTAAAACATATTTTTATTAGTAACTGAATAAAACTTAACACCATAATTAAACAAAATAAAAATGAACACATGTATCCACACGTTGAATGAATCGCTACAGCCTTTTAGTTTATTTTTATATAAAAATAAGATCATTTCTCTTGGTAATATCTTCGTCATTTTAGTTCACCTTAACCATACCCGTTTGTGAAGTTTTTTGCACAATTTTATAAATATTTAGTGGGAATTGAGAAAAAGAGAAATACTAAAAAAAGGAAAAGGTGGAATTGAACGTTATCAAGTTTGTTTCAGAAAAATGAAGGTAATTGAATGAGGAGATAATAAAAGTGAAAGGATGAGGAGCAACCATAACCAGCAAGCATAACCAGTGTTGAAACATATCAGTGTTACAAATGTAGCAACAACTGGTGCAAAAAAAAAACTTTCTTCTTTGGCAGAAGGCTAAGACAGAAAATGCATACAACATATTGTAAATACAAAATTGTATCTTAACAAGAAGATGTAGTGAAAAGGAATTTGAAGTGGGCAATAAAATATAAAAGATTATGGTTCGTGAGCCGGATGTAGAAGAGATAATAAGAAAAAGTGATGTAGAAGTGGAGAACTAGAAAATGATAAGAAGGTGGAGGAGTCGAGGTATAAATTGAGATACAGAAAGTTCCGGACAAAAATGAGGCCAGAATAGCTAGATCAAAGAGCTAAAGGAACTAAAATTACCACGGAAATTTAGAATAGGTATAGAAGAAAAGAAAATAAAGCATTGAAGGGAAGAGTAAGAGAGAAAATATAATAGTTAGTAGGAGGAGGAAATGCTTTAATGCTTAAGAGAAATATTTAAGGAGAGAGTTGACTAAAGTAAGAAGTATGGAGAAGATATGTATTGGGAAGAATGAGGAGAATTTAAAAATGTCTAAACTATATAATTGTAACTAAGTTTATGTTAATGTAAGGAGATTGTAAAACCGTGAAGGAATGTACAATACATATACATTTTATGTTAATGCACCGTTACGACGTTTTGAAAGAAAAAATATATTTTCAAAATATAATAAATAGATATAAAATAATGATAAATAAGATATATGTATTTACCAATAATTTTATAAAAAAAAATCAACATCTGTTATCATGTTAGAATTATGCCCTGCAATATGTATTTTTGATCATTTTGTGGTTTTAGTTTTCAACTTAAGAAAAATGGCGTAAAACGGAGAGTTTCTATTATTCTTCGACCTCAAGGTATTCGTCGCACAGACAAGGCTGCAATATGCCTGAAGAATATAGGCAGAAAAATTTTAATTAGGAATAGTTTGAAAACCTTTATTTACTTTTTCTTTTCTTTTTAATATTTTAATTTTAAGTACCCATACTCATTACGATCATTGCAATGGATTTTTTTCTGCTTATAAAAACTATACTACTACATTAAAATAAAGCAACAACTTAAAGTACCACTAAAAAAAAATTAACAAATTGTAGAAGTATTATATAGAAGTTAATAGTTACACTCTTACGTTACACAAATACGAAGACACAACTTACCATCTGGAGGTATTAATTAAAAAAGCATATTATTATTCATAACTATAACTTAATACAACTTATCCCTTAAAATAAAATAAACGCTAGACAATTATTTTTTAAACATTATTGCTCACTAAATACGTAGAGAGATAAAATAACAAATAAGTATATTTCTATATACTTATTTGTTATTTTTTATTTCTTATTTGTTATAGGTAAAATATGTGGTGCTGTGGGATTAAGAAGAACAAGGTTTTAGTTCGTTAAAGCTGTAAAAAAAAAGCAACACGCGTCCTGAATAAACTGACAGAAAAAAAAACTTCCAACACAGTTATGAACAGTAAAAGATACGCATGAAGTCTCGTTATTTATTAGTTACACCTCGTATATTTATTTAGAGTTAGAATTTTAAGTTCCTGCATATTATTCTAGTTGTTACCCTAGTACTTAATGACGTCACGTTATTATAATAAGTTCTTTTTTATTAACTACTAGTCAGCCTAATAGCTGTCAACCTAATAACATTAAATAAAATATAATAAGTAATGTTATTTATTTTTCGTATTATAGGAGGTCGTATATAAGGTGTTCGTTAAAGATATAAAGGTTGTGTTTTTGCGGGGTTTTAGAACAGATATTAGGATTGCGTTTTGCCATTCTGTTGAAAATAAGTCGTTCATCCAGATATAATTGAAGAATATAAGAATTATTGTTTTTTTTTTCGTCGGTAGCTATTTAATGACGTACTCATGAATATCGTCTAGACATGGATTGGACAGTGTCAGTGCCGTAGCTACCGCCATATCTGCCGTATTATTGACACGTGGCCTTGAGCTACAGGGTAAGCAAAAATTCTTGCTTCACTATTTGAATTCATTAATCCTATTTCTAAAGCTCTACAGCATAATAATAATGACTTACAGAAAGCTAGCATTTTGCTAAGTAATCTTTTGAATAGACTGAGCGAAATAAAAGAAATCAAAAACAGTTTCATGGTTTGCTGAACGAGTCCAGAGATCTAGCAAAAGAGTGGGGAGTAACAACTGTTTTCAAAAATTAAAGAAAAAATATAACGAAGTGTTTTTTAATGAGCTATCAGAAGATGAGAGAGTTCCAGACCCAGAGTCAATGCTTAGTTAATGCCCGTTCTATTGCTAAAGATTTCAGAGCCTTTGTGATCTGAGTAATATGTTTGAAATATTACAACCGAAGAAACTCTTATCTTTCTCAAACAAAATATTAAATAAGTATGACGGAAAACTGTCGGCTAAATGCAGTAAGACGTGTCAGTTGATCTTTATGAACAATTAATTGCTTTGAAAACATGCCTAAAATCTGAAATTCCAGTAATTCATTCCATTAAGGAACTTATGGAATTATTTCTGATAAAACTCAATAGCCTTGCATTCAGTTTTCCGGAGGTAATAACAACATGCTTTCTATTCTTGACCCTTTCGGTTACAACTGCAACAGCTAAAAGAAGTTTTTTGAAATATAAAATGATAAAAAATTATCTAAGTGCCTCTATGGAATAGGACACGCTATCAGACTTGTCACTATTGTCTATAGAAGCAGATAATTTAGAAAAACTGAAATCGTCTTCAGCTATAAATGATTTAATAAATAAGTTCGACGAACAAAAGGGAAGAAAGAAACTTTGTTCCTAGGAGTATTAATTGTTAGTAACAACGTATATTCAATATATATTTATTTTAATTTTCTTTTTTCAAGCGTTTTTGTTTTTCTTTTGAAAAATCTTTACCTATCATTTGGGCCCCCTGAAAATTTGATACAGGGCCCGTCTAAGGCACGCTACGCCACCGAAAAGTGTACAATTATGTAGTGCTGATGATATTTCGTCTAAAGTGATTGGAGTATCGTATGTTCTACTATTGTCTGCTGATACATTTATTTCTATATTTGCTTATCTTGCAATGTTTTGTTGAAATTGTGTTAAATCTTTAAAACTACTGAAGCTAACATATAAATTTTTACCCAATATATCTACTATTTCTTGTTATAAAGTAATTATATTTGCTGACATTTTTAAAGCAATATTATTGAATTTTTGCTGGTTGCCTTTTATTGCTTTTATTTTGTTCCATATTCCTTTTTTTCGTTGTTTGTTAATTTATGGTATATACTAGTTGTTTCCTTGAATGATTTATGGTTTTTTGTGCTACTTTAATTTTTTTTTAATTAGACAAAAAAAATTACAGTTTTTTTTTTAAGCAAAATTGTTTTTATTTTTTTATTTTTACAGCATTAGTACAAGAGTCTTGTTAAGTTAATTTTTCAATTATTTAATGTTCTAGAAGTAATTGACTGAATGTCTTAATTGTAGTTTGTTTAATTGTACATGCAGTTTAAAAGGTAATGCTTTTAAGGTTTTACTTTTTGAATTTTATTTTATTTAAATAATTAATTTTTAATTAATTAAGTATTTTTTTTTTTTTGAAATTCGTTCTTGATTATAATTTTAATAAGTAAAAGTGTCGAACAAAGTGAGAAAGTATTTATTTATTCCTTTTGTAAATATGCTTTTTCTTATAGACTGGGGGCAACGAGGCATTATGATAAGACCATTGAAAGCATCCCCTCCCCCCCCCCCTGTACGTTAAGCCATCGAGTAAACGGAGGTTTGTTTTATCCACATTATGAGATACCTAGAAGTACGTTATCTAATTATATTTCACTGCGGGTGATATTAAATCTTTACATTGTAATTATCAGTTTGTTAATTCCTTGCTTGAAATTATTACGTATTATTATTACTGCATCCAGAGAACAGTTGGGCACTTAAGTCAGGCCAATTTAAATTTTGTTCTGCTTGTATGGATCGTTGTATTTTTTTGTGATTTTGAATATAGTTTTCATCGATGAAAAACGTATGTGGATAAGCAGATTCTTTGTGTATGGAATACCGCATGCTGTTGATGTCTGTGACATCATGCTTTTTTATTCATTTTTTGAGGAATTTATCTGTTTTGTGACAATGTTAGCTAAAAGGACCTTAAATATATACAACTATGTAAATTTTATTGAAATTCGTTGCATATTTATCATATAAACAAAAATCTTTTGCTGAATAAATGTGATTATAACATAGAAACAGATTTTAGTATATTTAATGATTAAGCAACAACGCAACACCTGCTGATGTGTTTAAAAATATATGAAGTCATGGTTGATGATGCAATCAACATTGCATAACTGTAAGAGTGTCTCATTAAGACGTACATAATCAACAAGTAATAAAAAGAAATTTTTGACGATTATGACATAGTAGTTGAAATTATCGTTAAACAATGAAGAAGGTTAATTACAATATTACATACCCGTTTCTTTATTATCCAACCATATATTGATTATAAACCAAATATTGAACAAAGTTATCCAATTATTCACTATTCTTCAATATAAATTCAATTATTACTAAAATTTATTTACACGTTTAGCAACAAAAGTGCGTCTGGGTATGGGAATTTTGTAAAGGAATATTCAGTCACCTGACTTACATTGGTACTAGTATCAAACATCTATAGACACATGTAAAAGAAAAACAATAATAATATGGGCAGAAATACTTAGCGATATCATGACTGTGATATAACAGAAGGTATTAAATAATTAAAACCTAACCGATACATCCGTTACGCAAAGCTATTAATAATAAATTGAATAATGTCGTGGAGTTAGGTAGGTAGGCCGATGCACTGCTTTCAATAACACAACACTAATTTGTATTATTAATTTTTAATTCTAGTATCAAATAAAAAATAACCTTAGGAAAATTTTAAATTGATAATGGTTATACCCAGTGATGGGATTTAGCCGATTCAATAGAACCGTTTGTTAAGAAATTTTAAATTCGGCGAACCGGTTTTTAAATTGCTTTAATTACAGAATTTGATTTTGAAAATTTAACATTTTCATTGTGATCTAGTATAGTTAATTAATCCTCTGTATTTTTCAGTTTCAAAAACAATCTATGCGAGAAATTTTGTCCAATTCAAGCCACAATAGTTTTGAACAACAAATTTTGACGTCTCAGTCCCGTTGCACAACTGGCGGTTTGGTTGAGCGGCTAGAAGTCTTAAATAAAGCCGGCTCCTGAGTTCTTTGCATGTGTTGTATCACATTCAAGCACCACAAACGATACGACTGTACGTCTAGCAAACCTTGTGTATTAGAGATATTGTATTGTATTTAATAAGAGAGTAAACTTTTACTTTAATTTTTATCGATACACCACTGTTATTGCATTCTGTTCAATATTCATAATTCAAAACTGCAGGTAGTGCACAGAAAAAATCGATTGTTTTGATTCACAAACCGTTGATAATTTAGTTGAGCCAGTTGTTTTTTGTTGTATGTTTCCATAATTTCAATTGATACTTTGCGAAGGTATATTTTTTATAAAATAATTAAAATAACACACCTAAATGTATAAAAATCAAACAGAATCTGAGTATTCCCATTCTTTGCAGATTTTAACAAAGTCAGTATTAACCCGCCATAAAATTAGTTTGTGATTCTAAAAGTTTTATATATTTTATAAAATAGTACAAAAAATAACAAATAATATAAATTTTAAGATTTAATATTAAAAATAAATGAATAAAAAGTGTTCGTCTTAATTTTTATTGTTTATTATTTTTAAGTTTTATTGATTGAATTATTTTATATTTCACATTTCTTTATGTGTAATTTGGATTGTGGTAAAATTTTCGGTTCGTCGTTTCATCTCACTAGCTGCAGCTCTTATGGCAAAAAATAGTATATTAAAGTAGATATTTTAATAATATTATAGTATATTGTATTATTAATTCAGTAGTACTTGAGTGCTTCATTTTGAATTTAAAGCTAAATTAAAAATATATAAAAAATTGGTTAAATTTTGTTGCTCATTTTTGTTTGAGAACTGTAATCGATAATCCGAGTCCTTGCATCTCAGGTACCACGTATTGGCATCTGATCTGCAGGTCCAAGTCCAGTTGTCCAATTACAATTAAGGAAAGCTAAAAAATAAATATTATTACGCTACAATGCTGATGCATTGTAGCGTAATAATATTTATTTTTTAGCTTTCCTTAATTGTAATTTTAATGATAAAGAGATTTTTTGCTTTATTTTTAAATAAAATCAAAAGCAACGAATGACCAGAAAAAGAAAATGCAGATCCTAAAAAAAATTAGAGTCTGAAACAAAATCAGAGCCCAAAATACACGAAAAAGAAACTGAAAACAAACAAAATCTTCCCGCCTGTTGGAGTCTGGAACAAATGAAATATTTCAAAGAAAAATATGATGGGTTAAATATTAATATTAGCAATAAATTGTATTGTGATATATGTGCAAAGTTGTGTATAAATGTACATGAAAAAATGTATACATTTTTAAAGAATGTAAAAACTATAAAGTGGAACCTGCAAGAAATTAAAAATATCCCAACGAGTTTAAGAAAGTTAAAAGTGAGTTAACATTTCAATTCCATTTAAAATTTCATAAAACACCAGCTGCATTGATACATTAAATGAAAGACATCTTCAGTCGATTTGCAAAGTATTTAATACAATTTATAGTTTAATGAAGCGGAGCTGTTCATTTTCAATTATTTAAGATGAAATTGAATTGCAAATTAAAAATAAATTAAGTATGGGTATTAGTTTACATTCGCTTAAAACTGCCGTAAAAATAGTCGATTTTATCGCAAAACCTCAAAATTTGTATCATTATTGATGAAACATTTTGATCAATATACTACTTGTATATTTTGTTATATATTAAGATTGTCGCCGATAAATTTAAAAAAAAATATTAAATACTGGATTTCATTTATTACCTAATTTAAAGATAATAATTACTTTTGATGTAAATTGATAATACCCTATGTCTGTGATATATGAGATCCAATACCGTTAGTGAAAAAATGGTTAAGAAGCAATTACAGTTCGGACGATCATCGTCAATCAGAAATTAATAAGTTGATAGCTAAAAAAAACAAACTTGTCTTCGCTAAAAATAAATATTATGTCGCTACTGTATTACATTATTAAGCTCATATTACCATGATGGTAGATAAATTCTGTAACAAATGCCCATACAGAAGCACAGCGGAAGATAGAAGAGAAATACAAAATATAATATTAAAACTATTAAAGAAGAATTTGATTGACGAAGCTTATAGCCCATTTGATGCTTCAGTAACTCTGGCATTTTAAAAGGAAGTTAAAAAAAACAAGGTTATGTTTAGATATCAGAGAATTGAACATAATTTTCGCTGAGTAAATAGTAAAATCAGTAAACTATAAATAATTTTCACTAATACTGCTAATGCACAGAAATGTATAGAAAAATATAACAAAATAAAATACACATTCACAAAGTTTGTTCTAAATATTCTATTACTTGAATTGAAATTTAGCTCAAGAAAAGGACATCTGAAAAGAGATAGAAAACAAGCTCTTGAAAACACAATTATATTAAAAAAATATTCTACCTGCATAGGAAATGTTGAAATTACATAAACAATGCGTAGTTATTTATGCACTATAGTCAAAGTTACGATAGATTGGCGATGAGTCATACTTTTAAAAGTTCAGCTGTATAAAACTACAACACATTGAAAAAGCATTGTCTCACTCCTATTACTATTATATAAATGGGAGTGAAAGTAATAAAAAAAAAACCAGTTGTCTGCTATGTTAAGTATAGACTGAAGTATAAACGTATGTCCGTGTTTATTTTGTAAACAAATTTAAATCTGTCAAATTTATTTATTGTAATAGAAAGAACTGTCAAATTTATTATCATATATTGTAATATTTTAAGTATATAAGGTGTGGAAATGTTTAGATCTTTGGAAAGAAAAGCTTTGCGATATTTTGCAAATGATGGACCAACATTATTGCCGTTGGCATTTATAATATTAGTAAAATTTACCATAAATATAGGATTATTATTCAAATATTACTTAAAGCCACAATAGAATTACAATTCCGGATTGGCTGAACCCCAATTAGTCTGGATAATTGGAGTCCTACAGTACAAACATTTTCTGTACGTGTAGAGGACAACAGAAGCTTTTAGTATAGGAGAAAAATCAGTGTGAGTGTCAAAAAGCGTGTAGTTGATGCTGGTTTTAGAGTACTCATTTCACAACGGAAAACACGTAATCGTGTCAAAGCTCAGTCGGAAGATGAAGATGAATTTGTTAAAGTTGCCGTAATTAGCGATTAATTTATGAGAAGTGTTGGATTTAAATTTAGCGCCCTCTCGGTATTGACACTATTTGTATCTTACTTTCTACACACGGTAATACTGTAGTTAATACTATAACTCTGTAATACCGTCCCACAATGTATTCTATACTCAGTGACATCATAACTAATGTGTACATCTAATTAAATATAATAAACCTGATTAATATAAATTAATAGTTTATCTCTGCTAAATATAACAGGTTATCGGCCCAGATAAACCTAGAGACGTTTAGTGAGTGTTTTTCGGAAAAGTGGATAAAGACTTTTAGTGTGGTGAACATAACCTTAAAAAAAAACGTGGCTGTTGAAACTGTTTCTGTTCTTCTTTGTGTATAAAGTGTTCTCAACGAATAAAAATGGCATCGAATAATTCACTGGCATTAATCGAGAAGTTAACCGGCCGTGAAAACTATTCGACTTGGCAATTCGCAGTGAAAACATACCTACAACACGAAGAATTATGGGATTGTATTGAGGTTAACCCGGCGTCACCCACAGATTTAAAACGTGATACAAAAGCGAAAACAAAGTTAATTCTTCTGGTTGATCCGATCAATTACGTTCATATCCAAGAGGAAAACACGGCCAAAGGAGTTTGGGACAAATTGGCTGCAGTGTTCGACGACTCAGGACTTACACGCCGAGTTGGTCTGCTACGTGATTTATGTAACACATCGTTAAGTGGATGTCAAAGTATAGAAGAGTATGTGAGCAAAATTATGTCAACTGCTCACAAGCTGCGCAACATTGGCTTTAAAGTGGACGACGAGTGGCTCGGGACATTGCTGCTCTCTGGTCTGCCCGAATCATATCAACCAATGATTATTGCGATCGAAAGCTCAGGCACAAAAATAACTGCAGACGGTGTTAAAGCAAAACTATTGCAAGATGTTAGAAATTCAGACAACAAAACAACGGCTTTTGCTGTCAACAAGAAGTTTCATAACAACTCTGTAAAGAAGAAGTTCTACAAGGGTCCGAGATGTTATTCCTGCAATCAATATGGACATAAACGCTCTGAATGCAACAAATACAAAACCATGAACAAGACACAGAAACCTAGCTCTTCTTATGCTGCTGTGTTTGTTACATCATCCCACTATGGTGATGCTTGGTACATAGACTCCGGTGCTTCGGCACATATGACTAAGACCAAGAATATAATTGTAAAGGAAACTACCCCTATAACAAAGAACATTCGTGTTGCTGATAACAAAGTGTTATCTGTGCAAAGCTCAGGAGATGTCAGCTTAAACATTTATGACCAAAACGGGCAAGAGAATAAGATTCTGTTCACAAATGTCTTATATGTTCCTGAATTGGCAACTAATCTGATATCTGTAAGTCAAATTATTAAAAATGGAGGCCAAGTGAAATTTGATAACTCAGGCTGTGTGATCATGAACAGCAAGAATCAAATAATAGCAACTGCGAGCATTGTAAACAACATGTACCGACTGAACATGCCTGAAAGCCTAGCGCACATGTCCAGTGTTGAACATGAAACATCTTAATTTCCAAACTTTGAAAAAATTGTCTGATAACACAGAGCATTTAACTTTCTCAGGAAATACAGAAAATCTGAAATGCATAACTTGTAAAGAAGGAAAGCAGACACGGTTACCTTTTAAAAGTGATGGATTAAGAGTCACCAAACACCTAGAATTGGTTCATTCTGACGTATGTGGACCAATGGAAACCCAGTCTCTCGGTGGGAGCAGATATTTTTTAACCTTCCTAGATGAATATTCCAAGAAGATTTCAGTATACTTTCTTAACAACAAGTCTGAAGTGCTCAGTAAATTCAAAGAATTCAAGCAAGAAGTTGAAAATCAATCGGATGCTCATATAAAGGTTCTTCGTACAGACAACGGACTTGAATACGATAACAAAGCCTTCTCTGATTACCTGAAAGGTGCCGGAATCATTCATCAGACCACCACACCATACACGCCTGAACAGAATGGGACTGCGGAACGTATGAATCGGACACTGGTTGAAAAAGCGAAGTGCATGCTACTCAACGCTGGTCTGCCGAAGTTGTATTGGGCAGATGCAATACACACTGCTGCTTACATCATCAATCGTTCTCCAACCAAATCCTTAGCTTTCAAGACTCCTATGGAAATTTGGTCTGGACGCAAACCAAATGTTAATCATATGCGTATATTTGGCTGCGAAGCAATGGTTCATCTACCTAAAGAAAAACGCAGAAAATGGGATCCAAAGGCTCAAAGAATGATCTTCATCGGATACTGCGACCATACAAAAGGATACAGATTCACATTACCAAATACAAGAAAGGTAATAAAGAGCAGAGATGCTACATTTCTTGAATCCTCAGTGAAAAGAGATTTTGTTTCGGTAGAATTGAATGAGACAGAAACTGAAAATGACAAAACAAATACAAGAAAAGAAGATGTAAGAGAAAATGCAACAACAGAAGAGGACAGCTTGATTGACAACGACACAAATTCAGAAAGTTCATATGAAACAGAGAAAGGAAACAGGTCAACATCCGACAGTGAATACTTACCTAACACCAGAATTGATTCTCCTCCCGTCAGTAATGTGACATTGAGACCAAGAAATAAAACAAAAAAAAAAGAATTTCAACTGTCCATGTACTGAAGAACATACTCATCTGTGTTTATTCTCATCCTGTGTTCCTAAAACATATGAAGAAGCAGTACATTCAACAAATAAAAATGAATGGATAAAGTCAATCAATGAAGAACTTGATGCACATAAGAAAAATGAAACCTGGACATTGATAGAAAAACCTCCAAATGCCAAAGTGATAGGTAGCAAATGGGTGTTCCGAATAAAAGAAGAGTCAACGGGTCCACGGTTCAAATCAAGACTTTGTGCTAAGGGATTTGCACAAACCGCAGGTATTGACTACACAGAAACCTTCGCTACGACTGTAAGGTATGATTCAATACGTTTATTACTTTCCATGGCTGTTCAAAATAAACTTAAAATCTTACAACTTGATGTAAAAACTGCATTTTTATATGGTGAACTTGAAGAGACTATATTTATGACTCCGCCTGAAGGTCTATCCTGTGAAAACAGCATGCAAATTGAGATATTTAGCAACGGTATTTTTATACATCAGACCAAGTATGTGGAACAACTGTTAGAGAAGTTTAACATGACTGACGCTAACCCGAACACTGTTCCAGTGGACCCCCATGTCAAGCTACAAAAGGAAGATGGAGAACCAGAGAAAAACTATCCTTATAGAGAAGCTGTAGGTTCTCTTATGCATCTAGCTACAGTCAGTCGACCAGAAATTATGTTTGCCGTAAGCCTGGTAAGTCGATTTTTAAGTTGCTATAACAAATCACACTGGAATGCTGTCACGAAGATCTTCAAGTACCTGAAGGATACTAAAGATTATGGCCTGAACTACTCATCAACATCAGAGCCACCAGCTGTTACTGGTTATAGTGATGCTGATTATGCAAACGATATTGATGCAAGACGCTCAGTTACTGGCTACGTCTTCATAAAGAATGGTGCTGCTGTAACATGGTCAAGCCAACGCCAACAGACGGTTGCTCTGTCAACAACAGAAGCTGAATTTATGGCCGCCTGTGCTGCAACAAAAGAAGCCATGTGGATAAAGCAAGTGTTAAGTGATATTGGTGAATATAAACAAGACACTATGTGTTTACATTTGGACAATCAAAGTGCCATCAGTGTAATTAAGAATATAAATTTTCATAAAAGATGTAAACATATTGATATTAAGTATCACTTCATAAAAGAAAAATATTCTCAAAAGATTATAGATCTTAAATCTGTAAGCACTGCTGATCAATATGCAGATGTATTAACTAAAGCATTGTCAAAAGATAAATTCCAATTCTTAAGATCTAAACTTGGTATGTTTAACTACAACTCTTTTGTTAAGTGATATGTTAGAATATCTTGTAGTATAACTTGATTAATATTTTCATGTTTTTTGCACTCAATTAATCATAATTTGTTGTTAGAATGTCTAAATTTAGAGGGAGTGTTGGATTTAAATTTAGCGCCCTCTCGGTATTGACACTATTTGTATCTTACTTTCTACACACGGTAATACTGTAGTTAATACTATAACTCTGTAATACCGTCCCACAATGTATTCTATACTCAGTGACATCATAACTAATGTGTACATCTAATTAAATATAATAAACCTGATTAATATAAATTAATAGTTTATCTCTGCTAAATATAACAAGAAGAATTTTCAATGTAAGAATATATTTAGATGTACGAGTATGCACTCAAAGAATATTCTAAAATATTTATTATTTGCAACCTAATTTCAGTGAAAAATGCGTCACTAATATTTTCAACAAAATGTCAGATATTGGATTACCATAATATGAATGCAGAATTGTCCAAGAAATGACTTAAAGAACATCTTATTCCCAATTTGCTAGAGCCATTTTTAATGATCATGGATAACGCAACATACATTCCAAATAATATTGGAACCTCTACCTAACACAACATGGAAAAAAACGATTTATCTTCAAAAAAATAATATCTCAACCACACCAGAAATGCTAAAAACCGAACTTTTGTTTCTTGTTAAAGAAAACCGTTTATAAATGTCACATGGTTACAAAGTATGCGTCTTCCACCTTATCACTGCAATTTCAATGCTATTGACTTAGTACAGGTCAACTGTAAAAAAATTTATATCAAAAACATTGACAGAGATAAACTAAAAAATGAAAATGTTTTATCCATGTGGCAAGAATCGTTAAACAGTGTGGATGCAGCATATTGTACAAATTGCATAAAGACTGTGGGAAACAAGATGCTGCAATGCTGACATATTATGAAAAAGCACGACCGAATATTTATTTCTTATACAG
Organism: Panorpa germanica; assembly: GCA_963678705.1. Lineage (NCBI taxonomy): Eukaryota > Metazoa > Arthropoda > Insecta > Mecoptera > Panorpidae > Panorpa > Panorpa germanica. The sequence goes on along the minus strand of OY783216.1, from coordinate 15,867,543 downwards.
ATAGCCACCTCAGACATGTGAACTACACCGCTGCTTCCTAAGTTTTATTATTATAAGCGAATAATCAATTTAATTGTGATAACAATCTACCAAGGGACTAAATACGTAGACATAGCAGTCTTACGTCAAGCATAATTGCTTTGAGCTATTGTGCCATCATTAATAATTGTGCATATTATATTATAAACAATTATATAAAGAGAGATAAATAAAGAATTACCTTTTACTCAGTTATTTGTTATTTACAAAAATAACATGCATTGAAAATATTTCAATATGTACAAATATTAATTAATAAATAAGAAGTGCATGACAACTAAATCTTTAATAAGTTAATATATTAAACAATAGTTAAATTCAATATAAATAATTTCTAAACATACTCGTACATATATTTTTTTAAAATAATTTCACAATGGCTCTCATAGATGACGCTGCTATAAAATATATTTTGCTGTATAATAAGTGAATCAAATCTTAGTCCAGGCATTCCCTAGGCATACATCATCGCCGATCTATCGTAACTTTAACTATACCTAATTTTATTATAACATATCAAGTGTTTTTAACCAAAATTAATATTTATTATTATTAAGTGAATAATTATTACAAATGTGATACCGAACTTATGTTAGGTGCGTATTGTTGTAGAGTCTCACAGTGCGTGCTGGTTGAGAGTTGGTACTAGAATGGATGAGTAAAACTATTGTTAGTTAAGTCTTTATTTCGCCTGGAGAGGCGTGACGGATGGAGCTGCAGTGTCGTCACAAATGTAACACTTGTGCTGCCATCTATGTCGTTTATGTACCTAAATATGTTATTAGAATATATAATTATCGTCTGTGGCACTGTACGTGTTATTCGATTTATAGGTTATGGGCTTTTAATAATTAAAAACGCAAATTTTTTTTAACAATAATTTCGAACTATAACGAGTGTTATGAGTAACGGGATAAAAAGACAAATTTTTGTCAATTTGTGAATTGCAGAATTCTCGTATATTTTTGTGGGTTTATTTAATACACACTTTGGTTAGTGTAAGTTAATTTATCACACTGTGGTTTAAAATGAACAGTTTCTTTTAATAAAATTCTTGTTGAGCCCCAATATGCGATATAATTCTTATTTATAATAGGTTACCATATAACTTCTTAATTATGTTTACTTAATTTAATTATTTTACAAAAAACAATTACATTTAAATTAACAAGTCATAATTATTCACAATGATATTAACACATAGGTAATTGATATTACATTTGCTTGTAAACCTGACGACAAACGTCTGTGTATCACAGCGTTATGCGTAGTAACAATAGTACTTAATTTTACAAATCACAATGATCTCCAATAATATGAACACCCACTTAAATAACACTATACTTGTTAGTAAAAAGAGACGCCATACATCTGTGTATCTGAAGTACTAATAACTGTAGTTCCCGCGTGTCTCTATGCTGCATAAGCAAAAAATTGCTTGGTGAACGGTTCTCAGTCCCGTGCTCTAAGTTCAAGTATTAGCGCACCGGGGTTTACAATTCATTCACAAAGCAGTGCTTGTTTCATTTAAATATAACCAATATATAAAATGTTCTTAACCTATTTATACGTTCTTTATAAAAATTATTTGCCACATTTTTTTCACAGTGTACAAGTTTAGTGGAATAGTTACTGACAGTTATATTGGCGGTTATCTTGGGCTAATCTTGTAAATAAATGAGCCCATGCTAAAGTGTTACAAATCAAAAGTTTTTTGCAAATTGTGAAAACTGCTACTGGAATGGAACTTTTGAAAAAAAAAATTTACATAGAGATACCAGCAGGTAAACCATTCTGAAACCCATCTGGACTTACGGATTTCAGCTTTGGGGCACTGCATGCAACTCCAATATAGCCATAATCCAGCGATTTCAAAACAAAGTACTACGACTCATTGTAGATGCACCATACTACGTCACTAACGAAGTCATCCAGAAAGACATCCATCAAAGATGAAATATACATATCCAGCACAAAATATAGTGATAGATTAATCAACCATCCCAATGCGTTGGCGAATCTACTGAACGTGTGTGACAACAGGGAACCCCGCAGATTAAGGCGATATCAACCAATAGACCTAACTTTAGGTCCGCGATAGGGAATAGTGTACAATGTATGATATATTATAATAGATTATTGTATATAAAAACAAGAGGGCATTCACTGGAATGTTTCTCTTACATGTCTTAATTAATTATGTAAGTTATCATGTAAGAAGCTTATTGCCTACTTAGGCAGATTGCTGAAACAATAGGAGAAATAAAAAAAAAAAAAAAAAAAGTTGAGATCATTTGTCACACTGTATCTAGATGCTTTTTTTTAAATGGAGACAAATATTTAAATGACATTTTAGCTAGTTACTTTAAAATTAAAGACTTAGGCAAAAGTAAAAAATATCTTGGTAATAATGTAACTGTTAATAAATCTGAGAAAAAAATAGTATTAAGTCAGAAAGATTATGTTGACCAGTTATTGCAAAAATTTAATATGAGTCAGTAAAAAACTGTTCCTATAACTATGGAGACAAAGTTAAACGTGTCCAAAAATGAGAGTTTTGTTGTTAAACTTCTTTATCAGCAAATTTAAGGTTCTCTCATGTTATTACCTATGTTTTCTAAACCTAACGTAGTGTTAGCAGCAAGTATTTTCAGTAAATTTAATAACTCTTATACTAAAGAACATTGTTCATAAGTCGAACGAAAATTTAAATATTTGAAACAAACAAAACATTTTGGCTTAAAGTATGCTGCTAATATGAGTTCAATCATAGAGAGATTCGTTGGTGAAGGCTGGGTTTCTAATATTCTACACAGAAAATCATACACTGATTTTTGTTTAACATTATCTGGTTGTGTAATTTCTTGGGAGGTAAAGAAACAAAAATCAGTTGCTTTACTTAGTAGTGAAGCTAATAACATAGCGTTATCCGAAGCCTGTTTATTTAAAGAATTTACAGTATGAAATACCAATAAAAATGTACACTCTTTAATAATAATCAGAGTGCATTTAAGCTGACTGCAATTTCGGTTCTCACAATAAAACTTTTGTAGAGATTGTGTAACCAATAGAATTTCTATATAGAAATGCAAGCCGATCTGTTAAAGAATAGTTTATGTATTATAGGGAAGAATATAAATTGAAAGTGTGAGAAAGAGTCTACCTGGAAAACGGAAATCGACTATATATTAAGAAAATAAATTGAGCATTGAACCATACAAAATTTTAAAAAAAGATCTCCAATTCAGTCTTTAAAGTTATTACCGGACACTGGAGAGCAGTATCAAACATCTTCCACATTACAAAACTGTCTCCAGTATTGGTTATTTTTTTTTTTTATTTAACCGATATTTCCGATGCTGAGTCCTATCACCGACGACCTCCTTCAATGTTGGCAGTATTTATAGTGTCGTGGCCTCATATATGTGGGCTACACCACTGCCTAATAACTGTACGATTATGTATGACCATAATCAATATAAGTTCATAATAACCAAACCCAGAAAATATATATCTGGTCCGGAGATCGAACCCGAAGACACAGCAGTCGGCGTCAAGCATCAATGCTCTCGCCCACTGTGTCGTCCCAGTATTGGTTAGTAAGTAAACAATTACACACATTGTCACCCGCAATTGATACTCTGTAAGGAAGGAGATGAAAAGAAAACAAATTAGCTTATATACCAGCGTTTTTCTTAAATTCTTATTTACCGCGTTGCCGATAAAACCTACTAGATCTCACGACTGACAGTTGTGATGTTTAAGTAAATAAGAGAGTGGGTTGGTATTATTGTAAGCAATAAACTTTCCTGAAAGATATAAAGAAACCTGACCTAAATGATTTAAATATTGTTTCTTTTATTTTTACAGCTAAGTGAATCATTTGTATACAGATAATGTTAATTGGTTAAGAGTAGTGATTATGTTTGTCAATAAATCTTTTATTTTTAAACAGTTGAAAGTCATTATGTAGATAATGCGATGGATAATCACAACATTTATATACGCACATTTTACCTAATTGGATGGATTGAATAACACTATAAAACCATATAGTGCAGCAAAAAAGTAATGGTTTAAACATGAAAATACATAAAATGAATCTGATTAACTGGCCTGGCGCAAGAACCAAGAAATAAGAGAAAATGACATGCCAGATCTGAGATAAACTCTTTTTTACGAGCAATAAATTGCCTTTCGTTGAAATCAGTTGTACTTATTCACATTTGCTTTCAGGTCTACTATAATTGAAGTGAGATAAAAATTTGGTGGTATGGTTAAATTGTATGTAGCGTAGTTTCCGATGGAATTAGTAAAATTTAGATATGCGCATTAAAGATGTAAGAGTACTTACATTGTCAATTATGTTTCTTGCTACTCTAAAGTCTAAATTTAGTGCTTATTAGAAAAAGATAAATTTGAGGAGCATATGAGAAAATTAAAGCTTGGATGAGGCAAAGTACACAATAAGGAAATAATAGTTGTCCCATATGGTGTCCAGTGTCTTGAAACATAGTTACTGCTCGCTTCTTATATTATGTCAGGAATAATTAGGATTTACTAATTATAAGTAATAAATAGTTAATATAATAATTAATACTATCTATAAAATGTAAAGCTTCACAAAATGCAAAAAATGATGTTACCCATTTAAATAATATGTAAAGAATGTCCCTAGTCCAGGTTTAACAACACGGAAGAGATGGGAAATGTCAGATTACTCTCTTTAGGTCGGAGAATTATACGACGCCACAAAGCCAGATAATGTTTATGGAATGTTAAGATTTAAACAGGTTCAGTGTTATAAGGGAAGACACAAACGTTCTGTAAACGTCTAAAACAATAGGACCGACGTAGCCAGTATTAAAATATAATATATATATATAACACAAACGACATCATAACAAAATATAAACTTTTTTGAACGTAACAATATAAATATAAATAACAATTACAAAGTAAAATAACTATTGTTACAAATATGTTCAAATTTTGTTTTATTATGCCTATAGAATATGAGCTGTAATTTTGTTTTATAGAGTTCCACATATTTATTTTAGTTTATTTTTTATTTATTACTCACCGTCTATATCAAAATTAAAGTTCAATATTTTATGCCTAAAGTATTAAGTAATTAAAATTAGTATTTTGAATGCATAAACATTACATTCATTAAATATTTCTGTCAAATAGTCATTAGAGTAAGTCGAAGTAACTTAGATTAAGTGTGAAATAATTATTTTAATACAAGTTGCAAATAGATAATAAATTTGTATAGGTGTAAAGAATTTTAATACAATTTTGCATTATATGTTGAAACTGTTAAGATGTTTGCTAATAAAATGCATTATATTTAAAAAATAGAATTAAAATAACACTTACTAGCTATAAATACAAACACAAGTAGTACGAATTTGAGGTTTAGCACATATAGGAAAATTTACCTACTCCGTAAGCAACGTTACCTATTAAACAACAATTTATGAACTATTTTAGTACTATTTGAAAAATAAGTCTAGTTTGTTGCGGACCTGAACCAATAGTAGCAATGGAACCAATATCTGCGTAATATTATTATTGCAGCTTAATTGATTACGTGCTCACATCACCAGAAACTCAGAAGGCGTTGTTACACATATACGAGCTACTGATGCTATAAAAATTGTAACCGTAGAAGTCGTCCGTGATTGGACTCTAAAAATCACCATTACAATCGGGGATTGTTAAAATTACTAGTTTAATCCTAATTTAACCAATATTTACTACAATTTTAAATTTAGTATTACTAAGTTGCGCGGAATTTTAGTGAATTTAAGGTAATATCATTGTTTTATATTTGAACCGTTGGTTAACAACTAGAGGATTTTTTATCAAAACTTATTTATTAGAAGACTTATTTATCTCTTGAAAGTTTCGAGAGTTTTAACTAAGTATAATAATGTTATATAGAAAAGTAAAGTGAAATTGTACAAATTAGAATAGAAATGCGATGCAAAACTTTGTCTATATAAATAAAGACGGCTAGTATTTCTTAAATTAAATATAAGAATTAAATTATAACGTACGAACTATGCGTAGAATACCACAACGTGTTTATCTTACAATACAATAATTGATTGAATTGCATATGAAACTTCCAATTCGTTTAAATCATTGTCAGAAATTCTTATATTTAAAACAGTGTGAGACGTGTTATATAATTCGTAAGTATAGCCTATTGTAAATGTGATTACTTGGAAAATCAGCGTATTGTTTATAAAAAAAATAATTTACATACATCCTGTTAGGTTAATATTTTATACAAAATATTAGTTATAGGATATTTTTTTTTTCTTTTTTTAATAAATTATTATAAATATATTGCATATTAAAAGCTTAATATACATTTAATGTACCATAAATATAACAACTATACTGAAGTTCAAATATTTTTTTTTATATTTATTTATAGTATGGGTATTTAAAATATAGATATGAAATTAGTTTCATTGATAAAGCAATAAGGTTTTTAAGACTTTCTCTGTTTTCAAATATCTGCCTTATAGTGTTCAGGCATATTACAGTTTTGTCTGTGCGATGAGTACTTAAAGCATTGATGAATAATATGCTTTACTTTAGTGAGCCATGTTTAGAGTATATTATTGACAGATTGGTTGTAGTTCTCTATTAAATAATTAGGTAAGAAGTTAAGCTAACCAAGCTAAGTAGTTTCGAATTCACATGTCGGAACTGCATAGTGTTTTAGAGGAATACCAAATTACACACAATCAACTTGCCTGAACCCTATAAGTAGAGACTCTAAAGCGAAGAAACTCTTAAAATCGTTATTGACTCTATCAAAAAATCTAATTCAATGTCTATAGTAGAGTAAACACCTATACTCATATTTATAAATTATGAATTATGTGTTACAAATATTTCTAAATGTGTATATTGCTTTGAATATTAAAAATTAAAGCACTCAAATGATTATTAAAATTAAAAGTAAAAGTAAAATTAACAATTATAATAAATATACTGAACCTTAAATGCAATATAAATTGCAGAACACATATGCGCTATTCAAATGTATTACATTCTCTGTGAAAGCATTGTATTTACAAATAATATTGAGTAGCGCATTTTTCTGACTTTTTCCATTTTTGCAATCTAAAATAACATGATTTAGAGATTTCAAGTTTTTAATTTGTTTTTTTCTTAAAATATTGATCCTGTATAGTATTATTCAATAACATTTTTTTCAAATATTGTTCAATACTTGTGGTAACGTTTTTAAATAAATATGTTTCTAATTTTGTACTCATTTTACGCACAAATGAATTTAATCTATATATTTTTTTTTGATAGGAAAAACCATATTCAGCTTACTTCCTTTGTTATAATAAGTCAATACATACGTTCAAATTTCAAATTTCCAAAGTCAAATTTCTCTTTTAATGCTTTATATTGTCAGAGCTAACACTCTCAGAATAGCGGTAACACCATAAAATTAAATTTTTATATAAAAGAATATAAAAACTTTTATATAAGACATGTTTTCTCATTCATTTCATAAGTCAATATATTTTTATAAGTTATTTTTAAAACCATATACCAAATGGTCAGCGATAAAGTGCTTTTATTAAGCAATGCAACAATATTAGCAAGGATAAGAAATTATATTGAAACATAATAAAAACTCTCACATTGTGTTGCTGTCTTGCATTCGCTGGCATTAAGGTGACCTAGGCTTAGTCAGTATATAATTATAAAAGTGTTTTAAAATACATATCGCCAATGTTATACTAATTTAAAGACAAAACCAGCATTTTTAAAATTGACCTTTACAAGAGAAACAACTATCAAAGAACTAATTTACTCTACATTTAGTTGTCATAATTTTGTATGAAGTTGCAATGGAAAATAAAATACCTTATGTATTGTCAAGACATATATAAATATATTTAATATAACTTACTGTCTGTATATGTATAATAATCAGTATGCAATAATTATGTATTAAAACATATGTTTTTTTAAACACGAAACTAAATTTGACTTACGCTCTGGTTATAAAATCAATATGCGTAAATAATTAAGTAAAAACAAAAGATTATTACCATAATCTATTTACTTAAGGCACTCGCACACTGTTTCCAGTTAGCTAGGTTTTTCAGTACGGAATTATATATTCAGCAATGGGATTACATAAGAACGCGCATATTTGCGGCAATCCTTCATATAATTTTTTTGGTGTTGTCTCTGTTCAATGTATAACAACATGAAGCATTACATACAGCAAAATACCTTTTCTCTAATTAAGAGTACAGTCTGCTGTTTTTCTAACTTTCTTGCACACAAATAAGAGAAAGCTAAGGTCAAATAGTCTAGAATTCTCAGCAAACATAAAAAATATTAACTAGGGAGTCCAAATTGTTCATCTTATAAATAAAGAATGTAAAACTTTATAAAATATATGCATGTACTCGATAAATAACATAAAATGTTAATATTGAAAAATAAAGTGGTAGTTTTAATTATATTTTAAGTTTTTTAAAATGTAAATGTTTTAAACTTGCTTAATTAATTTTGCTTTAAAATACAAAACTATGAAAAACTGCAAAGTACTATAAAAAAAAATTTTAATAGTCTTCATGAAGTTATATGTTTGCGTTTGAATTTGGGACCTCAATGATATAAATTAAAGATACAAGTCTTTGGCTCGTTAATTTTTAAATTAAAAGACACAGAAGGAATCTAAATAAGCCGTACATAAATATTAAAAAAACTACATATCTTTTACATCTAAAAACCTGCAGGTATGTAACATTGTACTAATATACATATAAATCCAAAAATAAATGCTTGTTAGGAAATTTGATAAGTATAACATCTTATAGCAACCATGTTATGGTAAAAGCAATAACAAATGATACAAACGTTTCCAAGAATGTTAGAATCACATAATGCTCGGTTCTTAAATTTTCTGCAATTTACATTATGATTTTCATATGGCTTCTAACGTTTTTTTGTTATAGATTTAATTATAATTCCTACATTTTATAGATATTATCATTTAATTTCTAAGTTAAATTCAAACTTAGTACACAATAAACTACATTAATCATAACCATATATTTTTTGCCTTTTATACACCTAAAAATAATATAAATGTTTGCCACATATTTCTATAGAGCAAGTTTTGTTTGATATCTTCAAACATTTAATTATGACTAGTTTCTTTAAAAATAATTCAATATTATTTTTTGCGTTATTGATCGTGGAAAATATTTAAGGACTAGCAAAACAAGAAAATTCAGTGTGAATTTAAACAACAATAAATCACAAGAATTCATACAAGTATTCCTCATGGTTCAGTTCTTAGTGTAACATTATTTCTAATCTCAATAAACAATATAATCAACACCATTAAGAACCTCGTAAAAGCAGGCATTTATGCTGACGACTTAGTTATTTACTGCAGCAACAAGGATATAGAAATAGTTTAATAACAATCAGGATATACATTTTCTACCATCAAAACTAAATGCATTCTTTTTAAGAAATCGCCAAAGCTTATTTCTCCTCCAAGACTGACAATATACAATAAAGAGCTTGCATATTGTTATGGCACACATTCCATACAACACAAATTTAACAGTGTCTCTTCAGTATCTTTGCTGACCAAGCACTCTAGAGATAGTAAAATAGTATATAAGTAATGTATTAGTCTTAATCTAATTAGTTCAAGTTTATGTATAATCTGCATCGTGCAGATAGTAATTAGCTGGCTCACCATTTGAGTTCATGTATAAACTGCATCGCGCAGTTAGTAATTGAATCAAATAAATATTAATTAAGTAAAATAAAATAAATTGTTTTTTTTATTAAAGTATAAATTATTCAAACTTTAATTGGCGCAGTCGGTAGGATATTAAGGAATTACAATCGCTGTAAATTTTTCCATTTTTATGGTTAACTTAATATTTCGAAACCTACAAAAATAAAGTTAAAAAATAAAGTGAACTCAATAAATAGTGGAGTGAAATAGAAACAGAAATTGAAGTGCTCCGAGGCTCATCGACCCACTAGCAGCAGCATATGGACATGAAGATCTCGCAAGGCATCGCGGTGATAATCGTAATGTGAGTACTCGTTCATATTTCCTTTCTATATTTATATTTCCCAAAAACAAAAATTATTATTATTTTTACAATAATATTTCCTGTTTAAAAAGGAGTATAAATCGTTTATACAGACCTAAAACAGGTATTAAATTTAAAAAAAGGAGTATAAATCGTTTATACAGGCCTACCAAATATTAAAAATAATATTAAAATAAAATATAAATTACGCAACGTAATACAATAATTAAATAATAATTTTCTAAAAAGGAATATAAATCGATTATATAGGCCTAATGAAAATTAAAAATATTAAAAGTAATATTAAAAATAATATTGAAATAAAATATTAATTACATAACGTAATAAAATAATCAAATATTAATTAAAATAATAATTTTTAAAAATAAAATTACCCTATCAATTAAAATGGCGAATTTTACGGGCTATTTAAATTATATAAAATAATTTAATGGAGAGAATTCGTTGGCAGAATTCATAAAACACTGCCAAATTATTATACAAAATTTTGGCCAATTCCCCACTGAAGATGAGGACCGATTGGAAGCCAAAAAACACAATGCCCTAATACTCATGGGAATAAAATCTAAGATTGTTGGTAAAGTTGAAGCTACACTAGAGAACAGAGATATTGATGATTGGGATGACTTAAAAAAATTATTAATTACTCACTTCGGAAACCACACAAGCGAAACATCGCAAATTAGAGATTTAATGTTACTTAAGCAAGATATGAACGAAACTGCTTTATCATTTTATGATCGCTGCATAAAAATACAAAACGACTTAATTAATAGTATTCGCATTAGTAAACCAACTGTTACTATACAATATGCGAAAATGGAAACATACGCTAATTTAACTTTAGAAAGTTTCCTAACCGGACTAAACGAGCCTCTAGGATGTCAACTACGGCTACAAAGCCTAAGCAAGATGGAGGACGCTCTGAAACTAATAGTCCGAGAAGACACATTAAAAACTAGCAAAATACAACAAAATAAATTAATGAGACCAGACGTTAAACCAATCAAAACTCCTCAACAATTCCTACAAAAAAACTTCTATCCTAACTTCGATAAACCGAAAATTAACCCCGTATTTCAAAACCATATACCAAAATATAATTCCCAAAACACATCAACATACCGTAACCCAACCATCCCACCTAACAATCCTCCGCAACCAAAAACATCAATCCAAACTAACGTTTGGAACAAAAAGCCAAACCAACCAATAAGACGCCATTGGACGCCAATGGATACTAACTCTGGTAACAGAGTACAGGGTAATTGGAGACTCCAATTTTCAAGACCAGGACAAAATTATATTGCTGAAAAGTTAAACTATACCGAAGAACAGGAGGAACAACAACATGAAGATGAATATAAAGAATATGATTTTTCGCAATACACTGAATATCAACCCGAAGAAGAACCACAAGAGGAAAACGCAAATTTTCACGTGGACAGCAGTATTACAGAAAACAAATATTCCTAAATAACATAGACTATAATGCGTTACCATACATTATAGATCCTATTTTAAATATAAAACTATTAATAGACACAGGAAGCAATTGCTCATTAATTAACCCCGAAATTATATATAAATATTTACCTGAAACTATAAGTAACGAGCCTTTTGTTATAAAAACAGCCCATAGTACCAGCAAGCACAACGAAGTTGCCCGAGTACCATTATTTCCGATTTTTAATTCTCCAGAAGAAACGCTTAAATTATATCTATTCAAATTTAATAAAAAATACGATGGACTACTCGGTATGGAGCTATTAAGAAAATTTAAACTAGACTTTATTAATCAAAAATTAACGACCGAAAATGCGGTAATACCTATTCATTATCAATGTATAACAAAAGCTCAGTTAAACAAAATAGAGATTCGACATAATCACCTTAATGAGGAGGAGAAATTTAATTTACACAAACTACTAAACGATTATGCCGATCTATTTAGAAAAGAAGAAGAGCAACTTAGTTTCACAAATAACATCAAACACGAAATTAAAACTAATAATGACGAACCTATATATACAAAAACTTATAGATATCCTTATATCTATAAGGAGGAAATAAAGAAACAATTAAATAAACTACTCCACGACAAAATTATTCAACCGTCAAACTCACCGTGGTCATCACCTGTATGGATGGTACCCAAAAAGGATGACGCAAGTGGAAAAAAGAAATTTAGAATGGTTATAGACTACCGTAATCTAAATAACAAAACTATTGATGACAGGTATCCAATACCCAACATCGCCGACATACTTGACAAACTAGGTAAAAGTCAATATTTTACAACATTAGATCTTGATAGTGGGTTTCATCAGATAGAAATGAAGGAATCTGATATTCCTAAAACTGCGTTTAACGTCGAGAATGGGCATTATGAGTTTAGACGTATGCCATTCGGGTTAAAGAACGCCCCCGCCACTTTTCAAAGAGTGATGGATAACATCCTTAGAGATCTAATGCCCCACACTTGCTTAGTCTATTTAGACGATATACTAATATACTCGACATCGCTACAAGAACACATGGCAAAACTAAAATTAGTATTGAACAAACTAAGAAGTGCAAATATGAAGGTGCAGATAGACAAATGCGAATTCCTAAAAAAAGAAACTGAATTTTTGGGTCACGTAATAACCCCAGAAGGAGTTAGACCTAACCCAAAAAAAATTGAGGCAATAAGAAAATTTCCTACACCAAAAACAATAACAGAAATAAAGTCATTTCTGGGATTAGTAGGGTATTATAGGAAATTCATAAAAGATTTCGCCGGAATAACAAAGCCTATGACTAGATGTTTAAAAAAAAATGTAGCAATAAAACATGACGAAGAATACATCAAAGCATTCAACACAATGAAGGAAATATTGTGCAATTCCCCTTTGTTACAATACCCTGATTTTCAAAAACCATTTGAATTGACTACAGATGCGTCCAATTATGCTCTGGGAGCGATACTTTCGCAAGGACCTATAGGATCCGACAAACCCATCGCATATGCATCGAGGACATTAAACGAGTCGGAACAAAATTATTCCACCATAGAAAAAGAACTCTTAGCAATCATTTGGGCAACAAAATACTTTAGACCCTACTTATATGGAAGAAAATTCACCATGGTCACTGACCATAAACCACTTGTGTGGCTGGACTCATTAAAATACCCAAACATGAAAATGATAAGGTGGAAAACTAAATTGTCTGACTACGACTATACTGTAGAATACAATAAGGGAAAGAAAAATACGAATGCAGACGCACTGAGTAGAATCAAAATAAATGCACTTGAAAATGAGGATTTTGACAGTCTATTTAACAATCCGGAAGTTATAACAGCTCTAGACGACTTCATGACGGCAGCGGACGCGCTAGATAACGATAGCTCTAGCCTGTACAATAACCCTGACGATACGGAGAGAAGTGAAGTAAACACACCAGTTTTAGAACCCTTACCGGAAATAGCAGCAAATGAAAGACCTAACACAATAACAGAGCACCCTCCTGTAATCCAAATACCCAGCGAGGAAAGCTCAGAAGATTCAAACACCATGCATTCAAAAGAAGATTCAACACCAGGCATCACGATCAGCGAGGACCCATTAGAAACAAAAAAAAACCAAATAATAATTATCTCTGAACCAACACCAATGCAATGTAAAAACACTAAAATCGACGGTAAAGAACAAATTAAATTAAGTATTCAAGGAAATCAAGAAAAACACGACTTATTAATATTCACACTAACCAAACTAAATCCAAATAAAACCTATTATATACATTGTGATGATAACATATACAAAATTTATAACGATCTAAAAATTAATACCTTCGATAAATACAAACTAATACGTTGTATAAAGCGAGTTAGCATTGAAACGGATCCCGACGATCAAAAATACATAATTCAACAATATCATGAGGGAAAGACTCAGCACCGAGGAATAGATGCCACATATAAATTAATTTGCGAAAGATATACGTGGTCTACGAAAAGATGTTGAAAACTTCATCAATAACTGCAGCACATGTAAACAGTGCAAATATAATAGAAAACCAATTAGAGCACCGCTAAATAATACCGAAACACCTGAGAGACCTTTTGAGAAATTACATATAGATACGTTTGGTATAGACAATACCCAATTCCTTACTATAATAGATGTATTTTCAAAATACACACAGGCATACAAAATCACAAATAGGTCATCCACAGAAATTGCCGATAAACTAATAACGTATTTCTCACACCACGGCATACCCAATCATATTACGATGGATGGAGGAACCGAATTCTCAAATAACCTCATCAAAGAATTACTAGAATTACATAAAATTGAAATTCATATAACAACACCATACAGACACGAAAGTAATTCTCCAATAGAACGGGCACATTCCACGATACTAGAACTATATCGTATAGTGAAACATAAACATGATCTTACACCCGAAACAATCATGAAATATGCTATTATAGGATATAACGAAACCCCACATTCTAGTACAACATACAATCCTTTTGAAATAATAAATGGACACTTACAAACCAAGTCTGTATTGCTTATGGATTATGATAAAACACTCATGGACTTATACACCCAAAATCATAAAACTAAAATCTCAACCCTATACTCAAAAATTAAAGAAATAAATTCAAATCGAAAAGAACAGGTTATTACTAAGAGAAATGCTACCGTTAAAGACCCAAACGTAAAACAAGGAGATATCGTATACCTCAACACTAAATCAAAACAGGGCAAAAGCCGAATAAAGAACACAGGACCCTTTAAAGTACTAGAAGTGTCCGATACTTATATAGCTAAAATAGAAGATCTAAAAAATAAAAAATTAAGAGAAGCACATGTAGATAACCTAGTGAAAACCAAAATGAAAAACCCAACTTCAAACGAACTTAACGAAGAAGGAAGTAATGTACTATTCGAATGCACCACACTACCTGTAGATAACATAGAAAAAACCAAAATGAAAAACCCAACTCCAAATGAGTTTAATGAGAAAAGAATAACCGTCCTATTTAAACGCACTACGCTACCTGTCGATAAATCTAAAACAGATTATATTCTACACCTAGTTTACGACAAATTTAACCCCAGAGACGAAAAACCAAGATACTACAACGGATTCGCAAAGTTAATAGCAAAGGACACACCCAATTTCGAATACATATTAAATAAAGCTAAAAGAACTAATAACCTCGTAGAGGGCCTATACAAACTCACGCGAGGCAGAACATTTGGACACACAATAAATCTTGTCTGCAATCAACAAAACTGCCTTGACAAACTTGCCAAATTTCTAAAAGAATTTGAAAATTCACCAACCGAATTAATAATACTAATGCCCCCTATAGCACAAGGACTTTTTAATAGAACAAAAGAAGAGGTCCTGGAAGTATTTAAACGACATGGGCCTACAGAGCACAAATACATCATGCACTCAAATTCCGAAATACAAACGAATTATTTATTTATTAATTAATTATAAATAAATATATTAAAATACAATAAACTACTAAGAAGTCCTGACTGTTGCAGGATCATTACTGCAATTAACACCTGCGATATTAATTAATGCCGAATTAATAAAATCACTGACATAACATTCGCTAAACTAAACACGCTTAGTGGTTCAATCCTAGAACCTGATCACCTATTAGCAGAATTACAAGCAATAAAGAACATGTTGATACAACCAAACATATCAAACTGCCTTACGATATTACATCAGAGAACATGTAACAATATGAAACTATTAGCAAAGTCAAAGCATACACTAATAAAAACCTAATCGTTTTTGTAATAAATATACCACTAGTAAACCCTAATATATTTACGTATTATAAACTATATCCAATCCCCATACCCTATAACAATAAATTCCAAATGATTATTCCCAGAACCCAATACACCATTGTGAATGAGTATAAACATGTAGATTTTAATGCACCCTGCAAAGAAATATATAACAATCAATTCCTATGCAAGCTTAGCGAACAACTCAACATCAAAGACACCACCTGTGAGATAGAACTAATTCAAAACCAGCCAACCAGCAAATGTCAACCCTTAGTGATTCCTCTAACGGGCATCAAGATCCAGAATGTCGAATTCAACACCTGGATGTTAATCACAAATGACGAAACCAGTGGCACCTCAACATTCAGCAGCCAGCGTGACATACGTCTACAAGGAACGTATATAATACACCTTGCACGAGATTGTCAATTTTTTGTTTCAGATAATACTCTTCAATACATGGATATAGAAGAGAAAGTCGAAGCTTGGAACACCATTTCCCTGCCGAAAATACCAGAGATCCAAAACAAACACCTAAACATCTCTAACGTGACCAACCTAAAACACCTGGACCTGGGCAACGTAGACAAGCTACAGACCACCCTAGCCCTACTACCTGAAGACTTCGATGACAGAAAAATCCCAGACTATGTGCACATAATTAATTATACATTATTACCCATATTATTCATAATAATTACTATTGTAGTATATAAGATAATCAAATATTTTAGAAAAATAAAAATAATAAAAAATGAAAATGCACAAGAAATAGATAGCAAAAATATTGAAGAGTTGCAAAAACCTTTTGCTACATTTAAAGCATAAGATTTTATCTTATAGGGGAGGTGTTATGGCACACATTCCATACAACACAAAACTAACAGTGTCTCTTCAGTATCTTTGCTGACCAAGCACTCTAGAGATAGTAAAATAGTATATAAGTAATGTATTAGTCTTAATCTAATTAGTTCAAGTTTATGTATAATCTGCATCGTGCAGATAGTAATTAGCTGGCTCACCATTTGAGTTCATGTATAAACTGCATCGCGCAGTTAGTAATTAAATCAAATAAATATTAATTAAGTAAAATAAAATAAATTGTTTTTTTTATTAAAGTATAAATTATTCAAACTTTAATTATATACACGCCAAATTTTTTATTTGGGTATGATTTTTTAAGAAAAATTATCCTAGGCTAATCATATAAAAAATATAAAGACAAAATGTAGCACTGTCATAAACGTTATGAAAGTTATATCATGCAATAATTGTGGATGTGACCAGAAAACACTAATGCATATTTTTCAAACTCTGATCCGCTCTAGAATAGACTACGGTGGAATTATATATTAAATTGCAAATAAAACCATTCTCAAACTCATTGACAGCATTTATAATGCTGGTTTAAGATAGCCACTGGTGCATTTAGAACGTCTCCTGTAAAGAGCCTATATGCCATAAGTAAAGAACCACCGCCTTCACTTAGACGAGACCAACTATCTCTAAATTATTATGCATCAGTCATTTTGAATCCCACAGACAATAATTTCAGAATTACAATAGCTCTACAATATGTTTTACTATACCATAGAAACTCAAAACTAAAAAAAACCGCTTCTAATCAGATTAAAAAATCTCAAGGACAAACATTTTTTATCTGACATAAGAATAATTCCAATATTATTTAATAGCATTGCACCACGGATCATAGGATTACCATCTAGAAACTTAACACTGGCAAAAATGGCTAAAAGTAATACTAATTCAACCATTTACAGGTCGGCAGTAAATAGTATTTTGGAAGATTACCAAAATTCCATTAAAAGTTATACAGATGGTACCAAATTACAGGATGAAACAGCTTGCGCTTATACAATTTAAGATACAATTGGAAAAAGTAAACTAGACACAATCAAAAATATAATAAATTGTTCATGGCAAAATGAATGGAGTAAAGAAAGTGATAATAAATTAAGGAAAGTAAAACCATTAATTTGAAAAACAAGAATTACCAGACGGAATAAATAGAAGGCTGGAAGTAGTAATATGTAGACTTATGATAGTTATACACAAATTATACTCATACCTACTTATTTAAAAAAAAACCACAACCAATATGTAAACAATGCAATAACCTACTAACGGTAAAGCATATTATTTTCCACTGCTCAAAATACTCGTCGCTCACACAAGAATATAATATACCTCAAGAATATAGGCAAATATATAAAAGCAAAGAAAATTTGAAAAACCTTATTGAGTTTATAAAAAAAACACACTTTATTTCTTTATTTTAAATATATTTATAAATTGTAAATTATAAATTACGAATTAAGTATTATAAAAAATTGTATATGTTTTTTTTAAGTGCTAATAACTTTTAAAAGTTGATGCACAAATAAATTAAATATTAAAAAAAAAAAAATTCTCTTGTAAACCGAAAATCATATAAAGTTTTAGCCGCTGTGATTTAAATAGAAGCTGTAACTCCTACCACGGACGGTGTGATGAGACAATTGTCAGACCTCTGAAGGATCGAAACAGAAACCGTGGTAATCCAAGAAGAACATGAGGTGGTCCGATAGCCTTTTAACAAAGAAAGTAACTCTGCTGCAAATAATCTGACAAAAGGTGAAATTGGGTAGCAAGAAGCCTAATGAGAAAACCACTGGCTATTCCTATGCTTTCTATCCAGAGCCATAACTAGGAGACCAATTGTATTAGGATAGATTGAGGACCGGCCATGTAAATATTTTATCAATACAGATGCCGCGCAATCTTTAATTGGACCGAAATTTATTCGACAGGAAGGATTTGTGAAAAGGGCATTGTACCAGAAACTCCTATAGTGTTGCTAGCAATAAAAGGAGATACAATGTCCATTTTCAGCAAATTCTAATACCTACAAACAATTTTTATCCGAAGCGTATAAAATTCCATTACGATATTCTAGAACACGCACAATCGACATTTAGGCGATATAGGATGACTAATGAACAACAACAAAAAAATCGTCTCAAAGGTATTTTGGATCAAAACTAGCAACTATCGTGCTACTTTCCCCAATAGCCCGTCTAGAATTTTTTTTGTAAATCCAATTAAGACACACACGGTCAATCTCAGTCAAACCGAGTAATAGAATTTAGTTCTCCGAATTAATAATAAAATTTTTGAGAGTTGTGCATATCAATCATTAAAAGAGATGTAGGCATTACTAACATCTACCACAAAAGTTATTTCATCAAGTGATACGCCGTAGCGAAATCAATTTTTGTTTGCCAAAGTATACATTTTAGCATACAATGCATCCTGACCCACACATTGCATGAGAGACATAGACGGTCCGCAATATTTATAAGAAACAATATCAAATATTACAAGTCAAAATCTTACTGCAATAAAGAAATCCAATAAAGTTGTTGAAGACAGCAAAAGTTCGATAACTATATCTGCTGAGAATGAATTATATACGAGTACATTAGGCAATATGCAGAGTGAAAACTATATACATTATGTTCCATTATTGGGACGCTGATTTATAGCGTTCGGCGACTATAATGCAAAACCTATACATTAAGGCTCACGGATTATAGCATTATTTAGTATAAGTATGTCTAATAACTTTAATAATATAATAAACTTTTATGCTACACCTGCAATCTTTTTGGAAAGTGACAAAAAGACTAAACCGACAGGTTCTTTCACAATACGATAAAGAAAAGGTACGACAAAAACAAATTATGAATGCATAAATGTATATTTAAACCAATATAGCCTTATAAGTGACAATTATAGGTAACATCAGCTAATTAAAACATTAAAGTGTCTAAAACATTACACATGATTGTACATGCACTGTGGTATATAACAAACGAGTGTGATAGTGAGTTAAAATATTTACAAAGTAAAAAAATATAATAAATATACCTTAGACAAATTACTAATTGTAATGCACATTTATCCAATATTAGCAATTCAACCTCTTTATATTTTGAAACAATATTGTGATAAGATTTAAAAAATAAAACCAAACCGAATACTAAAACAATTAAATTTTAAAAGATCATGGAATGTATGTGGTTGGTACGATCACAAAATTTATGTTATCCGCTGCTTTTCCAATTTTGTGTTAAAAAAGCCATTGATTGATAGTTCAGGAGTTTCCCCGAAAGCTGGTTGGAAGTAATAGGAAATCTTTACAAGAAAACTTTACCTAAACCTGGACTAGGTTTAGGGTCGGGTCGGTGATGTTGTCTAGATTAGATGGAGTCTACAATTTCATAAGAGATAATAAAATACTGTATAAATAACATGTTAATCTTAATGAAGCCAGTCCATGTATGTCCATCTGATGCTTTAAATTGGAATAATAAAGAAAGGGTTTTTGCATTATCTGTAAAATTGAGCGCAAAGGTTCTAGAATTTTTACATATTGTTTTGAGTCGAACAGAATTAAAAGAGTATGAAAAAATTATGATAGAATTACTTAACAAATAGAATTATCGTAGACCTGCAGAGTTATTGAAAGAAAAGTTTAATTTTAATTCTTGTAAACAAAACCATGGAGAGTCTGTTTTATCAGAAAGAGAAGCAGAATTAGCTAGAAAAACAATTAATATCAGATTTGAGCAAAGTAAACGACATTGATACTATTAATGGAATTACAGCATAAAATTTTAAACCGATTTATATTGAGCTTACGATACAGCTATTCGCAGCCAGATTTGTTGATTACAAAAATCCAAAAACATTGGTCGAAGCCTTAGCTTTAGCAAAACATATTGAATTAAGAGAGGGCCAAAGTACTTTAACCTTACGTAACAGATGTGTACAAGACAGCGTAATTTTGATAGATTTAATAATGTTGAAAACGAAGACACAAGCTCTGAACAGTTTAGTGTAGCATTAGACGAACTAAATGATAGTTTAAAAATAAGTAAAATCGATAGAGATGACGAAAATACATCGATAGAATTAAACAGTGACAGAACAGATGTAGTCCATAGAAAGGGTACAACCGAATTAGTTACCGAAGAAAATAATTTACAAGCAAATAATAAAATTAAACTAGAATTTGAACAAGATAACATTATTATCTCGTAAGTAGAAACATGTTGGGATATTAATGGCATAAATTAGGATAGGATAGAAGTAGATAAACTATGTGAGAATATACACAAAAGTATAACTGATAAAGAGTTAGAAGAAATAGATTCTAACCGCGAGGACACTATGAACGGAATAATTATTAATGAAAAGAGAATCGAAGAAAATGTAAAAGGTGTAAAAGAATCTGTAATAGATTAAATAGTTGCGAAGACTATTAGCTTAAGCCTAAAAGAAAGGAAACAAGTTAAAAGAGAATGTATATGTTTGATTCTAAGAAAAGGAAGGTATAATTTGCAGAGTAAATTGATTGATTTAATAATGATTAATAATTTTAAAAAATTAATTCTAGGAATTTTCGCACATAATAAGTTAAGCATTTATTTCATGATTCTAATTAAGACGATGTTCAAGGAAACAATAGAAGTAAGTGTTAATCAGATTAATTTGCTGTTAGACAATAGAGAATAATAGATAGTATTTTAACTTGAAATATCGGATAAGTTTGACCGATAATTGAACTAAATTTGCATAGATTAAGAAAATTTAAATGTTAAAATAGATCATAAGTATAATTTTATAAGGTAACAATAAGAAATTTGGAAATAAGAAGGATAGTTTTTACAGTAAACATGTTCTATAGTGTAAAGATAGTTTTGTTTAAGATTTACATATTTGAGCTATTAAAATGATTTTTTTCTGAATAGAAAGTATTGTAGCACTGTTGTTCGAGACGTATGATTTAAGAAAGATTTGATATGAGGGCTACATAGAAATTGAAGAGAATACAAACGATTTGCTATGAGTTATTTATTGACTATGAGATATTTGAATACTGAAATAATGATAAAAATGAAGGACATAGAACTATTGAGTCATCGCCAAAATTGGAAAACGGTATGAACGAGTTAAAGGAAACTAATAATTTGAATAAAAAAAGTTATGAAGTACCAAAAAGTGTACATGAGCTACGGATAAGTAGATATTTATTGAATATGTAATAATCATTAGTTGCTAATCGACGTTGATGAAATAAAGAACACTCAAACTAAAATAAAGTAAAACGATTTAAAAATTAATAAAGTATACGTTCATTAAAACAAACATTAACATAATGAGTACTGACACAAGTAAAAGTAGACATTTTTCAAGCACTCCAGTATTATATTATGATACAGTAAGATAAAGGGTTAACAGATCATTACCCTAATAGGGTTTAATATTAAATTAAAATTTTGATTTTTAGAAATTTGAAACAAAAAAGTAAATAATGGGATAAAGTTTAAAGAAAATTTGAGATTTAAATAGAACGGAAGAACAGCGATATTAAAGGGTTAAGAAACATAATAAATGAACAGCACAATTTGAACAATGTGTAGGAGTATAGATTTGTTACAGACATAAATTAGTTAAGGTATATTTGAAAAAGGGATTATTTTATCGTCAAAGTAGTTGTTAAATGGGACTTATATTGTACTTTAATATTTTACGAGAAAAATACACATAACAAGAAAAAACATAAGTCAAGAAAATAAACACAAAATTAAGGTGTAAAGTTATTTAAAAACAGATGTATTGAATTTTGAGTCAAAAAGGTAATAGTAGAAATAAAGTTTAAAATAGAAATTGAAATATGAAAGAAAAAGTACATTTTAAATATTGTCATTTAATGGGTTAATAGAAAGATTTAAGGTAATATATAAAGAGATAAGTAAACTATGTTTATAATGAGATCTGTAATGAAAATTTAAGAACTATGTAAAAGTTATGCCGTATTGAAATAATAGTAAAAGAAGGAACACTATCATAGAAATATCATATTTCTTTTGCACTTGAGTATATAAGTGAGCATAAATAAGATTCTTAACATTGGGTTTAAGAGTAGTTATTAAAAAGGTCTGTGGAACAGTTTCTAGTAGAAACAAGAATAAACAAACTAGAACAATAGTTACAGATGTACGAAACATGAGTAACAATACTTTTAACGAAGTAAACCCTTATAATGAAAGATTGAAATGGATTATTTCTTTTATGTTTTAATTAAGATATACTGGTTAATTTTGGAACACACATTTTGCTCCTTTAAGCAGCAAAATTTTGCCGAATTTATTTATATTTGCGCAACCAGGGACCTCTTTCACCAACTAGATTACAGCTGGTCACAATCCCTTCTCATTTTGCTGGCCTATATAAGTGACTGCGCTGTTATCAGTGCTTACTACTTTGCTACTTTGTTACTATTGCAGTTTTTAATCCGAACCCTTTTGGTGCTTAAGTGTTTCAACATTATAACGATTAACATCTCTGACTAGCAAGTACCGCTCAAAAGTTATTACAACCACGGAGGTTCTTGAGTGTTATGATTGTTGTTATATTTTAGTGTTAATCATCATTATTGTTATTAAAACTTGTGATTTATATTTGATTTAATAAACAAGTGAATTGTTATTTTTAAATTATTTGAAGATCTTTAATTCTTGTGCTTGCACCTCAAGAATTTGCAACCTAAGCGTTGAGAAGAGAAGACACGGGATGAATACAGATTTCTAAGATGACTTAATTGAAGATTTTATATTACAAATATTGAATAAATTAAAATTGGTTTTCTGTTTCAAGATTGTTTTAAAAACTTTAATAAAGAAAGACGGAGATATAATATAATATGAAGAAATTTTATTTTGTGTCGAACACATGTATTACTACATGCGAACATAAAAAGTTGTTTTAATTTAAAGTAACATTATGTTTACCTTGATCATATTATTTGAGTAAAGAATCTATAAGGTTAGGATTTTGTTGTTTAAAAATAATAAATAGATTTAGGAATAAATTTTGATATAACCATTTTAGAATAATGTTTTGATTTGAAAAATATATAATAAATTTGTTTATTGAAAAAACAAAAAACAGTAAATAAGGATAAGTTTACTAAAAATATTCGTTAATAAAAATATAAACTAAAATATTAAATATTAATTCTGAATTTACGAGAAATGTTAGATTTGTATGTTATTTTGTAGAATTAACAGTAGTTTCTAAGAGATGTAAAAATAATTTATTGCATAATTATTGCGAAGTTGGAAAACATATATACAACAATCAAAGAAAAGAAAAGAAATAAGAGGCAATTCGAAAGAGATTGATGATTTAGAAAAACACATTCCGTAAGATATTTACATGGTATGTTAAAAATATAATTAAAATTATTATGATTTAAGATATGCTATGAAATAAATTCCTAATTTTTAATAACTATAACTTCTTAGTAAATTTAATCAAAATATAAGTAAAAGAGCTTTATAAGAGCATAATTTGTGATCTAAATGGTACGAAATTATAGAAAAGAAAACAGAAAATGAATTTTTAATTCAGATAGTTACTTATGGGTACACGCTGCAACATTTTTCAAGATCCATGAAATGAAGGAAGAGACAAGTAGTTGATTTTCATATTGTGTAAGACTAAGGTAATAATTGTGAATACTTGAACGAGCCAATGATCGAACGAATGAGACTAACTACCAGAATGCAAGCCGATATGTAAATAAAGATTCCGATGAAATTATTGTAAATTGAAAGATGAAGAAAAACTGTGAAACCAATACAAAATGACAAAGTCTGTAATAATCCGAAAGGAATTAAGGGTCTAAGTAAAGTAACTTTTACTTAAGAAGAAAACATCATGTGTGTATTGAAGTACAAGTATTGTAAGCAAAACAAGAATTTACAACTGTAAAAACTATCAGTATTGTTAATACGACCTACGAAATATGAAACCAGAAGCTAAGCCATAAAGCAGTAGAACAAGGGCGCATTCGAAAACATCAACCGAGGCAGAGCGTATACGAAACGAAGAAAAGTATTCACTTATTTATCAATGTTTGTGGCATATTGAAATGAAACTATGAGAACGAAATCTACCTATATACAGCAGATAAAGAAGAATAATTTTAATAATCAACGACTATATATGAATGATTTATTGATTTAAATTTTATATTACATTTATTTTATTAAAGTTTTAATTATGAATGAATCTAAAGATACGGGAAAGGCAAGTAAAATTATAATCATTGGATTATTGATTTTAATTTAAAAACGGGGAGCAATGTAACAGTGCCATAGATTCATTAATTATTAATACATTATTACTAACTATTTAGGAACCAGTGTTAAGGTTCATATATAAACTAAAACGTAGATTTTTACTAACACATTACTTAGACTTAGTATTTCTTTATCTTGAGAGCCCTAAACGCATTTTATTATAATTAGATATATATTAGCCATTATTATAATCAAACTGGCGATATAGTATTTACATTAACTTTTAAAAGTAATAATAATTAACTAAACCTTTTTTTCAACGCAGTTTAAAATAATGTTTATATTAGAACCAAATACCAAAATTCAACCAAGTGCTGACGAAGCGATATTTGGATTTAGGATAAACATAGCTAGAATTCAAATGAAATCATATATTCGAACAAAAACTTTGTAAAGCTATATAAAGCTAGAAAAAAGGACAGTTTACATCGAGTCTTCTTGGTGAGCGCACGTATTTACAATAAACAAAACAATAAAATAAATAGTGATTTTTTTCTTTTGCAAATTATAATATTTTTTTTTCGTGATTTATTTTTATTTAAATTATAATTTATATTATTATTAAGTGTTATTAATAAGAAGTGAAGTAACTTCTATTTAATTATCACTGGTTAATTAACAATATGGATATGGAGGTTGAACCTCCCGATAAAAATCCGAACAATAAAAACAACTCTGTGACTAACAAAGCATTTCCTACAGATAAAACATCCAGTGATATAACAGAAAACTTAAATAACAATAATGACAATGTTAAAAAAATATTTAATAATTTATACAACACAGAAACAAAATATGACTCGTATAAAGTAATGATAGTGAAAAATAATAGTGATGGAAATACATTTTTTAGTTCTCTTAAATTAGCAGAAATAATATGTAAAATTAGCAATAAATCTAATATAATAGAAATTAAAAAAGTGGGAAGAAATAGAGTAATCGTTCAATGTGCTAATGCAGTACTAGCTAACGAAATTACCAAATCAACATTGCTGAAAAACAATGGGTATGAAGCGTTTATCCCATTTTACTGGTGCACAAAAGTTGCTATTATAAAAGGTGTTGATATTGAATATTCGGAAGATACAATTTTAAATAATATAGAGTGTCCACCTTTTAAAGTAACGAGAGTGCAAAGGTTAAATCGAAAACTAAGAGTTGACGGAGCTATTAAATATGAACCCAGTACAACAGTGAAATTATTCTTTGAAGGACTTGCTATTCCTGCTTATGTTTACATGTGGAGAGTGAGACGAGCATGTGAACCATTTGTACAACAGACGATACAATGTTATAATTGTTTTAAATTTGGACATGCAGCCACAAAATGTAGAGCAAAAGTAGCAAAATGTAAATTCTGCGGAAGTGAAGATCATTTACGTACTGCATGCACATCTCCTAATCCGACATGCATAAATTGTAAACTTAACCACGAGGCTACAGACAATGAATGTCCTGAAAAAAAAAGACAAATCAAGATAAAAGATCTCATGGCCCAACACAATCTCAGTTTTTATGAAGCAAAATTAGAATTAACAGAAAAAAATACAGACTATTTATACTCAGTAAGAACTCAAAACTCTTTTGAAGCTCTAAACTACAATGAGACTTTTCCCAATATCACTAATAAATACAATAGTATCAACATAATTCCAACATACAAACCAAACCCTTTAACCAGAAGAACTAATACCAGAGTGAATAAATCAAATACAGGTAACTCGTTACAAAGATCTTACAGTCAACCACAACCTACGACATCCACTAAAGAACCAATTCCAAAAAGAAGAAGAGAAGAAAAGAAACCTAACAATGAAGAAAGCGACACATACCTTAAGATAACTAATCAAGGAAAAAACAGAAAGCAAATCAACCAAGAGACACCTGATATTACAATGGAAAACAATGATAATGATACCTGCTATACATCAATATATAATAAAAATAATGATGACAAAATTAAAAATACAAACAAAGACCCAAATATTACATCCCAATCCCTTAGAAGCTACAAGAAACAAATATCTAGTGTACAATGGCCAAACTCGTAAGAAAACATCGATATATAAATTAAGTTTATTTTTTAAAAATCTATTCACATCACTAAACCTAATCGTTTAATAAATTTACTAAAATATTAAATCAACAATAATTATATAAACGGAGAGAAAATAAAATAAAATAAAATATATAAATAAATCTAACAACAAGACCAAGGACAGATATAAAAATCAATAATTAATTAAAACAGTTAAAATGATAAATTTTATTCAATGGAATTGCAGAGGAGTCAGATATATTAAAGAGGAACTACAACATATGTTACAGAAGCATAACATACATATATGCATACTATCAGAAACGTTTTTAACAAAAAATATCAATTTCAACATCAAAGGTTATTTTATTGAAAGAGAAGATAGGATACAGAATACAAACTATAATCCCCACGGGGGTGTTGCTATCTTGATTCATAAATCTATAAAATATAAACGAGTAATGCTAAATAACCCATTTAATTCGGTCGAAATAGTTGGAATAATTTTAACACATAACGAAACTGATGTAATATGTATTTTATCAATCTATGCTAAACCGAATCATAAACTATCTAATTCTAATTGGTCACAGATAAAACAACAAATAGATGTTCCTGTTATACTTGCTGGAGATTTTAACGCGACTAATCTTGCTTGGGATATAAATTGTCCAGGTAGTCAGTATGAAGGTAACGAATTGTTAGATTTCATAGAAAACGAAAATCTAAATATTATCAACGATGATAAACCAACTAGAGTAAGCAATCTCAGTACAAGGGACAGTATATTGGATCTCACATTGGTATCAATGACGTTAACACAACAAATTACTTCGTGGCAAGTTCTTGCAGATAGCTTAGGTAGTGATCACTACCCAATTTTTTTCTGTTTGAATGACTATAATAAAGACCGTTACCGTACATCTGAATATTTAACGAGGAGAAATTTCCGAAAAGCAGATTGGGAGAAATATAGCCTTGAAATAGAAAGCAGAATTTCAAACCTTAGCACAAATGGAATCACAAGTAATCCCCAAGATGTTGAAAACAAATACAACCAATTTAGAGATGTTATTAATAATTCGGCAGACATACATATCCCATCTACCAGATTGTATAATATAACTCCTAATAAAATAAAACCGTCTTGGTGGGACACTGAGTGCAATAAAATGATAGCTCAAAGAAAATTAGCACTAACTATTTTTAATAAAAACATGACAATGGCGAATTATTTAAATTATAAAAAACATCAAGCTAAAACCAGACGATATTTTAGAGCCAGAAAAAAAATAGAATGGCAAAATTTCTGCGAGAATTTAAACCCAAACACAACAACCAACATTGTCTGGAATAATATAAGAAAAATTAACAATAAAAGCTATAGTACTAAGAGGATAAGTGATAATGAAAATTTAATAGAAGAATTCATTAAAAAAAAATTTCCACAGAACAACAATTTAAATATTACTACCACCACCATCGTAAAAGATAATTTTCTAGATAATAACATAAATAAAAATGAAGTAAAATTCGCGTTAAATCATAATAAAAACAGTAGCACAGGATTTGATAGAATAAATTACAAAATGATACAAAACTTACCTGACAATGCAATAAATCATCTTACACAAATATACAATCTGTCATTAAACACTGCTGATATACCATTAGACTGGAAAAAACATATCGTTGTTCCTATATTAAAAACAGGAAAAGATCCAAACAAAGAAGAATCATTCAGACCAATTACTTTACTATCATGTATGGGCAAAACTATGGAATCCATCATCAAAAACAGACTGGAGTGGTATCTCGAACATCATAAAAGATTACCTGAGTTACAATTTGCGTTTAGAAAAACAAGAAGTACACAGCATAACTTAAACATATTGAATATCGATATTCAAAGAACATACAGTAAAAATCATTATATGATAGCTGCTTTCATTGACATTGAAGCTGCTTATGACAATGTTAATCTAAAAATATTAAAAGAAAAAGTAGAAAACATAGGTATATCTTCCAAAATATCCAACTGGATTATAAACTACTTCCAAAATAGAGAAATAACAGTTAGATACAATAATAAGTTAACTGGTCCTATACTATGTAATCACGGAATTCCACAAGGCTCAATATTATCTCCCTTATTATTCAACATATACACAGAAAAGTTAACAACATTATCAGATAACAACACAACAGTACTGATGTATGCAGATGACATGGTTATTTATAGTATGGGTCATACACAAGATATAGCTCAAAACAGATTACAATCGAAATTAAGAAAACTAGATATTTTATTAAAGGAAATCAAATTAAATATATCGTCAGAAAAAAGTAAAATAGTTATATTTACAAGGCATAGAATAAACTGCAGTCCAAAAATAACCATCAGAAATAAAAATATAACTGTTACTTCAAATACCAAATTTCTGGGTATATTCTTTGATACGAAAAGCACTTGGGCGAAAGAAATTGCACATATTATTAACAAATGTCAAAAAGGCTTAAATTTGATGCGATGTATAGCAGGATACAAATGGGGCGCACACCCAACAACCTTAATAAAAATATATAAAGCTATTGTTAGACCGCATATTGACTATTCTAGTATTATGATCTGCACCGCAAATAACTCAAGATTAAAAAAAATTGAAATTATACAAAACAAATGTTTAAGAATAATATTAGGTGCAATGGTTTCAACACCAATCCAAATCCTCAACTATCAAACTAATATTCCTCCGGTAAATATCAGAATACAACAAATATCAGACAGTTTCTTTTGTAAAAACAGACATAACTCATGTGGCCCCTTAAATACAAGATTATCTAAACTATATGTTCTTTATAATAAACCATATTGGACAACTCATAAAAAACCGGCACTTTTAACTAGTTTTGATAGATATAATAACTTGAACTTAGAGGTACACAACATTATACCTTTTTTCAAATTTCCATTAGAAATAAGCATGACAACAATACATACAGAAATAAATTTGTTCAAGAAGAATGACAGTAAGGAAATAACTTATCAAAAATATATGGAATATATAACAAAAGATGATATAAACTGGAGTATATGGTTTACCGATGGTTCATTCGAAAAAAACTCTAAAACTGGAGGAATTGGCATTTTCAATTATAATACAGATCAACAGTACAAATACAAACTTAACAACATCACAAATTCTTATAATACAGAAATAACAGCAATTATGAAATTACTAGAAATAATACAAAAAACTGACAATAAAAATATATTAATCTTCACAGATTCTCGTAGTGTTTGTGTATCTTTAAATAACAATAAATTCAAAAACAATAATAATAACAAAATATGTTCAATTAAAGAATATCTTTTAAAAATGGAAAAAAATGATATCAATGTTAAACTTATTTGGATTCCTGGACATGTAGGCATAAAAGGAAACGAAATGGCTGACAAACTGGCCAAAGAAGCTTGTGTAGATGGGGAAATAATCGAAATAAATTGGTCAATAAATGATTCCAAAAAAATAATTAAAGAAAATTGTATGGCAGAATGGCAGAATATATATAATGAGAAAAGTCAAAGTACTGGAAAATTTTTTTTTGCAGCGAATCAAAAAATTCCAACAACCACATGGTTTAATAAAAATCATTCACGGAGATATATTTCAACAAATTGTCGAATGAAATCTGGGCATTCTAGATGTCCAGCTCATCTATACAAAATAAATATAAAAGACACACCAAATTGTAGATGTGGAGAAGAAGGGTCTTTGGACCATATAATTCTAGGGTGTCATCTTTTAACATCAAAAATTGATAAACTTTTAAATGATTTATGTAATGTAACACAGTTCCCAGTCAATATGTCCTGTTTAATGACAAGTGAAGAAACGGCGGAAATATTAACAAACTTTGTGATAGAAAATAATATAGAAGTGTAATTTAAGTTAAAATATTTTATTTAGTATGTATTTAATTTTAAGTTTAATTTTTTAAAAGAATCAATTTGTTTTGTATTTATTAGAACAATTATAATTTATATGTAAATTTTTATATAATTTTACAAATAAAAGCAATGGCAAGAAGGCTGAATAAGCCAAAGCCTAAATAAATAAAAAAAAAAAAAAATAGAAAAAAGGATGATTCTTGGTCAGTCAATCCAGACACAGTCGGTCAGTCAATCAAGACCTAGTCAAATAGTGAGTTGAGCCCCGGAAGTTAAAAGTCCACGTCAAAAAATAGTCAATCAGTTGCCTTGATATACGAATTGTAAAGTTACTATAAAATTATTAAAGAATATTGTCTATTATCCAATAAAGTAAAGAAATGTATTAAATAGTTAAATGCCCAATAAAGAATAATAAGTGTTAATGTATACATTTTAATTATAAAGTCTTCAGAATTTTCGGTCGCGTCGCGTTAAGATAAAGTGTTAATTCGTTGCAGAGATAGCAGAGCCTGCAGAGGACAAAAAGTAAATAAACCTAATACATATTTATAATTTTATTAGATTAATTTAGTAAGTCCTGGTAGTATATATAACCTCCACAATAAAGTGGGTTATCTGACTCAAGGTGATACAGTTCACAATAAAGGACACTTCGCAAGAGAGGATTGTGTATCGCTCTGTTAAAATAGGTAAACTACCACCATATAAGGGGTAGGGTTACACTGTAATATGGTTGAGGAATATAGAAAGATATTTGAAAGCAGAAAAAGTGTGAAAAACCTTATTGACTTTATTAATAAAAGTATTTTTTTCGTTTTAAAATACCCATACTTGTGTCTGTAATTTGTAAATTATGTATTTTATATGTAATAAAATATTTTTTTGTTAATCTGTGCTAAAAGTTTATGCATTCAAATATTTAAGGAACATTTTAAAATAAAATAATGTGTACATTGCTATAAAGTAAAAACTCCCTAAACTTTATTAATATATATAAAAAGTAGAGTTTGACTCACTGCCTTTATACAGAATAATTACAAATGAATATACTCCGCAAATAGTTACGTTCATTTTATTGAAGTCTTAGAAAACTACTTTGTAAAATTCGTACTAATTTTAGTTCTCAACCATCTCACATTTTAGTAAAATAATAAAATGATTTAATAAATTACTTAATCACAGTAGCGTAAAATGTCTAAAGTTATCTTAAGCTTTTAGTAATTTATATTGTTGAACATAATTGAATTAATCGGTAAATTATAAAATTCATGTCGTTATAAATATTAGCAAAGAAAACTGCATAGACCCTAAACTAAACTTTTCATTCTAAATTTCAAGGTAATTTATATTGTACATTAAATTACTAACTAAACTTACAAGCTATAAATTAATTGTGGGTTAGAAAATCTATTTCCACTAAGTATAAAATATAAAACACATTTCAATTGTTGATTGAAATTGATGTTAATAAATATGTATTGTTATTGTTTATTGAATACCTAGAACATAAAATTCAGGTATGATAATATAATTTAAGTTATGCGATGTAATTATTAAAATATGTATGTAAATTAGCAAAATAAACTTTAAATTTCAGACGCAACACATGAGGTTATTTAAAATTTACAATTCCTAATAAAACTAAAGACATAATATAATTGAAGTCTTATAAAACGACATTTCTAGTTAAAATAAAAAAAAAATTGCAAAAACTATGATTTAAATTTGTTGTATTGGGGTCAACAGACGGAAAAACATATGTGATATTCATAACCTTTATTGAGACACCGGACGGAAGGGTTTTTGAGATCTCAGATAAAATAAAACCCAGCAACTTCTTACGTGTTTACGAAAATCAAAAGTTCTCTTAAAAAAACATATTAAACTCGCAGTATAAATCCCTGAAATGAAGGTGAAGATTTACAATTTTGTGAAACATATTTTAAAGAGACTACAGAAAAGACAATGTTTGCACACATGAACACTAATAGCAATGAGTCAGCAGGAAAAAATATAAAACAAACTGCTAAAAGGTTTTTAATAGAAAAATTTTCAAATAAAACAGCTAATGCTGAGCAGTGGATAACTGAATTTGAGAGTGAATGTGGAAGATTTATGATTCTACAGGATAAAGTACCTAGATTTCTATAGAATGTTGATAAAATTGACGGTGAATTCCGAGTGGGCTGTATGGAAAAACAACTTTTGTGAATTATATGGAAATAAAGGTTGGTCACAAGTAAAACATTTATTTCTATTTAAAATTTCTAGCTGGATCATTACTGGATTATGCCACAAAAAAGGAGAGACTCCTATTAGAGATCAACAGGTATATTGACACCTAAACAATGATAAATCTTATTGTAATGGGATTGCCGGACCATGTAATGGATAGAAATGAGCTAGAAACTGTAAAATTAACCGCAGGCCTCTACAATAAAATTGGAAAACATGAATATGCAGGTAACAAAAACAATTTCAGCAAGATTTCAAAAGTGCTTATATTTTTTTTTTTATATTTATTTACTTATTTGCCTTGACTTTTTTTCGTCATAGCCACCATCAAACTTTTTTTATACATCTAATTAATTTTAAACATATAATTTATAATTCAATTTTATATTATTCAGTAATTAAAATAAAATGCTTATAATTGTATAGGAAAGTTCGATAAAATTAAACTATGTAAAATTTGTGAAACTTTAAACAATGGTATTTGGCTCCATCCTGAAGAATAGTGCTGGTACAAACAGACAGAAGAATACCGTCATAATGAAAAATGTAAAGAAACCGTAAACAATTCTGTGGTAGATGTTAAACTCAAGTATAACGATTAAAAAAACGAATAATAGCACCATTCATTAAAATCGAACTATTATTAGATGCACAATTAGAAACATTTGTCATATATGATTAGGGCTCAACCGTTTCTATAATTAACTCTAAATTAATAAAACTGAAAGGAGAAAGAGAGAATGATTCGAAAAGCGATAAAATAAAAAATGAACAATTATTGATGTTAAAAAGACAATTAGTTTGACAACTATTAATATGAAGAAACTAGTTGGAGAAGGTTTTAAATACGATTTTCTAATTGGACTGGATATCATAAAACAATTTATATTGATTTAAGATGAAAATATGAAAATCACTTAAGTAAGAGAAGAAATAAAAATAGAAGAACAAATAGATCCTATAAAAGTGGATGACAATGAAAACAACACTTCTAAGGAGGTAAAAAATGAAATAAACCGATGTAAAACTGTATAAGGTCATAGAAAAAAGATTTTAAAAAAATATGAGTAATTCATATACTCAACAAAAAGTCAGAAATACGCAAACACTAATAAACACTTATAAATGAACCTTTGCAAACGACAAATATGACATTGGCACTGTCAGAGAACACGAAGCACGTAATGATCTACTCGTGGACAAATATTGTATTTAAAAGACTTTAAGATGTTCAGCTATTAGACACAAATCTTATACAAGAATCTTATAGTCCATTTGCAGCACCGGTGACTTTAGCTTTTAATAAAGCAACAACCAAAAATCAAGATTATGTATAGATTTAGGAAATCTAAATAAAATAGCGGTACCTTAGGCTCAACCATTTCCATTGATCAAAGACGTAGTGATTAAGACAAGAAACTTAACATACTTTATAAACCTAGAGATCTTTTTAACCGTCTGTTCAATCCTGCTTAGAATTTAAGATATAAAGTAAACTGCTTTTGTAACGTAGGAACGGCTTTGTCAATAGACATGTTCACTGTAGGTTTAAAAACATCACCAGCAATTTTTCAAAGGATACTATGTAACATTTTAAGATAGTATAAGCCTAATGATTTCGCAATTACCTACAAAGATGATATCTTAATAATTTTCTAAGACTACGAGTTAGATACGACACTGTGTGTAGTAAATCAAGATCCCCACGCCTAGAGGTGTTTGATGCCAGTCTATTATAGACCCTTAACTTGCAAGGTTTAAGTAGAGTTCCACATATGTATGTGTACACAGAAGCTAAAATATCAATGAGTTGACACCCATAAACACATACCACTACGATTCACAATATAAACGGGTACTTAAGCGATGAGAGAGTCAGATGTATATACGACAGCACAGCAATAATCATAATTTGAGAGCCTCTGCACGCCAAAACAAGTAAGCAAGTAAGTAAATCAGTTATAACAGATGCAGTACGGAAAAAAAGCCGTCCATAACCTGCGATAGTAAAATTTTTTTAATAACATAAAATTTGACATACCTGATTTCAAAAATTTATAGTTTTTTGTTAAACAGTTTATTTAGCTTTTCGGAAATTTTACCAATATAGTATTTCCGTTTATATCTTCTTGATCAGTCTGCTAATTTAATTCATTTTTAGATAATATTTCCATGGCATCCATTAATAATAGGTTAACGTATATAAAAATGTTTTTCATTACAGTAGAGAGTAAATAATGAATGCTTGACTAAATTGAAATCCACTTGAAAATATTGAATAATCAATTAAATTTACCTCAAAACCCTAAAAATATATATGTTAATCACTAAGGCTCTTCACCACTATGCCGTCCTCATAACTCTTGTTAATTTTTACAATTTTGTCATTATTATTAACTATGTTTGACAGCATGTCACCACTTTGTACCAAATTTTCTAAATAGCCTCCTAAGAAAATATAGAATAACATATTCGGAGTGCAAGTATAATATATAGTTTACAAGGGTAGGATAGGATCTCAAGATCTGAGCATAAATATGGCGACTATGACTATTTTTGCCCAAATAAATATTTTATTAGTGTACTATAACCACGGTATAGCATATGAAGAGTTCTCATTCCGATAAATTAATTGTGCTTTGGTGTTAGAATAAGGACTCCTAATATAACTACGATGAACATATATTTTTAGAACAAATTATAGACAATTTACTAATTGTACTATCTGCTATAAACATAAAAAAATTGTGGTTATCTTATTTAATCTTATCTATTAAGAATCATCTCTCATGTTTTGCACGTAAATCTATATGTTATGTTTTAAATATGCTTACTTGCTGTTGTCATAGTAATTTAGAAATTGTTGTGTATACCAATTAATATATAAAGTGATGAAAGTAATGTAAGTAACAATGCGTATGTAGTTTTTGGAATATGTAGTTTTTAAGCAGTACAGGTTCTGGGCTATTTTGCATGTAATTAAAATAAGAATAAGATAAGGAATAAGTTTTAAGTATTTGTTAGAAAGCTCCTTTTTACGATTTTATTCTTAATTACATTTAAGACCAGTATTTCTATATTTCTTTCAAGTGCATTCATAAGTAATATGTTTTATATATAACAACAATCTAACGTTAATTACTTATAATTAATTGCAAATCAGAATAACCCTCTCAGTCGCTCCCGTATTTATTTCAGAACTTGCACTTTTTATTCATTTATGTTCATTTATAACTTACGTCCTATCGTCATTTAATTTCTGTTAGTAATGAATGCTACAGTGCATTCTGCGCAGTATCACTGAAATAGACATGATTTTGGATGATTTATCAGTTGTAGTAAATGAACTACATTTAGTTCGAGGTGTTCTAGCCAAAGACTCGAAACCGCAATTATTCTGTTTGTTATTTTTTTTAGATAAAAATATGTTTTCTGTTACTGCTCTTTTAGTATTCATTACTAAAAAATATTTTAAAGTTTGTAGTTTATTGTGATAATATATTCAGTCATAATTTTTATAAAAAATGGTTTTAGTAACCGTTACCAGCAACTACTTCTTTCGGTACTAAGTTTTAAATAAAAACAATTTGAATGTTCTCGTTTACGGTTAGGTTT
Source organism: Panorpa germanica (assembly GCA_963678705.1). Taxonomy (NCBI): domain Eukaryota; kingdom Metazoa; phylum Arthropoda; class Insecta; order Mecoptera; family Panorpidae; genus Panorpa; species Panorpa germanica. The sequence goes on along the minus strand of OY783216.1, from coordinate 15,830,473 downwards.
ACCGTTTTCAGTCCTTGATTTCAACAAAGACTTGATTTTCCTAATTATGATAGTTCGTGTTAGTGTGTAGCGCATATGATATCAAGTTTTTATTATGTATTACTAGCTTAGGAGAAATAGTTTGTGCATAGAATAAAGAACGGAAATTATAGTTTATATTTTGCTGGCTAAGAAAAGATAGCAATCATCGTGCAAGACGAAAATGTTTTCCATGCAGTCAGGTGGATAATAAAATGGTTTAATATTTCAAACATACAGTATACGCCACCACGTCTCAAGTAGATAGTAGATAGTAGATAAGTAGTAGAAATCGTTTTTACTTGTGGTTTGTAAAGCCACGAAGACCAATATAGTCTTGAAATATCATGCTGAAAACCTTAAGGCCTTAAAGAAGAGAACTATGAACGAGAACTGCTATTTAAAAGTAACAAAATTTAAAAACACATTTATTTCACAACAAAATACAATGAACTTTAAAACTCTCACTAAATTATGTGTATATTGGATATAAGTGCATAGAGAATGAATGTTTAGATAGTAGATTTAATTTGATTGCGTATAAACAGTTTTATTTGCTATCGGCTTGGTCAGAATTGTGATTTTACATGTTTTTGACGTGGCAAATAATCTTTTATTGATTGCTCCAATCTAAGATCAGCATATATAGAGAAATATGGTATGTCGTAAAATCAGGTATTATTGGTACAAACAGGACAGTGGGTGGATATATTTTCTGTGACGTATTTTTCTTTATGCATAAATTGAAAATATTTTTTATTTTGTTTGTATGAAACTTATTTTATTAAAATTGAACGAGTTTAATATTAAAAATGAAATATAAATTTGACATGAAATAATGCCACACACAAAAGACAGTTGTCTCTTAAGACGGGGGTAACATCTAGTTTTTTTATAAATTACTTATTTCTTCAATTATATGTATATGTATATATACAAAGGATAAATAGGATATGATAAAAAGTAAATAAATTATTTATATTATACAGGATGAACATTTAATCTCTAAAATCATTGTGAATTATATGGTGAATCCATATCATATTATCAGGGTGAACAAATAATCAATAAATGTTCGAATAAGCCGACAGAGAATGTAAGTTAAGAATATTAACTAACTAGTACATAAAAATATATGAGCTTATATACTAATTATTTTATTAGATTAGGATAATATAAGTTATTATTGTTAAGAAGTAAATTATATAACGGATAATGTGGATTTGCGTCCCATTAGCCAGTACATTTTCTTATATCTTATTCCCAGTTCATCTCTCTTTTTCTTAACGTGAGCCTTCCAACGAAGTTTGGCATCTAAAGTCATTCCTAGATACTTTGCTGTATTCGCATACGAAATAGCTTTGTCATTTAATAGTACCGGAATGTATATAGTCCTTCTGTTGGTGAAATTAACATGCACCGATTTCGTTTCGTTTAATGCAATCCTCCATTTCGTTGACTATGCACTTACTTTGTTTAGGGCTTCTGGCATATTATCAGGTATTGCCATTATAGCCGTATCATCTGCAAACGTTGCCATTATAGAATCACTGTTTGTTGTAATGGTACTGGTGTATAGTGTATACAGGATAGGGCCTAGTACACTTCCTTGTGGAACTACAGCGTTTATATTTTATTTACTTGAGAATTGATCTTTTACTTTGACTCTGAACAGCCTATTTTCTATATATGATTTTAGTAGTTCACTATATTGCCTAGGTAACATTTTGTTCAGTTTGTATTCTAGGCCTTTATGCCATACTCTGTCGAATGCCTGAGAGACATCTAAGAATACAGTAGAACATATTTTCTTTTTTTCAAATTTTTTTTCTATACCGTTGCTAATTAGATGATTAAATCCAATTTGATGATTTGAAATTAGTTGTTCTCACTCTCTATTACCAGTTTTAAACGTTTTAGCAGTAACTTTTCAAATAATTTACCGATATTTGGAAGCAACGAAATTGGTCTGTATGATGTTTTCTTGTTTGGCGATTTTCCTGGTTTAGCTAGAATAATTACTTTGGTAACTTTCCAAAAATAAGGAACATATCTCAAGCGTAACACAGCATTAACCAAGTGCGCTAGTTTGATTATGCTTTTCCTTGGTAGTTTTTGTTGGATTTAAATTTAGCGCCCTCTCGGTATTGACACTATTGAATCTTTCTTTTTACACACGGTAATACTGTAGGTAATAATATAACTCTGTAATACCGTCCTTCTATGTATTCTATACTCAGTGACATCATAACTAATGTGTACATCTAATTAAATATAATAAACCTGATTAATATAAATTAATAGTTTATCTCTGCTAAATATAACAGGTTATCGGCCCAGATAAACCTAGAGACGTTTAGTGAGTGTTTTTCGGAAAAGTGGATAAAGACTTTTAGTGTGGTGAACATAACCTTAAAAAAAAACGTGGCTGTTGAAACTGTTTCTGTTCTTCTTTGTGTATAAAGTGTTCTCAACGAATAAAAATGGCATCGAATAATTCACTGGCATTAATCGAGAAGTTAACCGGCCGTGAAAACTATTCGACTTGGCAATTCGCAGTGAAAACATACCTACAACACGAAGAATTATGGGATTGTATTGAGGTTAACCCGGCGTCACCCACAGATTCAAAACGTGATACAAAAGCGAAAACAAAGTTAATTCTTCTGGTTGATCCGATCAATTACGTTCATATCCAAGAGGAAAACACGGCCAAAGGAGTTTGGGACAAATTGGCTGCAGTGTTCGACGACTCAGGACTTACACGCCGAGTTGGTCTGCTACGTGATTTATGTAACACATCGTTAAGTGGATGTCAAAGTATAGAAGAGTATGTGAGCAAAATTATGTCAACTGCTCACAAGCTGCGCAACATTGGCTTTAAAGTGGACGACGAGTGGCTCGGGACATTGCTGCTCTCTGGTCTGCCCGAATCATATCAACCAATGATTATTGCGATCGAAAGCTCAGGCACAAAAATAACTGCAGACGGTGTTAAAGCAAAACTATTGCAAGATGTTAGAAATTCAGACAACAAAACAACGGCTTTTGCTGTCAACAAGAAGTTTCATAACAACTCTGTAAAGAAGAAGTTCTACAAGGGTCCGAGATGTTATTCCTGCAATCAATATGGACATAAACGCTCTGAATGCAACAAATACAAAACCTTGAACAAGACACAGAAACCTAGCTCTTCTTATGCTGCTGTGTTTGTTACATCATCCTACTATGGTGATGCTTGGTACATAGACTCCGGTGCTTCGGCACATATGACTAAGACCAAGAATATAATTGTAAAGGAAACTACCCCTATAACAAAGAACATTCGTGTTGCTGATAACAAAGTGTTATTTGTGCAAAGCTCAGGAGATGTCAGCTTAAACATTTATGACCAAAACGGGCAAGAGAATAAGATTCTGTTCACAAATGTCTTATATGTTCCTGAATTGGCAACTAATCTGATATCTGTAAGCCAAATTATTAAAAATGGAGGCCAAGTGAAATTTGATACCTCAGGCTGTGTGATCATGAACAGCAAGAATCAAATAATAGCAACTGCGAGCATTGTAAATAACATGTACCGGCTGAACATGCCTGAAAGCCTTGCGCACATGTCCAGTGTTGAACATGAAAAAGATGCTTTTTGCTGGCACCAGAGGATGGGACATCTTAATTTCCAAACTTTGAAAAAATTGTCTGATAACACAGAGCATTTAACTTTCTCAGGAAATACAGAAAATCTGAAATGCATAACTTGTAAAGAAGGAAAACAGACACGGTTACCTTTTAAAAGTGATGGATTAAGAGTCACCAAACCCCTAGAATTGGTTCATTCTGACGTATGTGGACCAATGGAAACCCAGTCTCTCGGTGGGAGCAGATATTTTTTAACCTTCCTAGATGAATATTCCAAGAAGATTTCAGTATACTTTCTTCACAACAAGTCCGAAGTGCTCAGTAAATTCAAAGAATTCAAGCAAGAAGTTGAAAATCAATTGGATGCTCGTATAAAGGTTCTTCGTACAGACAACGGACTTGAATACGATAACAAAGCCTTCTCTGATTACCTGTAAGGTGCCGGAATCATTCATCAGACCACCACACCATACACGCCTGAACAGAATGGGACTGCGGAACGTATGAATCGGACACTGGTTGAAAAAGCGAAGTGCATGCTACTCAACGCTGGTCTGCCGAAGTTGTATTGGGCAGATGCAATACACACTGCTGCTTACATCATCAATCGTTCCCCAACCAAATCCTTAGCTTTCAAGACTCCTATGGAAATCTGGTCTGGACGCAAACCAAATGTTAATCATATGCGTATATTTGGCTGCGAAGCAATGGTTCATCTACCTAAAGAAAAACGCAGAAAATGGGATCCAAAGGCTCACAAAATGATCCTCATCGGATACTGCGACAATACAAAAGGATACAGATTCACATTACCAAATACTAGAAAGGTAATAAAGAGCAGAGATGCTACATTTCTTGAATTCTCAGTGAAAAGAGATTTTGTTTCGGTAGAATTGAATGAGACAGAAACTGAAAAAGACAAAATAAATACAAGAAAAGAAGATGTAAGAGAAAATGCAACAACGGAAGAGGACAGCTTGATTGACAACGACACAAATTCAGAAAGTTCATATGAAACAGAGAAAGGAAACAGGTCAACATCCGACAGTGAATACTTACCTAACACCAGAATTGATTCTCCTCCCGTCAGTAATGTGACATTGAGACCAAGAAATAAAACAAAAAAGAAGAATTTAAACTGTCCATGTACTGAAGAACATACTCATCTGTGTTTATTCTCATCCTGTGTTCCTGAAACATATGAAGAAGCAGTACATTCAACAAATAAAAATGAATGGAAAAAGTCAATCAATGAAGAACTTGATGCACATAAGAAAAATGAAACCTGGACATTGATAGAAAAACCTCCAAATGCCAAAGTGATCGGTAGTAAATGGGTGTTCCGAATAAAAGAAGAGTCAACGGGTCCACGGTTCAAATCAAGACTTTGTGCTAAGGGATTTGCACAAACCGCAGGTATTGACTACACAGAAACCTTCGCTCCGACTGTAAGGTATGATTCAATACGTTTATTGCTTTCCATGGCTGTTCAAAATAAACTTAAAATCTTACAACTTGATGTAAAAACTACATTTTTATATGGTGAACTTGAAGAGACCATATTTATGACTCCGCCTGAAGGTCTATCCTGTGAAAACAACATGGTATGCAAGCTCAACAAGTCGCTGTATGGTTTAAAGCAAGCCCCCAGAAGCTGGAATAAGAAATTTGACTCAATATTAAAGAAATTTGGCTTCATCAACAGCAAAGCTGATCAATGTGTGTATGTTGGTCATGTCAAGAATGAGAAATGTTATCTTTGCCTGTATGTGGATGATGGCCTACTATTTTCTAAAACTGAATCCACTCTGAAAGAAATAACCAAGGAACTACAATCTGTGCTGGAAGTAAAAATATTGAACACACCAAGTAATTTTGTGGGCATGCAAATTGAGATATTTAGCAACGGTATTTTTATACATCAAACCAAGTATGTGGAACAACTGTTAGAGAAGTTTAACATGACTGACGCTAACCCGAACACTGTTCCAGTGGACCCCCATGTCAAGCTACAAAAGGAAGATGGAGAACCAGAGAAGAACTATCCTTATAGAGAAGCTGTAGGTTCTCTTATGCATCTGGCTACAGTCAGTCGACCAGAAATTATGTTTGCCGTAAGCCTGGTGAGTCGATTTTTAAGTTGCTATAACAAATCACACTGGAATGCTGTCACGAAGATCTTCAAGTACCTGAAGGATACTAAAGATTATGGCCTGAACTACTCATCAACATCAGAGCCACCAGCTGTTACTGGTTATAGTGATGCTGATTATGCAAACGATATTGACACAAGACGCTCAGTTACTGGCTACGTCTTCATAAAGAATGGTGCTGCTGTAACATGGTCAAGCCAACGCCAACAGACGGTTGCTCTGTCAACAACAGAAGCTGAATTTATGGCCGCCTGTGCTGCAACAAAAGAAGCTATTTGGATAAAGCAAGTGTTAAGTGATATTGGTGAATATAAACAAGACACTATGTGTTTACATTTGGACAATCAAAGTGCCATCAGTGTAATTAAGAATATAAATTTTCATAAAAGATGTAAACATATTGATATTAAGTATCACTTCATAAAAGAAAAATATTCTCAAAAGATTATAGATCTTAAATCTGTAAGCACTGCTGATCAATATGCAGATATATTAACTAAAGCATTGTCAAAAGATATATTCCAATTCTTAAGATCTAAACTTGGTATGTTTAACTACAACTCTTTTGTTAAGTGATATGTTAGAATATCTTGTACTATAACTTGATTAATATTTTCATGTTTTTTGCACTCAATTAATCATAATTTGTTGTTAGAATGTCTAAATTTAGAGGAAGTGTTATATTTAAATTTAGCGCCCTCTCGGTATTGACACTATTGAATCTTTCTTTTTACACACGGTAATACTGTAGGTAATAATATAACTCTGTAATACCGTCCTTCTATGTATTCTATACTCAGTGACATCATAACTAATGTGTACATCTAATTAAATATAATAAACCTGATTAATATAAATTAATAGTTTATCTCTGCTAAATATAACAGTTTCTTTAGTATTTCACCAGTTATTAGGTCGAAACCTGGTGATTTATTTATTTTTATGTTTGCCCTAATTTTATTTTTAATTTCATTCAGAGTTGTCTTTTTAACAACTTCTTCGTTATTTTTTTCTTACTGCTCCATATTTTCTTTAACATGACTTACGTGGTGCTGAAATGTATCTTCCAGATGTTCCGCAAATAGCTCTTATGTTTTTAATAGTTACTTATGTTTTTCTTGATAATTGGGGTGTATTATTCCAGACTGTCAGTTCGCATCGAGACTCCTTGGTGAGCGCACGTGTTTATAATAAACTAAACATTAAAATAAATAGTGATATTTGCAAATTATAATATTTTTTCGTGAATTATTTGTATTTAAATTATAATTTAGATTATTATTAAGTGATATTACAAAGAAGTGAAGTAACTTCTATTTAATTATCACTGGGTAATTAACAAAATGGATATGGAGACTGAACCTCCCGAAAAAGATCCGAACAATAAAAACAACTCTGACTAACAAATCATTTCCTACAGAAAAAACATCCAGTGATATGGCAGAAAACTTAAATAACAATAGTGACAATGTTAAAAAAATATTTAATAATTTATTCAACACAGAAACAAAATATGATTCGTATAAAGTAATGATTGTTAAAAATAATAGTGATGGAAATACATTTTTTAGTTCTCTTAAATTAGCAGAAATAATTTGTAAAATCAGCAATAAATCTTATATAATAGAAATTAAAAAAATGGGAAGAAATAAAGTAATCGTTCAATGTGCTAATGCAATACTAGCTAACGAAATTACCAAATCAACATTGCTAAAAAACAATGGATATAAAGCGTTTATCCCATTTTACTGGTGCACAAAAGTAGCTATTATTAAAGGTGTTGATATAGAATATACGGAAGATACAATTTTAAATAATATAGAGTGTGTACCTTTTAAAGTAACGAGAGTGCAAAGGCTAAATCGAAAAATAAGAGTTGACGGAGCTATAAAATATGAACCCAGTACAACAGTGAAACTATTCTTTGAAGGACTTGCATTTCCTGCTTATGTTTACATGTGGAGAGTGAAACGAGCATGTGAACCATTTGTACAACAGACGATACAATGTTATAATTGTTTTAAATTTGGACACGCAGCCACAAAATGTAGACAAAAAGTAGCAAAATGTAAATTCTGCGGAAGTGAAGATCATTTACGTACTGCATGCACATCTCCTAACCCGACATGCATAAATTGTAAACTTAACCACGAGGCTACAGACAATAAATATCCTGAAAAAAAAAGACAAATCAAGATAAAAGATCTCATGGCCCAACACAATCTCAGTTTTTATGAAGCAAAATTATAATTAACAGAAAAAATACAGACTATTTATACTCAGTAAGAACTCAAAACTCTTTTGAAGCTCTAAACTGCAATGAGACTTTTCTCAATATCTTTAACCAAAAGAACCAATACCAGAGTGAATAAATCAAATACAGGTAACTCATTACAAAGATCTTACAGTCAACCACAACCTACGACATCCACTAAAGAACCAATTCCAAAAAGAAGAAGAGAAGAAAAGAAACCTAACAATGAAGAAAGCGACACATTCCTTAAGAAAATTAATCAAGGAAAAAACAGAAAGCAAATCAACCAAGAGAAACCTGATATTACAATGGAAAACAATGATAATGATACCTGCTATACATCAATATATAATAAAAATATTGATGACAAAATTAAAGATACAAACAAAGACCCAAATATTACATAGCAATCTCTTAGAAGCTACAAGAAACAAATATCTAGTGTACAATGGCCAAACTCGTAAGAAAACATCGTTATATAAATTAAGTTTATTTTTTAATAAAAACTTTATTCACATCACTAAACCTAATCGTTTAATAAATTTACTAAAATATTAAATCAACAACAATTATATAAACATAAAGAAAAAATAAAATATATAAATAAATCGAAAAACAAGACATCAGATATAAAAATCAATCATTAATTAAAACAGTTAAAATGATAAATTTTATTCAATGGAACTGTAGAGGAGTCAGATATATTAAAGAGGAACTACAACATATGTTACAGAAGCATAACATACATATATGCATACTATCAGAAACGTTTTTAACAAAAAATCACAACTTCAACATCAAAGGCTATTTTATTGAAAGAGAAGTAGAAAGTTAACAGATCATAACCCCCATGGAGGTGTAGCAATTTTAATACATAAATCCGTAAAATATAAAAGATTTATAATAAATAATCCATTTAACTCAGTAGAAATTGCAGCAATAACAATAAAACCTAACAGAATTGAAGAAATATGTATATTATCCGTTTATGCTAAACCAAATCAAAAAATTAATACCGTAAATTGGTCTTTCATAAAAAATCAAGTAAATGTGCCCATAATTTTTGCTAGAGACTTTAACTCAACTCATTAAGTGTGGGACCCTTTCACCCTAGGACAAAATTACGAAGGTAGGGAGCTGCTAACATTTATTGAGAATGAAAATTTAGTAATAATAAATAATGATAATTCAACTAAAGTTAGAAACCCAAGGACAAGAGATAGTATCTTAGATTTAACAATAGTATCCCCTTCTATCGTTCAATACATACACTCTTGGCGGATACTAACAGATAATGTGGGAAGTGATCATTACCCTATAATATATTGCTTTGGTGACAACAATGATGTTATGAACAGGGAAGAAATCATGCGACGCAACTTTAAAAAAGCTTATTGGATAAAATACTCCAGCCATATAGACTTGAGATTAAATAATATAAATACGTCCAGTGAAACTAATGTGGAATCTCTTTACGCTAGCTTCACTGAGATAGTCAATGAGGCCGTAGAGCTATCTATACTAACTACCGAAATATACAATCTGAGGCCCAATAAGATTAAACCTATATGGTGGAATACTGAATGTAACAAAATGATCGCTAAAACAGGACTAGCTTTAACTAACATTAACAGACATTTTACTATTGAAACATTCCTTGCATTTAAGAAGCAACAAGCGCAAACCAAAAGGTATTTCAGAGCTAGAAAAAAAATGGAGATGCGGAAATTCTGTGATAATCTAAATCTTAATACTACCTCTAAAACTATTAGGGAAAATATAAGAAAAATTAACAACAAACACTACAGCACCAAAAAATGTTGTGATATTGACAATTGGTTAGATGATTTCATTAAAAACAAATTTCCTCAGAACAATGTTAATCTCTCTACTGACACAACAAACATTCCAAATAGTAACATTCCAATTTTGGACAATCCTATACTCATAGATGAACTTCACTACTCTCTAAATCATAACAAAATACAAGCACCGGTTTCGACAGATATAACTACAAAATGATACAATTATTACCCAAATAGCTAAATCACTTCTAATACAAATCTTCAATAATATATTTAACACTCAAACTATACCCGAGGATTAGAAAAAACATATTATTGTACTAATATTAAAACCGAATAAAGATCCAAACTCAGCAGAATCATACAGGCCTATCACTCTACTTTCATGCATAGGGAAATCAATGGAATCCTTTATCAAAAACAGATTAGAATGGTATCTGGAACATCTTTAAAAATTGCCTGACCTTCAATTTGCCTACAGAAAAGGAAAAAGCACCCAACATAGCTTAAATATATTAAACTTGGACATACAGAAAGTATATAGTAACAATCATTACATGGTCGCAGCTTTTCTAGTCATCAAATCCGCGTATGATAATGTAAATCTTATAAATCTAAAAAACAAAATGACAGAGATTGGTATATCTACAAAAATTATAAAATGGATTTTAAATTATTACAAACTAAGAGAAGTTTTTATAAGACACAACAACAAATTATTAGGTCCTTACGTAAACTCTCAAGGAGTGCCGCAAGGCTCAATATTATCTCTACTGTTTAATATATACACAGAAGATATCATCAAACTGGCGGATAATTCTACGAAAATCCTACTATATGCTGATGATATAGTTGTCTACAGCAAGGGCTATTTACTTAACATAGCGCAAAAAAGACTTCAAAAGAAAATCAAGATGCTAGAATCTACCTTAAGTAATTTAAATCTAGAGGTATCCACTAATAAAAGCAAAGTAATAATTTTTACCAGACACAACTTAGATCGAAGTCCTAGAATTATTATGAAAAATAAATGTTTAACTGTTACAAGTAACGTTAAATTCCTGGGTGTTTGGTTTGATTCAAAAAGCACATGGTGCAAAGAAATCAACTCAATTATAGCAAAATGTCACAAAGGAATAAATGTAATGAGATGTCTAGCTGGATGCAGCTAAGGAAGTCACCCTCTAACTCTACTCAGTATTTATAAAGCCATTGTCAGACCCCATTTTGACTACTCTAGTACATTAGTTTGTACCGCAAATAATACAAGACTTAAATAATTAGACACAGTACAAAACAAAGGACTAAGAATAATAATAGGTGCAATGGGTTCTACTCCTATACTAATTCTTAACCTGGAAACCAACATGCCACCTCTAAAAATTCGAAGACAGATATTAAGTGACAATTTCTTCATCAAAATAATCCAAAGTAAGTACCAAAATATCATATCTAGAATAGAAGAACTTCAAAATGTATACTTTAAGCCATATTGGATAAACAAGAACCAGCCTCTTCTTTTAATAAGCTACAATCACTACAAAAATATACCTATAGAAAGTTTTGAGATCATGCCCTACTTTAAATCTTCATATGAACTAAAAGCTGTTAAAATAGATACCGAAATTAAATATTTTAACAAGAAAGACAACAACACTATTATATATCAACGGTATATGAATTTTATATGCACTGAAAACATAAAATGGGACATATGGTACACAGATGGTTCCGTAAATTATAAATCTAAAAATGGAGGTGCTGGCTTATACAACTCTACAACAAACAAGCAATATAAGTTTAAGTTAAATAATATATCAAGTTCATTCAATGCTGAACTTATAGCTATATTGAAGACAATGAAGATAATTAAAAACACTAAAGAGTCTAACATATTAATAGTAACAGATGCATATAGTGTATTAGCAGCTTTAAATAATAACAACTTCAAAAACAATAATAATAATAAAATTTGTAAAATAAAAGCAATATATTGTAAACTGAAAAAGAGTGGTGTGAACATAAAATTTTTATGGGTACCAGGTCGTTCTGGAATTTTAGGCAATGAAACTGCAGATAAGTTAGCAAAAGAAGCATGTACTGACGGCAAATTAATAGATATAAAATCTTCCTTAAATGAAATGAAAATAATTATCAAGAAAAAGGCCTATATGGACTGGCAAATAATATACAAAGAGGCAAGTCAAACCACAGGCAAAACATTCTACCTTTTCAACAATAAAATTAAAGATAACATGTGGATCAATAAAAATTTATCTAGAAAATTCATTTATACAATATGCCGACTAAGATCAGGTCATTGTAAAGTCCCATCACATCTAGCAAAAATAAAAGTAATACAATCTTCTAATTGCATCTGTGGAGAGGAAGGTACTATAGACCACATGGTACTAGGATGTAAATTCAAAAAACAGCAAGTCGTCCACTTATGGAGTAATTTATGTAAACATACCATGATGCCAGTAAACGTATTAAATCTAATATATGATATAAATAGTGCCACTACAAAATGTGTGATTGAGTTTATAATTGACAATAAAATTGACATATAACATGTATAGAGAATATTCAATGAACTTTAACTTAGATGTAACAAATGGTGATGTAAATATAATAGTTTATATATAGTAGTTATATATGTAAAGTTTTAAGTAATTTTTATATATTATAGAATGTAATATTTATTTGTATTTTAGAATGATAAAAAGGCTGAATAAGCCAAAGCCCAATAAATAAAAAAAAAATATATATATATTCCAGACTGTATATAAGTGTATGTAATAGGTGTATCATTAGAAGACAGGTTATAGTATTATTGGGTGCAGCGTTGACATAGTAGCAGATTAGGATATATTAATTAAAAAGTGAACCAATTAAATTTAAACTAGTGCTTCATTTGTATCCGTTGAGGCCTACATTTAATTCAGTACTACATTCTGCGCAAATGATCTCTGGGTCCTCATCCGCTGATTGAAGAATTTTTTACAATCGTTCACAATTTTTCAACATCAATCACCGTAACACAACATGCGCTTCGTGTTCACGAATATAATTTAAAACAACGATTTTAATACAAAATCAAAAAAAAAAATTATTTAAATTACAATATACGGAACGCAACTCAAGCTTTAACAATCCAAAAGTTTCAAAATTAGGTGCACAAGTTTGAAAGGACGGGATTAACGCCAACTCAACAAGGATTCGGTAGAGTGTGTAGAGTCTGTTCGAGAGCAACCTGGTCTATTCACTTGAAAGCAGCCTTGTGTCATAAATGTGACTAGATGATGTCTAAATCGCATTATACACTATAATTTAAATAAACACCCTTACAAGACTGCAGTTTGGTTATGAAATGTTAGAGAGGTTTCCGAGCCTCAATAATAATTTTTTTCAGATTGGGCATACTTTCATTTCAATTCCCATGTTAACCGGCAAAATTTCAGACACTAACTCGCAATTGAAGCACTAAAATATACACTGACCGAAAGTTACTGTATGGGCGGCATTATAAGCTATAAGAAATAATGATCTTTATTTTAACGAAAATCAGAGGAATGGTCCTTTTACTATCAAGATTGCGATGTTACAGAATTATAATGCAGCAGTGTTACATAACTTTTTACAATCAAAGGACTTGTTTTAACAAAACGAGACAACAAGCTACACATTGAACACCTCAATAGCAGCAGCTGGTGAAATTTTTCGCCAAAAACTGATACCCAAAAAAGAAGTCATTAACTAGTCACCCTGCAGTCAAAATTTGTCTCCAATGGACTTTTTCCTATTATGATTTCTTTCTTTAGGAGTTCGTTTAGGATTAGGAGGTATGTAGAAAGAGGGGAACAAGGAAACATGGGAATTCAAAACAAGCAAGGGTGTCTTACAGGAATATCATTTGAACACAACGCTGCTTTTGCTGTATCTGGCAAAAGTAAACTAGGTTTTTGAAACATAGAGAAGCAGGTGGAGTGGCAAGTGCAAAGCAAACTAAGATTTATTTGTAAATATGCAGATCATATAGTGGTGTTAGCAAAACCAAAAGAAAAAATTTAGGAAATGATGGAGTGATTAAAAAAATACCTCAATAGGAATAAAATGGAACTTAACGTTAGGAAAACAAAGTTGATGATATTTCAAAAAAGAAAAGGAAAGAAAATAAGAGCAGGTTAGAATGAAAGGTGAGGGAGTGGTAGAAGAAATAAGATACTTAGGATGAATTTTAAACAGGGATGGATGGCGAAGATTTTGAAAATGGACATAAAGGATTGACGTTTAACAGATTAGTAGGAAGCATATATGTGGGATATAATTCAGGATTAGATATAATTAGTTTGTAAGAAATAATAATTATAAAGAACTCTATAAAATAGGTTATGAACATTGCTAATATTAGGTTATATTCAAATGTTACTAGCTCTATTTTTGAAACGATTTGTGGACCCCGTTCACTTGACAAGTCGCTTGCTACGACATGCAGCAGATGCATGGTCAGCACGGACAAGATTGTTAAAATGGCGATAGTAGTAACATACACAGTTTCTATGGCAGTCATTGGTAAATTCGGGAAATGTACTATTAACTAGTTGTTAATAACATTAAGAATTACAATCCGTTTAACAATACTACAAGTTGTAGTATTTGTTGTTTGATAATATTGTTGTGAACTATTTTTATATATGTGAGTTATTTTTGTAATATAATTTCTTTGAGAAATAATTAATTGAACTATTATTAAATTCAGTTATGTGTTAACTTTATTTTTAATAAGCTAAATTGTAAATGGGGGCTCAACTAAGAATTGAAATAACATCAAAACAACTAAACCACAGCTGGTAATCTAGCTAACACCCACTAAGGTGTAAGGTAGACCCACAATTGGAAACATTTACCAGAATAGGTTTATTGTCACCACACATATATTATAAATTTATCGATTATAAGATATAATATAGATTATAACTGGATCAGAATATGTGATTCGAATGGAGAAAATCGAAGATTGTACAAGAAATTGTGGGTACTTGGAACAGAGAAGTAAAGTGTACGCCGACCTACCTGTTTATGGAGGAAGTACCATAAAGAGAAATAACTTGAAAACACAAGCAAGTATAACGGTTATGAGGTAGGAAGAAAAAGGTTAGAACACCGAGAACGAAATTGTGAGGTTGGTAAAAGAGCAAATAAGTAAACGAGGGTAACAAGAACAAGATGAGAGAAGGAAAGTAGACCGTAATATGATGGAAGAGAAATTGCAACGTAGGAAGTACAAACACTTCGTAAAGAGGGGAGGGAAGTGCAAATCATAACAAAAGAAAGAGATGAAGAAATTAAAGTAAGTAAACCAAGCGTCGTTGCTACAAAGTTTCCGTTTGATTCGTGTAAATATTTTGTCATGGTATGGCTGATTCTCGTGTACAGTTCGGAAAAAACTAGCACGAAATATTTTGAAATAATAAAATAGGTGTACAATTTTTTAGTTTCAGAAAATAAAAAATGTCAATTGATGACAAACTTCGCTCTTCGAACTAAAAAAATATTATAAAATATTCGATAAATCAGACTGAAAGGCCGGTGTCAAAACATTGAAAAAATTATTGAGTATACTACAAAATTTTATTTGAAAAGTCCCGCAGTCAATAGTATATAGACCATAATTTTTTTTTGGTTTTGTGATCCAGGTCTCTTATAATTTATGAAAAAAACATCCCTTTGTGGAGATGTTTTAAAATTAGACGATAGGTTAAAAAATAGCTGTGTGAGCAACAGCGATGTCGTTCTATAAACTGAAATGTGAATTTTCTCTGTACAAATACAGTGTCCACATTTCAGTTTGCTAAAAGATGTTTGCTAAATTGTTGATGATAGTGCAATACATAAGTATAATAGTTAATTCATAATATTCTAGGTAACTTGAAACATTAATTTTTAACATTCTAAGTTATTATTTTAAATTTTATGATTTCTATTTTCTTAACTTAATAATATATTAACTAATTTATTTTACAGTTATATTTTATGGTTAGAGCTAAACTTTTTACCATATCAGACGGATTATTTTTCAAAAGTTGTTTATATTTGACTACGAGTATTTATGACTATAATCATCTTATGACTTACAATTTTATAATGACAGTAATTTATTAAAATTTACCGTGAAGCCCAATTTGTACCTAATTTTCTAGTAGTAATTACTCTAGTTTCTGATTAATATAGCGCATACATTTATTGTTCAGTTTCATTAAATTGTATATTACAGTTGTTATTAAATATTGCGAGTTTATTGTTAATAGAAATTGTTTTTATATAATAAATAATTATTTATAAAATTATATATATTAATTAGAAAAAAGATATAAATTAGTGTTTATGTAGTATTTAAATTTATAGCTTTACAATAATTTTTAGTTTATGTTATTTTTCACTCGCTTTTACTTTTTGATTAAGGGAATACATCACCATCCATAATCATTTTTGTTAAATAAATAATTTAAATAATCTAATTGCAGTTAAATAATATAATTTGACTTTATGATAAATGAAAAACGAATTTATAATAAAGAATATTGTAAAATGTTTAACAAAAATATTTACAAATTAGAGACATCATTAATCGTGCTTACACTATGCGAACAAGAAACGGTCAACTTTTACGTATTATATATTATTGCTTCTGAATGTAATTCAACAGTGGTTTTTCTATTAAAACTGTCATGAATAATTAAAATTGTTAACAACAGTGCATATAAATAAATTTCATATTACGTTCTATATTAATTTGTGGGATTGAGAACTAGCGACCATACTTAGTGAGTGGTTTTTGTTGACTTTCTATGTATATTTCATATCCTAAACCTAGAAAAAGTATCCGAAATATAGTAGACACATGCAGTTGTATCCTCGGGCCAACTATTTCTAAAAGTATTTATTAGTTAGCAGTGATTATCTAATTGAAATAGTCTCAATTAGTATAATTTAATCGTGTATGTTTAGCGGTACTTATAAAAGAAAAAGCTCGACTTTAAAGTTACTATTATTTTAATGTATTTATTGTTAGTGTGGGTTGCAAACCACTTTACGAGAAGAACGTAGCGAGAGTAGTACACAATTCTATGTTATTTTGTTAATTAAATTACGCGAAATTAAAGGTTAAGCAAGTAAGAACATTGAATAACGAAAAAGGATCATCGATATTTTGTAGGTGTAGCGATGCTTTAGATATCTAGTATTTGGCCACAAGAGCCAAAGATGTGTGTTATCATAGTGGTGAGCAGGGACATAAAGTAGAGATACACTAGAATAGGGTGCAGAAATCATATTAATCTTTTTATAGTAGAGTGTACTGTATAGATGGTCTCCTGACTTGATTATCTAGGTAGCTGTAAGTAAAGGTTATAGTGGTTCTAACTTTGGTTCCAGAAAGTTGTCTAAAATGTATATTCAAAACAAACAAATTTTATCCACTTTTTACCTACTGAAATTATGCCTATAATAATTAAGAAAATACATACCAGCTAAACACAAAACATAAATAATACTTTAAAAATATGTAATATTTTATGTAGCCAAAATCTGTTGTATTAATATATAATCCAAATAAGCCTTAATTTTATCTTAATTTTTTATTAGTGTTTGTAATTTAAAAAAATAAATTTTATTTATTATATTATTTGTGTGCCTACATATTTATATTACGTAATACATTTCACACTTAAAACTAGTTACTTTCTGCTTCTTTTTCTCTTCATGTTTCGTACTCCTCATCATTTTTGCTTGTACCTCCGTCTCTCACTTCTTCCTTGTTTCCTGTACACAAGCCCTCTATTAACTTATCACTATCCTTCTTACCTTCAGTCTTTAGTTTAACTTCTCCTGTCTTTTACATCTTATCACTCTATTACAGACATAAACCATCTGTGGTTTGAACATTAAAACATATTTAACTAGCTTCAGCCATTCTCCTTTTAATTATTTCTGCCACCCATCTGTTCTTTTCTTTGCGCCATTTTAAGAGCTGCTCAACCTTGCTACTTCTACCCATTCTGTCCACACACACATTTCATATGTGTCTCTCCCTCAGCTTTGCAAACCCTGCACTTCCTTTCTGCTTCGTTTACCTAATATCTTCTTCCATTTTCTTCGTACCGCAGTCTGAATCTCGCTGTTCTTTTGACATTCTTTAAGTCACCCTCATTTCCCTTCATTTACTCTGGCATCATACTTTAACATAATTTTAAATACCTTTCGTTATATCTGCGCCTATCAACTTTGGTCATTCTTTCCTGCTATTGCACCTGTCTAGCTGCTTCTTAGCTCCTCCTCTACCCTAATTCCTGCCGCTTTGTTTATCTCCACCTCTTTTGTCCCTATTCCATTTCTTTAAAATTATTCTTTCATCACTTTCATAGCTCCCAATTGTTCTTCTTTGACTTACATACATTATACTGGTGGTAATGCTAATAGCAAAAGAAGAAGGAGGTTTGGGATATAGAGCTTGCTTCAAGTAGTGTTTCCATTGATATTATTTATATAGAGATCGAAATGGTTGTTAAAACCGTGCAAAGCTGCAAATGATTGTGGCATATTTCAATAACGGTAAGTTCTCTACTTTATTACTACTGGTCCCATTCTGTGTAGTGTAAACTGATTCTATTTTAAGCAGTGAACACTTTTAAAATATAATGATGTATACATTGTAAATTTGTAATAAATTTTATGATATTCACACTATCTTTTAAACCAACACAAATTACAGCTAGTGTCTTTGTGGGTGCCATATTTTTCATTACGCGAAATGTTAAAAACATTGTTGAAGTAAATAGTACTACTTAAGACTAGAAAACTCACATCCTGCATTTAATATAATTATTAGGTTTATAATCATATAATAATAGTCATAATTACCATATAATGATAAATTCACTGTGTTTAGAATTTCACTGAGTTCGGAAACCTTTTAACAACAATATGGTTCTCATCTCAGAGAGTTATATTGGCCGTAAGCTAACTTAAACTACATTGCTTAATTAAAAAACAAACAAAAAATTGTATTACTGAATTAAATTTTCATAAAATAATAATTTCTTTGAAAATACTGAACGCGTAAACTTTAAAGTATGCCGTGTTGCGCATTACCGATTTTATATGTTAGAAGTACATATTTAGAATTACAACAAAATATTATTCTATTATTAAGTTTTATTACAAAACAAAAAAGAATATTTTAAAAATTACCTCTTGTTTAGTTACCTCAATGTTTAAGCTTCATAAATTATACTGTTATTGAAAGAAATTTGTAGTGGATACGGAATAATGATTTGGCGCGCTTTTTTACTTAAGAATAGTCTACTGTGAAAAAAAATACATTGGGCACCCATGGGCTGGTTTTGCTTGCTATACCCGTCAGACACAAAATTTTTATGTAATATGTGAATGTAATAAATATTAGAACTTGGCTAAAAACGACTCGAAATTAGACAAAATTAGTAATACAACATCACTAACAAACACATTCAAAATAAATTAACATACTATAATGAATTACCATGAATAATTAAATTATTGCTGAATCTGATATAACATCTCAACATCTGTCCCACTAGCCTACAAACAATTTTGATGGACAATCTGAATACTGATTGGAATCCTATTAAACATTAGTGTGATATTACATAAAGGTTACATGACAGCATGTCTGAACCGGCCGGAATGCTCCTGGTTGTCTTCGTTATACTTTCCAAACGAGGTTTGTCGAGATGCAAGTCGTGATACTACCACTTCTACTAGGATTTCAACATAATCACACCAACAAACGACCGTACACAAGTAGAACACGAGCAATAACGACTTATATGCATATGCCTTTACATGCGGACAGAGATTTTTACATAAAAAACTAGTTGCAGCCATCTTGAATACACCGAATCTACGTAAATGTTCGGCTAACACGAAACTTATATTCTTGAAATCGTATAAATAAATCATTCTTCTTTTATTATTTGTTTGTGTGGATTATAATACATATACATGGTCTATGTAATGGTAAGAGATAATATGCCCTTCCGAACACTGTCTAACTACTGTCTAACCGCCATCTGATACGAGAGTACTAAAACGACAAATTGTTTGTAGGGCTCGTAGTAGTATCTTTCACGAGTGACTTCTTCAGCTGACAAACCAGCCGAGAAATCAATCGTCATTAATCATAAATAATAGGAAAATGCAAAATGCATTAAATAAATGTAAATATTATGACTCTAAAATTATTACAGCAAAATCAAGAGTAAAGAAATGTACTTCATTATGTAACAAATTGTTATTAATTTATTCTAATTTCTAATAAATTATAATTTATTTTAAAATCTTCATAGGTTATTAAAATGTTTTAACAAAAAATAACATCTCCAATAAAATAAATAGAAAGTATATTTTAAGTACAAGAAGAATTTATTGTATGTATTTGTTTTAATTGAATACTAGTCTAATGTCATAACTATATCCAATCAGTACACTTACCATCTGTTACCATTCATGTAAAAATTTGTATAAGGTTATTATGGATCGTGTGGCAAATCAGATTTTTATTTGGTTTTATAAAATAATTGACATAAAGTTCTTCATTGAAAAATCAAAAGCTAAAATTTTTTCTTTAAATTCGAATTTAGCGGAAAATATAAATTTTGTATATTATTTTATATTTTCTGATATCTAACTCGCATGGAGAAAAGTCATGTTTTTGATGACGGTATAAATAATTAAATAAAGTAGCACAGCATCCTTACATTCAAACAACTATACAGTGTCTATATCTGCTTTAAATTAGTGCACTCATAAAAAAAGTTTACGAGAGGTCTCATAAAATTCATTGGTCTGTATAAGTTGCAGTAGATGCAATCGTTAAAACCTTTCCTTGTAATTACAATGCAATGTTTAATAATTTCTGCAAATGTAGGATCATTTTTAGGAAAACTGTTTATTTTAATACTTTTGCGTTTATTAATGTTGAATTATGTTATTGCAATAACATATATGAACTAAACCCTCACCAGCTATTTTACCAACATATATTTATTAATGATAAGTAAAAAAAATATTATAAAGAAAAATATAAATATAAAAGATTTTTAAAAGTAATATTTATTAGATATTTTAAATGTACAAGAGTTTTATTATTTAGATTTCTTTATTATTGGAAAAGATAAAACACAAACAGCGTAGTTTGTATATGTTAAATATTTAAATTGAAGAATTACTAACTCAATTACAATGCAAAATATTCAACAGCAATAATTTCAATTCTGTAAGTCATAATCTTATAATAAAATGATTTATTAGCCCGGGAACTTTACACTTTTACCTGACATGAGGGCATGTAGTTTTAATTTTTGGATATGTTTGAAAGTTATGGCTGGGCGACATAGGCACGTGCCGCCATCTTGGAAAAATGACGAAAAACGGTTTATTGGCTTAGTAGTGCGTCTTATAAAAATATTTGTTATCAAACTTATGGAGGACTCAATTCTCTATAACTTTTAATACAATATTTTTAGTGTGTTTTACATACACGGAACTATAATGTTTAAATATACCAATAAATTTGTTAAACGAAATCTTTTTGCAGATTTTTTGTTTTGATTGACAAAAATTTTGTGATGATTTTGTTAAAAAGTACTATTGCATTTAGCCCATAGTGCTTTTGCACAAACTGCACTGATATGTTCACAAATGGATTTAAAAAATAGTTACGCTGTCAAATGACTTCATGTAGAAAATATCCTCCGTCCACTACTTTAATTTTGTTATCCCTAAGATTTGTATGACGAGAAAGCGAAGTAAATTCAGTGTACATTGATGATTTTGTGCATTCATTCTATTGAAAACAAGGATAAACATTGATATGGAGCAAGTTTAAATTTTAAATATTCTTTTATATCTTTATCAGATATTTTGCAATACACATTCCCTGCAACAACATTCCTTGATTAATAGATAAACCATTTTCAATTGAAATCCCAATCTTATAATGAATAACAATTGATTTCTTTATCTCCAACAACTCCACTATTTATTGACACTAACGCATCCAGTTTTAGGATAGGTTTATGCTGTAAGAACCAGTCCATTTGGTTTTTTAGATCTTGATCGTCTCGAACAACACGTGAACGACTCATATTAACATGTAACTCAAATGTTACAAGATTAATATCACAATATTTTTCAATTTAATCACATATATTGTGTAAATATATCATTCCTAGAGGCCACAGTGTGAGCACGTTATCCGTGATGTCGCGTTAAGACCTTCTCATACTACGTATTGTTGTCTGTTCGATAGTCATGTCAGACCATATGCCTAACCGAAACTTATCTGTGCACCTGATAGAGAAATATTCTTCTTTTGTAAGTTAGCGGAATTATGTAAGATTTATTTTGTCCTTTAAATTTACTATATCCTGTGAATGTGTCCACACTTTTCATAAAATATGTGAATATCTATATCTAGCATGAAAATAGAGCAGCATTCGTACAAAGTACTGTATCGAGATTAAGTTGCTAATTGACTCCTTGCTCTGTTTCAATAAAATACCTCACTGAAGTAATTATTTGAGGATACTGGATATTAGTTTTGCGGTGGGATTATTATTTTCTAACTTAGTAAGCTCTTCTTTAAACTTTTTTGCCACAATTTGGTCTTACATTTTTTCACTGCCGTAAGAAGAGATGTGAATGCCGTATCTGCCTGCTCCATAAAGCCATTCCATCCAGGTTTAGATAAATTTTTTAACCATTTTCCTAAGAAAATGAAAAAGAAAAGAAAATGTAAAACATGAAGCAATATTTCATTAGAAACTGGATGACTGTTCTCGAGATGTGTTATAGTGATATTTTTCAAGCCTAATTTTATTTTGAGTTAATCAAAATTTTTCTACAACTTCAGTTGATAAAAAGTTTCGTAGCCGTATAACTTTTTATATGGTGCCACTTCAGTAGGGAGTTAAACACTGAATACCTCGCATTACCATCATACCAGTATCATTACCATCAAGTGTACTAACATTAAAATCAGCATTGTCAAAAATCAATAGATAGAATGCATCTGGTACAATTTTTAATTTAGGATGCATAATAGTGGATAATTTATACAGTTAAGTTTCTTTATACGCCGAAGAGAATTCCAAAGTTGACAAAACATTGATAAGCTGTTTTGATTTAAGTTTCTTGTATAAATATGCACCAACTTTAATTAGAAGTAGCGACAAAAAAGATCTCCCTGCTAAAATCAAGGCATGAGATAAGCCAGGGCATTTTCCTTTCACTCTTCTTTTAAAATACTGTGTTTATTTTTAAGATTTATGCACTGATATTGGAATAATATAATTTAGAATCTAAAAAGTTATCCGACGGTGACTATTCTGATGTATTTTAATTTCTATATCTTGTATACCAAAAACAGACAACTAGTTAGCTGTATTGGCAATTAGTACTTCCCCCTATACCTTTTTTAGAGAAGATTTTTTACTGTTCTCTGATCTGATTTACTATACAAAAAATATTATAAAGCTAATTAGCAATGAGTTAAATATTTTACATAAAAGTAGCTGTTAGCTTTAACTCCTAGTGGTGTAAAAATTAATTAGTAATGCCTAGAAAATAAATAGTTTATATAGTTACAGTTAATTTATAATGTATAACAAATAAACATAAAAAAATTGAGCTCAAAAGTTGAACATTTTTATAATTTCATTGAAGTCCCGTATCTGCGTCCCTGTAAAACACAAAAAAAATGTTGTATGAAAAACTTGTAGGGAATTGAGTCCTCTATAAGTTTTATAATAACTACATCTTTGGACGCATAAGAATCTAGATATTGCAAATCAACGCACTTTGGCGCACGCCTACGTCGCTTGTGTTTGATAACGGGCCTACTTTAAAACATGTCCAAGAATTAGAACTACCGTCCCTCACGTAAGGTATTTTTTTTTTTTTTGCTCGGGGAACTTTGCAAAGTTACGCCACACTTTTAACATACTATTTTTAAAACTAATATATTTCTAAAATTTAAAAATGCATATTTACAGCCTGGTATAAACAACATAAAAATGTTATCAAATTCATGAAGTAGCACTGAACGTAGTTAGCACGCACAGACAATTCTCTATAAATGAAAATGCAATTCTGATAATTTGTCACGATATTTTTAAAAGCATATATTAAAAGTTATTAGGTCAATTGCGTAGACGAGGCTTGAACTGCCGGTTAGATTAGTAGTTTTGCTATTGTTGACTTATTTGCATCTTCTACAATTTTCTTTCCTTCTCATTTTGATTTAGAATTTAAAAAAATTGTATGCCAATAATCAGATATTGATTAAATAAAATGTTGTTTAAATATTAAATGTCAGTTAAGTTTTCAGTTTTTTACTAGACGCTTGAAGTGTTACCAATAAAAAAATTAAAAATGCTGAAATTTGTCAATTTTGATTTTTTTTTAAACTTTAGTATATCGTTAAAATAATTCAAATGAAAAAGAAAAGTTATTTTTCGACGTAGTAGAATATGGTGGTATAACGTCCAATGGTTTTTACTGAGTTTTTTATATGCCCAAGATAGCAAAGCACCAATGAAATAATTTTTACGGTAGATTTGCTAATTTATTACCTTCACGCACTGTTTATTGAAAACGAGTGGTAAGTGTCATGTGGTTAGTTAGTTTATTTTTAACTTGTGTATCCTCTGCAGCTCAGAGAGAAGAGATAGGAGTTTGGATAATGAGAGAATGTTCGGAGCAGAGGGGCAAGTCATTTGGATTAGTAGGAAGGGCAGTGTTAGGTCGTGAATTTTCAATTGATTCTATTTGGGCTATCAAAGCTGTGTATAATTCTTTAACATTTGAACTTGAATTATATTCCTTGTTAGGCGTAAGGATTATAGACTCTTTAACTATACTTGTTATTGAACTAAAATTACTAATTATCGATAAAAAAGCAAATTATTAATATATAGATGTATACTTAAACATATATGGACTAGTGCGCATTCAAAGTGTATGCAGCGGTATCTTCTTTTAGCTGCTTGTTCATGGTCACTTTGTGAACACTTACAGCAAAACAGAGATAATATTTTGTTTGTTTAATTACTTTTAATATTGGATAAGGAATCTTGTCATGGTTATAACCACAGTTTCATCATATATCACGTTCGATAATGAAGATGTTCTGTTGGCTGCTTGTGTGATAATAGGTTCAACTAAAAGATTTTCACGCATGCGGAAACGCAAATGCTGGGTTTGTCCTAGAGGGTCATCACAATGTTCATAAACTCTTGAACCCATCAACTCCTTTGTCACATATTGCGTTACTCGTCACTCTAGTTCAAAAATAAATTTTTTTCAGTTTTCTTTCGCTTTTTGATCTTAATATTGTTTTATAAAAAAAAAGTGTTTTACATTTTCTAAATAAGAAATAGGTTTAAAAAAGTGTTCAAATAAAATATAAAATGCTTATTCTTAAAAGGTTTTTAAATACAAAATATAAAATAGGCATTTTATTAAAGTCACATCTCTGGAAACTGAACTATTTTTTTACAAAATACCTGATTTACATATACGAGTATATGGTAAATATTTATATAGATTTCAAGAAAAGGAGAAATAAATCATTTGATTTGACAATACAAAGTATACTTACAAGCTAATGTACAATTATTTAATTCTTACAACAACCATTGTAACTATCAGAATAGATTTCTTATATACAAATTTCGCTGAAATTATACAAATTTTAATTATATAAAATAATATTAAAACTAATCAATAAGTATAAATTAATACAACTATTAACTGTAATTGGATTTTAATATTTTAACGAGATTTCAAAAAAAATTGATACATTACTAAGTGCAGTAGATTACAATATAGAACCTAGATTACATAAAAGTATTAAATTCAATCAAATCTATCTAAGTCAAAAACTTTTTAAACTTGTTTGCTTGATTGTGCCTGTGTAAATCAGATTTGGTATTGACGTGTTTTTACATCTGCTTCATGCGACGGTGCAGTGATGTTACAAAAATAAAATAAAAAAGCTAATAGTGAGTAGACTCAAATAGTGAGATATTATAGATTAATTTTCGAAAAACAATTGTTAAATATCTATTTAGCTAAGAATAATAACCAGTTTTGGTTTGATGATATAACGTCGCCTGTGGTATCATCTAGAAAATCAGATTTTACTTAGAAAATCAATTACCACTGCAAGTAGAGTTAATTGTCAAATAATTTTATTGCATTATGTATGGGAACATGTTCCACAACTTTGCTAATATTGTCTTGGGTACAGGGCCCTTATGATCTATAATTCTTACATCGAAAGTACGCTGAGATGCTGTGTTATGGACCTGTTGGTACAACTGCCGTCCTTACAAAAAGATCTAGTGCATCGACAGGGTTAGTTGATAATTATCGACAAATCGTAAAGATATAGAATTTCAGTAACATTAATTCATTAAAGCACTGTTTGTAGAATTATTTGAGTAGGTAAGACTTTGGAGTGGCAACTAAATTATCCAAATTATATTTCTATTATTAAATTAAACACTTACTTTTAAATATGTTTGAAACCTTTTATTTAACTTTAATTACATAATAAATAGATTGATTATCAATGCGATTAAATGTTGTTTTACAACATTTATTATACAATATTCAGATTAGTGTTAGTACAAAATCCTAAAAAAATGTGGAAACTGCAAGAGCAATGTTTCATGGCCTTAAACCAAAACTACACTAACCACCTTGGGTTGAATATATCTTAACAGCTGGTTATATTCTCAACAGAGCAGGTGTGTCATCAGTAGAAGGCAAGTCACCATATAAATTGTAGTATGGTAAAAAGCCTTCCATCAGTCATTAGAGAATTATTCCGACGGCTGTGTATGCAAAAGAGCCGGATCAACGTAGAGTCAATAAGACTTACAAAAAGGCGATGAAATGTACTTTAGTCGGACATAATGAAGATGATAGCTACAAGTTGTACAATACTAAAAATGAAGAACTTATTTGTTTAAGACATTATTTTTGGGGACGAGATAGCTTTGAGAAATTCTTTAGAATCTCTATCTTTGTTGGATAACAAGGACGAAAGTAACGCAGAGTTCCTAATACCGGTGGTAGAGGAAAAAGAAGAAATAAATAATAACTCGCAGAAAGAGTCCACTCCGGTTCGTAGTAGATTACGAGATCGTATAAAATAAAAATTCCCCTTCTTTTAGTCCAGTAGCAAAATACTACACTACAAATTACAAACACAAAGTTACAAATTAAACCGATGCCATTGAATTCTTAAATGCGGTACAACGAGAATTCAAAATAACTTTCAAATCTGCATCTTACTATATTGTGTTTGAAATGAATTAGCAATTGGATGGATCAATAAAGAAAATTCAAAGTCCAGAAACAGTTCAGAATGGCGGACTGTAATCCAGTCAAAACACCTATGCAAAAAGAAAGGTTAAGTGCAGATGATACTAAGAAATATAAAGAGATTGATTTTCTATAACATGCCGCTGCTGAAGTGGTAATGTATTTATTGGTAGGACCAAGACCAGATATAGCATTAGCTGTAGGACTAATTTCCCGATCATTGGAGAAACCTATGAAAAATGATGTTTGAAAAGTAAAACGGATTTTTAGATATACTCAAGGAACTCAAAATGTGGGTATTGTATATCAGTTTAGTTACAAACCAGATAAACTTCAGTGCCACAGTGATGCTGATCATGGTGGTTGCAAGGAAATTGGAAGATCGACAAGTAAAGTAGTTTGTATTTACTAAGTTAAAGTGCTGTCGTGGTTGAGTCTTCGACAACAATCTGTAACTATATCAACGACAGCAGAGGTAGTTGCTGCAAGTAAAGCGATAATGGAACCAGAGTAGTTGAAGCTACTGCTTAATAAAATAAGTAATAAATTGGATCAGCTAGTCCAATATGTGTACAATGGTGCTACAGTACGACTGGCAAAGAATCTAAAATATCATAAACGTACAAAGCACATTCGTACGCGTCACTTTTTTGTACAAGAAAAAGTATGTCTGCTTTTCCAATCTTACAGAAGACCCTTCGGTATCTTACCAGGAAAAAGTACTAGTGAGATTGGAAGAGATAAATTAGTGGAGCGGATCAGGAAGTTACAAAACTAAAAAACAGTATTATAGCACACATATAAATAAAAACATGAAAGTTGTAGAGGTGCAGCTAGTGGAGGAAATAACGGCATACCGTCATACCATCATACCGACGGGTTATCGGATTATTGGAAAAAAGGTATTATATGTCCAGTACATAAAAAAAAAACAAAGACAACGTGGAGTATTAACTATGGAAGAAGTTAAAAGGAATAACCTGAGAATAAGCAGGGATGAGTTCGATAAGAATGGAAGAGAATACTAAGAACAGAAAACGGAATAAAAATAGTGTTAGCAAAACAAATAAAGAAGAGAGAAAAAACAAGACAAAAGCAAGAAACGATAATGTATTATAAAGAAAATGGAATTGCAGCATCGGAAGTGGATAAACTAAGGACAGAGAAAAGAAGGTAAGAAGCGTAATAAAAAAATAGGCGTAAAGATTATATAACAGTAGATGGTGGATGGATGAAGAAGATGATAAAGGACCATACAATACAAGACAAAGTAGGTTATAAACTAGGGGATTACCTTGGTACCAAAAAAGAGTATAAAGAAGTGAAAATGATTGCTAGATTTAGGCATAGGAATGCAGAGAAGCAGTAGGTTGAGTAACAAAGTAAAGTTCAAAGCGACCATTTTAAATTGTCTATGATCGTTGGATGCAACTGAGACTAAAGATTAACGCTATCTGTTCAGTACAAAATTAGTACAGAACATAAGAAGATGTCTCTGTTGACATTCCAACATTATAATGTATTGTTGTCTCTAATAGAAGTAATGCGCATGACTACAATACGACGACTGCTGTACGCTACAGCGATATGGCATTCGTGTCAGTCGTGTTTTGGCTTTTGCACTGTCGTAGCATGATTCGCAACCATTTTATATTACAAGAATTTGTGGTTAAATTTATATTAAAAAGTGTAAAATTATTTTATCATTAAACAATTGAATAATTATTCAATCTACAAATACTCGCATGGTTTTATTTCGTACATGCGAAGCTGGTCCTTCGATGCCTTACAAAGCCGATCCTTCGAGTTTATTAACCGCGTGTGTTTTTCATTGTGTTTTTGGCGTTTTTTTACATTTGCCCCTTGGCGATTGCCATTGATTGGGTAATTGGGACGCTCTATTTTGGCGGATTCACGGAGGATTTGGATATTTTACAATTACATTTCCAGAAGCCTTACAAGCGAAGCTGGATATTTTACAATTACATTTCCAGAAGCCTTACAAGCGAAGCTGGATATTTTACAATTACATTTCAAGAAGGTTTTAATTCCTACAAAAAAAACTGGCCTTACAAGCCATTTGTACCCGCGTGTGATTTCGTGGTGTTTTGAGGTTACGTCTGTATAGTAATCGGCACATGTGCAAGCTATTTTGTTACATTTTCCCTATGGCGGCCTGGCAAGTCATCAATTGCCATTGATTGGGTAATGCAACGCTGGATTCAGACGGTTTGATTACTACACATTTATTTTTCAAGAAAAATTATTCATTACGGAAGAGGATACATGGATGCTGGAAGAGAGTAAAATACTTCTTTACTCATGAAGGTACAAAGCTATTATTACTATCTACAAGTACCGATTTATTGAAAACTTCTTATGTTGCTGGATTAACCTGGATTAGTTTTGTCATCCACGTTTCATCTATCATATAAGTACGAGATTATCACCTAAGCAAGATGGAGGGATTGAAAAGGCTCAGAACGGCGCGGACGACTGCAAAAAGTTCAATATCAAGGATGGACAATTACGTCAGCGACCAAAGGGCTCTCGACTCCGCTACACTGGAGGTGCTGCAGGTGAAAAAAGAAAAGATGATGACTACATTCCAATCGTACGAGCTCACGCAGTACAGCATTTTAGAAATTGATGATCAAGATGAGGAAGACATTGAAGAAGTTGAAGAAAAGTATTTTAACATTATTGCAAAATTAAATGCTAGCATCAATAAGTTAAAAGAAGTTAATAGGCCTGAATTAGTTCCATTGAGGCTCCCAGCGGTGGAAATTCCAACCTTCGATGGCAAGGATATAACCAGGTTTAAGCCCTTTTATGAGCTCTTCCAAGCAGTGGTTCACAATAATGCATCACTGTCCGATGTACAGAGACTTTTTTATTTGAGAAAGTATCTCGTTGATGAGGCTCTCTCAATAATTATAAATCTGCCGCTTGTGAACAGTTCATACAAAGAGGCTATTGATTTATTGTTAGCGCGGTATGAAAATAAGGCGAGATTAATCTTTTATCACATTAATATACTACTTGATATTCCCAACATGCAGAAAGGTACTGCAGTTGCTATAAGGGCTTTTTTATGTCAAGTAAAACAGCAATTACAAGCGTTAAAAAATCTTGATGAGCCTGTAGACAAATGGGATATGATTTTAATCTCGGCCTTAAGTAGAAAATTAGATATCGTTACTAACCGCACTTTCCACATGGAAAGAAATTTAGAAGAACTGCCTACTATGGCAGAATTTATTTCATTTTTAGAAAGACGTGCAATTGCACTTGAGTATAGTTTAGATTATAAAAATATGTCACATGACAATAATAATAAAGAAAAATTTATTGATCCACAAAACACATTTGGAAATGTGGTTCCAAGAAAATTGTATAATCAAAATAAGTATTCACATAATAATATTGTATGTAATCTTGCTATTTGTGAATATACAAACCTTGAGAATGTTATGGAACAATCTTGGACAACTGAGAAAGTCCCAGAGGAATCAGATAAGTTTTCTGAGGATTACTTAAAGGCTGAACATAATTTTCAAAATTCAGTAGCACTTAAAAATAATTTAACTGTTGATTTGCCATTACTCAGCCTAGTAAATAAAATAGAATTGGAGGATTCTTTCTCAGTCTCCCTGCAAAGATTTAATGTGTTAGAAAAAAGATTTAGACGCAATCCTTCAGTATTGGAGGTTTATAAAACATTATTAAACAGATCAACCATTATTATGACATTAGGTTTGAAAAACAATATTATTTTTATAAATAGTAAGATAAAAACAAATTTAATTTGCTACAAGTCTAGTGTAGCTCCATCAAGTAAGGTACTTACAATACCCCAGCTTGAGATTATTAGCGCAGTGTTGCTGGTGCGAATCAAACAAGCAACAAATAAAATTTTTGATTCAAATACAATACTTCCATCAGAAGGTGAAGATACTAATTACAATGTTTACAACATTGATGTAAAACAAACACCTGTACTGTTGGAATTGTTTAAAGATAATTGTTTCAATAACATTGTAACTATTGAGTTGATGATTGTTGTGTACATTATGCAAATGATAATGTATGCTACATTGATAATTATGGTTTCTGTTATATTTAGGATAGTAATTAATTTGTTTTATATTATTTTCACAAAATTATGTAGACTACCATAGAATTAAGAAGTTTATATTATTTTGTGTAATTTTGTTTATAATAGTTTTAAGAAGAATTAGAATTAAGAAGTTCACATTATTTTTTGTAATTTGGTTTATAATAATTTTATGTAACATTGTATAATTTGATATTGGTTGTGAGCTTATCTATTTCTGCTGGCTGGCAATTTATGTTCAGTACAAAATTAGTACAGAACATAAGAAGATGTCTCTGTTGACATTCCAACATTATAATGTATTGTTGTCTCTAATAGAAGTAATGCGCATGACTACAATACGACGACTGCTGTACGCTACAGCGATATGGCATTCGTGTCAGTCGTGTTTTGGCTTTTGCACTGTCGTAGCATGATTCGCAACCATTTTATATTACAAGAATTTGTGGTTAAATTTATATTAAAAAGTGT
The DNA here is from genome assembly GCA_963678705.1 of Panorpa germanica. NCBI lineage: Eukaryota > Metazoa > Arthropoda > Insecta > Mecoptera > Panorpidae > Panorpa > Panorpa germanica. The sequence continues at coordinate 15,798,583 of OY783216.1, read as the reverse complement.
AAAATTATTTTATCATTAAACAATTGAATAATTATTCAATCTACAAATACTCGCATGGTTTTATTTCGTACACTATCTTTAAACATGTCTTAGATCATCATGCAAATGGTTACGACGTAAAGTCTTGAAAGCACAAGGCAGGCAATAATACGTGATAAGAACCTAAACTATTGCGATTAGCAAAGGACATCGAACGGATAATCGTATCGCAGGAAGAGTACTTAGAGAAACACTAGGAAATATTTCGCTGTAAGGGAGCGCAAGATCAAGGATGCTATATAAACGACAAAATCGAAAAGTACAAACAAGGTCTTAGCAGCTGCGCTGTAAGTGAAATCCGTGTTTAGTGGCATAAAGATTACCAGATATCTTGGAAGAATCTTGGAATCTTGGAACCAGATATCTTGGAATAGAAACCGTGACAATCCAGGATGGATAAGAAACCACCGATGGTCTTAAAACGGGAAAATACTTAAAAAAGGAAATAAATTGCACTGCGGATGCCGCGGCCTCGAACAGATGACCTTCAGCCTTGGCTGACAATACGGATACGCAGCTGAAAACAGGTCGCAGGTAGTTTGAGAGAGACAACTCTGCTTGCTGTTCCGATCTAGAGTCACCACATCAGTACAGTCGAAACAAATGGAGGCATAACTAGAGAACTAAATGTGCTGAGATATATTAAGGACAGGCCTTGCATTTTCGTTATTAATACTGTTACCAAGCAATAACTTGTTGGATCAGAATTTATTCGACGGCGAGAATTTATGAAACGGATCATTGCACCAGAAGCTCCCAATAGTACTCCAAGCAATAACAGGAAATACAGCACCCGTGTTTAGCAAAATTAAATTCAAAGGCATGCTGGAAAACATGATCCGAAGCATTCTATTCCTCGTAGCACCATTAGAAGAAGAGTTTATTCTGGGTTTAGACAGTACTTTTGCACAACAAACTGCACAGTTCACGAGCTGAGATTATTCAGATAGGAAAGGACCGGTTCAAATTATATTAAAATATTACTGGGGAAGCTCTTAATTTCAGATCAATTATCGCAGAAAACATATACTACCTACAAGATGTCCACGAGAAGTGGAATAAAATCTTAACTTCCCAAAAATCCTACCAACTTAAAATGGTGCTGCGGGATTACTAACACATTTTTTAATCAGTAATAAAAAGCATGAGTCACACGCCATTGGTTTAACCTTCACTAAAGGTTGGACATACTAAACCGATTAAAAATGAATATATTCAAAAATGTGAACTTTGAAGTGCAGATACAGTTCGAGAAAAATGCATGATTGTTTACCAAGACCACCTTACAAAATACGATGTTAAAATTACCCCGGATTGAAAACTAAAACAAAGTGAAGTATACAACACGTAAACATGTCGGATTAAAAGAATTAATTATACTGCGTCGTATCGCGTTATATAATAAACGCATCGATTCTTCTGTAAAATCACGAATTCCATGAAATTATTGCATTTACTGCGTAGCTTTTATATATTTATATATATATAAATATATATAAGAAGTACTGACGACCATTGTAACGCACAATCCAGTAGATAACTTGATACATAATTATTTTTTTAAATTCTTCTTGTCAAAGGTATATAAATATAGTAATTTACTTGGTATTATGTATTATGTTTAAAAGCAAAATATAATAGCTAAAAGAACATTCTTGAAAAAGTATATATTTTTTCAAGCCTTTAAGAGCATGTAAACTCTTATTTATTATAAAGATATATCTTTCTCTCTTAAGACTTAATATAGTACTTTTATTACTAATCATATTTCATACTAAACCTTCTTCTGTTATGCATTGTACTGCTTTATGCTTTTTTCCTTAACCCGTCCTTTAATTTTTAATTATGAAATGTAAAAAACTTACTGCCTAAATAGTTAAAAAATAATCTTTGTATCTATATTTTATCTAAAAATAATGTTACTAAGGGGTAAAGCTTATATCCCTATATTTTAGTAAATTCAGGGGACAGTAGTTTCACTGTCAATTACTTTATATGCCAACACAGCATGCAGTACGCAATTGTGTTTCCTCGTCACTGATGGTCATAGTACATTGTTCTTATCAAAGACAATGTAATTACATATACACAAGACTTATGCTCCAATTTCTTAACAGATTTATTCTTATTGATATTTATTAAGCCTTCGTTACCCCATACATACCCCCTCATATTGTGCGTATATCTTTTTCTTTCAATTAACCCTTTATGTTTCACTGTCGCTATATCTGAGCTTTCTTTTATTTCTTATTTACATTTATATTTCCTTCCAATTTGTTAGCAATCTTGACGTTGCATTTCTTTTAACTATTTTATAAAATATTATAATAAAAGTGTATAATTAAATCTTAGTAAATATATAAACTGACAAGCAAGGCTTTAAGTTAAATCTTAAACAATGAATTAGGATATCATTTTCATTGGAAACGGAGCAGCAGTTAGAAACAGAATAGAAAGTATTTCTTAACAATACTCAAGAGGCGGCATGGAAAAATCCACAAAAAATTAAAGAAGTCAATAAAATAACTCAAAAGAAATCTCAGATTTAATTAAATATGAAAGAAAAATAGGACGGAAATAGCTACAAACTATAGCCTCACAAGTTAGGTAAAACTAAACAACGCTATTTAATAGTTAATAAAAGATTTACAACAATTAAAAAATAATTCAATTATCGGTCTTCTGAGAGTCTTAATTGAGGATAGTAGCCCTAACTTTTCTTTATAGAAGGCCTTTAATAGGATTAGGAGGCCGATAACGCCGTTAACTTTATTGAGACAAAAAGACGGAAAATAGACCAGAAACAAAATAGAAAGAACCGGATAAATTTGTATACCATCTTGAGGAAATATTTCAACTAAATAAAATAGAGCAGGATGCATCAGATTGGAGTGGGTAGAACAAAATATTAAATCTCCTACAACAAGGAAGTAAGAAAGGAAATCAACAAAAACATCAATAGTAAAAGGCACTATGATTTAACGTAGTTACTGGGGAAGTCTTAAAACTTTATTAAAATTACCAAATTAATTAAATGCGATATATTAATTTGAAATCAGAGCCACTTTTTTGTAATTCAGTAGATTATATGGTAATACAAACTGTAAGACTATCGCTCTATCAAGACGGTCGTGAAAGACGGTTGGGGGCTGTAGAGAGAGGAGTAGTGATGGCAGTATGAGTGCTCCGTGAATATGAATTATGAATTAAAATAATGGTTTTGAAAGATTAAAAGAGTGGTGAATGTGATTGTTTTTCGGTATGTGCAAGAGAGACTTGCGAGCTGGATCGGTTTATTTTTACTGATCAGTGATTGTGATTGATACTGTTAGATCAATTTCTTTGTTTTCGATCTGAGTCGGCCTTTATTTTGTAATCTGGATTGGCTTGGCTTAAATATAGGCTTTGTGAGAAATCCTGATACGGCTGAGGGGCCCGCGTCTGCCCTTGTGGGTGATCTAATCTATTATTTGTTTTAAGTGTCTCCGGAGTGGGATATATATTTTTAATAATAATAGTTCTAAAGCATTTACAAGTTCTTTTTTGGTTACTGGAATTCTATTGTGTTACCGATGACGTCACGGAAAACGCTTTGTTTCGGAGTTGAGATTGCATCGTTGAGAGGATTCCAGAATCCGGAATAGCCCAGCTCAGTTGATTATTCGAGTAGAAATTGGTATTTTGACACTGGATGATGGTTTGTAGAAGTGGTACCATTTTTTAAAAATCGTATTTTGAAATATTCAATCACTTTTATGCAACTTGCACATATTATTATTATTATAGTTACTTTAAAATTTAATGATATAATTAATCTATATTAATCGCACTTGTTCCTTATACTACTTGTATATATATATTTTTGGTTAATTATTATGGTATTGCTTATAAACATTTAAAATTATCATACATTAAATGTATTTTTATCATTTTAGAGAAAGATAATCAATTTTGTTGTATATGGGTAAAGCCCTATTTTGAGACAGCTTTATTTAAATTAGTTAAACCTCCTATTCCGATAAATTCCGGAATTCCGTTAAAATGTTTACTGGTAATGTTTAATGTAAATGTTTATTGTTAATGGTTATTTAAAACCTTGGTCCCTCTATTGGATTTTTAGGTATATTACTAAATACACAGATTATTAAACAGATGTATCGACTTAGCATTTATTTTATGCTTGTGGTTAATGAATTTATATTGTCAGGTAGAACTACTTTTTGGAAAATCTGTCTTTTTTAATTCGTGACGGAGATAACATCCCCGTAGTAATTTTGGTTGCAGTATATACTTATACTATAAAAAGTTGTTTATGTGTTTATCAAACCAAAATCAGAAACACCACTTCGTGAAGTCGCTTATTACAAACCAATATTCTAAAATTATTTTTGGTTTTAAAATACCTATGTTTTTAATGAATTTGGATTCTTAACCAAATAATGTAATAGAGTGTAATAATAAGGAATATGTTATAACTAAAATTAAACTCTTTCACTAAATCAGTAGTAAATTTGAATAAATTGTAAATAAATATTTTTTTTAAGTGCTATTACCTATCAAAAGTTATGCACTTAAAATAAACATTTTATTTTTAAATTTTATAATAATTAAATTTGGAATATAGGCTTCTCCCACAAAAATCTATTAGTTCCAATTTTCCATTATGAGACCGCCACTTGTCGAAATAATTAAAATTTTGTACAAAATATTTGTTAAAATGTGTCGCATGTTAAACTCGCACCAATATATATAAAAATAAAGCAATAAATAATAAAATTATTGTAATCTGTCTATAAAAAAAATATTCATTTTAATAAAATGTAGTTTTTCTTAATATTCAAAATTTATGCATTTATGTAACAGAGTTGGTCAAATAATATTGCTAATGGTGCTAATATTAGTGTGTTTTTTTAAGGGTAAAATCATAATGTTTACGGATAGACACCACAGGGGTCCAACTCTGTTCTACAGAAATTTACCAAAGATTCAATTAGGACCGAAGTAGGCAACAAAACAATTTTAAGCGGCAATTTCAAATACAAATTTTTTAGCCAGCTAGCGCCATCTTATTTTGCTTATTCCAAACGTCACAGACTATAATAAGCGTCAAATAATGTGTTTGTGTTTTAAATATGGACTGATTTTTATATATTAATTATTTATTAGATTTCCTAATTAGTTATCATTAAGACATCATTAATAAAAGTGCTTATTTGTTTATAATGTTAGTTTCAATTTTCAAATAGAGTAAGTATAATTGCTTTACAATTTTGCTAAAATAATTTTGAGGTTATAAAACTTATTTATTATCAGAATAATTTATACGTCTGTTTTAATTTATACTATAGAATTGGATGCAGAGATAAATCAAATTAACTCCAAGGATAGTACTCAGACTCCAAGCAGCAGTACTGATGATAATTTTTGCATTCAGAAATAGCAAGGATATTGTAGAATGAGATCAGATCTTATTTTTATTATTACAAAACATTTTAATAACCAATATGCTTATTATCTGAAATTTAAATTTTGTATTGCAGAATTCATCATATATATGTCATTGTAATGGCATTATTGTCAAATCAACTCTAAGAACAGTACTGAGAGACTCCAAACAGGAGTACTGAGTATAATTTTTGCATTCAGAAATTGCAAGGATATTGTAAAATGTCATGTGATAACCGTTACATCTCTCCTTGTCCGAAAGATTACAAAAATAGGACATTCTTTTATTTTCCTATAGAAGCAGAAAGACTTTGAACATGGGGCATAGTTATTGGCATTGATACATTAGCAACAAGAGGATCTTTTAAATATGAATGCAAAGATCAATTTTCTAAAGAAATGATTTGTCCAGGTTTACGAAAGATAATGCTTTATACCGCAATCCCAAATTTAAACTTTTCACCAATTCAAGCTTCACCTGTTCAAGGTTCATCACAATCTAGTACAATGCATAAGGTTAATTTGTTGGGAAGCTCTGAAATGCCGTTAATACAAAATTGGTTAATACAACAGGTTTGTTTTGTTATTTGTTTGTATTTTTAGAAATGTATTTTATGTATTGACTCTTGTATACATTTTACACAGAAACAGCTACAACTACGACATCTGCAACATCTTCATCGTCAATATTATCGTAAATACGGAATATTAATGCTGCAGGTATATTTGTTTGTGTTTGACATGACTAAAGTTATACAACAATTATCTGCATTACTGTAAATGCTTAACTATATTATACTTTTCAGGTAAAAAACTATCTAGGAATAGAAGCATATTGCGCTTTATAAATAAATCGCATAAGCGCGATTTGTCACCCAAAAAATTAAAGCTGTATAAAGGATTAATTAGGACGAAGAAAGAACTAAAAGAATTAGAGTACAGGTTGAACAGAAACAACCATATTTTAAAATTTTTTAGAACTCATTTAAAAAAGTGTTGGAACTGGAAAACTTGTGCCAAATGAAATTAGGTAAAATCTCCAAGAGGCCGAAAATGGAGTTTGGATGACAAACTTATGGCATTATCCATTTATAAACGGGTTCCAAGATGCTACAGGTTTTTATCTACATTGCAGCTAATGCAATCGCGGTCTACTTTATTGAAAACATTGTCCGCTGTACCTTTTGAACTATGTATAAATAAACATACATTTAACTCTAGCAATTAGAGGTGAAAATTTAGGCCTGTATTGTGTTCTAATGTATGACGAAATGAGTATACGTTCGGGTCTAACATATTGCCATCAAACGAAAAAAATTAATGGCTATGTAGATTATGGAGATAATGCAAAACAGACCGCACTAGCCGATCATGCGTTAGTATTTATGGTCAAAGGCATATTTTATAAATGGAAACAACCAATTTCTTGTTACTTAACAAAGGGGACAGTTCCCATGTCCGTATTAAAAGGGATTATTATAAATGTAATAGAAGAATTGCAAAAAACCAAAATAAGTATAGTAGTTTTAGTGTCCGACCAAGGAGGTCACTCTATCGGAGCTATGAAAAAGCTGTGCGCAGAGAAACAATCTTTTAATGTAAAAGGAGAAAATGTAATTTATATTGCAGATCCTCCACATTTAATTAAAAATTTAAGGAACAATTTTTTAAATAAAGATATTCAATTCGATCCAGACAATTCGTATAAGAGAGCCAAATGGTCACATTTAGTTGAAGGCATTTCAAGACGATCAAATGAGGCGTGCTAAATTGATGTTTAGCCTTAAGAAGGAACATTTTACGAAAATCAGAGAAAACACTAGAAGGAAAATGCGAGTTGGTATTGCAGCAAAGCAGCTCAGCAATTCTACAGCTGTCATGATTCAAACCATGGCATGGCTTTTAAAGAAAATGTAGACGGAAGAAACTCCCTAACGTATCCATCTGAAGAATTATTCCAATTTGTAGAAAAGGCAGCCGGTATTATTTTAAAATATTTAAAAGAAACTGCAAGTAAATTTGATTATAGTATTTTATCTAATCAACTGCAGATAGATTTAATAATAAATTGCCCAAAGCATTCAAAATCAGTTAAAGCCATAATTATTGATAGAACATTAGCTGTTTAAAGAAATGATTTTTGCAAAAATAAACGTTAAAAAAAAATTAATAGTTAAGTTATATTTTTGTATAAAAATGTATTTTAAATGTGTAAGATTATTAAATGTTACTTTAATAAATTAATTTTATTTTTATTTCAACTTCACAATTATTGCATGTTGTTGCATGTATATATATAAAGAGAGAGAAAGAGAGGTAATAGAAAGAGAGGGAGAGAGAGATATGAGAGAAAGAGAAAGTGAGAGTAAAAGAGACAGAAGATTATTAGGTCAGAACTAAGCAACAGATACAGTAAATTTAAATAAAATTTACTCCGAGTTGGCTGTCAACAACCAAGAAACATGAAGAAAAACAAAAAAAGTATTTTGCAATTTTAAAATTAGATATAAGTTTGTAAAAGTTTTTAAATAAAATAGCTTTTTCCTAAAAGGTATTCAAATGTAAAATGGTATTTGCGTTTGGAATACATGTATTTGAAATAGTCACATCTCTGTAGAATACCTATAAGAAATAGAATATAGTAGAAAATACTATAAGAAATACAACTACACCTTAAACTAAAGATTACCATTATATTGTAGTTTTTAAATACTTACAATCTAAAATAATCATTATGGTTTTTGTTTATTATTTATTATCTGTGTTAATACGTATGTATTACATAAATTAATTATTAGATATATATATATATATATATATATATATATATATATATATATATATATATATATATATATATATATATGTATATACATATTACATAAATTTTTATTTAAAAATTTTAACACATACTCAAAATTAAATTCTGTATGTCCAAATATTGAAACATAAATATATTGTGGTTAACCACCCATTTAAGTCATTGGTTTTTTTTCGTCACCTATTAATATATAAATAACTATGTGTTTTTATGATATTTATATAGTGGCTACGATCTTTTTATTATCTTTAAAATTTGATATACATGATAAGCGGCGGCTTTGGCAGTTGCGGGGCCAGGTCGGAATTTGAGGGAGGTTAAGCGGAGCTACTGCCCCGGGACTTCACAAAAAAGGAGCCTTTACAACAGAAATATAAGCACTAAATTGTTAAAAGACTTGACAAAAAAATTGTTTCTTTTAATTGAAAAATAATCAGAGGCCTTGGCTCTTTCGTTGACACAGGGACTCCACACCTCTAAATTCGGCACTGTGCGAGGCTCATGCTCTTTGTATAATTTATAAAATTGAAAATATGTATTTTATATGATGATTTACGAAGAAAGCAAAAACTTTTGAGAAATAAATATAAAATTTTAAAGTTTTATATTGGACGATTACTAAAAGTTAACAAGCACAAAGACGACAAATACTATTGATGATTGAACAAGGTACATAAATGTCTTAAGAGATATGTTTGTAGCTTTTTGTAAAAGTAAAACATTAATTAAATCATAATAATCTAACAACTGATCTAAGACATTTTTAATTGAAAAAAGATGAAGATGATCGAACTGACAGGCGGTTCGCTTGCTACCCCCTAAAGCCTCCCCATAAGCATATGCCAAGAGGAGGCGACTTTTGTTTTTACCACTTTCTTTTAAGTTGTATATTAAAAGTGATAATAATTGTTTTAGTTTTTACTTGACTTACGTGCTGTTAATGAATGGAGATAAAGACAATTAATTGCAGAATTTACAATCTCAATCAACTTTCATACAGTCATCTTTTTTACACCCACCCATGTTACTTAACAAAAAATGTTTTGACGTTTTAAATTTCCTGCGATAGCTGTTGCTTCAAAACGCTCAGTTCGAAATTATTTAGAATTTATTTTGGTATCATTGTTGTATAGTTGATCGCGTATGCTACGGGGGGTAAGGGTAAGTAGGCTATATAGGTTGTCGTGAATAGCTAACAAGAGACTTAAGTTTCTTAGTTAAGAGGGAGACGAGGTGTAATCTTGAAACAATTATTGCCGTATTACTTTTACATCTAGGTTATTATTTTTAATTTAATGTTGAATTGGTTCTTATTGTAAATTTGGTATTTGTTCTTCTATTTATGAAAATGGGTGCCGTCTTAAGCGAGTTATATATTTTCTGAGTGCCGAAAATATTAACAAATTTATATTTTAGTAGATTAATTTACTTTATAAATTTATTCAGTCGTATTTTTAAGAACGTTGTGCTAATTCATATAACGTGGTCGTCGTTGTTTATAGGTTGTTAGTATTTGTTGACATTTGTATTAGAATGAGAACATATATTTAAAACACTGTATTTTATTTAATAAATTCAAATGATTAATATATATTTATGTATGACGGTAATATTATTTGTAAGTTGGTTGATTATTTTAATACACTAATTTCTAATTTATTTGTTAATGATTATTTTTACTTGTTTTGTTTGTTTTTGATTCGTTTTTGAATTTTTCTTGTTTTGTGAATTAACACTTTTGTTTGTTTCTTTTGCACTTTGTGCTTTTGTGTTTTTTTCGACTTTTGCTTCTTAAATCTAATTTGTGGTAATGTCAATAGTATGCGATAAAAATTGACTATTACAGAATCAAAATAACACGTACATCTATTGTGGTGTTATTCTAGAGATTAACTGGAATGGTCTCAAACAAATGTATTTATATTGGATTTTTTGTTTAGGTGATCATTTTTTAAAATAGGTCACAATGGTCACGAGGAAATGTTTATATTTCTGAGAAACACTTAAGGTTTTAATTTCATAGTAATTTTTATTGGTCCTATTTTGTTTATGTTGAAATGCGAACGTTATTTGTTATTTCAGTCAACATAATATTAGAGTTATTTAATATTTCAATTCACCATTCATAATAGATATAAATAATGAGTTCATTGCTTTTATATTAAGTAAATATAACAAAGATATAATGTATTACGTAATCGTATGGTAAAATATTGTTTATAATAAGGAGAAATGGTTACCTCGATTGTACTTAGACCGGCGGAGAAATATAAAGAAACTCGTCAACATGTCAAAACACAAAGCATTTTAATATAATTTATTACACGGACTTCAAAGAAATAATTATACAGCATAAGGACCATGTTATGCAAACGAATACGGTGTTTTATTATAACTACGTATACTTTCCAGACTCTATGGAAAGTCACCTATTTTGAGAGTAGGGATATTTTGCTGTGCCATTGAAGACTATATAACGAGCAGAAGTACCGAGTCACGTGTCAGCCAGAACAGAACCAAGAGTGAATAGTAAATAGTTGTAAATTGTACTTGTGAATATGTTGTAAATTGTCTTACGGGATAATAAATAAAGTCTGTAAATAGTGTAAAACCTTGTTCTCATTTTTCTATTTTTTAATTATTAAGTTACAACGCGGACGTGTTGTGAAAATAATTACTACTGCTCGGCAATTAAAAAAACCCAAGTCGCGCGCGTGGTGTCTGTAAATATAATAGAAGGTTCGAGAACTAGGCCCACTTCAAGATTTACTATGAATTTGTAACATTTGGCGTCACAGAAGGATGCAAAGCTAGCCTTCCGTCATCCCCCTTACACGCCCTTTTAAGTTTGTAAGCTTTGGTGTTAGAAGCTGAAGATGATATTTGAACCTCGACAAATTTGTAACAATATATATTTTTGTTTAATTTTTATTTTATCTGTTTAATTTATTATATATTTATTTTTTTAATAATTAATTAATTTTTATTAATTTATTATTATATTATTTTTATTTTATTGGTTAACTTTTTATTTTCATTTTTTTAAATAATTTTCAATTTTTGTGGTCTGCAACTGTTCACCTGAATAAATGTATTTTATTCTTAACTTTTGCTACTGATTTGTATTAAAATGTTTTATTTAGTATCCTAATACATTTCAGATTTTTGTTACGCTGTTGTTTACTGATTTTGATTTATTGCTTTTTTTTAATTTAATTGCTGTAGCTGTTTTATAACGTACGTTTAAAAACTTAGTATGTTATTTGGTGGCGTATTGTATTCGGAATGCTATTTATTTTATAAGTGTGTTCCATGTTTTTTATATAGGTTTTGGTAAATATTTTAGTAAAACTTATAAATTAAGGATATATATTATAGGATATAATAATGTGTTTCTGGTAGACCAGGAGCAGAACCTAAATTATGATTTGAGAACCTCTCTATAAAGAGTTTATCTTAGAGAGAATCTTTGCTATAATGTTCATGAGCGGGTCTCCCTGCATTTGAACACTATATTGGCACAGAAGTTGCCAAAGTCCGTTGTTAATAAAAATTCACAAATAGTGAAAAACGCTGTGATTATTTGGCACAAATAAGTTTTTATTGATAACAATTTAAAAGTTATGAAATAATAATTAAAAATAGTTAATAATAATTAGTCTCAAAAAGAGAATTTACGGTGCGCAACCGTTGTATTGTCATTCATCTTTAAAAACTTATTGCAGTAAATAGATAAAGTATTAAAAAAAATCTACATATATAATCTAAGAAATAATATATTAAATTACATGAATCATTTATTTTAACCATGAAAAAACTGTAAAACAGCGAGAAAAACAAAAAAAGTGCATTTACAAACATTAGAAAAGACTAACGTCGTTTGTACACTGACCCTTTTAGGAGGCAAGTTTCACTGGCTTGCCTTTGCAAGAAACCTGCCAGAGCCGGACGCTGCTGGAATCTAAAGTCCCTACCACTACCTACATTTTTAAGAAGGCATAGGTGAAGCGCGCTGTGTACTCATGAGAGAGAAATATGAGTTTGAAATTACAACTGTTCCTTAAAAGACTTAGTGTACACACGCAGGGTTAATATGTAATAAATACATCGCAACTTTGAAGCGAACTCCATATTAATTTCCAATTTTAGTACAGGCCATTTTTTATTTTAAAGTAATTTTTTTTTTAATTGGTATGTTTAACTTGAAATCAACTTTTATATATATATTCATAATAGACCTGTAAAGAAAAAGATTTTATTTTCTAATCACACAACAAATATTATTGCAGCAAGTCAAAATTTTCTAAGTTTGCAACTTTCACTCTATTATATGGTTCCGCCATCTTAGTTTTTATATTCTAGTTTTGTTTGTACTAGGGCGCATAAAGTAGTGGTGCTATGCAAGTCCATGATTTTTTCCTTTTTTTCATTTAAAATAATTATATTTAATTTATGTTTAGTTCTAATTTATGAAATGTTTACTACTGCGAAGAAAAAATTTAGAATTTTGAATAATCTTCGAATTTTGAATAATAATCGGTATTTGAAAGTTGTACCAGGATATAGATCAGAGATTATCATACCAATTTTGTAGTTCAATTTTTCTTCCTTTATTAATTTTATGAAATCTGCAGCATTTTGTATTTTTGAAGCCAGAATATCATATCTAGTGAACTGATCCACTAATAGGATTATAATAGAATAGGATTTCGTTTAGTTTATTGAAATCCTCCATTTCCTTGACCATGATGCATTTACGTTGTTCTCGGCTTCTTGCACTTTTTTGGTTACTTCTGGCATATTATCAGGTATTGTCATTATAGCCGTATCATCTGCAAACGTTGCCATTATAGTATCACTGTTTTTTGTAATGTCACTGGTGTATAGTGTATACAGGATAGGGCCTAGTACACTTCCTTGTGGAACTCCAGTGTTTACATTTTTAATACTTGAGAATTGATCTCCTACTTTGACTCTGAACAGCCTATTTTCCATATATGACTAGTAGTTCACTATATTGTCTAGGTAGCATTTTGTTCAGTTTGTATTCTAGGCCTTCATGCCATGCTCTGTCGAACTTTTTCCTTTTTGACAGGCATTTTCCACCTTAACTTTTCGTCAAGCGTTATTTCTATATATTTTGTTTCACTTGCATGAGGGATTATGTTTGAGTTTATAAGTTATTGTTTTTAAAGCCAAATTGGTGGTTTGGATTAGGTCTCCCTCTTTTATTAGAGGTTTTAGACTCTTTAGCAATATTTTTTATTGATCTTGGATTTATAGCAAGGATATAGGCCGGTTAGATTTTTTGTCATTTGGATCCTTACCCGGTTTTAGAACGATTTATTCATCTACTTTTCAATGCCTGGGGACATATTCGAGTTGAAGAGAAGCGATTATGATATGCAACAGTTTTACAAGCCTTTGTTGGGTAACTCTTTAAGTACTTATCCAGTAATGAGGTCGTACCCAGGTGCTTTTTTATTACTCAAGTTACATATAATTTCCTTTTTGAGATCCTTTTTTGTCCTTATTGCCTGGGGAGCGGCTATTTTGCCCTTTTACTGCGTTTGCCCTTTTCCGTTGCTTTAGATTTTTTGTCTCATTTTGGTTGTTGTATTTTCTTAAGCCGCTTGCTTGTATATTAAGAGTAAAGAGATCTACTTTATTTTCCACTCGTTCGGTATATTTTAAGGGTACTTTTAGCTCTATAAGATTAACAAAAGACTTTCTGAATTATTTCAAATTGGTATTAAAACTAGTTATCCTGGGTGGTACTGTCTACTGTACAAAGTTTTTACTTACTGTCAAGATAACAGGTGTGTGATCTGAGATGAAGTCACCACTGCGATATAAAGTATTCTACATTTATAAGTAATATGTCTTGACCAGCCATAGGTATCTTTCGTGAAATCTACACCACCGACAAAAAGAGTGTTTCAAGAGATATAAACAGTTCTATGTAGTCATTCATTTTTAGTACCGTATCGTGGGGGGCATTAGATTGCTGAGATGTTAATCTTTTTGTTTTTGGTGTATACGCACTACAGTGACCCTTATTTACTTATTTTTTTAATTTTTTATTGCGGCACCCCCCAGTTTGGTTCCATTGCATAAAAAAATAATATATGTAAAATTTTAGATCAATCGTATAATGGGAAAGGGTGCCCCAAGAGCCTGGAAAATTGAAAAATTCTAGAATTTTTAAAAAAAATTTATTTATCCTGCGAAATAATAATTTTATGCAAAAATGTATTAGACGAAAGTTGTAGATCTATTAAAAACACATATATTATCATGTATGTTTTTTTTTCGTACGACGAACGATTTTCGAGTAATACATAAAAACCATGTAATGTTCTATATAGACGAACGACTGATGATTTAAATTCAGCTTATACCACAAAATGCCGTGAATCAAATATTAGCGTCATTTATGATTTAAAAGTAATTTGTACATTGTATACATATTTCAAATTTTGACTCATAGTAGTTTTTGTTTCCATATCCACTTTATTCCCCCATCCAAAGACCCACCCACAGTTTTCTTTAACCAAATTAAAATTATCCTTAGAAGCGTTTTCGATACAAAAAAAGCCAAAACTACAGGTCCAACTGTGGCAATATTTAAAAAATTTCAAAGTGCTTGGCCTAAAATCAATCAAAATTCCGATCCGGGATTGAAGACGAAAAGGTCACGAGGCATTTGAATCGGAGCGATTTATCGCACATTTTTGACTTTGATAGAAACACTTTGGACGAACAGTAGCCTAGAGAGGATTATAGGACACTTTTAAAATTAATATTTCGCAAGATATATAAATTTTAAAAGAAAAATCTGGAATTTTTCGATTTTTAGGGCTCTTGGGGCACGTTTTCCCGTTATCCGATTGACCTAGAATTTTACACAGATCATTTTTTTATACATTGGCACCAAATGGGAAGGTGCCGCAAAAAAAATTTTAACTTTCAAAATAAGGGTTACTCTAATAAGCACACTGTAAGTACGCTTGTTTATAACAACCGAACCTCCTCTAGCGTTATTGAAAGAGTGCACAGTATGATATATAGAGTATCCTCTTAATTTTAAGAATAACTGATTTGTCAATGCGTTTCTGCTATGAGACAGATGTTTATTCTCATTCCTCAGGAATAGTTCTAGTTCTTGTTTTTTCTAAAGTCTGTTTAAATTCCATTCTGCAATTCTAAGATTGTAGAAAGATATGTACTTGCCTCGTGCGCGTAGAAGATTTTCATGTGGTCCTCTAATTTTTAATACAATAATTTATTTGATGCATTACGCTCGGTCATCTTGCTGAGAATAAGTTCTTGCATTTTTGCCCTTACTATCTTTCTAAGCTGCTTGCGTATTCGCAGCTTGTCTTGGCATACTCGACAATTTTGGTGCTTTTATTTCTCTGCCTGTTACGACCTTTGTAATTTGTTTAGTTTTTTTATTTTGTAGTCCTGTGATTACATTGTGTCTTTTCTGCAACTCTCTGGCTACTTAACATCTTCTATAACTTGCAGAATGTTGTCCTTTGCAGTTAACACATATTGACGTAGTTTGTATGCTTAATTTGCAATCTATGGTTCAATGTTTTTCCGCACATTTCACACAAACTAGCTCTTTTACAGTAGCCTTGCGTGATTGATGCGTGCGTGTTGCCTTAAAACACTTTTTTTGCGATTTTTTTTCTTAAGTATAGATTGAGCAATTTCGTTCGAACCTTTTTTACATTATTGAGCATACTTTTGACTATGTTTTATAATTTTATCATGCAGCAATATTGAAGCATAAGCCGGTAACAGAGTTTCCTCCAGAAGGTCATGGGAAAAAAGCAATTGGTGGTGTTTACAATAACTCGGCCGGAAATTATTCGAAAATGAAAAACCATTAAAATTTAGTTAAAATATAATCAAATCTTCCCTCCAAAGGTCTCTGATAATTTTTTTTTTCATTTAAACATTTTTGGCGGCCATCTAAAACTGTGAACTGTTATTTTTCACGAAAAATTCCGCCATTTTGTGGGTGGGAAAAAAAAATAAAAAAATAAAATAAAATAAAAAAAAATTTTTTTATCTAAACGTTGGGGGAGGTATTTTATATGTAGAAAATGTGTACAAAGTTTGAAATGAATCAATCAATTAGTTTTTAAATGGCCGTGAACACGGACTTTGAAAAAGTAGTTTTGAGAAAAACGCTTCAGGACAATAGCAATGAATAAACTGTATACCTGATTTACATATAATACTCGTATATATATATATATATATATATATATATATATATATATATAAATATATATATATATATATAATATACCGGATTAATAACACAATAACTTCAAGAATATTGCTTAGATCGGCTTAAAATTTTAAGGACGTATTCTTGAAATGTTAAACAATAAGATAAGACAAAGAAAAAAATTGGATTTTTCACATTTTATTTCATTTTCATCATCAAAGGCGAGAATGAATATAAATTGCCCTAATAAGTGCAAATGTTTGTGCCACCACTTGTAATTAAAAGATTTGGCACCTCCTATGAAGACAGTATAGACATTTATCCAAATTTGCTTTTCCCTCTTAAATTATTCACTAATGATTCACTTATTTGATGACTGTAATGTTTCTTATTAAACTTTTTTTGGTACAACTGAGTTTTAGTTTACTTTGCGTTTATTTAATCTCTAGGTGACAGGACTTTTGATGTATTTTAATAATAATTTTTTTACAGAATTCTTCTCTTAATATATTTTTACCATATTTTACATGATACCAAAATTTTTTAAATTATTTTTTTCTCTAAGTAGTGCATTTGTTTCTTGATCATCAATAATGTCTTTAAGATTTAAGAGGTATTTTCAGTTGAATTTTTGCTTAAACCGTCTGCCTCTATATTTTTCTCCTAGCATTGCATAGAAAAATTATTATATTTAGCAGAAATAAACTATTATTTTATATTAATCAGGTATATTTTATTAACCAAAAGTATACTTGCATTGTGATATCACAGAGTACAGAATTACAGATATCAGATTAGTTGCCAATTCAGGAACATATAAGACATTTGTGAACAGAATCTTATTCTCTTGCTTGTTTTGGTCATAAATATTTAAGCTCACATCTCCTGAGCTTTGCACAGATAACACTTTGTTATCAGCAACTCGAATGTTCTTTGTTATAGGGGTAGTTTCCTTTACAGTTATATTCTTGGTCTTAGTCATATGTGCCGAAGCACCGGAGTCTATGTACCAAGCATCATCATAGTGTGATGATGCAACAAACACAGCGGCATAAGAAGAGCTAGGTTTCTGTGTCTTGTTCTTGGGTTTGTGTTTGTTGCAGTCTGAGCGTTTATGTCCATATTGATTGCAGGAATAACATCTCGGACCCTTGGAGAACTTCTTGTTTACAGAGTTGTTATGAAACTTCTTGTTGACAGCAAAAGCCGTTGTTTTGTTGTCTGAATTTCTAACATCTTGCAATAGTTTTGCTTTAACACTGTCTGCAGTTATTTTTGTGCCAGAGCTTTTGATCGCAATAATCATTAATTGATATGATTCGGGCAGACCGGAGAGCAGCAACGTCCCGAGCCACTCGTCGTCCACTTTAAAGCCAATCTTGCGCAGCTTGTGAGCTGTTGACATAATTTTGTTCACATACTCTTCTATATTTTGACATCCACTGAGCGATGTGTTACATAAATCACGCAGCAGACCAACTCGGCGTGTAAGTCCGGAGTCGTCGAACGCTGCGGCCAATTTGTCCCAAACTCCTTTGGCCGTGTTTTCCTCTTGGATATGAACGTAATTGATCGGATCAACCAGATGAATTATTTTTGTTTTCGCTTTTGTATCACGTTTTGAATCTGCGGGTGACGCCGGGTTAACCTCAATGCAATCCCATAGTTCTTCGTGCTGTAGGTATGTTTTCACTGCGAATTGCAAAGTCGAATAGTTTTCACGGCCAGTTAACTTCTCGATAAATGCCAGTGATTTGTTCGATGCCATTTTTATTCGTTGAGAAAACTTTAAACACAAAGAAGTTTTTTTTTTAATAGAAACAGTTTCAACAGTCACGTTTTTTTTTAAGGTTATGTTCACCACTAAAAGTCTTTATTCACTGTTTACTTTTCGGAAAACACTCACTTAAACGTCTCTGGACTTAACTGGGCCCATAACCTATTATATTTAGCAGAAATAAACTATTATTTTATATTAATCAGGTATATTTTATTAACTAAAAGTACACTTGCATTGTGATATCACAGAGTACAGAACTACAGATAGTGAAAATTAGAAATGAAAAGAAGAAGTGTCAATTACTAGAGGGCGCTAAATTTAAATCCAACAAAAATAAAAAGTTAAATATAAAGTAAAGTCACATATTTGTTTATCTGTTATTTTTATTGAGTTTATTATTAATACGTTTAAGCCGAAATCATAGACTCCCACTTCGTTTTGGTTTCGTTTGGTGTCGTTTTATGTTATAGTTTTTAATTTAATATAGTTATAGTTCTATTATAGGTGTAATTATTAGTTTTTTTTGTTGATCATCGTGTTATTCGGTTTATAGTAATGAATTTTCTGTAAAGTTTCTCTATCTACTTTATCTGATACAGCATGTTTTAGACTCATGGCAATGAGGTATATTAAGGTTTCTATGTCTATGGTCTGTTTTTGTTTTTGTTTACAGTTTTTCTTTTTTTATTGTATACTCAAACAGAGAGCATGTTTGGTACCTGAAGCCTTATGCATATCTCACTCTACTTCACCTTTTAAATGTAAATGTGTTACAAAAACTGTTTCTTCAGTTATTCACATTTGTCCACATTTGTGGTACATGTTGTGTTGCTAGCTTTTTTTGATATTAAATATGTGCGACCTTTTGAAGTTCCTATTAAAGTTATGTATATTGTATTAGATTTTTCATCTTTGTTTGCCTTTATTGTATAGTCAAATCGTAGTTTCTATATCGTGAGAGATGTAAAAAATGTATAAACAATTTGTAGCTTTAAAATGTGTGGTTTGGATAAACCGCATGGAATTGTCTTATATTAAAACACAATAGTTGCTATAAAAAAATATTAATATTTTATTGAAATATGATGATTAATAATTATATTAGTGTAGATTAATGTAATTAATACCTAAAATAATAACAAAGAAACGACAAATTTTATTTCTTTTTCACTTGTTGTGTATTTTCTAATAAATGCAAAAATTGTCATTCTGTGTCACTCTGGTATATAGCATAGTTTTTATATTCTAGTCGAGATATATGTCGGTACTATAGGGCGAGGATTTATAATATATATATATATATAACAATTAAAGTATACTTTATTTAAGTTAATAAATAGTTCAAACAGATATATATTAAATTACAATTATTGATCGCTATCTATACTTCGAAAATAATTCATACTTATACTACTAATTATTGCAATTAAAAAATAAACAAAGATTAATCTCTCAAAGCAATGGAGTGTACAATATTTTTGGTCAGTCCGTCTTTAGCGAATACAAACAAACTGGATGGTTTATTCTCGGTAGAACATGCTACATATAGTTGTCCGTGGGAAAAGCATGGTGTACCCAAATTTAAGCCACAAACAGACATCGTTTGGCCTTGTGACTTATTGATCGTCATTGCGAATACCAATTTAATTGGAAATTAAATGCGTTTGAATTCAATTGGCACATCTGTAGGAATCATAGGGATTCGTGGCAGTAATACATTTTCGCCTCGGAACTTGCCATTCAAAATGATAGCTTCGATAATGGTTTTCATTAATTTTTTAATGAATAATCGTGTGACATTGCAAAGCCGTAATGGGTTCAAATTACGAAGCAAAATAACCAGAGATCCAACCTTCAATTGCAAATAGTGCTGCAGCATGCCCGGCATATCTAATGAATTCAAAAACTCAATTAAATAATTCACAGATTCGTTGGCATCGCAAACAGCATCTATAGATTTGTTTGACATTAAGTCCCCTGGCAACAACAGTTGAATCTTAGAATTTAATCCATTGACGTCCACATTTTTTGCAGCAAAAATCGCTCTTTCTGCCAGCCACTCAAGATTTTTGTATTTTGTGTGTACATCGGAAAATATATTGTCGATGAGAGTATTTTGTGAGTTGATGATTGTGCAGAAATCCGTAACAGCAACTTTTCCATTGCCAATATCTAACATTTGTTTTAAAAAAGTTTCGGCAGATGGATCTTGAAGCATATGAACGCGCATTTTCACTATCAGTTGTACTTTTCAACATTACGCCACAATCGCGATGATTTTAAGAAAGCGTTTATTTCATCAGCGTACGTTGAACGTGGCATAACGGGAAGTGTCTGTCTAAAATCACCTAAAAGGAGTATCAGAGTGCCGCCAAATAGTTTGTCGTTGTTTTTTATATCTTTCAATATCCTATCTAATGTCTCAAGCGAGTGTTTGTGTGCCAAAGTGCATTCATCCCAAATGATAATCTTACACTGTTTCAGCACTGTCACCATGGACAATTGTTTTTATGTTGCACACTGCCTCTGGCTTATTTTGAATGTTTAATGGCAGCTTAAATGCTGAATGAGCTGTTCAGCCTCCATTTAATAAAGTTGCTGCAATGCCAGATGATGCAACGACCAATGCGATGTAATTTTTTGATCGTTTCTCAGCAAGAAGTAGTGAAATAAGGTATGTTTTGCCAGTTCCACCTGGTTCATCCAAAAAAAAGTATCCCCCTTGCCCTGCCGAAACTGCCAGCATAATGCGGTCGTAAATTGTTTTTTGTTCATCATTTAGTAGTGGAACATTGCAAATAACAGTCACTGCAAATTTGACAGTATCATACTGCAGTTTACAATTCATATCTGTGTTGATTAAATCAGATGCACTTCGATTTGGTGAGCTCATACCGTAATGACTGATTGGTAAATTCGAAATGACAATGTAATGATCCTCAATAGGAATCAATGCTTCATTGTACATTGTGTCACTGAATGATATTGTTAGATCGTTGCACCTTGTACGATGTCGATACAATATATCATCAAACATCAAATCTTTGTGATTATCTCATAACATTTGTGCTCGGGCCGGGAAACATGTCGTCAGTAACATAGCAAATTGTAGACGAATTTGTGTTCTTGTGCAGTTTAATGATGCTTCAGCAAGCATATTGTCCCAATGAGTGTCGTCTTCTAGCAAGCCTAGTGCAAGACATGCATCTTTACACGTTGGTTAATGTTGTTCATTTACGTTACGTATATTTAGAAATTACAATGGTCCGGTGACATTAACCAACAACAGTCGCAGATAAAAGCACTCAGTCTGCCTTGGATTGACTGTATATACACGACCCAAATTATTTGATTTAAATAAACCGGGACATGCATCAACTGGTGTGCCTTGCTTGCAAGGTATCCATTTTTTCGATTGAGCCCATGTAAAATAGCGTGGTACTTCTGAATAGAGCAGTGTTTGTGAAAAGGCACCAAAAGCATCCGCACGATTACACAATTCAAAAAATTCGGTGAGCGTTGTTTTTTGTAGATTTATAGATTTATTGTGAAAAATACGCGCTGGCCGTGCTTAAATGTTTTACTCAGCAGAGGTGAATATAGTACCACCCAACGATTATCAATATCAATGTCTGCGTTATTGATATTATTAATAAATGATTCTCCGCTATTATCGCGATTAGAAATCTAGGGTTGATCGTATAAGGATGAAAATTCAGAATTGAATGTATTTATTAATGCTGAATCATGAAATAATGAAAACAAATAATTTTGTCCATAGAATAAAAAAAAAAAATTTGGGGTGGTCCACCCTTAACATTTAGGGGTATAATAATTAGATGTTGGCCAATTCTCAGACCTACTCGATAAGCACACAAAATTTTATCAAAATCGGTTTAGCCATTTCGGAGGAGTTTGGGAACAAACACCGCGACACGAGAATTTTATATATTAGATATATATATATATATTTATATATATATATATATATATATATATATATATATATTTATATATATATATGAAAATATATATATATATATATATATATATATATATATATATATATATAATGACGTATATATATATACACATAACTTTACAGCGTTGCCAAATTTATTTATTTTTTTTCAAAATATTTAATTTGAATTTGAATTGAATTATTATAAATTTGATATTAATTTAGATAATTTTTCATTTATTTCACTATAAAAAAATCATTTTAAGCAAAAAGCAGTTTAATAGAGAATTGAAAAAATCATTTTCAAAGGTACAGTCCCAATATTTGCTCGTCCCTCATGTACTTCGTATTTTGCATTTCGTATTACCGAGAGATAAACTTTTTGCATTGACGGTACGTCCTGTACCTCCTTAAAAGAAAATTTTTAATTTTTGAAAAAAACTATCCTTGCATGTAGACATCATATATACGAAATTATTCTTAGAAGCATTTTCGATAAAAATATGAGTAAAACAACAGGTCCTACTGTGGTAATAATTAAAGAATTTCAAAGTGCTTGGCCCAAAATAAATATTTAAACTTTTCTATCCGATTGATTTCCGATTAAAATCAAAAAGGTCATAAGGGATTTGAATCGGGACGATATATCTCACATTCTTGACTATGTTAAAACACTTTGAACGAACAGCGGCATAGAGGGGATTATAGGGAACTTTTAGAATTAACAGCTATTTTTTTTTATGAAAGATCATTTTGTGGAATATCTTTTCGTGTAGCCGGGGCTTTCTATCATGCGAGGTGGATGGCAAAAGCTATTTACTTTTTAAAAATCTTTCTGTTTCGTGATGAGTTTGAGTTTTTAAAACTAGAACAAAGTGCAAAATTTGTGATATTTGTTTTTTCTTGTGACTGTGCATGTCGAGGCATGGTTTTGTGCATATTTAAGGTTTCTTTCGAAATTTTTAAATCTGAAGCTATCGATCGTGATATCTCTCATGTGACTATACAAAAACTAAACAATCATTAATAATATTTAAGCTTTGAAGTTGGTGCTTTTGCTTTTTTTGATCCAAATTTGGTTCTTTTGAAGCTAAAGAATTTTCAAAAGGCTTGACTAGAATGATGAATTCCTTATGACAGAACCATCGGCGTAGCATAAAAATGAAATTTATATAAAAGGTGGAACTAGTGATTAAATGGAAAAATCTTTTACAACGATTTGGCCGAGAGAGGGGTTAACCTCATGGAAGATTATAATAAATTATTTACGATAAAAGGAAAAACAGAAATAGTATGTTCTTCAGATTGTAATTGATTATTGGCGAAAGTTTCCAGGATATAAAAAATCGACTTTATCTCAACGACAAAATATTTGGAAAAAAGAATTGATTTTCACCGTTTTCGCGGAAACTGTTAAGTGTACAAAAAAAGTGATAGACGATAATATATGCATTCTTAATAGATCTACAACTTTTGTAAAACTCTTTTCGGTGTATAATATAAATTTTGTAAAATAAATAAATAAAATCGATTTTTATTTCTTAATTTTGTAATTTTTCGATTCTCGTAGATTTATAGTAATGGAACTGATTTTCGCGTATTTCTCGAAAATTGTCGAACGAGAAAAAATAATACATAAATATATATGTACTTTTATTAGATCTACAACTTTTGCATGATAAGTTTATGCATAAAATTATTATTTCGCAAGATATTTGAATTTTAAAAGAATAAATCTGCGAATTTTTAATTTTTAAGTCTTTTGGGGCACGTTTTCCCGTTATCCGATTGACCTATAATGTTACACAGATCATTATTTTAGGCATTTGCACCAAATGGCAGGGTGCCGCAAAAAAAATTTAACTTTTAAATTAAGGGCCACTCTAATATATAAACATCGATAACTTTGTTATTTCCAAAAATTATAAACATATAAATGCCTTAATGAAAACTTGGAATTAATACATACGGCCTGAATATAGAATCGCCACATCAGTAATAGGAGTAAAACCATCAAAGAATATTAAAAATATTTAAAATTGCAATATAAATATTATTTATATATAACTCTAAGTTACTTAAATCTATAACTTTTAAACATCTAGTTAATTTTCTTGGAAAGGTAATATATGGTATTTACTAATATTTAGCATATTTCGTAGTAAATAATTTAATTTACTTTTTAAGGGGGGATATAAAAGTTTATATCTTGACTTCAGTGATCTTTATTATTAATTTAAAAAATAACTAAAAATAAAAATACATACGCACTAATTTTTAAGTATGCGTTATAATTAATAGATATTTTTTTTTAAATATGTATTGCGATCTGTCCTATAGCATTTAACAATACTGTTGTGTTTGAATTCTATTTAGATAACTTTATTTAACGGCGTCGTAAAACGATATGTTTCTGTAACCGAGTAAATAACATAACAGACTACCGCTTGTCAAAAATGAGCGCGCTCTTATTAGCCGTATGGTTTCTCTGCAGCGTGAAATTAATATCATTTCGAGCGCCGATACCTGTAAGTATTCAATAATTAAACTGAGACGGTAATTTATAATATTTAATTTAATCCTGAGGTGCCCTCCATTTCAGTAAACGTGGATTACAGATAGACATTTACGGAGCTGTATCTATTATTGAAAAATAATATAAAACTATTTATAAGTAACTAATTCTAGAAAAACATGAGTATGTTAAATATATAGTAAAGGGAAATAGATAGCTAGGAGCTGTGAACGAACACGATATTCCAACTTAAATAAATTCAAAAGAAAAAAATTGTGCAAAGATAAGTGGTAATTAAAAGATAGTAATAATAAAAATGATTCATAGAAAAAGAAATGAGAAATATTACAGATGTGGAATTTTAAAAAAATTTAAAGAAAAAAAGAAAAACACGATAACTAAAACAATGGTTACTAAACCAGAAATTACAGTAATTTGATTTGATCTGATCATCGGTTAAGTATTCGTGTGATTGCTGAAACTGTAGGATTTGATAGAGAATCCGTACATCAAATTCTTCATAACAATTTAGACATGCAAAAAGTGCTAAAATGATGCCTGAAAGTCTCACGTTTGAATAACAAGAAGCTCGCAGAAATATTTGTATTGATCTGAGTCTTATTCTTGATAGGTCTGTTGATCTTATGTTTGTATGATCTTTTATCTTTTTACTAAGGTGTCATCTGTATTAAAAAGAAAAAAATTTGAGTCTGTTGAAGCTGTGAAAAAAAGCAGCACGCATTCTGAAGAAACTGACATAAGAAGACTTGTTTCGAACAATGGAAGATTCTGAGCGTTGTAGCGATAGAAAAGACACTTTTATTGAAGTTGATAACGAGTAAATGTGTATAAAATCAAAATAAAATGTTTATAGCGTCAGTCTCGTTATTTCATAGCCGCACCTCGTAAATATTTAGGTTATTTCTATACCAGGAGTTATTTCTTTGTCAGGAATACTTTTAGTTACACAAAAATTTATCATCTGTTTCATATCTATACGAAAGTATAGTGATTCACTAGAAGCGACATTGACATTGTAGTAGACAATAGCTGTTTGATTGCAAATAATAATTGTCTTCTTTTAGGCGTTATAATCCATAAGACCTAATATTGTTTTCCCATTATATTCACAGCTCGCTCCTTGTATTAATCTATTTCAAAATAGATTATATATTCTTGTTTAGTTTTCACTTCCGAGGGATTCAAGTGGTTTTGTATTTTTGTTGCTTTGGCAATGCTAATGCCGCCTTTAATTGAGCCATGTGCTGGTACTTGCATTTCTTAAAGGTTCATATTTAAATTTCTATCTTAGTAAACTTAGAATAAGACAAAACCACGTCATTAAATCGATCTATCTTTTCGCAGTCTGCTGGGCGCATTTTATATATTTTGGTTTATTGCGATAGTAGGATTTTCTATTACCATATAGTTGACATTTGGAATATTGAGGACTCTGGCGTGAGTGTGGTAATGAGGTGAATAAAATTCGATACCACATACTAATTGGATTACATAAATTACCGTTGTTATTTTGTTGTAGAATAAATTCTCCATATAAATTGATGTAAATTTAAACAATTACTTTAATAAATTCATTTTTTAAAAGTTACTTACTCCCTAGTTGTATTAAAATTATGAATGAATATTTATTAAAAGATTAAAGTTAATTACAATTCAATACAAATTATTATTTTTTAAATTTAAACTTATAAACAAATATTTTAGAAAGCTAAGCATTATTTAGTCATTCTACTTATTAATCTGTAGCTTTGTTCACATTAACACAAAAGGCGTAGTTCTCGTAATAATACAACAGTGTTATGCAAGTGTACTTCTACGACATCGATATGTTGCTAGAAATTTTTGGGCGTGCTTCCTTGATTGCTTTTAAATTTCATTAGCAACATTATTGTACTTTAATCTTCTGTCTAGAATTTCTAATTAAACTAATGCTGACAGCTGTGGGTACAAAAGAATAGGGTAAAACATTTTAAATTATACAAATATATTGTAACTTCTACATCAAATACTAATGGTTACTAATACACATCGACATCTAAAATGGTTAAATATTGGATAAACAAGAACCAACCTCTACTTTTAGTAAAGTACAATCATTACAAAATTTTACCAATAAAAAGTTTTAAAATTATATTCTATTTTAAATCACCCTTTGAAATAAAAACTATCGAAATAGATAACGTAATTAAATATTATAATAAAAAGGACCAATAATGTATAAGCTATATATGGATTTTATATGCAAACAAACATAAAATGGGATGTACAGTTAACAGATGGCTTTTTAAATAATTAAATTTAAAAAATTGTTGAGTGCATATATGTAATATAATATACCTCTACAACAGTTCTATATCAAGTTCATGCAACGCTAAACTAATAGCTGTAATGAAAAGGATAAAGAATTTAAAAAAATACTAAACAGTCAAGCATATTCATAGTTACATATGTATATAGCGTAATAGTAGCTCTAAATTATAGCAACTTTAAAAACAAAAATATTAGTCAAATTTGTTTAATAAAAGAAATATCATTCAAACTTAAAAGGAATGGAGTACACGTAAAAATTTTATAGGTACATGGTCATTCTGAAATTAATGGCAACGAAACAGCAGACAAGTTAGCGAAAGAAGCTTAAACCGACGAAAAGATAATTGACTTAAAACTTTCTTAAAATGATATGAAAATTATCATAAAAAGGAAAATACAAAGGCAACAAGTGTATATAAAGTGAAATGAAACCACAGGAAAAGCATTCTTTTTTTCCAACAAAACAATAAAAAGATGATATCTGAATCGGCAAAAATGTATACAGAAAATTAATTTCTACAATATGCCGACTAAAATGTGGTCATTGAAAAGTTCCATCGCATCTATCGAAGACAAAAATAATACAATCTTCTAATTGCATCTGTAGAGAGAAAGGAACTTTAGATCATATGTTGCTGGAATGCAAACACAAAAAGCCGGAAATCGGTTTCTTATAGAATGAATTATGAAAATCTACCACGATGCTAGTAAACGTGATAAGTTTGATATGAGATGTATATATGTATACTTGCCGATGAAAATAATATACTACATTTACAGAATCTACAAAGAACTTACGTATACAAAGATATTATGTATTCTATTTCTATTCACTTAAAATCATAGTAAATAAAGTTTATTATTATAATATTTATTTCTTATATTAAGCAAAGCAAGATGCAAATTAAATTGTATAAGTTTAGATATGTACAAATTTATATGCAATGTATAGTTTTATGTAGTTTTATATATTCTAGAATGTAAAATGTATATATTTGAGAATTGGAGAATTGGAATGTAATATTTATATATTTAAGAAATATATTAAGGAAGGATAAATAAGCGTTATAAATATTTAAAAAAATACAAAGTGGTGGTTTGAACATAAGCAGTCGTCTTAAAGATTTTATAGCGATATTAAATTCACTTTGTAAGAACTCGTGTTAAAGGCTTTCTATGGTAATGCCTGCAAATTTTCATTGTAATAATAATAAGTAAATTGAAATACAAAATGAAACTTATTTCTCTTAGTTCTACATATAAATTTCGGTCACTCGTATTGGTGTGGCAGAAACCTGCAATGTCGATATTAACATAATATAACTGTTACTTACATACTAAATAGTAATGAGTTTACAAATATAATAATATTTCTTGACAATTAATAATACAGCTTTAAGAGTCAGATTTTTTGGGAGTACTTAAATTTGGTTCAATTGACCTCGAATTAGTTTCTGTGGAATGTAATTTTAAAATGTCTATATAATAATCGACTAATTCTCTAACTGAGTAGTGACAAAGAATTTAGTTTTATAAATTATTATTTTTCATTTCAATAAATGAGTGACAATCTGTCTCAAGAGAGATTAATCAAATTTTAGTGATACATGAAAATGACATGTGAGCTTGTCATCTACCGATGACTCTTTAGGTTAACCTATTTTAATAATACGAGTATTATGCAACTAAGCAAACTTCTATTTTGTTGTTGATAAGTCCATTGGATTTTTGCGTTTCAGTCTCTTTATTGGTTTGTGGTAGGAGAATTGTACAGCTGATTCATTTGGATGATTTTATAATCTTCGTAAATATATCTTGCTGATGACTTTAATATCGTCCTTTACGTAAGTCATACAAATATATTCGTGTATAAGCCAGTTTATTTTGCGCAGTTTATATTGAAAACGTTGTAGGATTTCTACATTATATGTGCTTGTTCTACCTCGTAGCTAATTGCCATATGTCTATATGGGTTTTAGTATTTCTTTTACCAATAAATATCCCTATGTTTACCTTCTAAGTGCACTCGTCTTATCGAGATGTGTGTTCCCGAAACTGGTCGTTTGTTCTAATATGTATCTAGTTATTTTACTGAATCTGCTTGTGAAAGTTGTAGGTTATTCAATGTGACTGGGGACAAGTGTTTCTTTTTAATGCGAACGTTATGTAAATGGATTTTGTTATTTACTAAATTCCATTTGTCATATGCAGCAAGTGTTGCTGCAGAATTTTAGATGCAGTACCATGATCACTATGGAGTGCTAAGAACGCTCAGGTCTACTCTAAGGTCTCATCTGCAAAGGTTAATACAGTTATTTTTTGTTTACTAGGGAAATCGACAGTAAATATTAAGTAGAGAACTGAACCCAGGACACATTTTTGAGAAACACTTGATTTCACATACCGTTGATTTTCCGTCTTGGTATTTTATATAGCATAACCTGATTATGATAAATAGCGTAAGTATCTGGAAAATGTTATCGACAGTGCATTTTTCAATTTGAACAGTAGACCTGGGTGACATACTTTGTCGACTGCTTGGCTAATGATTAAGAGTGCAGCAGAGCAGTATTTCTTTTCCTGTAGAGCTGAATTTATTATGCAAGCTACTCTATGTACTTGTTCAATCGTGCTGTTTAAAACCAAAATAAAGTGATGATAAATTTCCTATTTTAAGGAATTGTCTTCAGTCTTCTTTGCAGTAGCTTTTTAAATACTTTGGATACTATCGGTAGAATCTGAGGGACCTGTTTGAAACTATCATTTTTGTGCCTTTTCCAGGCTTTGGAAATAGAATTATTTCTGTTGTTTTCCACAGTTGCGGGAATGTTCTCCACAATTGCGATGGGGTTCCTAGAAACTGATTGTTCTTCATTTTCACTGCATGTTAAAAGAAACGGCTTGAACATATTTTCGATGTACTCCGCGAATGTTGTGACTTTTTCTCACTATTTCTTTTGACCTAAAAATTCGGTCGTATTGTTAGGCGGAATATGAGATTTATTTGCTGAAGCTACTTTGTAGCCTTCAACAAGTAATTTCATGTCAGTGAAGCAGTTGAGTTACTAAGGTACTGTTGAAGTGACTTTTCTCTTAAGTCTTGCAGAAAACCCTTTAGTTTCATACACGCACGGTTAAATATTTCTTTGTCACTTAGAAGCCTGGTGTTTTGCAATACTTACCTAAGCGTTCTCTTTTTTAAAATATTTTTTAATGAATATAGGGTGTAGTGGCCTCTTTACCTGCTTCTAGTATTACTTTATTTAGTAGTTTGACTACCTGGTTTAATTATTCTTCAGGAATAAGTAAAATTTTGCAGTATAACATTTAATTTATTACATTCTGGATTAAATTTCAGTCTGCGTACTTATTGCTTAAGAGTAGCGGTTCTTGTTTTATATCTTGTGTATAGTTTAGAACTATGACTGGTAAGTGATTGGATTATATGTCTAGACTTGAATCAATATTGAGGTAATTAGTTAAAATTCCTCTAAAAAATTCGACCATAATTCCGTCCGACACCTTCCACTGTATCATTTTTTAAGTCCTTCTTAATTCAAATTATCAATCACAATGCATTTAACAGTTTTTGAAAACGGAATGTCTCTTGGCGTCTGCACAAATATTGTAATTTCAAATTTTGGAATTTCACACAAGAACAAAATTTGGTGTTTCCCTACAAAAAATATCTAGTCTTTCGCTGACTTATGGTTAATATAATAATTCACAAACAAACAGTCATTTCGTTGTGACATTTTTGAGTACGTGTGACATCATAAAGCTTGTGACACTTCCCTCCCCCGTTTACGTGTGACGTAATTAATTGAAGGTCCCTAAACACTTTTTTATCAATGTTTTGCTGTCAATGCGATGACCAGTTTACGAAATAACACTGTGGAGTTAGAAAAATAAGAAAAGTATTTTGCATTTTTGTAATAGAAAATATGTTTTTAAAAGTTTACAAATAAAATGATATATTCTTAAAAGGTATTTAAATACAAAAGAAATTAAACTTTTTTACATATTTGAATTTTAAATTTTTTGTGTAATTTTTGTTTATTTAGGTCGTAAAATTTTTTATATATTATAATCAATGATCCTGTTTTACAGATGCATTGTTTAAGAAAAACTTGAGAAACTCTTAAAAAGAGAATAACACTAAATTAAATGTAATTTTAACAACGACACTCACAAGCTGCAAATGTAAAAGATTAATGAACTTAAATATTTATGTTCAAAAAGCTGGTGAAATAAGACACAAATTTTAAACTTCTACTCAGTTTGAAAATTGTCTTGCAGTGCAGAGTTGAAACTTGTAAGAAGAGTTATTTTAGGTTTGTATGCTATCTTCGTTTTGTAAGCTAAACGCAAGCTTGCTGCTAAAATAAACGCTTAAATAATTCAGCTGGTCATTTGTTTCTCTCTTGTGATTTCTATTTTGGGATTAAATATATACTAGTTTAAAAGTCAGGAAAGCCGTAGTACAACCGAGAACTTAGTATTACAATAAGAATCCCTACCAGTAGCTCTAGACAGTCTCACGAACAGACCATTCTACGTACACTACCGCGACCTCCTACTCATTAGGTATTTATAATAATTGTGACCCAATAATTACTTCAATTGCCGCAAAAGCTGAGTATAGGCATAATACTTTAGTGCCATTTAATTTTAGGGCTAGTTGCCTCGGCAATTCTTCTATTGGTATTTACATTCTAGGTTCTTTTCTTTTTTTTTCTATCCCTATTTATATGCTTCCATGCCTGCTCCTCCATTTATATGATTTATCTCCAATTCCATCTTTATTTTCAACTCCTTTTTTCACCTAACTTTTCAACATCTCTGATCTTTATATTTTTTCTGGTTTCAATCTTCTCCCTTCCTCTTCTTTAGTTAACTCTACTAACCTCTATTTTCTTTTCCTTATAATCCCTGTGTCGCTGTACAATATATACATACAATCTGTATTTACTTTCTGGACATATAAATGCTGCAGGTTATCTCTAATTTGTGTCCCACCTTTCACCATATAATCGTTTTCTTTTCTATATTCTCATTCCTTTCTTTCTCTTCTAATCGCCTCCATAACAAGTAGCAGATGATCGGCGTCCGTTAAGAAAGAAGGTGGTAAAGGAGGAATAAAAAGGAGAAAAGGGTACTATGAAATGAATGGAATGGCGGTATAAGAGGCAACGAGGAGAAGGTAGAAGTGTGAAGAAAGAAAAGGAGAAGGGACAGGAAGATAGACAAGAACAATAACAATAGGGGATGCGAATATTGACCAGGGTAAAAACAATGAGAGGTACAAGAGGTTATTACTAGCGGATATAAAATAGAGACAAGAAACAAAATGTCTTGAAATGTAGAATAGGTAACGAAGAGAAAGATAGCATTAGAAAGAAAGAGAGGGTAGAGTATGTTCTATGTGAAAGCGGGAATGAGAGAGTATGTTATAGAGGTATACAAATTTAAAATATGCTGCGAAAAGAGAATAAAGGAGCTGACAAGAGAAGACTAGCAACGAAATAAGTGAATGGCGAAAGTAGAGAGAAACAGAAGAAAAGTGAAAATACAGAAAGGAGAATATGTTAAGTAGAGTAGAAGTGCCTTTCTGTGCAGAGGCATACAAGAAAAGTGTAGAGAGACCGCAACTGTGTTGCAGTTTTTAAATGCTTTTAGTATTAAAAGTTTAATTCATGTTTAAATTAAATAACGGAAGGTAACAGTAAGAATGTAACAGCAAAATAAAGAAAGTATTTAATAAATAAATTAAATAGTAAAAAATAAAGCTAGTTCATTTATTAGGATCAGTAATATTAATTTATTTATTCTCTGAATTTAATAAATATGTTGAATAATGTATAAGGCTCTGAATTGCGATGAATTGTGCACATGGGTTACGATATACACTTTACTCGTATGTTCTCGTATATACTTGCGTGCAAAAACTACTCCAAACACATATTAAATGCAAGTAAAGTTGAATAGTAGAGTCGTATATTTTGCAAGTATACGACTCCGAATATGAACTGTAAACAATTAGAGGTTAAAGTCTCTACGTAATAATTGTGACTTTACCGGTTTTGCTTACAATTTATAACTATATTTCGTCTGAACTATTGTAGCTAGAATATTTATTATATGGCAACATTCCTAACTGACTTTTGCCTAGTTGGCTTTTAGAATTATGGTTTTACTGCATGATCTTTGTTTGAAGCCATAAAAAAAAAGACAAATGCAAAGGCATTGTCATATAGTTAAAAGTGATATTTATTTATTTCTGACATTTTTATTTATAATAACGAATCAGGTTATTTTACAAATGCAATATTTACTGCAAAAATTAATAATGAAATTAATATTACATCTAAATATAGCTCATATAATTTAATATGGATGTATAAATAAGGAAGAAATATGAGTGGATTATTGAATAAATTTCGAATTACTTTTTACTTTTAAAATATTTACGCATAACATAAAATTTTAATAAATTATGTTGCAAAAATTAATTTAATTAAATTTTTAGTAAAGTTACAAATTCAATATTGAATCAAATTTCAAATATTTGATTTAAGAAAATTTTATAAATAAAATATAAATGAAATGTAATTTTAATTAGGATATGAGAGAAAAATTTTATTTAGTCATAAGATAACGGTAAAAAAAACCATTTAAGTAGGTTATGAAAGCGAATCCAGGAAATGCAAGGAAAACCTACGGCGAGGAGGAAAGAACAAGGTTAGGAGAATATATAACATCACGCTGCTATTGTGACCCAACAATTATAAACGGTAATTGTTTACAAGCGTATAGAATCATAACATTTTACGTCGTAGTTAAAAAAAAATTACCAAAATGGAATTCAAAAGCAACAGTGCTATTGCTTTATATAAGACTGGAAATTTGCACCTAACCATTGTTAAGAACTTTGACATTTATATGTAAAAAATGTTTATAAATCGGCGTCATGGAGGTGGACAATCAAAATAAGTAATATCACCAGAAACAGTTCGAAAGATATGGACCAGAATTCAAAATATTCCATGACAGAGCGCAGTTCAATTAGCTAAAAATCTCAATCTTGCGCAAGAGGCGCATAATGTAAAATGAACCATCCCATAAAACCCGTGAAACACAACATTATTTCAAGAAAAAGTTTTATTTCATCACAACATTGGCTACAAATTTCCCTGGACCTAAACCCAAAGTATCAACTAAAAAATATGAGACTGTTGGCACCTTAAAGATTGTTTTTTTCCGAGAGTGGCACAATATCCGATGTCAGTCCACATTCGTGCAGCGTGTGAAACTTTCCCGGACAAACTTTTGATGAGTGAACTTCCCAAAAAAAGCGACGATATTAGAACATCTTACTATTATAATGTTTGTAATGTTCCAATTTAACATGAAAGACCCATAAGAACTCATAGATATTTATATATATATATATATATATATATATATATATATATATATATATATATATATATATATATATATATAATGCTGTCCAACGAAGAACACTGGAATGCCATCCGCGACTTTGCTACATCATTAATAAAGAAAAAGAAAGCGGCAGTGAACAAAAAATAGAGTAAAAGCAAGACCCAGTTTGAAGTAATGCTATGCGGTCCCAGACTGTGGTCTAGAAGAAGAGAGGGGGAGTTTTAGTTGCTAGGCGCCCTCACAAGAGAGTGAATCCAACACTTCCTGCTAAGGGATTGCAGGAGTAAGTCTTGTGGAAGATTCCTCCTCCTCACCACAAAAAAAAAAAAAAAAAAAAAATATATATATATATATATATATATATATATATATATATATATATATATATATATATATATATATATATATATATATCCGGTAACAAAATCGTATATGGTATCTTCTAAACGGCGCCTACAAAGTTTTTTAAATTTTAATATTATGTAAAGGACGAATTTCTAAAACTTTTTACGTCCCTGAATTTTTCCCTAAATTTCCGTGGAAAAACTTATTCTGGAAAAACTGGAAAATTCGAAAAAATACTTTTGCAAATATCTAATGAACTAGAAAAGATAGAAAACTAAGACTTGGTATGTGTATTGAGATCATAATTCTGCACATTTGCCAATAGTTGGACATTTGAAATTTTAGTTCAGTAGCGGCGCGAATTTCCGAAAGCAATGTTAGAATAGAGTTAGGACGTTCAAATTTAATATCAAAGTTCGCTGTAGACAGTTATTAATGGAAAAAAATTAACAGCCCCAAATTTCCAGTGGCGGCGAAAGTTAAGACAGTAAGAGCCAGATATATTGAAAAAGAAGTATTAAAACTTAAGGTATGTATTGAGACACTAATTGCGCATGTTTGCCAATAATTGGATTACCAAAATTTTAATTCAGTAGCGGCGTAATTTGTTGGGGTCATGTCGCAATAGAGCTAGAACGTTGATATTTGGAATGTGAGCCTTATATAGAGTGTTATTAAAGACAAACTATAGAAAGCTGCTAATTTCCAGGGGCGGCGGGCGCTGGGGGCCAAAAACCAGAAATATAAAATATATAGAGATAAAAGGGTATAGTTTAGAATATATGATCTTAGTTACTACCAAAATAGATACCCGTGCTAAAATTTGACAAACTTGTTCAGTAGCGGTGGTATGTGGGTAGGGGTACAAAAATTGATATTTTGCATGTAGAATACTAAATAAAAGAAAATAGTTGTCCATATGTTAGACATTCAAATTTCATCCAATAGCAGATTTAATTTGATATTTTGTGCGTTTGTAGGCAAAGTGCTACGAAATCGGACGGAGGAAGAGGAGTAAAAAACTATGTATGGGCATATTTTCCATAATTATGAAAAAGAATTAACCTCAGTAGCGACGCGAATTTGGGAAAGTGATGGCAAGAACAGCTTTGCAATAGTACACAATTTTGAAATTTTGTATGTGGGGAGTCTCTATAAACGGTTATTTATAAAAGGTAGAGGGAATATTTGGTACGAGCAAAATAAATTTCAATGGCTAAAATTTGACAGTTTTACTTTAGTAGCAAATGGGGAGACTAATACTATATCGTAAATATAAATATGAAAAATAGAATGTAGGTTTACAGTGCAGCATCAATTATGTAAATGAATGGCTGTAGTATCGAAATGGAAGTGCTTCAGCGAGTGGGGTGGAGTCACTAGGGGTCAGTACGCTGAGTAGGGGTGGCGCTTGAAGTAGCGGCGGTAGAAGGTAGCTGCTCTGCAAGAAATGAGTCGTTGTGCTTAAAGTGTTAGTGGCGGTGCAGAGGGATTAAATCGAAAGTGCAAGAACAAGAAAGATAAGGGTAAGAGTGGTAAGTAGCGGAGGGCGCTGGGGTTAGGCATATTTATGAACGAGGAGCTGAGCACAGTTAAAAGCAGAAAATAATTAGGTTTGCATGCATTTATCTTATAGAGCCATTATTTTAAAATGAAATTTCGTATGTAAGTTAACAGTAAAGAATAAATTTGGCAAATTAATTGTTTAGAGATTGGTACACAGTGTGGTGGAAGTGCAGTAATCCTAATAAAGGAAGAAAAAATTTCCAGTGGCGGTGGGAGTTGAAACCCTAAAATCTAATAATATTTAATAAAGAAAATAAAGAAAATGTTATTTTGAGACATGTATAGATTCACTAATTGTGCATTCTCGCCAATAATTAGAACAAAATTTATAATTCATTGGCAACGCGAATTTCTGGGGCAATGTAAGAATGGAGTTAGAATATTTAAATTTGGCAGATAAACTCGTAGACAGTAACTTATAAAAAAAGAATAGGAAACCCTAAATTTCCAGTGGCGGCGGGAGTTGAGATCATAAAATCTAGAAATATTGACACTTTTAACTTGCGATATGTATAAACACACTAATTGTAAATATTTGTCAATAATTGGAAAACCACATATTTTATTCAGTAGCGGAGCGATTTTTTGGGGGTAATGTAAGAATAGAGTTCAAACATTGAAATTTAGTATGTAGGCTCGCTGTAGACTGTTATTAAAGAATAAATATTAAAAACTCTAAATTTCCAGTGGCGGCGGGAACGGAGACAGTAATTGTCATGTATCGATACACTTATTGTACATATTTGCCAATAATTGTACACTAAAGTTTTTATTCAGTAGCGGCGCGAATTTTTTGGGATAATGTCGCAAAAAAGCTAGAGCGTTGAAATTTAAGACAAACCCTAGAAAACCACAAATTTCAAATAGTGGCGGGTGCTGTCGGAAATGTCAAATATATAGTGATAAAAGGTTATAATATAAAATATATGATCTCAGATATAAACAAAACAGATCCCAGTGCTGACATTTAACAAATTTGTTCAGTAGCGAAGGTAGTGTTATTTCAGTGTTGGCTTGTTGTGGTTGAGGATTATTGTTTGCAAGCAATTGTTGCAAATCCTGTAACTTCTTTGTTTTCTCGTATCGAGAAGGATTTTGTTTAGGTGGTGTCCTATTTATTTTATTATTTCTTCTGAATGGGTTATCATCGCTTATTGTTGTTGTTCCAGTAGCAAGAACTGAAGATTCGGCCTGGTTCCTAACCGATCTCGCTGGGAAGTAGATTAATGATAATCCGTGGGAGCCGTGGTTCTGGGGTTCTGAACCCCTGTTCAGTAATTTTTATCTTCTTCTCCTCCATTTCCCTTTTTGTTATTTTTGTGTCAATTTTTTTGTGGTCGCGCAGTCTATTTTATTTCATCTCTACGCGCGGGCATGCCGGTTAGGGCATTTTCCCCACTGGTGGCTAGACTTCACAAGATATTTTACGTTGTTTTTGGTATGTGAAGAATTCTTGAGTTAAGTACGATGGATTCGACCTTAGGTATTGTAGATAGCTATACTATACACTACGCTACCGTAAGGACTTTGTAAAGATTAAGGAGAATTGTAAAGATTTTTAAAATTTTTCCGACTAAAGATGTATTTACAGAATAATGTTAAAGAGCAAACATGGAAAATTACCGCACATAGTTCAATAGCAAATGTATGGTATACCAAAGCTAGGAATAACTAATTTTCTAAAAGTGTGTGATAACTAAGAAACGAATAAAAATAATAAAGCAAAACAAGACAGCGAAAAAATACGACCGGGGAATGCTGACAGCCAGCGCAATCCGAGATTTAAAAAACTTATATAAACTACAAATCGAAAATGTAGTTGCCATGAAAGCACATGCAATCATGAAGTTTGGCACGAAAGACTAAGGCATTTGAATATAGAAGCCATTGGTTACAAAAGGTTCAGTGGAAGGGGTCAATATAAGAAACACCAACGAATTGTTCTATGTAAGTTTCTTAACCAGGGATGCAACAGAAGGTTAAATTTAATAAACACACAAAAACAATGAGCGAAAAATTAGCTTTTAAACTATTTTAAGAAGATGTTAAACAAATATCAGATTGGCTGGAAAATCACGGTGAAGTTTTCATTAGGAAGAATACAGAAATAGGCAGAAAAGGCATAAACATTTTAAAAATATTTCTCAGAACACCTACACGAATTACGAGAGATTGCGAATACCATCTGAAAAATTAGCTCACACTGGCGATTGCAATACCCAGGAGATTCACTCTGTAGTTCAGGAACTGGAAGCACGCGTGATGTCATTTGCAGCCAAAGTTGAACAACGAAGAATTAGACTACACCCAGCTGTAGCTTTCTATACTTACTTTCTATAAAAGAGCTATGTACATGGATAGACGAGTTGCGTGGTAAGCTTTGTAAAGTTGTCGATGTTCCTCCTATTAATGGCGAAACGCTGGAACGGGCTAAAAAGTTGCTAGAGCAATGGCTACAACATAGTAATTATTCGTTGGACGTTTGTGCTAATACTAAGTTTCTTCAATAAATAAGGTCTGTGAAGGATGTGGATTCAGCGGGCTCGGTGTTAGCCGTAGAAGGAGCTCTGGAGCGACTCGCTAAACAGCGTGGATTGTGAGTTACAAGAAAAATGCAATTATTATTTAACGCTACGATTATTTAAAATAGATGCTGTAGATATATGTTTCCAGCTGAATATGTGGGCAGAAGAACTGCAACACAGCGAGTTATCTTGCGATGTACAAAAAGGCGAAGCAATTTCTCCGTCTATACAATGAGAGAGTCATTCAGATGAAAAACACGACGTTCCAGGTTTTGCAACCGCGTCAAGAACTTGCGCATGCTATTGAATCTGCAGGAGTTTGTGTCATTCTAGATGCACAAACTAGAATACGGGTGCTGCTAGAACTTCTCAATGAATGTAAAATATATTTAGAAGATTTAGCAAAGAAAAAGCGTGTTAAATTAGAGCAATGACGCAGAACAACTTATAGAAGATGATATATAGAAATCATGGAATGTATTCGGAAGATAACCGATTGACAGGATTACAGGATTACACAAATGACACAAGACGATTGACTACAGGATATATGCAACGGAGCTATAATGTGAAACAGCAAACATCAGTAGCATTATCAACTAAAGAAGTAGAAATTGTTACAGCATCCAAAGCCTAAAACAATTGTTGAAATGAAATTAACAGAAGTGGAAAAAGTAAAGTGCGTTTAAATATTTACAACCAAAGTGCCATAAAACTTATAATAATATGTGGTGTTTAGTATGTATCAAAGACTGTTAAAGTGTTAAGGACTGTTGTGATTATAATACGATGTGAATATGGGGGCGTGTTGTATTATTGTAATTAAGTATATTTGTATTCACCGCTCATTATAAGTATATGAACTGTAATTATTAAGATACCATTGTAGACACAATTGTAGTATGATCAGTATAAGGAACATGAGAGCCATCTATGATTGGTAACACTAACTAAAGTACCGGTAGTACTTAGTAGTATTACATGAGATGATAATGCACTTGTTAACATGGATATTGGCCTGGATGGTAAGCTCTGAGAACTTCGTACTGATTCGACATATTTGATATACGTTATTAAAATATATACTTGGTAAAAATAATCTTTTATTCAACTCTGCAAGAACAATACCAACAGGATGTAACTCTATAAGAAGTATATTAGGAGAAAACACAATTGATGCAATTTGTTTTTTAATATTAATTTTTTTAAAAGAGAAAATCTAATAAGAAGCATAATTTAAATAATTTTGTTAATTATAATACCACCAATTCGAGATTTTTAAATTTTCTTTTAAACTTGCTTTTATTATTAACAAAATATACTTTTATTTATAAAAAAC
The DNA here is from genome assembly GCA_963678705.1 of Panorpa germanica. NCBI lineage: Eukaryota > Metazoa > Arthropoda > Insecta > Mecoptera > Panorpidae > Panorpa > Panorpa germanica. Next base: position 15,758,219 of record OY783216.1, on the reverse strand, counting down.
AAATTAATTAATTAAATTTATAAAATATAACACATTTTTGTGAGATTGCAATCCCTTTTGCCAACACTTCGACCGCCGACCCCCTGTATATATATTACTATGCTTAGAAGTATAATACTTTGTTAGAACTGCAAAATAATAATTTATACAATTTAAGCTATGTAGTGTTTTTATATGCAATAAACTTTATGAATTCTGTTGAGGTGTTTCAATGATTTTAGATTCATAACGCACGTTGCAACTTTGAGACTTTTGATAGGGATAAATCCACAAAGCTTTAAGATTCAAATAGGTTGAAATATATAAGATTTATTCAATATTATGACTTGTTTTTTATAAGTAAATGATTTTAACGTAACTCCAATATTACAATACAACTGACAGAAGCATTTCCCTAACCGGGTTTTAGTCTTAAAAATGGAATAAAAGCAGATTGAGATATGAAAATTTAAACTAAGGAGTTGCACCTCAAAAACCAAAAACTTGTACAAAATTATAAATAAATATATGTCCACAATAGTTCTAAATATTTAGTTCTGATTGGTTTAAGGTTAAACGTTTAAAAAAAAGTTGAGGCAGTCGTTGAAAATATTTATTAGCACTAGAAATAATCTTATATTTTATAACCAAATTATGTCAGTTAGTAAAAGTTAAGAAGCGTCCTTATTTAAGGATCCTAAATACTTACGCACTTTTTAAATATATAATATAATGGTTATGATATATCCATGAAACTTTAATGATTTCTACTTTATTTATTAACTTACAATCTATTTTCGTAAACAACATTTTTGGTAAAAGAGTATTTGTCTTTACGTAGAATAAGAGCGATTTATTTATCACTCAATTATGAAAAAAAATGCAGAGAATGCAATGCAACTAAAGAAAAAGATAGTTAAAAAAGATACTAAAAGAGCTCTCATAGCGCACATGATCCCAAAGCGGTACATCTGCTACTGCTTGCAAGGAATTACTTTTACTGGCTAGTATTTTAAAATATTATCGATTTTACAGTTCTAATTCATATTTTTAATTACAATTTTTAAATATTTTATAGGTATAGTAAAATCCACTTAACCATGGAAAGTTGCTTATTCTACTTCATAATACAGAAACTGCTTTATATGAATTGCATGTAGAGAATTTATTATGAAATGAAATGAAAAAAAATTATGAAATTGATTTTTTATTGACATATTGAGATATTAAGTAAGTCACATAACATAATAACAACGTATAAGGTAACATTCTTTCCAAGTGCACATGAGAATGTATACTTTAATATTTTGGTCTGCTGGGTAATTAAAAAAAAAATGGGCCGCTGACTAAATCAATTTGTTTTTATTTTACCCTGCGCTTTCTTCTCACAATAATCAGATTCCCGTAAAGGTGTTTTGGTGGCCATCCAATTGGTCTCTGCTCTTGATGCTGTACTTTACAATTTCGTCTATAACACTGGGTACTTGCAGGTCGTTATGAATATCTTCATTGGTTGAACCTCGTTGAGCATTTTTTTAAGTGCTCTAAGTGTTTTTAGTGCTAGTAACTGTCGAATAATATTCAAATAAATATTTTAAAGAACATCATTCGTTGTTCACTACAATCATTTAAGTTAATCTTTCAGTTACTTGGCAGAAGCATCAAGAACCCTTAAAATTATACCACAGTGACAACATAGCCTTTCTCTGATTATTTTTTACTTTCGATATCATTTAAAACAAAACGTCACATTTAAACCATAGCCATTTGCGCAGCACATTGTTATAACAATATTTAACAGGTGGTAGGTTGGCTCAAAGTCCAACTCGAAATAAATAAGATAAAGCAAACTAAGACGCAAATGGCAACAAACTAGTCCCACAAGTGAGGCAAAACAAAACAACGCCAGTCAACAGTTAAGGAGAGTTACACAATAATTGAATAATGATTTAAAAACCGATAGAAAATTACATGAGGATACTAGCAGTGACTATTCTCTATAGAAGGCCACCAAAAGGATTATAAAATCGATAATGCCGATACCTCCATTAAGACAAGAAAACAGAAAATGGGCCAGAAATAACACTAAAAAATCGGTTAGACTTCGAGACAAATGAAAAGACTAAGAGAAAAGAAAAATAAGAATACTAAGAAATTGTAGAGAAAATAGTGAAAAAACTATAAGAAAGTTTTAAACAGCTGTCGATACAATAAATAATTGGACCAAACGATGATAAAAAAAAATTAAATAAATCAAAATCGGTATGTGTAAACTTTACAAACAGAGAACATTCAAATATTTATCAGTAATAATATATTCATATAAATACAGAGAATGACTATTTGGAAAGACTTTCTCTTTGTCAGTACAAAATAACTAACTAATTTACAAACAGATCCTTAAACTAATAATAAACCTTAAACCATTATCCAGCTATGGGGCTGTATCAGTAATAGTAACAAGAATTTATTACAAAGATTGTAAAACACAAAGTTAAAAAACATGGTGTAAGCACTGTGGTATATTTGAAACAGTGATATACCACCCCTAAAGTGTGAAATCTGTAAACATTACAATAAAGAAATTTTTAAGAACATTTTGAGTTAGTGTAATTAAATGAAATTTCAAAAAATTTCAAATTTCCAGCAATATGATAAGATAATATGATGTGCTGAAGATTTCAATGTTTGTAAATTTTATTCACGGTAAATAGCTTATTACTCTAATGGTTTAGATTGTAATAGTTTTAAAAACAAATTAAAAAATAATTGTGTTAGCTTTGGTTTTGTTATGGTATACACTCTGTATAGTCTGACAATTAATTCTCCCTAGCAACAGCTTTTTAATTTTTTTTTTTAAATAATTTACCGGGATATAATATAATAATTTAAAATTGCACTTGTTAATCAATTTCATTTACATTTCACATATGTACATTTTGTTTATTATATAAACCCGCTATATTCCATATCCTGCCTATCACTAATCGCACCGGCCACCACGAATATCTTAGTGGTTTCTGCACATTCATTTGTAACACCACTTCATTTTCTACCCTAACTCTATATTATTTAATTAATAACTATTTCTGTAGGCCTCCGTTTCTGAACATTAGAAGATCAAATGTTCTGAATCTGCCCCTTCTTCACAATTGCACGTATCTTCTTGCACCAAGTAATTTATTTTAAAATAAGCCAAAGCCCCTATATTTTTTACCCATAGTCTCAAGATAAGTGACAACACTTTTTTTGGAACTTGGGCATTCCAACACCAACAACGTCCGCAAAACTAAGACTGTTAACTAAATTCTTTTCTTCCTTTCTCTGAACTGTTCCACATACCCTATAACTTCTCTATCGCTTCATTTCTACTTTTTGCCAAAGGGTCCACATTATATTGAATTTCTCCACTGGCTACTGTTCTAGCTGCTTGTTGTGCGGCGTCGTTTGCTTTTTCGTTTCCTGTAATTCTTTTGTGAGCAGGAACCCACACTAACGGTACATCAAGTACTGTCATCTTTATTCTATTTAGATTTCTTCTTACTAGGCGACACAAACAGTCGAGCGCATTGATGATTGACTCTGACTACTATGCCTCTGGGGTCGATCCCCGGGCCAGAGTTATATTTTTTGGGTTTATTAACAATAAGATTTAATTAGTTATTAGCAACCAAAAAGTAATAATCGATACAGAAAATAGACAGAATAAAAAAAAAACAAAAAAAAAGAAGAAAAACGGCTATATAAAAAGAAATGAATTTTAGTTGAAAAAACAAAAGTATACAATTTGTAGACAAAGAAAAAAAAATGCTAATAGAAGAAATAATCAAAGAATGCAATGGGTATCATCATAGTGGAGGCGATGTATCAGATTGTGATGCAATTATATATTTAAAATAGAAAAAGATGGATAATGGAAAGAAGAAGCAACAATTGAAGAATTTTAAATAGAATAAGTTAAAGAAGCTGATAATGTGAAAAATTATAAATTGTATAGATTATGTTTTATAAAATGTTGATAAAATGTAATATATATTAGTTTATATTTAGTTAAAATCTTGTGCTTTAACATAATTTATTTTAAATAGGATTTTAAAATAATATCCCAACTATTACTTCCGCACCTCCTTTGAAGCGGGCTACCCTTTTTACAATCTTTTTCAAAAAACATTCTTCTTGAAGCACACTCTGTTGTCAACGATTTTATTATCAAAGCTCTTCCACTTAATTGCCACCTTAAACTGAGTATACTCCTAACCACACATTACTCCCAATACCATTTTAATCGCCTTTATTTGTAATATTTTTAACGCCTCCTGTTAAAATCTAAAGTACATAACAGACTAACTGTATGTGTACACGACGTATGCGACCTTTAAATGCTCTAATTTATTTAAGTGTTTTCGGTTGGTCGCTTAAGTCTTAGATTTAAAGTGGACTGTATGATTTGTTAATTTGACAGAGAAATATAATATTTCTTGTTACTACGAATAATTTGTAGTCTTATACTACAACAATGGTTCCAATATCTATATCTATTGTAATGTGACGATAAGGTTGGTTTATGTAATAATGCGATATACTAGGTTCTACGACAACAATGAATTCTACTAACTAAATTGATTGTAATGCAACGATATGTTTGGTTTGTATAATATTGCGATATACAAGGTTCTACGACTACGATGAATTCCACTAACTAAATTGGTTGTATTGCGACGATAAGGTTGGTTTATGTAATAATGCGATATACTAGGTTCTACGACAACGATGAATTCTACTAACTAAATTGATTGTAATGCAACAATACGTTTGGTTTGTATAATATTGCGATATACTAGGTTCTACGACAACGATAAGTACTACTAACTAAATTGATTTTATTGCGATGATAAGTTTGGTTTATGTAATATTGCGATATACTATGTTCTACGACAACGATGAGTACTACTAACTAAACTGATTGTATTGCGACGATATGTTTATTCTAGGTAATAATGTTATAAACTATGGTTCTACGACAACGATAAGTACTACTAACTAAATTGATTGTATTGCGATGATATGTTTGTTCTAGGTAATAATGTTATAAACTATGGTTCTACGACAACGATACATACTACTAACTAAATTGATTGTATTGCAATGATATGTTTGTTCTAGGTAATAATGTTATAAAGTATGGTTCTACGACAACGATACGTACTACTAATTAAATTGATTGTATTGCGATGATATGTTTGTTCTAATTTATAATGTTATAAACTATGGTTCTACGACAACGATAAGTACTACTAACTAAATTGATTGTATTGCGATGATATGTTTGTTCTAGGTAATAATGTTATAAGCTATGGTTCTACGACAACGATACGTACTACTAACTAAATTGATTGTATTGCGATGATATGTTTGTTCTAGGTAATAATGTTATAAACTATGGTTCTACGACAACGATACGTACTACTAACTAAATTGATTGTATTGCGATGACATGTTTTTAATAACTAAATTTATTTATAAGGTTGCTAATACGAGGTTATATTGAATATAATATAATATACATCTGCGACAATGTTGTTGATGGATTAATTCTAATTATCAAACGTAAACTATTATTTATTATAGCGAAGTGGTTTTCCTTAAATCATTTGGGCGGTAACAATATTGGGAATAGCAGAATGCTGTTTACTAGAAACAATTTGGCAGCGGTTTTGTTATATTAACTATTTGTATATTTGTCATATTTTATATTTATCATATTACTAACATATGCAGATTGTTACGACTTTGAATGGTTACGTGATGCTTACGAAATTAGCCTGTACGGAAATTGTACCTTTATAATGTTTAAATAATAATATTACTCTGGAGTTACTTCATATTTATTTTATCTTTTAACGAATATTTTGCTTAGACATTAGCAGCATATGTTATTTTTATTGAAGTTTGAATTATTTCATTACGACTCCTTATAATTAATTTGTAGACAACGGTAATTGTTACGACAGACTCACATTACACACACACTTATTAACTAAATATAACACATACGGACAACGCCGGTTGATACAATTAAAACATAATGATAAGTCTCTAATATCAGACTTCTAAACTTAACTTCAGTATATTTATTTTGACATTTCTTATAATTTTTGCCTTTGTTTTTTAATTCTCAATATCTAACAAAACCATTCAATAATATAATAAATATTCAATATCCAACATCAAACATCAATCGATAAACAACGACACACAATAACAAAACAGAAACAGAAAACAACAAAATCGAATTGGTAAAATAAATAGTATTATTTATTTATGAAAAAATCGGGAACACTAGAAAACTTATATGGAATATGAATAATATTTTATATGTGAGAGCTACTTTTGAAACAGTAAAATTGTATTGAATTCTAAGAGTTAAACTTTACTTTATTATTTTAAATAGTTCTATTTTAATTTTAATTTTTTAGGATTGTGTACTTAACAGTATAGTAAATTTGTATTTAAAAAGAAGATATTTCTTTGCTCTTCTTTCTTTACCTTACCGATTCCTAAAAATTCTGTCTTATTGTGGTTAGCCTCTAGCTTTACCAAACGCAACCATTCTTCTAGTTTGACCGCCGCCTCTTGCATACCTACGTTAATTCGCTTCTCATTATTTCTAGCACAACTCTGACAACATTATCTGCGTATACTTTATAAAAGTTAACTGGATCAATGATTGAGTTTTTCTTACCATCAAATTAAATAGCCAATGGCTCAGAGAGTTTCATTGTGGTAAACATTTTTCTCTTTTAAGTTTTAACATTTGTTGTCTCTGAACCAAAATATATATTTTTTTCCTCTCAAATAATTTGCTTAGTAACGACGTTAATTTGCTCGGCAGTCCAGCCTCGTAGGAATTCTAAGCTAATCAAGTATATCTCCTCTTCTGTGCCCCTTTCATGAAATCCTATCATTTCTTCCAGCAATAACTTATTTTTTTCACTTTAATGTTCCAAACTGCTTTTCAATAATTTTCTAAGACAGTTCAAAAGGTTGATTTTTCTATAAGAATATGGCAAATTAATTGGTTTTCATTTCTTTTATATTACCAACACCTGTTCTTCTAACCAAGACTCTGGAATTACTCACTCTTCTAAAATTCTATTGATCAGTTTCAAAATGCAAACTTTTTCTTTGTCTGCCAAATTTTTAATCATGTTATATGAAATATCATCTAGTCCTGTGACCCCCCTCCCCCCTAGTGCATTACGGAGTGAGGGGATCTCGCTTACTAACAAGTTTGAGGTTCGCTCAAATAGTTTATGTTACCAGCCTTTTCTTGTCTCTCTTGCGTCTCTGCTATGGTTGCCCACCTAGCTGTGAGGAAACAGCTATCACTTAGTTAATCACTATTTAAATTTATCCAGTTTATTCCACCCAACTTTCTAAATAAAACACGAGTTTTCCCTTCCACAATTTTATCTTATTTGTCTATTTATTTATTTATTTAGAATTGCACAATTAAACTCTGTAGAATACCTTTGATCACTTACTAATGTTTGTATAAGACTTTGGTCATTCTCTTCCAAACTCTGGTTCTTAACGACTTGAACACTCAATTAAACACTTTTTTTTTGTTAAAATACGTAATCTATTCGTTTTATTTATTCCTCTAAACACTTGATTACATTAGTATTTTTCTTAAATTAAGACGGATGCTAAATATTTTAACTTAATATAAATTCTATGTGAAATTATTAACTAATCCCAAACGTGTTCAACCAAAAACTCAATGTTACTCCCAGAGCTGTTGTTCTTGTAATTATTAAAAAAAAAACCGTTTGCTGGAGCCTCGAGAGCTGGTCTTATTATTATTCATTGTTGTCGAAACACAATTACATTTCTTTCAATATTTGTTTTATTACGACCAGAGTTGGACCTTGTTCTTCAAAGTTCAAATATTAACTTATTCTAATCTTCTTTTTTATTATCAACTAATTTACTTAAACTCTAAACTTTCTTCTAACTATACATTTTTCTAATTAAGTTTGGACACAACGACTTTAGACGGTTATAGTTTAATTTATCCTGCTGATAGACCAGTGGCGTCGGATGGTTACAGTCCATGGGTGTGTTCTTTAGCTCCCGTCAATGCTGCTTTCAGCTCTTACTCTTCTAACTTGTCTAAAAGCGTTAAATCAACTCCGTGTCTATCATCTCCATAATATAGAGTTTCACTATTGTCACACTTTGTCTGCGCCTTTTCTAAACATCTTCTTACTTTCTCTTCTCTATCTACATTTCCATACCATTACTTGCACATCTTATTCTATTTATTAAAGCCCAAAGCTCTTTAGATGATTTCTCTTGAATAAACTTCGCTGTCAAAATTCTACAACTTAATAATTTTTTTCCTATTAATTTGTAGTTTTCTTTTCCGCTTTTTTCCAAAATTCTCTATTTGTATCCGATTTGAATCTATGCCAACATCTATATGCTGACTTTCTAGCCTTTACTGCTTTGGTACAATCTTCATCCCACCAGATATTTGGTTTGTTTTAGCTGAGCTTACTAGTGTCTTTCCTCTCAACAAATTGCTGTCTTACGCACTGTGCCTTCAATAAAATTAATATTGCAATCATATTCTTCTTGCATGAATGAAAAGTTGCTTCCGCTCCTATTTAACTCATTTTCTACTCTCTTTTTTAATTTATTCCAATCCATTGTGTTTATTTTACAATTTAGTTTCTGTCTAAATTCTTTTTTACCAACAACACACCATCCTTGTCCTGTTATCCTAATCAAACTATGGTCCGAGTTCAGTTGTTCATTTATCACTTCCCAATTTATTTTTCCTACTAAGTCAACTGACATATATGAAAAATCTAATACCGAGACTATCCCTGTCTCTGGATCAACTCTGGTTCCTTTAACTTTATTTAGCAGCTTAAATAAGTAGGAGAATCGCGGTGGTGTGCGCAGAAGGGTCTTGTCGTGAGACTGCCTGGAGCCGCCATCGGTGCAGATCGTGGTGGTAGGAACAAAACCCTATGCTTTAAAAATTGGCTCACCTCTAACATTATCTCTTTGGCTGCCTTATGCTACTAAATGCGCATTCTAATCTTTTATTCAATTAATTTTGGGTTTGCAACTTCATTCACTAAGCTTTCCATGTTTGCTACAAAGACTATCGCATCTTGCGGCATGTAAACTAAAATAACATATATGTTTCTATATCCTAACTTTACTTGTACTTCTACAAGTTTCATTTTGTCTCTATTCTTTAAATATACCTCTTTTATAAAAACGTCTGCCTTTACTATCAAAGCCACACCTCCTCTTCTACTATCTTTATCTTTTCTGAACACTGAACCCTGGCCATCTTATCACATCCATCTCACTTAATAACTCACCGTTAATTTATATCTGAGCCTCACCAACCCCGCTAGCAAGATCTGAAATCGTGCCGCTTCACTGTCCCACTCTATATATGAATATGTATATATATTTATATATATATATATATTCTATGACGTTCCATTCAATACGCGTAATATTTGGTTCTAGAAAGATCACATGTAAACAATAAGAAAAGTGCATGGTATGCAGTTGTTTATGTTATCTCCAAGAACACGCGTATTAAGTTATGCGGCGATGAATAAACAGCTTTGTTATCAAAATGTCTTAATATTTGTGCAGGGATGCGCAACCTTTTCTGCTAATTCCAGTTATTAAATTAAAACTATAATTTTTGTATGCTGCATATATATATATATATATATATATATATATATCTGTGTGCAACTTTGTATATACTATATATACTACTATACTAAATATTTTAAATATATATATATATATATATATATATATATATATATATATATATATATATATATATATATATGATTCACATTGATATTAACACTTAGTTAAATAACATTACATTGGTTTGTAAGCCTTACAACAAATACTTGCGTATTTTAACAATATGCGTAGGTATAATAGTACCTGATTTTACAAATCACAATGATAAAACAACTAGTTAATAACACTACATTTGTTTGCTAAACTCTAACTATATACGTTGATAACAATAACATTATTACACCTAATAATAAAGTTAAACTGAATTTGCAATTCTCAATGATTTTAACAACTAGTTAATAACATTTTCCTAAATGTAAAATGACGCCATACAGCTCTGTGTATCTCTGTACAATATGTATTAGTAATTCCCGTGCTATATGCTGTATAAGCATTCGATAGCCCATCGAACTGTTTTGAGATCAGTTCTCTTACCCGTGCCCTAAGTGTAACGCCTTAGCAGGGTTCACAAATCATAAGAAAGCAGCGATTGTTTTATTTTAATATAACCTAATATAAGCAATGTTATTAACCTATTTGTACATGGTTCTTAATAATAGTTATTTCTTAAATTTTTTCTTACATATATATATATATATATATATATATATATATATATATATATATATATATATATATATATATATATATATATATATATTATTAATTATAATTAATAATTTTTATACTATTGAATAATATCTGAAAGTAGTTTACATACATTCTATATTTAGTAGGAAAAGTAAGAAGGATTAGGTATCATTCCCACTCACTGTATTAATTTTGTGTGTAATTTAGTTGTATAACATATGGGAATTTGTATAGTTATTTCCTGCACAATTGTTAATTTAGTATTTAATTTACGTTTTGTTTGATTTTTTAGAACCTTATAAGTCCAATAATTCTAAAATACATACATGAAATATTAAACTAAACTAAATATTACTCAAAAATATTAAATATATATATATATATTATATATAGAAGGGGGGGGGGGGGCAAAGCGGTAATATTTTTTTTTGCTTTATGTAAAGAAATCGCAATACGTATACTGCGTTCTTACATGGCGTCTGCTATAATCTTAGAATGATATTTAATATGAATGCGTTGTACAATTTACAAATAAAGGATTTTTTTCTTTTGGACTAGCAAATTTAATACATTAGACCGAATATAATGCGTATATAATCCAAAACTTCAAGTTTGCGTGGTTTGCCATGGACAGCAAAGGTTTATTATGAGAACTTTAAGTTGTGAATTGCGGCATGTAAATAAATTATGACATTCATCATTAACATTAAATTATCAATGGTGTTTTGTGATTTAATAAAAAACAAAATTTGTGCTTCACATACTCCTACCTCGTAAGTTAATAGAAATGAATTCTAATGAAATATTTATAAATTATTTAATTTTCTTACTGCCTGTTGTTGTTTCGCTTGAATTATTACTTGTCCTTAAAAATTTTAGCACTTGCACAACTTTATTGATATTATTTAAAGCAAAACAAAATACACGGATCCTATATTATAATGTTTGAGGTGTATGTTTGTTTTCTTATATGTTAATATGTTTATATTCTTATATGTTTACGCGATTCGTATAATAGCTCGAAAGCGGCTCCGCCTTCTAGCGTCCCCGGATTTTTCACTGAATTTCCGGGAAACCCGTAATTTTGGAAAAACTGGAAAAAAGTGGGCCCTTTTTTGTTGTATTACTTCAAATTCGTAGAAGATAGAAAGTTGAAATGTTACATGTCTATTAAGGTATTTAATGCTGACTTATCTCAAAAATTAAAAATTCAAAAATTGAAAAAGGGGGGGTTGAAGAAATTCGGGGGCCCAGTAGGACACGTTGGAGAAAGTTCATATTCTGGATTGTTGAATAATTAAGTATATTATTAATAAAAGAAAATTCAAAATTTCAAAATTTTATTTGGGGACACGGGGGACATTATTTTTCGAAAGTAAAAATTGTGCTAGAAAATTGAAATTTTGTATATAGGCTAACTTTGGTAACTTATTTACTAATCGAAAAGAAAATCCCAAATTTTGAAAAAAAGTTGGTCAAATAACGCATAAATTAAAAATATTTTTTATATTGATATAAAAAATATATTTTCTTAGTCAGTTTGTATGATAAATTTATTATTATTATATGTAAAATTAATATATGACGAGTTTATTTATTATTTCAAATTAAAAATGGAATTAAATTTTGACAAAAAACAGACGTCGCTTGCGACGGGGGTAAAAGCTAGTAATTGTTATATTTCGCAGTAATATTTAATTTTTTATTAGCAATATTTGATTAGCTGCATTTATGTGCCTTTCATGTGGTTTGGGTTACAGAATAATTTCATCTAACGTATTACACCTTATGTTCTACTATTAACTAAATAAACTAAATTCAACAAACCCTGTTTATGTGAATATCCAGAATGTTAGTATTTCCTTGCAATTATACATGCAAATAAACAGCTAATTTAATATATTTTGTTAATTTGTCTGAGCAAATACAAAGGCTGTAACAAAAGATCTGAGATAACAACTGTTGTATCAAAAATTTGATTTATAGAAAGAGCCAACCTCAAAAAGCTTAACTTTAAAGATAAATGTTCGTTAAGTATTATTTTGGAACCATCAGTAGTTAACGTTGTCAGTGAATTTATAAACATGAGAAAAATTAAACATCGTTATGCTATACAATATATTTTCTTGAAAGGTCTCATAGTAACTAATTTTAAAGCCGAATTGGGTTCCACTCTGAAGATTGTTTGTGTTCGTTCACAATGATAAAAGGAAAGACTTAATTAAGTCTCTTGTAAACTTAAAACACTTGTTTATATGTTAGGTGAGGTAAGATTGTGTGTAATAAGTTCGTTAATACCTTTGAAGTACATGTGCAGGTTAGCCTTATACGAGCGAACTTCTTTGACTAACCGCTTTAAAAACGCTACAATTTAAAAGGAATTGTTATTTATAATGGATTTTAATAATAATAATAATTATGATCGTAATAGAAATAAGATATTAAAATAATATTTCTAATCAATGCTTATTATACGTAGTTTAATTATACTTATTATCATTATTATTATAATTATTATATTATTGTGTTATTATGTTAAAGGAGCAAATATTTACCGTTAAACTAATGTTAAAGTAAATGGGGAACTTGCAATTGGTTTATAAATCAAAATAATTAAATTAATAAATATAATAATTATAAATTTAAATAATAATTATAAATTTAAGTAATAATTATAAATTTAAATATTATAAAATTTATATATTTTATTTTTTCGTTTTAAAAATACTGATTTACTTTATTTTATTTTTGTAGTTATAAAGTGAATTCATTTAGTACTTCTTTTTAGTTTTGAGTTTTTTTTATTGCATACAATGGAATGTAGATGTGAGCAGCGAAAAGAAGTATTTTTCTAATTTTTTAAATAACAAAACAATACCTATGGATGATGATGTGTTATAGTGAATGTGAACAAATACAATAACAACAATAATTACAAAACATGTAACGTTATGATAACAACAGATAATAGTCAACAAAATTTCTATAGCTTTTTAAGCTAGCGGAAAAAAGTTTTGATATAAAGTAAGGAATATTACTGAAAATGTTATTACATACGAACCATTGACAACCCATAAACTGTCATTGAAGGAATGACTTAACTGAATATGTTTTCTTATGGAGAGTACGCCGAGCCGTTGAACCATACATCTAACAACTGTTAGATACCTACCCAATGCCGTACTTAAATATTGAAATGTCGAGCCTGTGAAAGTTCCAAACACACAATGTCAACATGCACAGGTCCGACTGCTGCCTAAATTGTAACGTAACTACCAAGCTACTGATATGGAATGCCCTGAGAGATTAGTGAAAAATAAAATCGTAAAAGTAGCGGGAAGAAAAAACCGTGCATATAATACTAAATTAATCTCTATATAATCATTCCCAAGACGTGGTAACAAAAAATCAACAAACAGTAATCCTCGAACATCCAAAAACCAAAGTAAAATATTCAAAATTCAATGTTCCATCCAAATCTAACATACAACAAAACAAGACTAAACGCGTAACCAGCAAATAATCAGTAAAATTTCTGGGAGATAATGACTTTTTAACGCGCATCTCAAATATTAAACAGGAAAAGCATGCTTTAATAGAACCAAAAAATAAACAAGAAACCTTATAAACCATAAACAATTAAAACCAACAAGACCACATAAATATACTAATCTGTGCCCTCGTGCTCAAAAAATAATAAACAAACAGTTATAACAATTGATAACAATTAAAATATAAAAAGGAAATTACGAAATAATTGAAAAAATTAAGTAAAAAAGGGTTTGAAACAAATCAGATAAATAGATTACTTAGTAATAACTTAATGAAAATTATTTATAACTCAATGCACCCTTTATTAAATTTTATTAAATGGAATTTATACGACTTTTTTATCCGTATAGAAAACTTTCGAAGACTAGTAGTAAATTACAATCCCATTGTAATAAGTTTACAAGAAACCAATTTTAAGGTAATATAAACATCGAATATTAAATATATATATATAATTATTAGTTATATATATATATATATATATATATATATATATATATATATATATATATATTTAGATATATTCTAATAAGATCGCCTAACTGAACACGCCAATAGTGGATTAGCTACACTGCTTTCCTTCTCCTTTGTTATTCGAAGAATGTGTGGTGTTACTAGACTCACCGACTTCTGCCATGCCAATACCAATAATTTGATTGTTGATTGTTCTCAGGGAAGTTAAGAGACCACTTTTTCCTATTTTGAATTATTTTGTGCATTGTTAATTTAGATGGTACGGTATGCATTACGCGTTTTTTTAGAACAAACAATGCAAGCAAGTGGGAAAAAACTGCGGTCGTGAGCGTGGCTGTTGTGAACGCTTAGTGGAACGCAACCTATGTATGTCGTCATTGTGGATATACCACGGTGCAATAACTATTCCTCGCAGAACTTTATTTTGTAACCTTTTTTCTCTTAGATCCGTACCCGGTCTCAGTATCATGATTACTTCAGCCACTTTCGAATGCCTTGGGAAATATTTCAATTGAAAAGAAGCGTTTATGATATGCAAAAAAAGCCCTTGGTTGGGTAATTTTTAAGTACTTGTCCAGTAATGAGGTCGTACCAGATGCTTTTTTGTTACTCAAGTTACATTTAATTTCCATGTTGAGTTCGGATAGCGTAACTCGGTCGATTTTGACATTATCATTCCTCTTTTGTACCATTATATTTTCATTAGCCAATTGTCTAGAAATGAGTTTAAATGTTTCCTCCAGGTGCTATGAAAATAACACTGCTTTATTACTATCCCTGCTCGGCCACTTACTAAAATTTACTCTAACAGATTGTTGCTTTCCACAGTAAATAGTTTGTATCCCTCCTGATGTTTCTGTAGATGTTCACTAATAGCTAGAATTTTTCGGATCTTGGCCTTTAACTTAACACTCAATAGGTTAATAATGGTATTGTCGTCTAAGTTACGGCTATTTTGTTATTTTTGCAGTGTATTCCGAATTCCAATTAATAGTTCTCGCGTCTCTGAGTCATAGATGATGTTTTTGTTATTTAGTCTCATTTTTGCTGTTGTATTTCCCCAAGCCGCTTGCTGTACATTTGTAGTAAAGAGCTCTAATTCATTTTTTAGTTGTTCAGCATATTTTAGGGGTACCTTTACTTCTGTAAGATTTTTAAGAGACTTCCGGAATCCTTTCCAATTTGTATTAAAACCGGTTAGTCTGGCTCGCACTTCCTTCTGTACTAAGTTTTCACTTACTATCAAGTTAACAAGTGTGTGATCTAAACAGAAATCAGAACTATCTTCAGTTTTTATGCAGCTGCTGGATAGATCTTTGGTGATGAAGAAGTCGATAAGATCTGGTGCTTATTTAAAATCAGCAGGCCAGTATGTCGGTCTTTTTATTTCTTGCATGTACGCACACTGTGGTAACTTGCATTAAGTAGAGTTTAATGCATTGGTTTTCATAATAGTAAAATTTTCTTTTTTTTTTTATTTAATTTTAATTTCTTGATTATACCAGCCGAGTCTCCTGCAGCTTTATTGATCCTCTTAATTTTAAGAATGACGGATTTGTCAAGTGCGTTTCTGTTATGAGACAGATGTTTATTTACTCATTCATCAGGCTCGTCCATTTAGCTGAGAATGAGTATCAGTATTTCTGCCGTTAAATGAGCTTTACTGTTCTTACTATCTTTTATAGCTGCTTGCTCATATGAAACTTGTCATGGCATACATGATAATGTTGGTATTTTTCTCCCCCTCAGCCTGTTACGACACTTGTAGCTTGCTCAGTTTCTTTATTTTGTGGTCTTGTGAGAATAAACCGTCTTTTCTGTAGCTCTCTGGCTACTTCACAGCCTCTATAACTTGCAAGATGTTGTTCTTTTCAATTAACATATTTTGGGGTACTTTGTCTGCTTAATTTGCAATCTTTGGTTAAATGTTTTTCAGCATATTTCAAAAAAAAATTGGTTTTTTTTAACAGTAGGTTTGCATGTAATTGTAGTTATGACATCTTTGCATTACGGTATCACGCTGGTATTAATTGTTATCAGTTTAATTTTAACAACCATATTGATAACGATATTGATTTAAAATATTTTCCACATTTTTTTTATTATTAAAGATGAGCATGAATAGAAGTAGCGCATGTGTGATAGTACTTTTTTCACCTTGTGCATTTGTGTGTTTATCTTTCTATAGAATGTTAACAACATCGACGGAGCGAATATTCTAAATCCTCTTGCAGAATGTCTTCTTTTGCGCTAGTTTTATACAATCCCCTCGCCATGGTCTCTCATTTTTATTCGTACCTTTAGCACTGACATAATACTTAATTTAGTTTTAGAGACAAGGCTCTATAATTGTCAGTGTTTTGTACGTGTATTTTAGACACATCGATGTTTAGTGAGGTTACTTTATATTCTTCTCCGAAATGACCAGAAATTAATGATACATATTTTTCAAACTTTGAACCGCTCTAATATATATTATGTTGAAATTATATGTAAAACAGTTAATACATATTTTCTTAAACTCATTGACAGTGCATTTAGAACATTTCCCGTAAAGAGATTCCATAAATAGAGAATCACCGCTTTTACTTTTTAACATAAATATCAAAAGTAAATAGCTACATATTATTCCTACGAACATTTCTTCGTATAGAAGTTATGTCGAATATCCTGAGTACATACGCTGACCTCACCCATGAAATTGTTCAATTTGCATTGACCACGATCACAGATCAGAAAACGCCTATTCTCTTCGTAAATCTCACTAAGTCCAGCACACACCGAACTTCATGGTCATAGTTACAGTTTAAACCACCAACGAACTACTGAATTTCAAAATGTGGCGCTGAGGTTGAACTAACGTCACAAAATAAAATTAAAATCTACAAATTACGACATTTTTAATTGGTTACACTTCCAGCGCCGATCCCTGTAAGTATTGTAAATGTTATATGTTTATGTTGTTTTATATGCTAATAACTTTTAAAAGATGATACGCTCAGATAAATATAAAAAAAAAATCTTAAATGCTAACATTTTGAAAACAAATGAATATGACAATAGAGTATTGGTTTACAACTTTTAGAAAAAACTATTTACTGTGTAGTATAAGACATTATTAGAACTTAAAATAAATTAAAAATATAAAATCAAATATTTTTTTGCAGATAAATTAAAAAGTCAGAACTGTTGTTGAATATTTAGCGTGGGGAGTTATTATCTTCGGATGAAGGCCAAAGGATTATTGTAAATAAACAATGATTTGCTTTAACGTAAAATACAATAATTAAGATATTGCTATATAAAGAGCAAAATGTGTGTTTTAAAATTTACTAACAATTATTTTGAACTTCTATTTAAAATTAATAAAACTATTATAATTATACAAAGCAATTCTACGAGTAATAAAATGCGTTAGTATGTTATCAAAATTAATAGACGGTATACACATTTTTTTAATATGGAAAATGCTTAGGAAAGTTTATAAAAGTATGTAAAAGTAATGTGTAAACAAGTAATTTTTATTGTGATTGTGTTTATTAATTTTATTTAAAATATTAAACAATATGATATACAAAAACAGTAATAAGAATATTAATATTAGAGTATGCTAATATTAACGGTAGATATATTGCATTTTCAACTTTGAGTTTTTTGATAATTATACTTACTGCCTGTAGAGCACATAAAAAAGGATGGTATAAAAAAGTATTCATTAAAAATGACACATTTAAAGAATTAAGTAAAATCATATATAAGGGGTGTTCCGTTCACCCGTAATTGCAAAGTATATAAAAATGTTACTATGTCTAAAGTGAATGTGGAACAATTTGCTAACCACATTAAGTAAAACTACTAACATAGAGGTATAAATTTTTTTTTTCGATTTATTTATACTACATAAAATATTAACTAACATCCTAATTGTTATAGTAATTGAGTAGATATAACCAACAAAGAAAAAAAATTAGAAAACTATTTCTAGTTCAAAATGTTATATTTCGAATTTGAACCCTTATTTACAATAAATATACATATTTTATTATTATAATATATGAACTAACTTTCAAAGAAAAAAATTAATATTCTGAAAACCCCATATTACTATACATAGGTCTGGCAACGGAAATCTTTAAAAGAACGCTTTTATCGATGAATTGATCGTATGCCTAAACAACAAAAGTAAATAAATAAATTACTAGTAAAGTTTTAGCATTGTAACTCATAGAGTTTGATTATGTACATACTAAATCAAACCACGTATATTTTATGTACCCTACATATATGAGGTCCAAACACCACAAAAACTGCCAGCATAGTCAATGATAGATCGACGTTAAATAAATTAAAAATAATAATAACAATAACTTATAGATCAAAATTAAGAATGCCAAGAATGTGTATGAAAAATTATCAGAATATACCTTATGAATATGCCAAATATTTAATTTTTATCGCAAGAAAATGGAAAACGTGATAAAACACATTGTACTTAAAATTTTAAATAAATTAACATCTCCCTAATAAAATTTTGTTATTAAAATATTACGTTGTCTCTATATATAGTTGAAACTACTCGTAAAACATTGGTCGGAATTTTATGGTTGTAATCGTTGATCCAAGCGCGTCGTGCTTTTTGTTTTGGCGGTTAAACGATGGTCCGAGCACGCAGTGTGTATAGTCGTCAGTACAAAGATTCTAACAAGAAGAAACAATATTTAATTGACTACACCATGGACCGTCCTACATGTGTGGTATAGGTGCATCAAGAAATTATTAGAAATTTAAAATATCAGTGAAAAGGATTGCCGAATTTGAAGAATCGAACGATTTAAATTGGGAAACGAAGAGAAAGTCAACAGATACTGGGATACTACAAATAGAGAGGTAAGGATGTGGAGAGTGTGCGGAGCGAAGATAGAAACGCTGGAGCAAATTAAGTTTTCATGTGAGAAAAAGGTTAAAAACAATAAAAAAATTGTGCAGTTATTAAAGGATGGCAATGAAGGGAAGAGGTGGATGGTGGAGATAGAGAAATTAAGCAACGAAAGAGAAGGAAGAGTAAAGCAGCAGTATTTATTTTTTTCTTTTGAAGAAGTGAGAATGTTTAGATATATTAAGGATCAAAAATGTAATTAGGCGTATTAATACGTAAATTAA
The DNA here is from genome assembly GCA_963678705.1 of Panorpa germanica. Taxonomy (NCBI): domain Eukaryota; kingdom Metazoa; phylum Arthropoda; class Insecta; order Mecoptera; family Panorpidae; genus Panorpa; species Panorpa germanica. The sequence goes on along the minus strand of OY783216.1, from coordinate 15,738,605 downwards.
TGATTTAAAGGCAAAACATTTAAAATAAATAAATAAATAGTGTGAAAGATTCCCGTCTCTACAGGCATGTCAACTGAGCATTTTATTTTGAAAAAAAAACATGATCCCTATAAAATGCAAATCGTACAAAAACCTTACGAAAGCGATTATGCTTTAAGACCTATTAAAGTATGGATCCGTATTCAAGCGAATTTTAGCCAGACGTATACGCGATATTTCGCTTGACCTATCCGAATCCTGTAAATGAGCCCCCGGACACTGAAAGCAGCAATGCCGTCTGAAGACAGGCGCTACCTACCTCTCATAGTAGAAGTAGTCCAAGATCTCAGAGCCACTAAACATTACTTATTTTTTGATAAACAAAATGTGTTAGTATGTACAATAATCGTATGCCTATCTGCTAGTTTGACCAGGCATAAAAACGCTACTCATTTCACTTATTTTATGATGGCTAATTTTTACGTATATGTAAGACCATATCGTTTAAAATCTGTCATTAATATTTTCAGACCCGTACCGTCGGCCGTATTACCTTGCAGACGCTTTAAAGTTGACAAAAACAATTCTTACAGTCACTTATTTTCTGATGGTCCATTTTCATATATGTTAGAGAGACAACTATTTTAAAACGTTTTACAAGAGGACAGACCTATCCAATGAGACAAAAATCCGCTACATCCAATTTTAATTTCGAGTACGAGCGAGAGAGCATTATCGGTGCGTATGAATGAATTAGACATATATGAGTGTTATTAAATAATAAATAATACTAAATTAATATTTCAATTATATATTTCAAATATATATAATTACTAGAATTTCCGACCGTCGCAAGCGACGACTGTGTTTTGTGTGTGAATTAAATTTCATTTCAAATTTTAATTCCATTTTTAAATTTAAACATTTAATTTGTTCTAACTAATTTTACATATAATAACAAATAATTTTTTTTATAAACTGACGAAAAAGATATATTTTTTTAACAAAATATAAAAATGTTATCAATTTATTTGGAATTTGACCAACTCTTTTTTCGATTCATAAATTAGGTACCAAAGTTAGTCTATATACAAAATTTCAACTTTCTAGCACAATTTTTATTCTCGGCAAAAACCTTCCCCCTTGCCCCCAAATAAAATTTTTGAATTTCGAATTTCTTTTTCTTAATAACATATTTCATTATTATACAGGGTGTCCTAGAAATCGACGTGGAGCCGGAAGTGGGTCATTGGCCAAGTAATAACAGTTATCAGAAAAATATTAAAAAACTTATAAGTTGAATATTTTAAAAATTATTGGCAATAAAAAAAATTGAGAAAATTTGCACCCTTTTTTGTAGCAAATCTTAACTTTTTTAAAACAAATTTGTTGGTATGTGATCTTGAATAATGTTTCTATAAACATTTGTCTAAAATGTAAATCTAACTGCTCCAGCTTGGAATATTTTGATACTATTTTTTCCAACCAAATATTCAAAATTAATTCTACGCCCAACTTTGAGTGGCTGTACTGAAAACAAAATGTACTATGCGAGTTTGGCAACTAACATTAAAAGTTGGCGCATTTAAGAAGGATTTCAAAATGGTATTACACTTGCTAGAATATTTCATAAATTTCAGACAATTTCTTCTTTTGCAAAGTAACCCAGATTTTAATTAATTTTTCTTACTAACTTAAAAATGATTATAGTGTTCCCAAAGCTTTTCTAAAGGCCGTAACTTTATGATTTTAGTTTGAGTGAGACCAATAGAGTTGTTTTACGAAGTGTGAGTGAGACAGGTAAGGACGCTAACGTTATAGAGGCGCAGATAGTCGTTTTACGAAGTGTGAGCGGAATTCGAGCTATAATAGCCTATAAGTCCCACTATAATCTTAATGAGAATTATAATTCGTTATAATAATTTAATGGTAACGAACCCTGTAATACGTTACATTGATTTATTACGTTACAGCACTATATGACTATTTTCTAAGGGGATAATTGTATATTGTACCTCTATATAAAGAAAAAAGAATAAATGTGGTATCTTCAATAGTTTTTATATGATTTTTTAAAATAAGGAGTTTTATACCCTTTACGTATGATCAATGGTATCTCTCCTTATTTTGACAGCTTGAGGTTTAGTAAATGAAACAGCTCTAGATTTTATTTTAACAGACATATTTAAGTTATAGAATCTATATAGTACAAAATATAATTTCTTTTTTTTAATTTTATTTAGTTGCCTTTATTTTGCTGTTTAAGGTTTGCGAGATGTATTAAAAATCATGGCTGAAATTCCTTAGAAATTTCTAAGTTTATTGATTTGGAAATACACCCATTGATCTCTTGATGTTGATTAAAATAGTGTGTACAATAGCGTCGTTGTTGTAGACATGAACTACATAATAATTCAATAATTCGACCGAGAATTTAAATAAATGGAGGAGAATTATCATCTTTTACTAGAATAAAAGATCCAATTCAGCTCCTAACCATTTCAGATCTAAAATATCTTTAAAATATGTTATTAAATGTAATTAAATCGAGGCAGCTTGCTGATATTTGTAAAATTCGGCGGATCTAGAGTTGTAGTTGATAAGCGATCAATAAGAGAGTGACCTGGGGTCTGGGTAGGAAGTCAAAAAGATTGTTAGTCATAGCATATTAATGTCTAGAATTCAATATTGGTAACATTTGGACTAAAATAGTGTAAGTGTCTTTGTATTTCAAGTTAAAATTCCCCAAAAAAGTTCTTCAAATAAGTTTTTTTATTTTTAACATTGGATTCCCAGAGACCACTAAAATAGGCAGATCTCGGTTGGATAAATTTTTAGAAACTGATTTATCGGAAAATTAGTAAATAATTGCATTTTGATTAACCATATTGGAAAGGAACTTGGACAATAATATTCTTTATCTAACGAAATTCGTACCATTATAAGAATATATACCGCTGGGTTTTGCACGACGAGGCATGAAACGTTTAAACGCCGAAGAAAAGTTCTGTGTGATTAAATCTGTATCTAATTCAAGATAAACTGTCTTTGTGGAAAAACTGATGAATACGCATATATCGGATTTAATGCAATAAAATTGTCCTAATTTATTCTTTATGATTATGGTATCTGCATAAATAATTTTAGTTGCTTAGCGTACTCCTTGTTGTAACGCTGTCACTAGGTAAATCCCATATTATTTTGTTAGATTTAGTCGGGTGATATTTAAAACAGGTAATGCAATTGTAAACTATTTTCTCTGCGATAGACCTACCTTGTAATGGGCAACATTTTTCGCGCAAGTAAAATAAAAGCACTTAAACGCTTGCAAGTGTGTTTAAATACTTCAATAATCAATATATTTTTCATTAACTTTTTATTAGCTTTATTGTATTCGAATTCGCTCAAATCCCACTATCGCTATGCAACGCTTAAAATCGCGCGTGCATATCACGAAAACAAATAGTAGCAAACAAATTAGGAGAACCACTACATAGATTTAAAAGATGAAAATTAATACGCAGCTAACTTATTATGAGCGTCACTTAATATATCTATATTAGTCCATCGCTGCCACTTGTCCACCTGTGCATAGTAACATGGAATAATCAAAGTCATAAAGCAAAAATAAAATAGAAACCAATTTAATTCTAATAACTATTACTCTACTAACTATAAGACTTACGTACTATCGTGTGAATTAATACATTTATGTATGACTATTAGTAATTTACCTTTTAACGACGAAGACATGTTACATATATTTTAATAAAAAGAATATCATGAATTAACTGTGAATCGTTCAATACTAACAAAAGAGGAGTAAAAAACAGTATACTTTTGAATGTCATATATAAAATAAAAACTTAAACCGTTATTGTCATAAAAACTCCAAAATAATAATTACAGAGCATATCGATTCTTTAAATGTCAATAATTGTTAAATTATTGTAGTTACCAATTCGATTAATTTAGTAATTTGATACATGCTGATAGACATTATGTTTATTTAAACAAATTATTTAACTAATACTATTAGACCTAATTATATATCTATTCCTAAAAACTTTATCAAAACTTACAAACTATTGAAATTGAAGATTATTGTGAAAACTATTACAGATAATTAATAATTCAGAGCAAGATGAAACATTTAATGAGATGACATCTAATGACGTACAGGTTTGAGTTTTCTGCTCTCAGGCACAGAAAATCTTTATTAAGACTTCTTTATAAAGTGTAATGAAAGAGAAGTGGCAGGATATGTGGGGTAACTTGGTCGAAAGAAACGAATATATATAACATACACTATTCGGAGTATAACCGTCTATGGTTGTGGAAAGCTCAAGAATCGATTTTGAGGATGAAGACGAAATAACGTTGTGCGAGAAGATACATGTAACTGTGGTAGCGGGTAACATATTTTAGAATGTAGCATTACGGAAAAACGCAGAAATAGCCTATATAGAGCATTAGTTGAAAAGCGATTTGTTAACAAATGTTTAAGATTAAGTCTTAAATTCTACATGGTCAAGTTGTTTGGGCAACGAAATGAAGCGGAACGTGGCAAGATATAAATTATAATGATTTAGTATTATTTGCTGTATATGATTACTTGTATATCAATTTCGTAAATACATATATTGTTAATTAAATAGCGAATAAAGGACTTTAAAAGACTTTTTAGTTATTAATATATTATAAGTTAATAATATATATTAAGTTTTGATAATAAATATAAAAAACGATTACAGGATTTATAAAAGTTAATTCTGGGACAAGTTTTAGGATTAGTCATACATTCACCAAATAATTTGATTGTTTTCTTTGATTTTTAATTATATTATAAAATAATATAGTATGTATGAATTAAGCACAATAATTTGTAAGTAAATCAGTTAAGGCACAAGAAAGTAAAAAAAAGAAGTAGTGTTTATTTAAAATATAACAAAAAAATTCAGAAGCGAGTGGCTACGTTAAGTTCTCCATAGTGCATACAGACGTATTTGTCGTGTTACTGGCAACCTAGAGTTAATAATCTCGCAACATGATAGCTAGGTTCACGTACAGGTTGCGAAACCTGAAAATTGAACCATCCTGATTTTTCGCCTTGCGATTTTCAATTTTTTTCCTCGAAAAGTTAAAATAATTTTTCAGTGACGGAAAGATGACTTTGGGAGAAGTGTGTTAACCTTAATGGTGATTATGGTATGTTGAAAAATAAATAGATAAATATAAAAATTTCTGTTAAATAATATTCGTAATGAGCAAATATGATTACTCCGATTGTACCTTGACATAACACAAATAAGTTGATTATTTGAAATGCTGTATTGTGCTATTGCGCTGATTTCTATGAAAATTATATACAGATCAAGACGCCTTAAGAACTCTCCCTTTGCTTTCACAATAATCGCATAAATTCAGTGACCGCTTTTACCCGCTAAGAATGACTGCCATTACCCTAAACATCGATGGTGGTTTGTTTGATTGATCACTAAAAACGTAAAGAACTTTCATAAAATTTACCAAGCTCATAGGATACATTAATATGTGGGTAAAAATTGACAATTAGAAAGATATTGATTGGTATAAATTACTTTAAGCTTACCTTCATCAAATATTTATTTTTTTTCTAACAAAACACGTCCATACTTTTAAACAGCTGTCCACCTCACTGTGCGCTATGTAAAATGACGATTTTCGGTAAATAAGTATACTTAGGCGTATACTAGAAGGCGGTACTAGTAGCGTCAGCGAAATATTTTTGGAAGTTATAGATTTCGATGTGACCAGCAAAACCCACTAACAGGCATTCCCCCATCTTTCTCTGTATGCATGATTCAACACGTCAATTCATGGAAATAATTATGACGACCTGCGTAAGCCACGATATATCATAAATAGAAACATCCTAGAAAACCACCTATTTCTGAATTGATTGCATTGTACCGCGTATCTATTATAAGGACAGCATCATAAGAAGAAATTTCTAGAAGGTGACTAATCAAAGGAAGGGGCAACATACGACGTTACCAAAGCAGATGTAAAAGGCAGTCAGCGCTCAGCCTGAATCAATAGTTTGAACCAGTCAGTAGTAAGTAGTACAAAAGTTAACCAGCTCTGAAATCAAGTGTTAAATAGTAGTTGTAAATATCTGTTACTTGTTTTGTTTTGTGTAATAAAGTACGTGCGTAAATAGTGTTCGTTGTTTTAATTTAACTGTGACAATTTATTAAATAACTAGTTACAATGCTACTTATTGTTAAAATGTTTACTTCCGCTCCGAGTTAAAGAGCCAAAGCCAACTTTTCATCCTACCCTAGTAATATATGAAAGAAACCTATTATTAAAAATAATGATTTCATAAAGAATTCCATGAAACAGTTTTACAATATAAAACAAAATGAACCAATCAACTGTTGCTGATATACTTTATATACGTATAAAGATATTAATTTATTATATTTATATAATAAATAAAACGATTTGTTACTTTGCTACATAAGCATCGAATTCAGTGCGACTTCAACATGTGACAACGAACATTTATTAAAAGAAGACAACATGTCTAAATCGAAATAATATGGAAATTCAGTATCAGTACTACGTATTCATTAAGCCAGTTATACATCATGGTAATGGTTTAAGTAATAATAGCTTATTAAGTAATAAATAAAGTAGAGTTAACTTTAATTGCTTATATTTTCAAGAATATCGAATTGGTTTGAACCTTAAAAGCTCAACAAGTTTAATAGACACTTATGTCTAGAAAACGTCAACTTATAAATAAAAATATATGAACATAGCATGTTAAAGTCACAGTGGATTGGACGAGGTTTTAAGTTTACGCTAAGTTAATAGCAAAATTGAATCGGCTCAAATTTTGTTGTTAGAAAGAGTTCATTTAACGTACCGCCTGTATGTTACATATATTTAAAGGTAAGGCAAAATTGTTTTGCTTTAATTGACAATTTACTAAATGCATTTCTTGTTGGAATGATACATACATGCTGTTTACATAATTAAATATAATTAAATTTCTCTCTGAATAAAGTATTTGGCTTAGTTTGTTGCACTATCAGCGAAGTAGCTATCAGTTTGTTCAAAATTAGAATATTATAATGTTTTGTATAAATATTAGGCAAGCTGGACCCAAAATCAATACGCAGAAGTTTTACGTTGCAACCTATGCGAACGTTATAGTATATCACTTCTAAAGTGGAAATACAAACACAACTTTTAAATCAAAAAGGTTTATTTTGCATCTATATTATAGTTAAAATTGGGATGCTACTCTTGACAATGATGCGGCATCAGGGTTTTCGATACTATATTTCGGTGTGAGCACAACTAATGCAAAGCTCGAATCTCGAAATTAACACAATGGACGTTTATGTAATATCGAAACCTAGATATTAGTACGCAGGTTGACCAAACAAAAATGGTTGCTGTATATATATGTATATAAGTATATATATATGTATATATATATTTATATATATATATATATATACATATATATATATATATATATATATATATATATATATATATAAATATATATATAAATATACAATACATTTATATTCAATTACAATACAATTCAATGACTTAGTGCATTGTGTCTTAGTCTGTCTCTAGAAGACTAAGGCCCTCTGCACATGAGGCGACTGATTGTTAACCTTTGCCCCTAATCTGCCCGAACCGAATGAGAATAAAACTGTGTTGTAAGTGAGAGAACGCACGTGTATACAAGTAAGAGAAAACACACGGTACGAACAAAAATAAACTGGTTTTGACTACGTTTTTAGTGACTTTGTTTCTAGGTCCGCAGGGTATGGTTGATTGCATGCTTATGATGGTGACATCGTGAGCTGAGATGTGCACAAATACTATTAAAAAGTATTTAAATACATACATACATACAAATACGACACAATAAAATCCCCTGTTATGCTATTGTTAAAAACTCTATAGAGTCACGAAACACGGCTCGACAAGTTTGCAGTCAGTCAACTAGTGTGCGGAGAGCCTAATGCCCCATTTAGCTATAGTTAAAAAACGGTTGCAGTATGCGACAGGATAATTTTTATTATCTGGGGACCTGGGCGGTATGTAAGAGGCCATATATTTAGAACTTTATTCCAAATCACTCGGATGATTGATAAAACCACTAATATTAAAACCAAATTATTTTACATTTTATAATCAAATCACCCTAGAATTTGATGTTTAATATAACATATAGTTTGTTTTGACTTATTGCTAATGAATTCAAAACCTTTTAGATATTTTTGGATTAGGACTAATGTATAATGTATTATAACAAAAGATCATGACAATAACCACAATGTTAGATGCTGTTTTAATTTTAAGGTGAGTCATGATCGATTAATTTGAATGTTTTATACCGATAAAAAGTGTCCAGTGAAAATTTTAGATTTCAAAATTCAATTTAAAAAAAACTAAGTAATAAATATTTATTATATAATAGGAAAATAACAAAGGCCTGCGGATTTAGTTTTTAAAAATATTGCCCTCTAAGTGACATTCATTTCTCGTAATACACTCTTGTAAGCGAACAAAGCGCAGGGGTGACAGCAGCAATATCACGCCGGATAGTTTCTTGTATAGTCTTCGTACTTACGACTATACAAGCTGCGTACTCGGACCATCGTTTACCCGCCGAATATGATAGTGGGAACAGAAAGCACGACGCTCTCAAATCAACGTTTTACTACATTTAAATATTGGTCCACTGCAAACGTGCGATGCGCTTTCAAACAGTGACTCATGGTAACTAACAAATCCGCAAAGACGGCACAACAGACGCTACCTCTTTCGCGCCCCTAGCCCCACTAATAAAAGATAATTTAAACTTAAAAATTTCCGCTGGATACCCTTTATTATTGTTGTAACCTACATTTGCCAGGTGCATCTGTATAGGGTTTTCGTATTTTCGATGGATCCATTTTCCATCCGAGGCATTTCAACATTAGGTAGAACTAAATCTTGAAAATAGGAGTATTTATTTTTTAAGAAGGTTTATTATATTAATTTTAAATTATTAGTTTAATTCTCTGATTTCACATGTCTTAGTTTCTATAAAGCGTGCTAAATAGAATGATAAATATGGCTACCAGCACCCCAAACGTAGAATGAATTTTTAATAACTTTTTATATTTCAGGAAATATTAATAATTATGTGGGATTATTTTTTGGATGGGATGGTATTAGATTCAAAAACTACTAATGTAGGGTAAAACCTACAAATTGGGGGCTCTCAACCGGGATAAGGGCGAAATCAAAAATATTCAGTTAAGATTATTTTTAACCTTAGAACCAGACTTATTGATCAACGGGATAAGGGCGAAATCAAAAATATTCAGTTAAGATTATTTTTAACCTTAGAACCAGAACAGTTGACCAGCGGAATCAAGAGGAAAACTTAGTGTACAGTTTGCTCATTAAAGTAATTGTACAGTAGTGAAAATTATAACAATGACACAAGAATTAGACAATTTGTCAGTGGCAGAGTTACGACAGGAACTTAATTTTGTTGGACTTAGTCAGCGTGGGAATCGTGCTGAGTTATTGTCAAGAATGAACTCGTTTAATAGCCGAGTCGGTGAACAGAATAATAGGTCTGTAAACAATGAAACAGTCAATAAATCAAATTATACATTTTTAGATTTAGAATTGGCTTTACCTAAATATGATGGGCTTAAAAATGTTAGATTAAGGATTAAACAATTTGATGATTTCTGTGACCAGGCAGAAATAGATACAAAATACAGATATTTGTATGCCAGGAGATTGTTGACTGATACAGCAAAACAATTTGTTAATTTCGAAACCAGGATAATAAATTGGAATACATTTAAATCGTATTTGATTGAAGAATTTGATACGAGTTTAAATAGCGCACAGGTTCACAAAATGCTTCAACAAAGGGTGAAGAAAACAGGTGAAAGTATTCGTCAATATGTGTATGATATTTTAGATATAGCTCGACAAGCAGACGTCGAAGAAGCAGCTATTATGGATTATATCATAGCAGGCATTCGCGACAGTGCAGCTAACAAAGTAATACTTTATGGAGCTGAGAATATTGGACAACTTAGACGTAAGCTGGAACAATATGAAAAAATGAAAATGAAAGGCCAGGTACCAAAACTAAAATTGAGACAACAGGTGAGAAGATTAAATGTTTTAATTGTGGTTCGTTATCACACTCATCTAAAGTGTGTCCTGATAAAGACAAGGGTTACAAATGTTTTAATTGTGGTAATTATGGACATGTTAGTCGAAACTGTAATACTAAAATAAAAACTGTTAAAGCGGAGCATAATGTTATGAAAGTAGAAATGATAAAATCAATTTGTGTTAATAACAGGAGTAATGTAAACGCTTTAATAGATACTGGTAGTGATTTATCAGCAGTGCGCGAAGATTATTTTAAAACATTAAAGAATGTTAAATTAAATGACTCTGAAATAACAATACGTGGTTTGTCAAACTCTAGAGTAAATTCTTTAGGTAGAATTGAATTGGACATTGAAATTGATTCAGAACTTTACGTAGGTTATTTTGGTGTTACCATCACATGCAATGCATATGAACATGGTGATAGGATTAGACATTATAGCTAAAGCTAAAGTAGTTATTGATAACACAGGTGTTAAATTTCATAAACTTTACAACGATAAAGATGAAAATGAAAGTGAGGTTAAACAATTAATGACAATGAAAATAGACTATGGTGATAAAGAAAGTGATCTAGACTTATCTCACATAAACGATAAAATTGTTGTTAATAAAATACCCGAGTCAGTGGACAATAACAAACGAAAAGAGTTACGCAACTCTGAAAGTGAAAAGACAGTTACATTGAAAATTGATACTCCTTTATTTTCTAGACCGCATAGACTACCACCTGCAGATCGACTAGTTGTTGGAGAGCAGCTGGGTGAAGGGTTAGAAAAGGATGTCATACAGGCAGCCCAGGAAATGAACGACCTAGGTTGTGCAATGAAACAAGGCAATGTTCGTCCCCCTAAGGATAAGGTCAACGCAGCTAAGCATTTTCCGAAGCCGAAGAAGACGCAACAAGCAAAGAATTATACAAGGAAGTGTATACCAGAAAATGAATTGAAGATTGGGGTTAAAATGAAAACCAAACAAGACACTGTTTGTTCCTCGAAGGATAAGGACAAAGCCGTTAAGCATTTTCCGAAGCCGAAGAAGACGATACAAGCAGAAGAAATACAAAATGAGTTTGTAGAAAAACGCAAGAAGCTGAGAGAAGAGGATAAAGGAATTATTCTAAAAGTTCAGCAAGAATACAGGACTAGCTACGGTAGAAAATGTAAAACGACAAGCAAAAAGTGTAAACATATTCTCGTTAAAGAAAATGCTTTTACAAAGTTTGTTTGGTTGTTACCTACTAAAGCAACAGGAGCTAAAGCTAAAATCAAAGGACCATACAAAATAACGAAAAATAAAGGAAATGATCGTTATGACGTGGAGAAAGCAGGAGAGTGTGAAGGGCCAGACAGGACTTCTACATCAGCAGACAAGATGACATCATGGGCAAGGATGATTATAGCAACTGAGGACAGTTACTAGTCAGGAGAGGCCGAGATGTGGGATTATTTTTTAAGATTAGTTTTAAGTGTAAATATAATTAGTTTTAAGAAATAGAAATAGTAAAGTAACCTGTAAATTAGGTTAAGAACTTGAATAATATTAGGGTAATATTATAAAGTACTCTCGACACCAGATGCTTGCCATTACATGTGATGCGGCATGTAAACCCCGAAACTCTCAAACACAGACACTCGCTATAGTGTATGCTGACGAGTCATTACGGGCACATGTTGGTTACAAGCAACAGTCGTAGTTAGAGTTAGATATAAAAAATGGCGACAATTAGATGTACATAGGTTGTGCGATGTTGTTATTTTGTTAGTTTAAATATTATTAACGGGTGTTAATATAATTTAATAAGTGTAACATTGTTATTAGTTGTAACATATGTTAGAGTTATGCAGCAAATGTAATGTTAAATACTAGGTTGTATTATCATTATAAAATCATTGTGTTGACAACTAGGAACAATTGATATTGCGTATTACGTTTAACGCGCAAAACACTGTGAAGAGACGTTATAGTCTAAGTATTGTATTTTAATCAAGTGTATTTTTCTTAGTGAAGTTAATTACTATTAATTCGCTTTATTTAGATGTAATTGTATAATTTTGTGTAAATATTAAATGAACAATCAATATTCAAATCATGTGTTTGCTCGTATAAAAAAAAACTATATTGTTATGTTATACTGCAAATTGATCGTCTCAACGGATAGTTACGGATAGAAATTACCTACAAACTGGAGGCTCATATGGGATTGAATAGTTCTAGGCTGCAAATTAGGATCTCAACAGGTGGTTGTATATTCTAACCTGCAAAGCGGAGTCTGAACCGGGATGGTATTAGATTCAAAAACTACTAATGTAGGGTAAAACCTACAATTATAATAGTCAATTTTCCCATTATTTCCAATTATTAAATGGATCCAACGTTATAGAAAATTTCATGAGCGTAAAAGAGATTACTAACACAAGCGAAATTAAAATTACAGTGTCTTGCAGAATTCGCGTTGTTTTTCCGCGCGGTATTATTTTTAACTTAGATCTGGGCGCTTTTCATATACAAAATGGCTGACCCGTCCCATAATAGATACGTCTTAAATATGGCTGACGTCTGTAGCGCTAAACCTACAATTCGAATTTTTAATTGCTATACCTCCTTTAACATTTAGATATCATTCTCAATTTTTTTCACTTCAGCAATGAAGTTTTGTATGAAATAATAAATTATTCTAGAATATTATTTTATATTAATTAAACTATTAATTATTTAAAACACAATGTAATAGATAATTAGTAAATGTATGTATTAGAACAAAATCTTTTGCGGAGAAAATTACTTTTAGTTAAAAGTATGCAGCACGCATAATTACATGTTGAAGTGCTATTAAAGTGTAACACTGGTAAATCCAGGTCTTGAACAAGACATATATTTAATACCGATTAAAAAAAAAATTAATATTTTACATATTTTTGGACTTTTATCCTGCTAGATTTGTTTTTACCCACCAACAGAATTTTTAAATATCAAACTTCTTTTTTTGTGAATTATATTTTAATTATAAAGTCAGTTTTTTTTTATTTCTATTTAGGCTTCAGTAAGAGTTCTTTACAATTCATGTATGTACTGCCTGACAAAAAAAAGTACTTTTGTTAGCAAACTTTATGTCACTTCAATTTACGTAAAGCATAATATACTAGTTTAACATGTATCTCTATATAAGAGCTTACATTAAAACAGTATCAATTTCATTAATTATATTCACTGGTTGAAATTATATCGGGGTCTTGTACTAGCGAGCTCCGTCAAACAGGAGTCTGTGAGCTCCGTTACTATGTTTATTAAGTAATATCTAAATAAATTGGGAAACTTCTTATCAAAACAACAGACAAATTTCAATAGTCATCTTTAGATTGCGAATTGGATACAGAATGTTAACGGATCAACATTTAATGTATAAAACTACAGCTCCATAGTGCAACAACTGTCAGACGCAAATAACAATCCATCATCTCCTAGTAAACTGCCCACAATATTAAGTGCAACGCACCAAACATAAGTGGTAAGCTTAACGACATGTTCGCAGACAATAAAGAAAAAAATAAAAAAAGTGCTAAAGTTCATTACTAATATAAACTTATTAAATCAAATTCAACTAAAATAAAATAACTACAGGTGAACATGACCTTTATGTTAAAATCGCTTTAAATTCTTAATAATGAAAAAAGTATTGTTATATTTTATGATTACTTACCGGCTGCAAATTATTATGATATTAAATTATTACATTGATAATTTTGCATAGCTACATTACATTTCATTATTCCACTAATAAGTGAAGGTTCTTTTATTATTATTACATATAGATATTTGAAGAATATCTAGCCACAAGAAAGGGCCCCGACAATAGAGATAAAAGCAGTAAGTTTTTAAAAGACTTTACGGAAAAAATTGTTCCTTTTGCTCGGAAAATAATACTACCTCCAAATCTGGCCCCGACTATTACATCTCTAAATTTTATTTCTTAAACTTACTCTCTGCAGATTAAACAAGATAAGTGACATATGCTAAATTTAAACAAGTTTGCTAATACAGCTGTATAAATGTACATAGATCTTTATAGCTATTGAAATATACATAATTATTTTTGTAGGTAATGTTCTTACGAGCTGATTTTTTAAATTCATATATTGTTTGTAGTATGTGCAAAAATTAAAAAGGAAATAAATGTTTGCGTATAGTACGATGCAATGATATCCATTGTTTTCGTTAAAACTCTTGCAAAAAGCAGTCTCTTATTTCAAGAAAAAAATTAGCTTAGCTGTCAATTAAAAGAAATTAACGGTTTCACATATAAATAAGATGCCGGCTATTTTTATTAGGTTTACACTTATTAGTTTTATAAAAGGGAACAATGTATTAAACTTAGTTTACTTATTTCAATGGTTTCAATGCATTAGTTTTATAATAAATGATATCATAACGCAACTTTTATATTATTTACAACTATGATATTGCCAAATATACGCATTATATACTACAAAATATATATCTCCAGACTAAGAAAGCACTATTTTATTCTAGAACTATGTTTCCCCCTTCGCTGAAAAAAAGACTATACACCGAAAATATCCATAAATATCTATGGCTATCCATGAATTACGTTACACGCAAAGGGGTGGTGGCACTCCCATTGACAATGGTGTGGACAGGTCACAGAATTTGTGATGTTATATGTAATTTAAAATAATAAAACTACTTATGTGTGCCACAACGAAATGAACATTATATAAGTAAGTAATTTTTTAATTTAAACTTGTTTGTTTTTGGAATTCTACCTGTTAACCAAAAGTGATAGGTCATTTTTGTTAAAAAATTCTAAAACTGTTTGTATGTGAAATTTTATAGTTTAAAATTACCATTCTAGGCAAATAATAATTATTTGAACATTCAAGGTACCCTAAAGAACCTGAAGGAACCCAACGTCAACAACATAATGGAATCTTAGTTCAAATAGTTATATGAGCTTTCACTATACAACTGATTATTTGACTTAATGTTTTATTTTTGTTGTTGTTATTCGATGTTTACTTTCGCTGATTGTACAAATGTGTAATTTTATTAAAAATTTTAATTTTAATTTTCAAAATGTGTGATGCCACAGCAGTAGGAAGTTCAGGAGAAGGATGGTGTTACGTGATTCATGGTTGGTCCCTAAGCAGCTGCAGAAAGTTACAATGTTTTCATATATTTGGTAAAGTAGCTGCATTAATGCTGATAATATGCAGCTTTTGGAAATTATCAATTGCAAAAACAATTTCTGACAATGGACAAAAAAAATTTAAGCCTTTGAACCATAAAATAAACTCAATTTGTGGTACAATTTGAGTAGCCCAGTTGCAAAACCCGACGTTTTGATGACGAGTGATTTTTGGGAAACTCGTAGGTTTCACACTAAATATATTTGGACATTCCGATTTTTTTATTTAAAAAAAATCATCGAATTTTAATTATAAAGTCTCTTTATACATTTGAATTATTAGTAATTTTATGTTTTAATTTTAAACAATTTTTGACGAATTAACGAGCTAAATCCATCAATACCAATAACACGATATTTCATTTTTATTCATATGTGACGTTTTGCAACTGGGCTACTCATTTTAGGAAACACTAAAAAAAACTGTAGTTGACGATAAACATAACAATGATGTAATATTTTAAATTGGTTTTGTCGCAACGCCAGTAGCTTCTCTCATAGAAGATTATCCCCTGCAATTAAATAAAGTGCAATAAATAAACTCCAATTGCAATTTATGTTTTTAAACCTTCTCAAATCACTACTTTAATGACTTAGTGTAGAATGGAGTTATTAGTTGCAATAATGACGAAGTGCGCAAAAGTGTAATAGCTTTATGACTTTACAATACTATTGTATTGTATATACAATTTACTACAATATTAAATTTTAACTTGTTGAAGTTGTTTGTAACATATGACAAATACTAGTTTAAGAATTATTTTATTTGTGTTTTTTTTCCTGATTTTATTAACTTATAGTAGTATTATATAAAGGGAATGCAAGTCGACCGGAATAAAAAGAAGCAACAAAAAGATAATCTAAATTGTTACAAAACAATAAAAAATGATTACTTATTTATTAATAATTTTCAACATAATTATATTAAAATTATAATTATAATTGTAGATCTCGATTTCATTAACCAATTAATATATTAGTTTTAAATATTTTATATATTTAGTTATATGATTAAATATTTTGAAACCGAAGATTTTTACTAATGGAAAAAGACAGGATTTGATTGGTTGAATACTGGGATTATATTGTACACATTTTGTAAACCACACGTTCATCAATCGTTCCGTTTAAATGTTAAATTTTGAGTAATGATAATAAACTGATACTTAAGGTGAATATCACTGTATCTGCTACAGTTACTTTTATATTCTTCTTTGACCTTTGCTACAGCAATTTTATATAGTTAAATTCAATTTTTGTTATATTTTAAAATGATTACTCACATTCTAGAAATTATTATTTCAGTTATTTTGAGATTGCACTAATGAAGTTATTATTTAACATAAAAATAATATGAAAAATAAAGCGCACTGCATTATGTATCCAAGCGTTTAGGTGGCTTCTGGTTCGATTGACAAACTAACATTACATTTTAAACAGATTTGGATATTTTACATTTGCATTATATATTTATTTTTTATGGTTCTCCTATTTTTCATCTTAATATCACAGGTCAATGATAAATAAAAATAATGATAGTAATAGTAAAATAATTTTAACTAAATGTTACTCACTCACTATGAGGCAAAAATATTAAGCTTAAAACGTTATTAATAATATAATAATACAACAAATATTTGGTTACTTCAAAGTTTTTATCCTCCAGTGTGTACACTGGGCCTTTGTGGGAACAGTTTTTAGAGTTTTCTGCGCTTACAAAAAATCTGAAATAATTCTAGATTAGGTCTTTAAGTGTCTACTACATGACCCAGACGGTGTCAAAGTACAAAGAATAAAACCGTTGATAATAAAAATTGACAAATAGTAAAAAAAAGCAAAAGAAACGGAATATTGTTAAAACAATAATAACTATATAATAAACAAATATTAAGAAAAACGGTTTCCCCTCATTGCCAATGCTTTTACTTGCTTCTCCTCTTCAATAATCTTTCTATATTCATGCCTTTTACCTCCTCAAGTATCTCATCTCCTGCATTTTCCATTTCCATCCTCTTTTTCTTTCGTTCCTTCTATTTTTTGAAATACCATCACTCTTGTTTCCTTTATGTTTTAATTGTTTCCCTTTTAGATTTTTTTCCAATCTCATTTCCTAATTCATTTCTTTCTTCATTGTCGCTAACATCACAATATCATCTGCATATGATAACGAATAAATCTTCTTTTCTGTTCGATTACCACTTCACCTGCTCTTCTCTTTCACATCTACTAGGTACAGTACAAACACCGTTGGTCTCAAGGACGTTTATGTAAAATATTATTTGTTAGTCGGTTAATTATTTTATAACACTAATTTCTAATTATTTCGTTAATTTTAATTTTACTGGTTTCGATTGTTTTTGATTCGTTTTTTAAACTTTCTTGTTTATTTTTTTGTGAATTAACACTTCTCTTTGTTTATTTTGCACCTTGTGCTTTTATGTCTTATGCAACTTTTGTGTCTTAAAATTAATTTATGGCAATGTTAAAATCATGCGACAAAAATGGTTTATTACTTGAATCTAAATAACACGTACAGCTATTGTGGTAGTATGTTAGATATTGAATGGAATGGTCTGTAAAAAACGTATTTATAGAGGCTTACTTGTTTATGTTATCATTTTTTAAATAGGTCGCTGTGGTCACATGGTAATGTTTATTATATGTTTCATACACAGTTCAAATTTAATTTATAGTTATTTTTATTGCACCTATTTTCTTTATGTTGAAATGTGTTAGAAGATATTATCATTTGAATTAGCAAAGTCTAACAATATCATAACATTAGTGTTATTAGACATTTTAATTTATTATTTATTATAGATATATATAATAAAAAAATTAGATTTAATAGTACCTTTTTAATAAGAAAATCTAACAAAAATATAGGTATTACGAAAACGTATGTTCACATTCTAGCATGATCACATGATCAACCAACGAAGAAGTAGCTATCCAAAACACCAGGCTACTTCGAACATAACGTAATATTTGTTCCTGGGTACCTTGATGCAAATCTTAACACTCCATATGTACGCTCTAACTATATATAAATGTCCGAATTAGTTTTAAGAAATAATTATTATAAAGAACTTTGTATAAATAGGTTAGGAACAATGTAAATATTAGGTTATTGTTGGCGCAAAATGTCGTGATTCTCGATGTAACTCAAATCACAATGTTAAGCGTTGTCTTGATTGTTTCTTTTCGATTAAAACACGAAAAAACCAAGTGTTTATGTAAATCTGTTGTTGGTCATTTACATTTAGTAGTGGACTGTATTTTTATTAAGAATTCGCAAAGAAACACACTATTTAACACACGTGTATAAAATAACAATGTATATATATGTTGCTAATTTAGACTCTTAAAGTTAAGAGAGCAACCTGTTGCGTTGACGGTCAAAAAAGTAAGGGTGGTTTAAATGTCGGCAATGGTGCAAGACATCCCTTACGTGTCAGTAGACAATAAGTACCGTTGTCCACCTACAGATATTACGCAATGCATTATGTTTGCTTGGTAACGTCTATAGCTACGGACTTGGTTCCTTAAGTTAGACAACTAGGTGGCGGTTGGTTATCATTTAATATTTAAACCTTAAAATTGAAGAAATTCGCTAACAGTTATATTTAAATAATACAAGCGCTGCTTTATAAATGAATTGTGAACTCCGATTCGCTGCTTAAACACTTATATTAGAGCACAGGTCTAAGAGAACTGTTCTCTTTTGCAGACACAGTATAAACGCGCGGGAATTGTTTAAAAAACTAAACAGATACACAGAGATGTATAGAGTCGTTTTTACAATCAAGTAAATGTTCTTTAACTATTTGTTAAAATCATTGTGAATATTGTGATTTGTAAATTTAATTGACTTTATTATTACGTATAATATTGCTATTGATACAGACGTATATTGTCAGAGTTTTACAAACGAATGTAATGTTATTTAACTAGGTGTTAATATTATTGTAGGTCATTGTGATTTGTAAAATAAGTACTGTTGTTACTACGCATAATATTGTGATACACACACGTTTGTCGTCTGGTTTACAAGCAAATGTTATATCAGTTTACTATGTGTAAATATCATTGTGAATAATTATGACTTGTTAATTTAAATGTAATTGTTTAACAAGGATTTTATATAAACAAAGCGCTCATTTAAACCGCAGTTGGGTAAATCAACTCACACTTACCAAAGTGTGTGTAAGATAGACCCACATAATTATTTATATAGTTATTTCTTAATCTAATTACAATGTAGATTGTTCGAAGCTCGTTCTAAGTCACAGTTAGAAAAATATCTTTGGGTACGTTCAGGAAAGAAAATATTCATATTTTGAAGGTGACGTAATGCGTTTTTTCTTCTGAAACTTTCGCCTCCGGTTTTAATCCAAAATGCATTCAAATCGGATACTCTTTTATTGTTCATAAATATCACTTTATCGCTTAAATGTCGATTTTGAGACTATGTCGATTTTTGTTGCAATGCTGCTATTCTTATTAAAAATTGTTTATGCCACAATGGTTGTGATAAAGGTTTATTGTGCATTTAAATTTCTCCTATGATTTAACGTTAAGCACTTTAGGGTACAATTACTATGAGACATTTTAAAATTTAGTAAGTTGCAAGTATTGCATATAATAAAAAATAATTTCATAAAAGGTTAAAGTAACTCTGTACTTTTTACTGTATATATTTATGTATAATAGCTAGTGGTTTAACTACGATTCTATGTTAATTACTTTTACTTACGAGTATTATGAATTATGTTTTTACAGATAATATTACTTACTGACTTCTAAAATGAAAAGAAAAGACGAAAATACTTAATTATTTCTAAACTACTGCCTGATTACGTATATCGAGTAATGTCAATGTGGGTCTTCCTCATTCAATATTGAGATTTTACGGAATAGAAATTTAGTTTAAATGTACTTATTGTATATCTTGTAATTTCTAACAAAAATGGTATGCGACATACTTATATTTGGTTCCGTATCGCTAGAGGTACTCTACTGAAATTGAGCAAAAATAAGAATTTTTGTTTTCTATTTCTAAATTCTGTTTTGCCTTTGGTTTTTTGGTTACAGTTTTTTAATATAATTAGTAGACCGTTTAGATGGATTTTATGCAACTCTAAAATGCTGTATAGTCTTACATATGCATGTACGTTTATTAACTTTAGATTAAATTGAACAAAAATACTAAAGTAGCTTAAAAATGAATACAAAGTCTATAACTGACAATATGTCAGTTAAGTGATATTATATTTATCAAATATCATCATTTGCGTTACTTTATCAAGTAACTTTTAAATGTCACAAAACTAGCAAAAATCCCATAAATTATATAAAAAATAGAAAAATGTTTCCTTAAACCATTAATGTTTCTTAAATTATTAAAGTGACAAATAGGCCCACAATTCCAAGTTCACACAAATAAAAATATTATTCCTAGTAGCCATACAACAAGATTTTTGTTTTATCATATTGTTTTAATTTTACGATGATTTTAGCACCTTGGATCTTATTCGTCATGTCGTCATATATTTTATGATGATAGTGTAACTCAATAAGACACGGTTAGTTGTAATTATAATTGTAAAACGCTAAGGTTCGATTGCTGATCTAACTATTCATCGTACAGATAGACAACTACAGAGATGTCCGATTTTCAAATACATATACTCAAAATACAAACACAAAATACCTATTTTTTATTTTGTATTTAAATACCTTTTAAGAATTTAGAATTTTGTTAAAAACCTATTTCCTATTTGAAAATTAGTTGTATTTTGTCTGTGTTTCTGTTAGCGAATTTATTATTGCGGTTAATAAATATTTTCTTAATGAGTATTTAGAATCCCTTAATAAATAGTTCTGCCTAAAATTGCCACCTTCTGCATTTAAGTTGAGTAAGTAAAGATAAGTTGTAGAGAATACAAATAAGTAAAAATGAGGTGTTTAAGTAAAGATTCGTCAAATATAGTTGCATTATGAGTGAACTCTAGCCATCGAACATTAATGCGGATTATTTTTAGGTAGACGTTGCAGACACATTGTGAATTATATGAGAAAGAACCCTTTATATATCTGTATAGTTGAGAGCGACTTACGCCTAGCCCTTGTATCATCAAGGGCTAGGCTTGTTATATCAAGTTGTAAGATTTTAAGTTTATTTTGAACAGCCATGGAAAGTAATAAACGTATTGAATCATACCTTACAGTCGAAGCGAAGGTTTCTGTGTAGTCAATACCTGCGGTTTGTGCATATCCCTTAGCACAAAGTCTCGATTTGAACCGTGGACCCGTTGACTCTTCTTTTATTCGGAACACCCATTTACTGCCGATTACTTTGGCATTCGGAGGTTTTTCTATCAATGTCCAGGATTCATTTTTCTTATGTGCATCAAGTTCTTCATTGATTGACTTTATCCATTCATTTTTATTTGTTGAATGTACTGCTTCTTCATATGTTTCAGGAACACAGGATGAGAATAAACACAGATGAGTGTGTTCTTCAGTACATGAACAGTTGAAATTCTTATTTTTTGTTTTATTTCTTGGTCTCAATGTCACATTACTGACAGGAGGAGAATCAATTCTGGTGCTAGGTAAGTATTCACTGTCGGATGTTGACCTGTTTCCTTTCTCTGTCTCATATGAACTTTCTGAATTTGTGTCTGTTATATTTAGCAAAAATAAACTATTAATTTATATTAATCAGGTTTATTATATTTAATTAGATGTACACACGAGTTATGATGTCACAGAGTATAGAATACATAGTAGGACGGTATTACAGAGTTATAGTAATACCGAGTGTAAAAAGAAAGGTAGAATAGTCAAACCCTAGAGGGCGCTAAATTTAAATCCAACACTCCCTCTAAATTTAGACATTCTAACAACAAATTATGATTAATTGAGTGCAAAAAACATGAAAATATTAATCAAGTTATAGTACAAGATATTCTAACATATCACTTAACAAAAGAGTTGTAGTTAAGCATACCAAGTTTAGATCTTAAGAATTGGAATTTATCTTTTGACAATGCTTTAGTTAATATATCTGCATATTGATCAGCAGTGCTTACAGATTTAAGATCTATAATCTTTTGAGAATATTTTTCTTTTATGAAGTGATACTTAATATCAATATGTTTACATCTTTTATGAAAATTTATATTCTTAATTACACTGATGGCACTTTGATTGTCCAAATGTAAACACATAGTGTCTTGTTTATATTCACCAATATCACTTAACACTTGCTTTATCCACATAGCTTCTTTTGTTGCAGCACAGGCGGCCATAAATTCAGCTTCTGTTGTTGACAGAGCAACCGTCTGTTGGCGTTGGCTTGACCATGTTACAGCAGCACCATTCTTTATGAAGACGTAGCTAGTAACTGAGCGTCTTGTGTCAATATCGTTTGCATAATCAGCATCACTATAATCAGTAACAGCTGGTGGCTCTGATGTTGATGAGTAGTTCAGGCCATAATCTTTAGTATCCTTCAGGTACTTGAAGATCTTCGTGACAGCATTCCAGTGTGATTTGTTATAGCAACTTAAAAATCGACTTACCAGGCTTACGGCAAACATAATTTCTGGTCGACAGACTGTAGCCAGATGCATAAGAGAACCTACAGCTTCTCTATAAGGATAGTTTTTCTCTGGTTCTCCATCTTCCTTTTGTAGCTTTACATGGGGGTCCACTGGAACAGTGTTCGGGTTAGCATCAATCATGTTAAACTTCTCTAACAGTTGTTCCACATACTTGGTCTGATGTATAAAAATACCGTTGCTAAATATCTCAATTTGCATGCTGTTTTCACAGTATAGACCTTCAGGTGGAGTCATAAATATAGTCTCTTCAAGTTCACCATATAAAAATGCAGTTTTTACATTAAGTTGTAAGATTTTAAGTTTATTTTGAACAGCCATGGAAAGCAATAAACGTATTGAATCATACCTTACAGTCGGAGCGAAGGTTTCTGTGTAGTCAATACCTGCGGTTTGTGCAAATCCCTTAGCACAAAGTCTTGATTTGAACCGTGGACCCGTCGACTCTTCTTTTATTCGGAACACCCATTTACTACCGATCACTTTGGCATTTGGAGGTTTTTCTATCAATGTCCAGGTTTCATTTTTCTTATGTGCATCAAGTTCTTCATTGATTGACTTTATCCATTCATTTTTATTTGTTGAATGTACTGCTTCTTCATATGTTTCAGGAACACAGGATGAGAATAAACACAGATGAGTATGTTCTTCAGACATGGACAGTTGAAATTCTTCTTTTGTTTTATTTCTTAGTCTCAATGTCACATTACTGACGGGAGGAGAATCAATTCTGGTGTTAGGTAAGTATTCACTGTCGGATGTTGACCTGTTTCCTTTCTCTGTTTCATATGAACTTTCTGAATTTGTGTCGTTGTCAATCAAGCTGTCCTCTTCCGTTGTTGCATTTTCTCTTACATCTTCTTTTCTTGTATTTGTTTTGTCATTTTCAGTTTCTGTCTCATTCAATTCTACCGAAACAAAATCTCTTTTCACTGAGGATTCAAGAAATGTAGCATCTCTGCTCTTTATTACCTTTCTAGTATTTGGTAATGTGAATCTGTATCCTTTTGTATGGTCGCAGTATCCGATGAAGATCATTCTTTGAGCCTTTGGATCCCATTTTCTGCGTTTTTCTTTAGGTAGATGAACCATTGCTTCGCAGCCAAATATACGCATATGATTAACATTTGGTTTGCGTCCAGACCAGATTTCCATAGGAGTCTTGAAAGCTAAGGATTTGGTTGGGGAACGATTGATGATGTAAGCAGCAGTGTGTATTGCATCTGCCCAATACAACTTCGGCAGACCAGCGTTGAGTAGCATGCACTTCGCTTTTTCAACCAGTGTCCGATTCATACGTTCCGCAGTCCTATTCTGTTCAGGCGTGTATGGTGTGGTGGTCTGATGAATGATTCCGGCACCTTTCAGGTAATCAGAGAAGGCTTTGTTATCGTATTTAAGTCCGTTGTCTGTACGAAGAACCTTTATACGAGCATCATATTGATTTTCAACTTCTTGCTTGAATTCTTTGAATTTACTGAGCACTTCAGACTTGTTGTAAAGAAAGTATACTGAAATCTTCTTGGAATATTCATCTAGGAAGGTTAAAAAATATCTGCTCCCACCGAGAGACTGGGTTTCTATTGGTCCACATACGTCAGAATGAACCAGTTCTAGGGGTTTGGTGACTCTTAATCCATCACTTTTAAAAGGTAACCGTGTCTGCTTTCCTTCTTTACAAGTTATGCATTTCAGATTTTCTGTATTTCCTGAGAAAGTTAAATGCTCTGTGTTATCAGACAATTTTTTCAAAGTTTGGAAATTAAGATGTCCCATCCTCTGGTGCCAGCAAAAAGCATCTTTTTCATGTTCAACACTGGACATGTGCGCTAGGCTTTCAGGCCGTGTCCGAACTAGCGTATAATCAACTACGCTCTGCTACCATTTTTGAGATCGGGTTCGAACACGATACCCTGGGCGTTTGTGGGCTACCTTGCTAGGCACTGCACCACCTCGGACGCTTTCAGGCATGTTCAGCCGGTACATGTTATTTACAATGCTTGTAGTTGTTATTATTTGATTCTTACTGTTTATGATCAAACAGCCTGAGACATCAAATTTCACTTGATAACAACCAAATAAACCAGAAAATATATAACTCTAATCCGGGGATCGAACCTGAGGACATAGTATCAAATACTCGGTGCCCATTGTGTCGTCCCAAATTATATATTTTTATTTATTTTACTTTTTACCAATCCCAGAAAATATATTTCTGACCCGGGAATCGAACTCGGGACCACAGTAGTTCGAGTCAAGCATTATTCCACTCGACTATCTGTGGGTGACGCCGGGTTAACCTCAATACAATCCCATAATTCTTCGTGTTGTAGGTATGTTTTCACTGCGAATTGCCAAGTCGAATAGTTTTCACGGCCGGTTAACTTCTCGATTAATGCCAGTGAATTATTCGATGCCATTTTTATTCGTTGAGAACACTTTATACACAAAGAAGAACAGAAACAGTTTCAACAGCCACGTTTTTTTTTTTTAAGGTTATGTTCACCACACTAAAAGTCTTTATCCACTTTTCCGAAAAACACACATTAAACGTCTCTAGGTTTATCTGGGCCCATAACCTGTTATATTTAGCAGAGATAAACTATTAATTTATATTAATCAGGTTTATTATATTTAATTAGATGTACACACGAGTTATGATGTCACAGAGTATAGAATACATAGTAGGACGGTATTACAGAGTTACAGTAATACCGAGTGTAAAAAGAAAGGTAGAATAGTCAAACCCTAGAGGGCGTTAAATTTAAATCCAACAGTGTCATTGTCAATCAAGCTGTTCTCTTCCGTTTTTGCTTTTTCTCTTACATCTTCTTTATTTGTATTTATTTTGTCATTTTCAGTGTCTGTCTCATTCAATTCTACCGAAACAAAGTCTCTTTTCACTGAGGATTCAAGAAATGTAGCATCTCTGCTCTTTATTACCTTTTTAGTATTTGGTAATGTGAATCTGTATCCTTTTGTATGGTCGCAGTATCCGATGAAGATCATTCTTTGAGCCTTTGGATCCCATTTTCTGCGTTTTTCTTTAGGTAGATGAACCATTGCCTCGCAGCCAAATATACGCATATTATTAACATTTGGTTTGCGTCCAGACCAGATTTCCATAGGAGTCTTGAAAGCTAAGGATTTGGTTGGGGAACGATTGATGATGTAAGCAGTAGTGTGTATTGCATCTGCCCAATACAACTTCGGCAGACCAGCGTTGAGTAGCATGCACTTCGCTTTTTCAACCAGTGTCCGATTCATGCGTTCCGCAGTCCCATTCTGTTCAGGCGTGTATGGTGTGGTGGTCTGATGGATGATTCCGGCACCTTTCAGGTAATCAGAGAAGGCTTTGTTATCGTATTCAAGTCCGTTGTCTGTACGAAGAACCTTTATATGAGCATCCGATTGATTTTCAACTTCTTGCTTGAATTCTTTGAATTTACTGAGCACTTCAGACTTGTTGTGAAGAAAGTATACTGAAATCTTCTTGGAATATTCATCTAGGAAGGTTAAAAAATATCTGCTCCCACCGAGAGACTGGGTTTCCATTGGTCCACATACGTCAGAATGAACCAATTCTAGGGGTTTGGTGACTCTTAATCCATCACTTTTAAAAGGTAACCGTGTCTGCTTTCCTTCTTTACAAGTTATGCATTTCAGATTTTCTGTATTTCCTGAGAAAGTTAAATGCTCTGTGTTATCAGACAATTTTTTCAAAGTTTGGAAATTAAGATGTCCCATCCTCTGGTGCCAGCAAAAAGCATCTTGTTCATGTTCAACACTGGACATGTGCGCTAGGCTTTCAGACATGTTCAGTCGGTACATGTTATTTACAATGCTCGCAGTTGCTATAATTTGATTCTTGCTGTTCATGATCACACAGCCTGAGGTATCAAATTTCACCTGGCCTCCATTTTTAATAATTTGGCTTACAGATATCAGATTAGTTGCCAATTCAGGAACATATAAGACATTTGTGAACAGAATCTTATTCTCTTGTCCGTTTTGGTCATAAATATTTAAGCTGACATCTTCTGAGCTTTGCACAGATAACACTTTATTATTAGCAACACGAATGTTCTTTGTTTTAGGGGTAGTTTCCTTTACAATTATATTCTTGGTCTTAGTCATATGTGCCGAAGCACCGGAGTCTATGTACCAAGCATCATCATAGTGGGATGATATAACAAACACAGCAGCATGAGAAGAGCTAGGTTTCTGAGTCTTGTTCAAGGGTTTGTATTTGTTGCATTCAGAACGTTTATGTCCATATTGATTGCAGGAATAACATCTCGGACCCTTGTAGAACTTCTTCTTTACAGAGTTGTTATAAAACTTCTTGTTGACAGCAAAAGCCGTTGTTTTGTTGTCTGAATTTCTAACATCTTGCAATAGTTTTGCTTTAACACCGTCTGCAGTTATTTTTGTGCCTGAGCTTTCGATCGCAATAATCATTGGTTGATATGATTCGGGCAGACCGGAGAGCAGCAATGTCCCGAGCCACTCGTCGTCCACTTTAAAGCCAATGTTGCGCAGCTTGTGAGCAGTTGACATAATTTTGCTCACATACTCTTCTATATTTTGACATCCACTGAGCGATGTGTTACATAAATCAAGTAGCAGACCAACTCGGCGTGTAAGTCCTGAGTCGTCGAACACTGCGGCCAATTTGTCCCAAACTCCTTTGGCCGTGTTTTCCTCTTGGATATGAACGTAATTGATCGGATCAACCAGAAGAATTAACTTTGTTTTCGCTTTTGTATCACGTTTTGAATCTGCGGGTGACGCCGGGTTAACCTCAATACAATCCCATAATTCTTCGTGTTGTAGGTATGTTTTCACTGCGAATTGCCAAGTCGAATAGTTTTCACGGCCGGTTAACTTCTCGATTAATGCCAGTGAATTATTCGATGCCATTTTTATTCGTTGAGAACACTTTAAACACAAAAGAAGAACAGAAACAGTTTCAACAGCCACGTTTTTTTTTTTAAGGTTATGTTCACCACACTAAAAGTCTTTATCCACTTTTCCAAAAAACATACATTAAACGTCTCTAGGTTTATCTGGACTTAACTGGGCCCATAACCTGTTATATTTAGCAGAGATAAACTATTAATTTATATTAATCAGGTTTATTATTTAATTAAAATGTACACATGCGTTATGGAGTCATAGAGTATAGAATTACATAGTAGGACGGTATTACAGAGTACAGTAATACCGAGTGTAAAAAGAAAGGTTGAATAGTCAAACCCTAGAGGGCGCTTAATTTAAATCCAACAATAACTACATTTTTGGGCATTGTTACTTTATCCATGCCCTTTATAATTTCCTTGTCAGATAAATTTTCTCACGATGAATCACAGGAATCACTGAAAACTGGAATTTTATACATTTCTTTATAATTGTTTAATTTAAATTCAAAGAATTTTTTTTCTTTTACTTTTAATGGTATTATATAGCTCAAAAATAATATATTTTATATTCAAAATAAATTAGCTGATTTACCTAGACGATTCCATAGTTGTAGGACACAATACGTGTCGACCTAACGTTCCGTTTATTGGTGTGACGTCACTAACTACGAAATCGATTTAGTTCTACCTAATTGTTACAGGCTTGGTTATCGAAAACCATACAGTTAAGCAAGAGACCAGCTACCGAGACTAAGTGAGTCCATATTTGATAGTATCCTTGAAGAGGTTAAATTTAATGTATAAATTAGAATTAATGTTTATATATTAATGTTAACACTAATGATAATGCAAATACATGCCAATTTAGAACTAGTAATACAATAACATGGATGAATTGAGCAGAAAAAAAAAGACAGCGAAAAACGAAGTTATTAATATAATTTGAAAGGACAGTAGAGAAGGTACTTGATAAATAACTGAATAGCGGGAGAAGAGAAGAGAATTAGAAGACAAGAATAAAGAAATAGAGAAGAAACAATATACAAGTAAATATAAGTAGTAGAAAGTAAAAACATAGTAATAAACGTTTTGATAGTTACAGTATTTTGAAAAATCAAAAAAATACAAGCTTAAAATATAAACGAGATTAATATTAGAAAATAAAAAAAAGGCGGACAATTATTCAGAAAAATAAGAAAGAAATAGCGTCAGGTTACTATAAGAACTACAACATGTAATTAAATTAGTGAATAGTAAATAAGGGAAATAAATACGAATGGCATTTCATAAGTATTGCATTGGTTGGTACCATTGCGGGATAGAAAATATGTAACTATGAGTAGCAAATCAGTTGTAGTTCAATGATAAGGGACTCCTTTCTCTAGTTACAGGACCTTGAAATAGAGCCTACACGTATCTCGGGTACGGTGGCTGTTAAATAGCAAAAGGCATACATTAAGATTGAAACTTTACGTTTAAAACGCTCGATAGAAATCCACAGTGTTTTAGGTAACGTTTGTGGTGAGTAACTATTGAACCGTGTTACAGTTTATCGTGGTTTACGTGGCTAACATCTCGCCTAATTTCCTCTACAGCCCGAACATGTGTCCACTAGGCATTAACTTATTCACAAAGTTGAAACAATCTATGCGCGAGTGACATTTTCCACCAGCTTTATACCGCCGTTACCTGAGGCATGCGATAGATAAACAAAGATGGTATCTTGGACGGAATAGTAAAGTTTCCAAGACATTGGGACTCAGAATAAAATGCAGGGAGACTATATGGAAGTAAAAAGATATTTCAACAAAAATAACAATTTTTTTTAAAAAAAAAATTGAGTGCATTATTTATGAAATGACGTAAATGAAAATGGTATAAGTTGATAGGTATAAGCAAGTAACAAACTAAACTTAAATTAATCCTTAATTTATTATCAGTTTTCAATAATTTTGAAACCTAGAATCTGTTTGAACTTACTAACTGTTAGATCCATTCATATTCACAAGTAATATCCAAATATAGTAAATGAGATTATTTTTATTATTAATTAAAAATTGACAATATATCAATACATTTTTGTAACATAAAATTATAATACCGTATTGTATTTATAGTATTTGACAGCTTCATAAAATATTTCTATTTAAAGTCGAGTAAATGTTTATTTAAATTTAATATTTGTAAATTTTGTGATCAATTTTTTTTTCATTTTTTAGTTTTATAAATATTTTATAGATAAAAATAAAGAAGCTAGCTTTATATTTATAAATAATAATTTTCATATAAGTTTCACATACACTATTGTCAAATTCTCGTCTACGATATAGATACGGTATTGCAATAGTTAGATTCAAGCTACAAACAACCATATTTTACATAACATCATTGTAAAGAAAATTGTAAGCGTATTTCCAAGCTTTTGCTTATAAATTTATTATTAAAGATATGAACTTTTGAACAATACAGTATTAAATCTGTAAATAAAATGATCTTTTGAATTTTTAAATATACCTTATATAAAAGCAAAGCTTACATCAGCCACCCAAATATCATTTTAGAATTTTTAATATGACCTTCTGATCTTCTGTCTCCTGCTTTTTCCCTATTATGTTTATATAGAAGGGTATTTCTTGTCTAAAGGTCATCTTACTGAACCTGTTTTTACAATATAACGCATAGCTTTTCTTATACTTTTTTTACAATGTTGATTACTATTCTGTGAATTTGAAGCATATTTTGTATATTTATTTTTATTATTTTATAATTTTTTGTTTCTATCACTTCACTTTGTCTATCTTTTAACTCTTTTTTTTATTATTGGTCCTTAAATATTTCCTTCTATCTCATATCTGTTAGTCGCACTAATATTTTATGAACATAAAGAAATTATATTTATTCAATTAGAACACAGCTCGTCTGTCGGTAAAACAGTGACCGTTCAGTAGAAATATATACTCATATACATACTTTTATAAACACACTTTTATAAACTTATATGTCGCTGCAGAAATAACAACCAACAAAGTTGATACCTGGACTCGACAGAACTCATCTTTTTAGTTAGTTATATTGTGTGTTATATATTGTGTGGTTATAATAAAATTAGATAGAAAGAAATTGACAATTTATGGTAAATAATACACTTTAAATGTCGATTCTGTAAATTTTAGGTATGATAGTATAATTTATATTAAACAATGTAATTATTAAAATTTGTTTGAATATTACCAAAATAAACTTGAAATTTCAGAAACATCACATGAGTTTGTTTAAAATTTAAAATTCCTAATAAAATTAGAGATATTTTCTTATATACATATATTCGAATCGCTAAAAGATTTTTCACATTCAATTTTGTGCTGTTCCTAAAAAATAAATGTAAATTCGTGAATGTTATTCTAGGTGTATATTTTACTTTAACAAAGTCCACACTCATTGTATTTATTCTGTTTTGCTTATTGTTTATAAAACTTAAATTAAATTATATAATTATTGTATGTTTGTTTTGTTTCTTAAAGTAAACAATAGACATTGAGTTTATATTATCCATACGCTTCACATTTAAATAAGAAAAAATCTAAAGAAAGTAAAAAAGAGAAACAAGAAATAAAAAAGCATACTGGATTCACTAACAAAATGAGACGTGAAAATGCAAGACACTACGAGAAAAGATATGAACAAATATTTAAAAAAAAAAGAATATGGAATGTTGTAGTGTGTAATAGGGTATAGGAGTGGGATACCAACATATCTAATACATAAATGAATATAAGATGCTGTCCGTTAGTAACCGCATCACTTGAGAATGGCATTACAGATTTAGCCTAATTTTTTCCTAAAGGTTAGTTATAAGGTTTTTACGAAAAGAAATATTTGCCCAGATAATTGGAAATTTTTTAAAAGCCTGCAATTGCTTTCTTCTATAAGTTTTTTGTGTTATGTGCGCAAATGTCGCTAATAGCATCAAAAAATTAATTTAGTTTACGAAAATATATTGCAGACAAGACGGTGAACGGTGAAAAAAAAATAAAAGTGAAGAAAAACTTTAAATTCATCTTTTATATGTTTCCCTCCATATTTTCTTGTAATTCTGAATATTTTTCAGTATAGTTTATTTAATCTAAATTTAAGAGGGGTATGAAATGTAATTGAATCAACTAAATCAGATGATTGTAATGCCCAGCAGCAATACATATTAAATGAATACAATTCATACCATATAAACCACATGTACGTAGTACAAATGTTATCGTCTAAATATAATTTGCCTGAATGACATTTATAATGATTGCTTACCCCCTACGTACAAATACCAAATTATTTAAAGTACATCCCTAAATTTTGTCTAGTCTGGCTAGTAACAAAAATAATGGAATAAAAGAATGCAAATAGAAATTGCATGCAATAAAGAAATCAACTTTATTTATTGGATATATTGGATGATTGGAATATACTACCCGCTGAACAAAGATTCGTGCATTTATCTCATATAGCAAATATATTTTTTATCTAACTTAACAAAAGTTACATGTTACGTAGCCAATAGTAATACAATGTTCGTTACTGATTTTTTTAGGATAAATAAACTTTTTCGTCAATTAAACATATAGTCTAAGCATATGCATCAATGAGCAATAAGCATACAACTTATTATGGGACTTTTATATGTCATGAAGTCTTCTTTAAAGAATAAGCTTAATAAATAAATATGCTTTTGCTTAAGTAAAATATTACATGAACGTATGGTAATTGTAGTGGTTAATGGTTAGTGGGGTACGGTACACTTTTATATAATAGAATTTTCTGGAAGGCCAGTTAATACATACACCGCGACAAAAACTACAGCTGATTTTCTTTAAAATAATTTTTACGTTTAATATACAATTGCTGTATTTTTAGAGATTACTTTCGGTAAAAAAGAATTATCTGCAACATTTATTCCTAAAGTTGCAGTGCTGGTATGTTTGCACATATGTATGAGTCCTCGACATCATAAAAATACATACCTAGTGGATGTAGCAGTAGTGATGAAATAACTATGATTTAAATAGATAAACCACTCACAGCCTAAATTTTTGAAAACCATTTTGAAAAGTACCTGTTTATTTATAATTTATCTATTTCTCATTATAAATATATCACACTCACCGTCTTAATATAATACAGGTAAATTGAAAGTTAAAATTACATATTTTACAAGTAATCTTATAAAAAAAACTAAGAAAATTATGATAGTATATGATATGACTTTGAAATAGGTTAACCAATGGTACCAATAAACCATCTAAATAAATATTTATATTAATCAAACGTATGGTAAAGATAAAGTCTAGTCTGGTTGCAATAATGACACAACCCATAACTAGATAATGTGTGTGCTGTCAGGCTTTACATTTTAATAATAGCAATTACGTAATAACATCTCATTAAAAAACTAAACTTAAATTAATTTTCTTTTTTCTAATTAAGAAGCACTTTCTGGTTCTTATACTCTTGTCCCTATATCTTCTTGTGCTCTACTCCTCCTTCTTTCTTACCGTTGCCTACTATCCGCCCTAAACTACCTTTTCTCCAACCTACACCGTATAGTCTCTTAATATCGCTTATACATTCTGCCGATCTTCCATTTTATATCTTCCCAAACCCTGTTTTCGATCTCATTATTATCCATTCAAAATCTTTAAGCTATTTCTATTATATACTTTCCACATCTCCTCCATTCCTGAACGAATTTCTATTTTCTCCTTCCCTTAATTTTAATTGTGTGTAATTTTGACCTCTTTCAGCACCCTCATCCTGCCTTTCATCTCACCTTGTGACGTTACTTCTCTCTTTCTCTATTTTCCATTCTCCTGTCTTTTACCTCATATATCCATTTTATTTTATTTGTATATCCTTGTAGTATTTCTGTCAGGTCTCTTTTGTTTTCCACTTTTTCCTTACACTTATTTCAGATATGCTCAAGCGTTTTATTTTCCCGATACTCTTAATTCTATGAATATTATATATCATTCCACCTTTTCTTTTTAGTTGTAGTATTTTTTCCGTTTGATTAGTTTTTTCTTTCAATCTTCGTCCGTAGTACCTTCCCCTTTCTTCCATTTTCTGAACTTTCTTTCTTCTTCCGTCTTTTGCTGCTTACATTCCCTATCCTAACAATCTCTATAACACTTTCTTCCTTTCTTATTTCTCTCACTTGCGTCGTTCGTTTATTTCTCTCTTTGCTCAAATGGCATTTTATTTCTATTTTATTTCCTGCTCTTACATAAATACCTATTGCATTTAAGTAATTTTGTGAAACAGCGTGAAAGAAATTAAATAATTTTATAATAATAAATTAGGAAATTTAAAAATATTATATTAATAATATAATTTAATATAAAGCAATATAAAAAAAATTCATTAAAATATTAATAATTACTTAATAATTAATAAGAAAAAATGTTAAAAATTCAAATTTTATTATATAACGATTTCTGATTTCCTGTGAATATTGCTTTAGTAAAAAAAACCGCGTTACTCTGATCATATTTCAGTTGCTTTTAATAGTTTTTGTAACATGTTATGTATTTATATTATGTGCGTCATTTACAAATATTGATTTTTTACTTTATATATAAAGCAAATATTTGTAAA
Organism: Panorpa germanica; assembly: GCA_963678705.1. Classification (NCBI taxonomy): domain Eukaryota; kingdom Metazoa; phylum Arthropoda; class Insecta; order Mecoptera; family Panorpidae; genus Panorpa; species Panorpa germanica. Next base: position 15,704,022 of record OY783216.1, on the reverse strand, counting down.
ATCACAAGTAAGTAATTAGCCAATAATTAATAGTTTTCAAGTGGCTAGTTATTTTAAAAACGAAGTTACGAAATGTAAAGCATAGTATTTTATTAACGTATATACTTTGACAATTTTTTAATTTTTTTTCTATTTTACCGCTGCACGTGAAGAATATAATGTAGAATATGCTGTAATATATGTTTAACTAAATCTAGATTCCGAAAAATTAGTTATTAAGTATAAAATATATCCGCTGAATAAAGTTCAAAATAAACAGTACTGTGTTTTTGAAGATGTAAACGAAAACAAAAATATTATTTAAAAAGTTGAATATAAAGATTACCCAGCTATACCCATAGTATTAGTATTATTCTCTATTGTATTGTTATTCAATAAAATTAATCTCTAAACATACGGTTGGATTTTTATTGTGGCTTAATAGAACAAGCAAGGACTCATCACCGACCGCTACAGAATGCTATTAGAATAGGTATTTGCAAAAGTCGGAACAGGCTAGAAAACCGTAAGAGAATGTAACATTGTGGCTACAAAATAGCTAACTAATCCGCAAAAAGACAACCGAATAGTCAATTACTAAAACACTTATACACTGATAGTTCTAGTGTAGTGACATCTCATCACCATATAATGGTTGGTTGACTACAAGGGTATTTGTTAAACAGTGACAATTAGATTTTGCAACACGAGAAATAACAGAAAACAACTATATGAAAGCAACAAAAAACACTCAGCTTCAATATAAAGCAAGAATAAGCTTTAAAAGCTTATGAAGGTTCTCTATACCTAACACCTGTTGGGATATTAGTGGAAATAATAGAAGCAATAAAAATATTTGACACAGACAATGGAACGTGGAAGACAATTTGAAAATTTAGTAATAGAAGAAGCCATAAAAAACGCTACAAAATTTAACCATCAGGTATTATTTTATGCCACACTACATGCCCTGAAGGAGGACTATATTTTTATTGAGGTGAAATCTTTGAGGTCTGTTATACTGTGTACCTGTTTAATGGTTGCGTGGTGATTTCTAAAATCAAACTGATGAGTGGGAATAAGATTACTTAATATAATTATTGGTTTTATTTTCTATGTCTCTTTAATTTCACTTCGTTGGTCAGCATTCCTGGTTTGAGTACCATTATGCATTCTGCTACTTTCTAGATGTACAAAGCATTAATTATGTATGTTGAGTACTTTTTTGGCAACTGCTTGAATTTCTCCTGTTATTAGGTTACATCCAGATTCATTCTTTTAATTAAATTACTCTTTATTTCATTTTAGACTCTGTACTCATTTTAGAATTACCGAATGGAATGCCAGGAGCTTCTCAGAACGCAGACAAGAACTAGAAATTTTCTTAAAATCGAGGAGGACATGGAAAATGACGCATAATCTAGCGGATAAAAATAGTTTTAATAGAGCTTCACAAGACATAAAAAGGCTCATTCAGGCACATATGGATGAAACTTTCCAACAGTATCTTGAACGACTCACGCTATTTTAATGTCCAGACTAATTATTGTGGAAGGCTACGAAACGAATGATGCAACTAAAGTAATCGGTGTCACCCATTCGCAAAGGAAATAATGGCTTGGCTAGAAACGCTCAAGAGAAAGCAGATGAGTTTGCTGTTGACTAGCAACAAGTGTTACAACCGCTTCCAAAAAACAACTAATCACATGAAAGAGCCCGCTACAATGGAACAAATACACATAGTAGTAAATGTAATAAACTAAGTGTTTGACAAAAAACCATGCAGAGACAAGCAGTCTCTTTAATAGTCAATCGTTTCGCACCTAGACGGAATTGCCCATATTCTAGCAAATCTCGTCCTCGTCGATATGATAAATATAGGCTCAGATTTCTAACGATGAACATTTGACGAAGCCCCTTAAAGGAGATGGGCTACTAAACGCTATACAAATCTATGCGAATAATCCGTAAATAATTGATGCCGTTAAAGTCAACATAACAAACGCCATCCAGAAAATTCTGCAATATTTAAACTATAAAGTCATTTTAAATTTTACCTATCTCGAATCAGTGCCACTAAGCAAAGTCGAGGCAAACATTTAAACGACGTTATATTTCACACTTAATGCCATAAAATATTATTTCAAATAACTTTAAAATTAAGTGGATATCTCACACAAAACTTGTTTTAGTTACATTTTAAAATCGAGCTTCCTTATTAAAGGACCCTTTATATATTATATATTGAAACATGTTTTTCAACTTAAAATTAACAAACTAAGCGTAAGACTAGTATTTCATATAAGTATCTAATATAAAAGAAATTTAGACATACCCACTAAGAAGATAATATTATTCTCTTATGAAAATATTGAATCAATTCAGCTTTACGAACCTTAGGCTAAGTTAAGCAAATTGTTGAAACATCTAATAGGTATCTTCTTACTACTGTTGGGCTACTTAAGGCAAAATTTTTTTTATTCAGACATTGAAAATTGTGTTATACAGCATAAGAAGAAAATCTGTGTATACGCGTTCCTCTTTAGATCAGTCAAAATTTGAAGTTATTCACATAATATGTCACACTAAATCAAATCAGGATACCTTGCGAGCCAAGTAATATTACCAAAATGTGAGATGAAGTGTCCTGGAAACATGCATTAACGTATGCATATTCACGTATATTGGCACAGTTTTGTTGAAAAAGGTGCCATTTTTACGTAGAGTAAGAAGAGCGTGTCTTCTTACTTCTAAATGAAAGATAGTGTAAAGCATGTGAATGTAATGTTCGATTTTGTTTCCGTTATTTACCTTTTATTATTAATACATTATTTTCAATTACTTGTAGAAAAACAGTCAAGACTTACTACCTATTTGAAAAAGGTTATTAATATATATTAAAAACCAATAGGGGGACCATCGGTAAAGTAACGGTAGTCGGAGACAGGACGCATGGCTCAAGTCATGATGATTCTTAATCCGAATAAAATTGGAGAAGAAACGAAATCATATAGGCCTATTAGTTCGAAGCCCTGTTGCGTTCGATGATGCTTTTCGATATTGCAGAAAACAACATAATTCCAGATCACAAATTTGACTTCCGGTATAAACATGAAACTATTGAGCAGGATAGTCAATAGAATTTATCGGACTTTTAAAAGGAAAGAGTTTTGCGCTGCCGCATTCTTATATACTTTACAAGTATTTGATCGAGTGTGGCTCTATATATAGATTGTAAAATTATAAAACAAAAACTATCCCCTCCTACAGTATACTAAGGTCATATATTAAAAACATATACATATGGTTAAACATGTGGATGCAATAACAAACATCCATCAGATTCCGGCTGGAGTACCACAAGGAAAGGTATTAGGGCCTATATTATATCTATTATACACAGCTGACTTACCTGTAGAAAGTTCAGGTATAACGGGAACCTATGCTGAGGATACGGCAATCTTGGCGTCGCATAATGATCTAGGTAAAGCCTCCACTATACTATAGAAAAATCTGGACAAAATTTCTTCATAAATGAAGGACTAGAGAATTAAGGCCAGCGAATCAAAATCAATACATGTCACGTCCACAACTAGACGTGGAAACTGCCTAAGTATCACTTTAAACAATGTCAATAAACCACAGGCTAACCATGTGAGGTACCTGAGAATACACCTAGACAGAAGGCTTACTTATAAGAAGCACATATTTACAAAAAGAAACCAGCTAGTCCTACAACTACGGAAGATGTACTGGCTCATAGTAGGTAAGTTACAACTCAACACTGAAAACAAACTCCTGCTCTACAAATTCATACCTAAACCGGCGTGGTCATATGGAGTACTGCATCTATTTCTAATATTGAAAAAGTCAAAGTTAGATTTTAGTCTAAAATTCTAAGGATTATCAAAAATTCACCATGGTTTGTAGCTAATAACATAATACATCGATATCTGTATATACAAACAGTTAATGAAGAAATAGTGCTTAAAATATTAGCATACAAAGAAAAAATACTTTAACATACAAACAATTTGGTCTGCTGTCTAATGTCCAATAATTCGCTAGTACGCAAATTAAAAAAGAAAGTATCTCAAGACCTATTAACCAACTAATCAGAATCCAGGATCTATTAAAATTGAGAGACGACTCGATAGGCACATCTCGCTCAAGACAATTTAATATTTTACATAACTATCACTGAATGTACTCTAAGCAGGACAGATTGTCATAATCTATAGAAATTAAATATACAAAGTCTTTAGACTATAGTAAATTTTAAGTTATTTCTCTCAATTTTATTAAGTATTGCTTTTTCGTTGTATTCTAAATTCACCTGTTTGATATTAGCCGTTTTTGTATTATGAAATAAAAAATATATGCTTCAAACTATTATGTTTTAAAAACGGTTCCGATACAATCTCGTTGTATATTGTACAATGGCCTTTTTCACCTACGTATTGATTTCGATGATAATATTATATTCTGTTATGTTACAATTTATTTCTACTAGCTTATTGAGCTGAAGAAATTTTGTTGACCTTTATTTGTTGTTATCATAACCTTATATGTGTTGTTATCACTGTAGTCATTGCATTTGGTGCACTTTGTGTTGACATTCACTATCATACTATCATTATCCATGGGTATGATATTGTTATTTGTAGCTTCAGAAAAATGCCTCTCCCTGGGCTCAGACCACTATTCATTATACACAATGAAAACAACACAAAAGTAAAAAGAAATATTAAGTAAATTCACTTTACCAATAAGAATATATTTTGTTTTGGTTCAAAAGTATTTTTAAAACTAGAAAATTAAAATATAATAAAATATATACTTTTTATTTTATTTATTTACTTAAAAATGCCAGTATATAAAAATACAACTGATTCTTGGAATTATTTTTTTCAAATATGTTTTTGAATAGACAGTATATATACACATATGTGGGATATAATTTAGGATTAAATATAATTAGTTTGTAAGAATTAATAATTATAAAGAACTCTATAAAATAGGTTAGTAACTTTGCTAATATTAGGAAATATTCAAATGTTACTAGCGCTGTTTTAAAACGATTTGTGGACCCCGTTCACTTGACAGTTCGCTTGCTACGACATGCACGATGCATGGTTAGCGCGGCATAAGATTATTAAAATGGCTTAAGTCGTAACATACACAGTTTGTATGGCGGTCATTTGTATATTCAGGAAATGTTGTATTAACTAGTTGTTAATAACATTAAGAATTATAATCCGTTTAACAATATTACTAGTTGTAATATTTGTCGTTTGATAATATTATTGTGAACTATTTCGTATTATTTATTTATTTTGTAATATAATTTCTTTGAGAAATAATTAAATGAACTATTATTAAATTCAGTTATGTGTTAACTCTTTTTAATAAGCTATATTGTAAATGGGGGCTCAACTAAGGATTGATATAACATCAAAACAGCTAAAACCACAGCTGGTAATCTGGTAAGGTAGACCTACAATTGGAAACGTCAACCATGATTGGTTTATTGTCAACCCAAATATATATATATATATATATATATATATATATATATATATATATATATATATATACATAACCGCCACAAATTTTAATTCATAGTATAACCTAGCATTATGTGAAATGTAATATAGAAACAGTATATTTAGAGCAGTGTCAAAGTGAACACACGTATAGTAACCATTGTATTCAGTATATGTATTAGTTATTGAATCATATTAATATTAGCTGTTTATTTTATTCTACGCATAAACACAGATCGTGACAAATACCACCTTTATAGGCTTTATACGCTATTTATACATATATATGCGTGTATATCATATACACGCAACACGCGTGATGTAAACAGTCTTGTTTATCGCAACGCCGAGATATTTGTACAGGAATGTGCAACCTTTTCTGCTAATTCCGAATAATATTTCATAACAGTAATTTTTGTATGCTCAGACGCTCGCAAATTTGTAACAATATGTATATAGCATATGTTATATATATATATATATATATATATATATATATATATAATATATATTGTATTTATATATGTATATATATATGTATTATATATATATATATATATATATATATATATATATATATATATATATATATATCAATATATACAGTACACTTATATACGAGAATGTGGAGTTCAACTTACACACTGTTTACATAATTCATATTTATCAAATTTATTGAATTAAATTATTGATTTAAATTTAGTGACAGTATTATTTTTTTTTTTGTATTTGCTACTTTGGCTTTTTTATTTGTTTAAAATATTTTCTATATTTTTTTTTTATTTAATTTATTTAACGTCGGCCTATTTCCGATGCTGAGTCCTATCACCGACGACCTCCTTCAATGTTGGCAGTATTTATGGTGTCGTGGCCTCATATATGTGGGCTACACCACTGCCTAATAAGTGTACGATTATGTATGACCATAATCAATATAAGTTCATAATAACCAAACCCAGAAAATATATATCTGGTCCGGGGATCGAACCCGAAGGCACAGCAGTCGGCGTCAAGCATCAATGCTCTCGCCCACTGTGTCGTCATATTTTCTATACATTTATAGTGTTATCTATGTTTTCTATACTTTTAATATTACAACTTCCTAAAATAGTCTTTTGAACTCAAAATATTAATTTTGCGAAAATAAGAGATAAAATTTGGGTCTTTGTAAATTTCTTTTTCAATAATATAATGTATTGAAAATTATGAAGTAAAAAAATTATTGTAAATATAAGAACAAAGGAGACCTAGAAAGTACTACGACCATAATTTATTACAATACAATGTTGTTTATATTATGCTTACCGCCTAATTGTAAAGAACATATTGGTTCTACATTTTTTATCCTTCGGTTTATTTCAAATTCAGCCATCTATTCAATTGCTCCAATGTTCATGATAAAAATTTACATTTTACTGATTTAATTGGGCTGGTTGCCGATAAGTACGATTTCTGTTTTGAAACCGCTTGACACAGCGTTTGAAAGGTCTTCCAAAAGAGTGTCCGTGAGGGGCTTTGAGAGGGAAACCGAGTGAGGACTTCATCGTTGGAAGCCTATAATATCGGACGTAACATTGCAGGCGCGGTGGTCAAGTGAGTTTGCAAACTATGAGGATCGAGATCTATTGACTGTTGCATCTATTGAGTGTTGCATCCACTTTTATCCCTATCCATTGGCTAAAAAGAATTATCAACTAGTATATTTCTTTGAATAAAAGTGTAGTAAATCTCTCTTGCGATATGTCAATATTTATAATTGCAAAGAAAATTCAATTTAAAAGTTATAAATTTATTAAATTTATGATAGGAATTTGAACTTTGCATTTTAAAAAGAATTTATTGAATGTAGTGGCCTTGATAGCATACTTCTTTCGTTAAATGTTTATAGAATAAATACTCTAGCAGCTGTTCTTTAGGGCACGTTGTTGTGTTTTTGTTGAAAACCAGACAAATGTTACCGTACTTTCATTCCTTGAAATTTACTTTGACCGTGATGTCACATTTTATCTACAAGACATGCTTCATTTACCCGAGGAAGTTGTAAATGATTGAAAAAGAGGTATGCTTTCTGTAATGCGAGTAGAGGGACTATTTAATACAGTGGCCTGTGACTTAGCGTTAGAGAAATCACAAAATAGATCATTAGCATTGACTACAACTTTGATATGTATAACGGAAAAAAAAGGCTTAATACAGAAGTAGTCTCTTTTGTATTCATTGAAAAATGCAATGAACGCAGCTATGTTATCAGGATAATATTATATTCAGAATATTTAAAAAATAATCCAGAATATGAAAGACTGTAATGTTTTCAGGGTCAACGAGGAATGGGGTCATTTAGAAGCAAACGCAAGAATCGACATCGTCCGATACCGACGTTTTAGACCTTGGAAATCATTTTTGACATAAGCCTAGAAATATTAGTCGTCCAGATTTATGGTTCGATGAATCACATTAAAAAAACACGTCATTTAGCCGAATCCGTTGGTAAAAATCTATTTGTTTAAATCTGTATTAAAGATCTTCAATGTTTTGCCAGCATTGCATGCTTCAACCGGTTGCGATACAACAAGTCACCTCGCTAATACGAAAAGATGATAAGCATATTACAGCATCGTCTTATTATCAGTGCCATGAACAATTTATTGCATTTTTAATTTTGTTCTTTAAATCTGAGCATGTTATAGTTTCTTCTTCTGGAATGTGCTCTAAATAAATTTCTTCTTTTGCATAATTATCAAATTGTTCATTTGGTGCAGTACCGGTGTTGGAGGAATCCATAAAAATTGAGGTTTTATTTACTTAATGTAGAGGTTGTTTATTAAACAGTACATGGTTTTAAATATTGTGTGGTTGGTATATAAGGTTTCTATAACAAATAGGTCACTTAGTAGGTCAGATATAATTAGCATATTTTTTTTGTTGTTGTCATGATGTCTTGCAAACCTTTTGTCATAGGATATAATTCAGACGTAAAAACAATGATGCTTACGACAAATTTGGTTTTTATAATTGTCTCATAAATTTTGTAGGCGCAAGCTGATCTTGTCCTGCCATTTGGTCCTATATGTATAGACTTTAATGGAATCTTGGTATTCTTTCAAAATACCATTCAGAACCAACTTGTAAAATATTGGATTGGTATTATTTTTAGTCATTTTTAATAAAGTTACTATACTATATATATATATATATATATATATATATATATATATATATATATATATATATATATATTTATATACATTTTATACTAAATCTATACTATTGAAGACTATTGGAATTGTTCTTATGTTTGATAAAAACATATACATCTTTGAGATTTTTTAATCTGCCTTTAAGCGGTTCCTTTCATTAAAGGTTTTTGTAGTACAATACGACATATTGTGGAGCTATTGTGTCTCTTATATTTATGTTAGTTTGATTTGATATGACTGATATATGTCTAATAATTAGGAAATAGCTGATCTTGTGCGTGTTGTTTTCCACACAGTTTTATAGCATACAAGGTTTTTACGGGAGATGTTCCAAATGCACCTACAGCCAATCTTAAACCTGCATTATAAATACTATCAATGAGTTTAAGAATATATTTGTTTGATATATAATTCTACAATAATCTATTGCAAAGCGAATCAAAGTTTGCATTAGAGTTTACAGGTCACTTCCCCAATATATAATGCATAATATAATTATTATTACGTTTATGACAGTACTACACTTTGTTCTTTAATTTTTATATGATCGATCCAATATAAGTTTTTATTAAAGATCATTCCCAAATAATCAAATTGACTTGCATATGTAAAGTTCTTTTTTATATTTGTTTTTTGTATATTGTCAGTCTTAAAGAAGATATTAGCTTCGGCGATTTTTTAAAATGAATACATTTACTGTTGGTAGTATAAGTTGCATATCTTGTTGTATTAGACCTGGCTTCTAAATATTTAAGAGGACATTAAAGTTTTCTTTGAGATAATACTACGTTCTTGTTGTTGCAGTAAGTAATTAAGTCGTCAGCATAAAGGCATGTTTTATACAGGTTGTTTAATATTATTGATTATGTTGTTTATGGAAATTACAAACAATATAACACTTGAGGAGTACTGTTTTCTTGAGTAAATTCTCTATTTATTGTTATTTAAATTGATACTGTATTTTATTTTTTTCATTAAATTTTTATCGAAACACGCTAGATAATCCTTAGTGTTCCATAATTTCAGTGTCTTTAATATGATATTTGTCCATATCAATGTATAAGAAAATTGCTTCAGTTTTCTGGGTATTTGCAAAGCTATTGAGTGTAGAATGACGCTTACGAGCGCCACTTGTCTTAACTATAAAAGATTTTGTGTTTCTAGGGTACATATGAGCCTCTTATTAAATATATTTTCTAATAATTTGCATAAGGTGTTTGTTAAAGATATAATACTGCAGCTATTGATATTGATTGCGTCTTTTCAGGGTTTAACAACAGGTGATATAATTGCATTTAATCCTGACCAGTTCATATCTGTTGTATTGTTTAACATTTGAAGTTTATTTACAAAATGATAATGAAATGAGAATGATGATGATGATATTTGTGACTGGCATAAAAAATTAATTGCTGATGAACTTTGAAAAGAGAAATTAAAAAGTGTATGTTGACCGTCATTTAATAGTAAGACATTACTATTGTCCAACATTCTTTTTATTAGTTTTTTGTTCTCCGTAACCTTACTTCATAGTCTTTTATGTGCATTAAAATCTCCAAGTAATATAAAAAGGGGACGTAGTTGTGTTAATATGTTTTCAATATTTAAACTATTTGGTAAGTTTAGGTAACAAATAGTAATTTTTTGTGGAACGTGTACTCTGATCACTATATTACATTTAAATAAAGATTTTAATATATGATTCGAATAAAAGTGTGTTCAGTTAGTCGAACGATATTAATACTTGGCTTTAAATTGGTTTCTTGTAAACAAATTAGAATAGGGTTGTAATATACTACTATTTTTTAAAAGTTCTCTCTAAACGCATAATCCATTTAATTGCTATTGAATTATATTTAATTTTAAAGGGTGCATTATTTATTTATATATTAATTGTGTATGCCTTTTGGCTTTACAATCTACAGTATTATATTTCTAATACATTTCATTCCTATATACATTCCAAACTTAAAACTAAACTTAAACTAAACTTAAAAACTTCTCGACTTTTACTACTTCCAAAAGTGCTTTCTGCTTCTTCTTCTTTTGACCCTCTCTATTATTCTCCACCAGCTTATTTATTCTCCTGTTTTTCCTTTCCTTCTTACTATTTCCGCCATCCACCTCTTTCCTTCACTGCCTCCCTTTAATAGCTGGCCAATATTCCTTTCGCTTGCAACTTTTTCCTTACACTCAAACTTAATTCCCGTGTTCAATTCCAAACTCCAGTGTTTCGTCCTCCGCTCCACACATTCTACACTTTCTTTCCTCACTCTTTTCCCAGTATCTGTTTCCTTTTTCCTCATTTCCCAATCTAAACCTTGCTGTTCTTCTTATGTGTTTTGTCTTTTTCTATAAGGTACTGAGGCACATTATTTTCCCATAACCTCTTATATCTTTTATTGTAGTTACTTTTTTCTATTTTTCCCATTCTCTCCTGCTGTTGTGTCTCCTTATCCCTTCTCCTTAGCTCCTCTTGCACACTTGCGCCACCTTCTCTTCTCCTCTCTGCCTCCTCGATCGCCATTCCATTCCTTTCAAAGTATTCTTTTCTCTTTTTTGGACTTCCTCCCCCCCATTCTTTATGTAATCCTCTCTTATTTTCTTTAAGATTTTGCTTTCCGCTCTGTTCAATTTCTCCTCGTATTTTACCGCTCTTTCCCCTGTTTTAATTCGTATCTTATCCCTCTTTAGCTCCTCCATCACCATGTATCCTGGCGTGCACCTGTCCAGCCCTAGTACCCATTTCATATATCTCACCTGTATTCTTTCCAACTTTTCTTGTTCCTTCCACCCCCAAACCTCTGCTCCATACGACATCATACTGGCTATCAGTCTCTCATATATCCATATTCTCTTTTGTATGTCCCCCCCAAATACCTTTTCCCCTAGTCCCATACCCGTCGCATTGCTTGCTCTGCCTTCTTTGCCACCTCCCTTATATGCGCCTCTTCTCCATTATTCTTTTTAAAAGTGTAGCCCAGATATTTAAATTCTTCAACTTCCTCAATGTCCTCTGTCTTGTATTTCCACCTTTTATGTCTCCTTTTTCCACCACCTTTTTTAAATACCATAATTTTTGTCTTTTCCACGTTTAACTCTAGTCCTTTCCTGTCTATATACCTCCCTAGCCGGTGTGCCATCTCCTGCAGCTCTCCTTCCCTTTTTGCCTTTTGATTTCTTTTTCTATTCCTATTTTGAACTCATTCTTTTTATCTTTTATCCTTTCGTTATACTCCCTTTGCTTCCTCTTGAAGTGTTCTTTACTTGATTCTCCTTTCTTCCATCTCTTTAGTTCCCTTTTTACCTCTTTTTTCCATTCTTTACACTCTTTATCCCACCATTTGTTTTCTCCCGTTCTATCAGATATTCTCCACCTTTTACTTTGGGTGGCTTCCTTCATCCTCTCTTCAATTTCCTCCATCTCCTCCGTTTCTCCTTCTTCCTCGTATCTCCGTTCCAATTCCTCCATAAACTTCTTCCTTCCTTCCTCCGTCCAATCGCTGCCCTCTTTCTATTCGTTTCCTTTTCTTTCACCTCTCCTCGCCTCCAACTCCACCACCTTAAAGGGTGCATTGAATTATAAATAATTAGTATTGAGTTTTAATTCTTGTTTATTTTATGTTTTTGGTTTATTTCGTAATCTGTTTTTAATATATTCACTGTTATCTATATTTATAATAGTTTGTTTCTTATTTATTTTTTGAAGAATCTATTTTGTGTGCATACTGAATACAAGTGATCACCGTTTTTTCTTCCCGCTATTTCGCCGCAAGCCTCATGATACCTTACCTTGTAATCAGACATACTTTGCTTGATTTTATTGTGTACTAATCTGTCAGGGCAGTCTTCATCAGTTCCGTGGTGGTTAACACTGTGTTCAGAACTACCACAGGCTCGACATTTCGATATTTGAGAACGGCAAGTTAATGTATACTTTCTGGGAGCCGAAAGTAATTAACAAATTTATATTTGGTGGTTAATTTACTTATTTATTCATATGTCGTAGTCGACGTGAATAAAACAATTATTTAAGTTTATTAATTTATATTTTATTATATACTTTATTTATTTATTGATTTCTTTCTTTTGTAATTTATACTTTTGTATTCTTAAATTAAAATTATGGTAATGTCAATAATCTGCAAAAGAAATTGACCATTACTGAATCAAAGAAACACTTACAGCGATTGTGGTGTTTCTATAAAGATTCGTCGAGAAAGTCAAAGTATAATGATCCTGATTGAAGTTTATACTTTCACAGACTGCCTCCTTATCTTTCTATGAACTATATATATATACTAAAGTTGTATATTTAAACTAAGGGTTTAAGACTTTAACCCCTAATGGTTTTTTAGAATTTGCGTGGGATTTTCTACATAGTCATGGTTCTGACAGTTTTTAAATGTACGAGTATAATTTATGACTTTTAGACATTTGCTTTGTTTATTCAATGAACATAAAAGAACTCTCGTTATTTGATATTTTAAGTAATTATCAAATGTAATTTATGGGTGAGTTTTTAAAGGAATATATAATAAAATAAATGTATGGTTTTGACTTTAAGAGTTTTAAAATATTTAAGTTTATGAGAATGTGAAATAAAACATATGTAGATAGTAAACCCATGTTAACTCCTTCACCTTTAGAGGGAAAATTACATTTTAATTTATTGAGATTAATTTTACTTTAGTTTTAATGGTTTAGTTATGATCTATTAATAATTGTAACAATTTATATTTATTTATTTTAGTTATTAGTTTATAATAATTCTAGATATAATACTACATAAACAATAATACATAATATAGTTATAATAATACATAGAACAATAATTGTAAGTATTTATATGATGTAACATCTATGTTAAGTCTAGTTAAGATTTTATTTAATGATATTAGTTTTGAATATGATCTATTAATAATTCATCTGGTTGGGTGATAAAATCTAGTTGTTTGATTTGTTTATATGGCTTATTGCACTGTAAATAATACTAATTCGACAATAATAAATATTTCTTAGGAAGGAATATTGTTAGATAAAAGGAAGGTTGTTTTATAGGTATAGAGTACAGGTTGATAAAGGATATCTCTTAAGGTTTTTTTTTTTTTGTGGTTGACTGTGGTTTTGTGGTTGTGATTTTGTTTAAGTGGTTGACTTTTAGATCTGTTGTTTAATTTTATATATACTAAATCACCTATTTTGATTTTGACTAAGTTTTAAGTGTTGTTTATTCTGTTTATAGTATCATTCTTTTTTTTGATAATATTGTTTTGTATTTTATCATGCAATATTTTCATATTATTATGGTAATCTTTTATTTTGTCTTGAACAATTTTAGTGTTGATATTTAGGTCGAATATGTTTCTTCGATGTTGACTGCCATACAATGCTTCCATAGGAGTTAGTTCCGTTACAGAATGAATTGTATTGTTATAGGCTATAATACAAATCGACATTATTTTATTGGGATCTTCTTTACTTTGTGTTTTTAATATTCGATAGTTTTCAATAAGTGTGCTGTGTAACCATTAACCAATGCACATTTATTTTGTGTGTCCCTAGTAATTATTGTACAAGGTGGTTCTTGAATTCTAATCCATTGTCCATAATTATTGTTTGCGGTATACCATGGTGTTTAAATAGTATCAGAATTCCTTCAGTTATTTCTAAGTTATTCTTTGCTTTGATAGGTTCTGCAATTGCAAACTTTGTCAATGGATCTAGCATTGTTAGAAAATCTTGCTTATCGATTGTAAACGTATCTATATGTAATACTTGAAACGGCCTACTGGGTGTTTCAGTTAGATTCATAATAGTATCTAATGGCTTTCTGTTGTATTTATTAGTTTTACAAAGAGTACAAGTATCTACATAAGCTTCAATTTCTTTTTCCATATTATACCAATAATATTTTTCTTTTAGTCTTTTTATTAAATCAGGTGTTCCTCTATGATTCGTAAGATCTGTGTGATAATCGTGAATCAATTTTATTCTTTCGTTTAATTCATTTATATAAATTACATTTTTGATACATCTAAACAGTTTATATTGTGGCATATAATTCTTATGAAGTTTTATTAATATTTTATATATATCTTTAGATGTTTGAATAAAGTAATTAATTTTAGGATTTAAGTAAGTTCTTAGTTCAAATAATAAATCGTCTTCTTGTCTTTGTGCGGCTATGTTAAATATTGTAATAGTTTGGTTGTCTCGTTTAGATGTTATTTTTGAAGTTTCTTTTGTATACACTATTTTAATTTGAATTTGTTATTTATGGGTTTCAAAAGGTTTCTCGCTTATGGGTATCCCTGTGGCATCTTCTTCTTGTGAATGTATTGTTGAGTTATTTACATTCATTTCTTCGTTCGATAAAGGTTCATTGTGTGGGTCGGGGTTGTTGTATAATGAGTCAGTGTCGTCATCTATAATTACGTTTACCTTAATTCTTGATAAAGCGTCTGCTACTTTATTTAGTTTACCGGCTTTATATTCAATTTCATAATCATAGTCCATTAGTCTAATTTTATATCTGGTTAATTTAGAAGATGTGTCTTTCGCAGAATCTAACCATGCTAAAGGTCTATGATCAGTGATAATTTTAAAGTGACGTCCGTATAGATAAGGTCTAAAGTATTTGGTGGCCCAAACTATAGCAAGTAATTCTTTTTCTATAGTTGAATACTTTGTTTCTAAATCATTAAGAGTTCTCGAAGCATATGCAATGGGGTGTTCTATTTTTCCGTCTCCTTGTGAAAGTACTGCGCCTAGTGCGTAGTCAGATGCGTCAGTTGTTAATGTGAATTGTTTTGTAAAATCAGGTCTTGTTAGTACAGGTGCATTCAGCAAGGTGTTTTTTAATATTTCGAATGCCTCTAAATATTCTTTAGTTATTATTACTTTGCTATTTTTTTTTTAAACAATTTGTTAGAGGTTTTGCTAGTTTAGCAAAATCTTTAATAAACTTTCTGTAATATCCTGCTAAGCCAAGAAAAGATTTTATTTGCTTTGTTGTTTTAGGCAGTGGAAAATCTTTTACTGCATTAAGTTTATTAGGATTTGGTTTTGATCCTTCAGGTGTAATAACATGGCCTAAGAATTCAGTTTCTTTTTTTAAAAATTCGCATTTGTCTAATTGCAGTTTTAGATTTGCTTCTTTTTGCTTTAGATTGATCAGGTGTTCTTGAAAAGACGTTCCGAATATAACTATGTCATCTAGATATACGAGGCATATTTGATTTACTAAGCCTTCTAATACATAGTTCATGATTCGTTGAAACGTAGCGGGTGCGTTTTTTAACCCGAATAACATTCTTAGAAATTCATAGTGTCCAAAATCGGTACTAAAGGCTGTTTTTTCTATACTATCTCTGTGCATCTCAATTTGATGAAAACCACTATGTAAGTCTAGAGTAGTAAAGTAATTAGCTTTTCCAATCTTGTCGAGTATATCGGTTATATTAGGAATAGGGAACTTATCTTCTACAGTTTTCTGGTTTAACTTTCTATAGTCAATTACCATGCGGAATTTCTGTGTTCCACTTTGATCCATTTTCTTCAGTACTATAATTATAGGGCTGTTATAAGGAGATTGACTGTTCCTTATAATGTTTTTATTTTTTAATGTCTGTATTTGATTTCGTACTTCTTCTTTATAGATTTCAGGGTATCTATAGTTCCGTGTGTATACTGGGTTGTTATCAGTCGTTCTTATGACGTGTTTAGTAGTGTTTGTAAATGTCAGTTGCTCTTCTTCGTGTGGGAATAAATCCCTATAGTCTTTTAGTAGTTTAAAAAGTTGATTTTCTTCCTCTTTATTCGTATGTGAGCACTTTACATTAATATTATTCACATGATTAAAATTTTCTAAGTCCATATTGTTACGGATTTGCGGGCGTCTGAGTATATAGAAATTATGGTTATAAAATAATAGCTGGAATTAGCAGAAAAGGTTGCGCATCCCTGTAGAAGTATCTAGACATTTCGATAACGAAGCTGTTTACTCGTGGCTTAAGTGGATACGCGTGTTCTTGGACATAACAAAAACAACTGCATTCCGCGTATATTTGTTTACATGTGAACGTTCGGGAGCCAGATGCTGTGCGTATGGCGTGGGACGTCATCGAAATAGTCGGAAGGCCACTTATACGCGTGTGTGTTCCTGGAAATGAAGATAAACAACTGCATACCAGGCACTTTTGTTATTGTTTACATGTGAGCGCTCGGGAGCCAGATGCTGCGCATATGGCGTGGAACGTTATAGGAATATTCTGGGAGGTAAAAGGTGTCGTGATCAGGGGAAGTCTGCTGCGTAAACCGCTAATATAAAAGGAGCAAAGCATCGCGTCGGGGTCAGTCAGTCGGCGATAGTGAGAGAGTTAACAACAGTCAGCCAAGAATAATAAAGAGTAATTGTAAACAGTTGTTGTAATAATTATAAAGTAGTTGTAATTATTCTGTATTAATAAATAAAGTTTGTAAAAGTGTAAATCCTTCTTATTATTTTAATTGTGGCTATTTCTTAATTTAATAAGTTACAACGCGACTAATAGTAAACAATTGCATCCGCTCGGCAATCAACTAAAAGAACCCACAGTCGCAGGCGTAATACGGCGTATATTTAGAAGGTTCGAGAATCCTAGTCTCCCTTCCATAATTCTCGCTCGCACATACAAATCTTGTACATTTAGCGTCCTAGAAGGTTCCAGAGCCAGACTCCCTTCATTCCCCTTTTACGCTCTTGCAAGTTTGTATCATTTGGTGTCAGAAGCTGAAGAGGATTACTGCTACGAGTACACAGGCTCGTCGTCTCCGTCGTCACGCCCGGTAGAATTGTAACATTTGGTGTCAGAAGTGGGATAGCTACAGTAACGACCGCTGCCGAGAGAATTCTAAGAAGAAAACAGGAGAGTCTGAAACTACGTTTCCAAAGAGACTTCCAGAAACTTCTAGTCGGGATTTGCAGCCAGAAGGATTTTCCGAAGAGGAAGGTTCGAGGAAAACAGAAATATCGACTTCGAAAAAACTTCCAGAAAGTTCCAGAATTTTCCAGAAATTCTAGAAAATAACTTTAAATTTATTGACAACACAATACGCAACAAAAATGGAGGAAATATTAAAAGAGCTTAGAGAGATAAGAGAAATACAAAAAGTTGATTTTTGAGAGATGAAAGAAGAGATGTTCGAGAAAATTCAAGAACAGGCAGAAAAGTCTAAAGAAGAGATGTTCGAGAAAATTCAAGAACAGGCAGAGAAGTCTAAGGAAGAGATGCTCGGAGAAATGCGGGAACAGAACACTAAGTTAGAAAAATTACAAGAAGCATCTAAAGAAGACATATGCAAGAAGTTAAATGCATTCCAAGTGCAATTGCAAAATATAGAAAAAGCTTGCAGAGGATCTGATAAGGAATTAGAAACGCGTAAAGATAAAGGAGAAGAAAATGTGGCAGAAGGTCTCCAACAAGAGTTGGCGGAGACAAAAATAGAAGAAATAGAAAAACGCGATGAAATCGTCCAAAAGAACAGTAAGCAAGCTGCAGATGAAAAATCAGCAGACCTAGTGACTGACATCGAACGAATAGTGAACCGTGCCGCAGGCAAAGCCCCCAGATTTTTCACGAACGCAGTACGAGAACGCAGATTAAAAGGGGCCATATTCTTTACGAAGCTAATTAACATTAATAAAGCCAAAATACAAGTTTCTGAAATGAACTGCGTATGGAGCGCCTCCACTGCATTCTACCCCCTACAAGCTACTCCGGCCATGAACAAACAACAGAAGCTGGATCAAGGAAATGAAAGCAGAAGCCGTGGTAATTTAAGAAGAAGAAGAGGAATTCAACGGCCTTACGACAGGGGCAGAAAATCTATTGCGAATGGCGCAAACTTCACTCACCACTAACAAACAATAGAAGGGAAGAGGTCCAAACAGGTGAAGACCGAAAAAGCTCCCTAGCGGGTCCAAGCAGGTGAAGACCTAAAGAGCTCCCTAGAGGGTCCAAACAGGTGAAGACCTAAAAAAGCTCCCTAGTAGGTCCAAACAGGTGAAGACCGAAAAAGCTCCCTAGCGGGTCCAAGCAGGTGAAGACCTAAAAAGCTCCCTAGAGGGTCCAAACAGGTGAAGACCTAAAAAAAGCTCCCTAGTGGGTCCAAACAGGTGAAGACCGAAAAAGCTCCCTAGTACGATTTAATAAGGTGAACATTTCCCGATGAATACAACCCTACAGAAGATACGGCAGAAGTTGTACTAACCCCAGTGTAAAACGAAACTTTAGTAGAACGACGGTGTCGACATGACACATATATTGTGAGGACACCTTCCGAAGAGTACTGCGAAACCATGGCGCAAGAACTAGAAGAAGTCCACCCGTTTTCGTAAGAACGCCGTGAGCGATGGATCGCTACGTAAAGCGTTACGATCGTGGCAAAATAAGTCAGCGCTTCTGCAAAGGTGATGCAGTATGGCTAAATTATCATAAGAAAAATAGAAGACGAAGCACTAAGGTGTGAGCCGGAAAGGAAGGACCGTGTTTAAAATTACCCGTAAATTGGGACGTGATCTACAACGTGCAGAGGTCAGCCCGAGGGAAATGCATCAACGTTCACCGAGACTGGCGCGATAATCAACGAAAATGAAAAAATGCTCCGGATTGGAAACCAGCCGATTCAGCAGCCCGATGAAAATTATAAGCACTCGGGACGAGCGCTTTTAAAGAGGGGGAAACTGTTACGGATTTGCGGGCGTCTGAGTATATAGAAATTATGGTTATAAAATAATAGCTGGAATTAGCAGAAAAGGTTGCGCATCCCTGTAGAAGTATCTAGACATTTCGATAACGAAGCTGTTTACTCGTGGCTTAAGTGGATACGCGTGTTCTTGGACATAACAAAAACAACTGCATTCCGCGTATATTTGTTTACATGTGAACGTTCGGGAGCCAGATGCTGTGCGTATGGCGTGGGACGTCATCGAAATAGTCGGAAGGCCACTTATACGCGTGTGTGTTCCTGGAAATGAAGATAAACAACTGCATACCAGGCACTTTTGTTATTGTTTACATGTGAGCGCTCGGTAGCCAGATGCTGCGCATATGGCGTGGAACGTTATAGGAATATTCTGGGAGGTAAAAGGTGTCGTGATCAGGGGAAGTCTGCTGCGTAAACCGCTAATATAAAAGGAGCAAAGCATCGCGTCGGGGTCAGTCAGTCGGCGATAGTGAGAGAGTTAACAACAGTCAGCCAAGAATAAAAAAGAGTAATTGTAAACAGTTGTTGTAATAATTATAAAGTAGTTGTAATTATTCTGTATTAATAAATAAAGTTTGTAAAAGTGTAAATCCTTCTTATTATTTTAATTGTGGCTATTTCTTAATTTAATAAGTTACAACGCGACTAATAGTAAACAATTGCATCCGCTCGGCAATCAACTAAAAGAACCCACAGTCGCAGGCGTAATACGGCGTATATTTAGAAGGTTCGAGAATCCTAGTCTCCCTTCCATAATCCTCGCTCGCACATACAAATCTTGTACATTAGTTATCAAGTGACCCTAATATCATGCTTAAACAAGATAATAAATATATTATCTAAGTAACCAAATAATATTTAAATCAAATTGTCTTAAATCAATTTGTTTTACTAATTAATTAATTCAGTTGTTTTAAGTAGTTTAGTTATACTCCATCGAGGAGATAATATTTGTAATAAAAGGTAGATAATTGTAGAGAAGCTTTATTTATCAATATAAATAAAGTATATACTATTTTAACTATTGTTATTTACTAATAACATAACTAGCAATAACATAACTGGCGCAGTCGTCGTCTAGCGGCGGAGATAAAACCAAAGCATCGTGACGGAAAAGAACAAATCTATTCACCCCAGGGAAGAAGATTCAAAAATTAAATAAAATTAAAAATAAGCTGTGTAAAATATAGTGAAGTGAACTGATAACTAAGGACCAAGGACAAAGGACTACAAGAAGATTAAAGGTTCATCTATTAATATATGGTAGATCAATTGAATTACCTTTTTACACAATTGAATATAAATAAAAAAGAAAAAATGACAACGTCAACTAATAATAATTTCCAACAATATTTGGGAATGATAAAAGAGTATGATGGTAGATCCGAAGGCTTACCGGACTACATCAGAACAAGCGAATTGTTACTAGGCCAATTTTTCAATGAAAATAAATTAGATTGCTTCGACAACGTCGCTTTAATAGAAGCGATTCGAGCAAAATTAATTGGAAAAGCTGCCTCACTAATAGAAGAAAGGGACATACAGAGCTGGGCAGAAATTAAAATGACATTGACACAAGCATTTTGCGACCCTAGAGATGAGATGTCATTACTGCGAGAACTGATGGAAATAAGGCAGAGGAATGAAACATTCCTTGAATTCTATGAAAAATGTAGAAAATTGAGTGCATTATTATATGCTAACCAAAAATGCAATGGAGCAATAGAAGAAAGAAATATGAAGACAAAAATGTACGACGAAGTGGCTCTAAAATCTTTTAAAGCAGGCTTAAGGGAACCTTTTGGATCATTCTTGAGAACCAGGGCACCCACTACACTGGAACAAGCAATCTCTATTATAACGGAAAAACAGAACGATAGGAATTGGCAAAGACAAGAAGAAAATATGAATAATAATATGGTACAACAACCAGTCAGAATGACACAAAGAACATTTAACTACCCTAATCAATCGGAAAAATTTAATATTTCCCACTCATCCGGTTTTAATAGTGAAAGACCATGGAGACAAAGCAATTTCCAACAACCGCAACAACAGAATTGGCGGGCACCAAACCCTACTATCCAGCAAAAATCGGAAACAATGTTCTCCAAACAGAGCAACGTATGGAACCGACACCCTAACAAACCAATTAAGAAGCATTGGACGCCCATGGATACTACATCAGGAATGAATACACAGAATTCAAATAAATTGGATCTGTATAATACTGAAATCAAAGTACAGAGTGAAAACACTACAGATGAAGTTTGGAATACAGAAGTAAACGAAAAAGATGTTAAAACATTTATTAAAATAAAAACCGATGAAAATTCAATTGTTGAAGTAAACGTCAAAGACACAGAAGATGAGAACATGCAAGATTTCAAAGTGGAAAATCTGCAAAATGTCAAACAAGAAACAAAGAGTCAAGAAATACAACATTTTGAAATACCAAATAAACAAAAGGTTAATCAACAAACAAAAAATCAAAACTTTCAAGATTTCAAAGTAAAAAATGAACAAAGAATCAAGCAAGTAGCAGAAAAGCAAACTATACAAGATATTGAAATAGAGAAACAACAAAACATGAAACAAGAAAAACCAGGAAAACAAAATATGCAATATTCCGAGGTAGAAAAGTCATACAGTATAAAGCAAGAAAAAGCAGAAAATAAGAAAATTAAAAAATTTAAAATAGAACGAAAAATTGAAAAGGAAAACAAAACTAAGTGCTTACCGGAAAAGCTAGAAGATTCAGAAAAAGAGGCACACACTATGTGGATAAATGTTCACAGAAAAGAAAAATACTATGATAAGCCAACATATGAACAAAATGATATAAGTATAACAATTTTCAACAAACTAGAGGAAAATATGATTAAAGAAATAATCAGAAAAAAATACTATTGGGACTATATGAACAAACACATTCAAGAAGTATACATTAGAAGAAATGATAGAAGAAGAGGGAAGATAACGAATCCACAAACAGGACCACATAAAGTAACAGCAATCAAAGAAAATAAAGTATTAGCCATTTCCGATGCAGTCACCAATAAAATCAAAGATGTTCATGTAAAGCAAATTTTACAGAGAAAAACCAATACAAATACTATTGCTGCAGGACTCTTATCAGGAAACAGAAGTGACGACTACATCTAGAAAAATCGAGACACCTTCACGAAATTTCTCTATTTTTCTCTCTAAGGATGGAGGAGTTATCAAGTGACCCTTATATCATGCTTAAACAAGATAATAAATATATTATCTAAGTAACCAAATAATATTTAAATCAAATTGTCTTAAATCAATTTGTTTTACTAATTAATTAATTCAGTTGTTTTAAGTAGTTTAGTTATACTCCATCGAGGAGATAATATTTGTAATAAAAGGTAGATAATTGTAGAGAAGCTTTATTTATCAATATAAATAAAGTATATACTATTTTAACTATTGTTATTTACTAATAACATAACTAGCAATAACATAACTCATTTAGCGTCCTAGAAGGTTCCAGAGCCAGACTCCCTTCATTCCCCTTTTACGCTCTTGCAAGTTTGTATCATTTGGTGTCAGAAGCTGAAGAGGATTGCTGCTACGAGTACACAGGCTCGTCGTCTCCGTCGTCACGCCCGGTAGAATTGTAACAATATATATAGGAATATTTGCATTTGTTGTATAAAGTATTTTTTTATTAAAATCTATATTACCTTTGACTTGTCTTATCAGATCTGTTCCTATTAGTCCACAAAAATCATCGGAAAAATTAAGCAGATAAATTTTGTGATATTCCGCAGTTTTGAAAATGGGGAATATGGGGACTACTGCAATTTCATTATGTTCGGTGGTCTTGTGTGGTATTGTAATTATAAAAGGTTCATGCTCGATATATGGTTTATAATGTTTTTTAGCAAATTGTGGGTTAATTATAGTTCTGGAGGACCCTGTGTCAATAAGTAATTTTGCTTTATATTCGGGAATATATATGAACGGTAGTGAATTAGGGTTATGAGTATTTATTCTTATTCGCGTTCTTGTTCCGAGGCTGTGTCTGGAAAATCCTGTTGTTCATTTTCATGAATTTGGTCATACTCTTGATAATATTCTTCAGGTGTAGTGGCGTATTCAACTTCCGGTTCTTGCTCAAAGTATTCATAATGCTCAGGGGTTGTATTTTCGTTGTACATACCTGGTTTTTGCTTTGTGTAATTCAAGCGTGTCATTTGCGAAGTCTCCATAGGCTCAAACTTTCGGGTATCTCGGTAGATTGGTTTTGAGGAAAATTGTGGCGGAATCGGTTTAAATGTTTGTCTGCATATTTTGCGAAAATGGCGTAAATGAAGGTTTTGGTGTTAAATGTTGTCGGTTTGATGTAGATGATTGTTTGCGTTGATAGTTTTGTTGTTGAGGTATGAATGTTTGTTTTGGTGGAAATCTTTGTTGGTAGGGTACAACTTGTGTATATTGGGTTGTTTTTATATTTTGTTTTGGTTTATCTGGTGTATAGTATTTTTGCTGCATGTACTGCACGTTTTGTTCGTCCAAAACATACGCCCATGCCTGTTCCATAGAGGTCGGATTTCTTGCTCTAATACTATCGCCCATTCTTCCTCTTAAACCTCTAGTAAACGCTTTTAAGATGATTGATGTTTATAGATTTAATTTGCAAATAAATGCAATTGGACAATCTTTTTGGCTGCTGTTAGCCAGCAGAGTTGCGAGGTGGTTAGAACATCTGTTATAGAAGTCCTGCGTATTTTAATGGGTTTTTTGCATAAGCTCACTAATTTCCATGTTAAGTGTGGCTTCGTCTCTTTGATCAGAGAAGTGAGTAATTAGTAGCCTATTCAGTTCTTCCCATGTGTCGATATCTCGACCTAATGCAACTCTTTCGGCGGATCCCTCCAACTTGGATAGGATTCCTCCGACTATACAAGTTTTTATTTCATCACTTTCGTTTCTGAACATATAAACGATGTTGTCTATCTGTTTAATAAAATCTCTTAGTTTTGCCGGTTCTCCGTTAAATGCTTTGATAGTTTGGAAAAAAGAACTGTTATATTTAATGTTGTCTTTCTTTCGCCGGAGTTCAGAGATTTCTTGTTGTAATTGTAGTATTATGTTTTCCATTTTAAAATTTTTGTTTTCAATTTCGTTTAGTACAGAGTTTAGTTCAGTGAAGTCAAATGTATTTTGGGTCATATAATGCTTTTATTATTACTATAATTTTTTTTTTGAAAATTTAATAATTGGATATTAGGAATTTATGAGAAGGAATGTCAGAAATATTTACTACTTACAGTTTTATTACAAGTATCATTGATACAGATTCTATGGTCTCCGTTTTATGGTCTCGCTGTATGATGGTTTCGACTCCTTTTGCTCTTTATTTTGTTTAAAACTTATTTTTATAGAACACTTTTTGTATTTATTTTAATTGCCCTTTGTACACTTCTTTTAATTATTTTTAAAATCTTTTAGTACACTTATTTTTTTTTTATAAAAAAAAAATTTTTCTACACTTTATTTTTAAATGCCCTTTTGTACACTTATAATTATTTAATTTTCTTAAATACACTATTGTAGATTTTTAAAATTTTATTCACTTACACAGGAAAAATTTATTCACTTAACATAAAATATTTATTTAATACACTTTTGTAGATTCTTTTATAATTTTTTCAAGAACTGGGTTCTACTTTTTATTTTCCAAAAAAGCAAATTATCCTACCCGACTGCGCCAGTTAATGTATACTTTCTGGGAGCCGAAAGTAATTAACAAATTTATATTTGGTGGTTAATTTACTTATTAATTCATATGTCGTAGTCGACGTGAATAAAACAATTATTTAAGTTTATTTATTTATATTTTATTATATACTTTATCTATTTATTGATTTCTTTCTTTTGTAATTTATACTTTTGTATTCTTAAATTAAAATTATGGTAATGTCAATAATCTGCGATAGAAATTGACCATTACTGAATCAAAGAAACACTTACAGCGATTGTGGTGTTTCTATAAAGATTCGTCGAGAAAGTTAAAGTATAATGATCCTGATTGATGTTTATACTTTCACAGAGTGCCTCCTTATCTTTCTACGAACTATATATATAAACTAAAGTTGTATATTTAAACTAAGGGTTTAAGACTTTAACCCCTAATTGTTTTTTAGAATTGGCGTGGGATTTTCTACATAGTCAAGGTTCTGACAGTTTTTAAATGTACGAGTATAATTTATGACTTTTAGACATTTGCTTTGTTTATTCAATGAACATAAAAGAACTCTCGTTATTTGATATTTTAAGTAATTATCAAATGTAATTTATGGGTGAGTTTTTAAAGGAATATATAATAAAATAAATGTATGGTTTTGACTTTAAGAGTTTTAAAATGTTTAAGTTTATTAGATTGTGAAATAAAACATATGTAGATAGTAAACCCATGTTAACTGGCATTTAATGGGGGTATGGCCTCCACTTCCACTAATTGTAGCAGAATTTGTTGCATTGTAAAGTAAGTTTAACGGCTCGGCGTACTTTAGAAAATGTCGAGGCTTTGTACATACCATATTAATATTTTCAGTATTTATTTGTTTGTTAAGGTTTTGTACTTTAGTAATCATAGTGACTGCACTCAATGTTAGTAAATAACGCTTTCTTAATGTAATCCAAATCTACATGTTTGATAATAGTTTTTGTAGACCAAAAGTAGGGTATGTATGCTCAAACTTATTATGTTTTAAAATTGAATACGGCACAATCTTATTTGCAATTGCTGCTATTGTATTTTGCAATGACCTTATTTCCCCCTACTTTTTAATTCTTATGATATTATTTCTGTCTGTTACTTTATAAAATATTTCCGCTAATTTAACTGAGCTGAAGAAATGTTGTTGGCCTTGATCTGATGTTATGATAACCTTATAGCTGTTGTATTTATTGTTCCCGTTGTATTTGTTTACAATCACTATCACACTAACATTCTCCATAGGTAATGTATTGTTATTTGTAGGATAATATTGCCCTCCTTCAGGTCTCACATTACAGTCTATTATTCTAAGAAAAATGAAATACAAAAATAATAAGTAATATTATATAAATTAACTTTATCAATATGAATAATAGTAACAAACTAATTTAGCATTTTTGAAACAAGAAAAAAAAAATACATATTTTTTATTTATTTCTTTATATATGAATTTTTAGTATCTAATTTTTAGTCAGTGCATACGGTTGTATGCACTGACTGCTAGATCCAAACTCGGTTTATTTGTAAAAGTGGGTATTTAATAAGTTTTGTGAGTATATCAATGCGCAAAACTTATTTATTTTTCAAAAAGCATAACAATAGACTACAAAAAGTTTTATATTAGATAAAATATTTTGCATTATTTGCTTAAGTGAAATATTACATATATGTAATAATCAGTATGAGTATTTGCTCAGTGCTATGTTTAGCAGAAAAATTAATAATTCGAAGTTTAAAAAATTTATAACTTACAGTCTGTACAATTATTAATGCCATAGTAATAGAACCAATTAAAAAAAACAGTGTCCTTAAATAAGTTTCTTTATATTCATTATCTTAATATAATATATTGAATATTTCTTTTGTATTAGCGATAACGTTTAATATTATTTTATTATTAAAACTTACGTGGTTGGTCTATTATTCATTTAAAATAAGATAAAAGATAAGAAATATTGAATTATTTTTGTTATAAATACTGACAGCATTATCGGTTGTAGGATTAGCACTGGGAAAAGCTAGACTTTTATTTAATTTAATTTAAATAAATTCTTTTTATATCAATGATAGATATTGAAGAAATAACTAATGAATAAATGATTCCTGCTATTGCTTTGACTCCAGTTACAAAGATAAGTTGCGGCTGAGGCTGTCTGGGTTGGATTGATGGATGATCCTCTGTTACTTTACTGAATGTTTCTCCTCTTGACAGTACCTCTAACTTATTTGAAGTTGGTACAAAGTAAAAACTTTTAGAACAGTTTTCTTTAGTTGAGCTTATTTCTAATATTTTTTTTTGTTTTTTATTATCTGGTATGTTATCTAGTTGCCAAGATGATGCAGCTTATCAGCTCGTTCCTTTTTAGGAGCTGTTTTCACATTATCGTATTTGAAGATGCATCCATTGGATTTGCTTCGAATTTCCTATTAAGGAGATGACTGTAAATAACTAATAGACAGCAAAAAAGATTGGCTCAACATACAGTTTTAATATTTTTTTTTTTTGATCTTTGCTTTACAGTGCTACAGCTACATTACTTAATTATGCAACAACAAAATTGTTATAAATAATCGTTGTAGAAAATTGTTTTTTTTTTAATTATTAATAACAATTATTAAAGTAATACTAGTAATTCTAAAGAAAAACGTTACAATTTTTCCAAGGTGGCTGCTCATACCACCGAATACTCAAAAATTTCAGTATGAACCAAAAGTTTAAAACACATGACAAACAAATTTCGAAATACTGATTCTGATTCAAGGTAAACAAGTTTTTGGTTAAAAATTACAATTTTCAAATAAGCACAAACGGTAAGTTTACTGCATATTCCAAACCATATTTTTTAGACATTTTAACAAAGTCTTTTATATTAAAAAAAATTCCTCGGAAAATATTAGGTTAATTTTTGTTTAAGGTAGACTATTGGAACAATGGATTGTATCTGCGTTAAATATCAGTTACGCAATGACGCAGAATAACTTAAGTTTTACAACTTAACGATAATATTACTAACATTATTCTGTTTACTTACACACTAAAGTTATTATCAAAGAAAATTGAAACATTTGTAAAGAAAAGCAACATATAATCAATGTTTAGATAATAAATATACATATCAAACAATATTATTTTGCGCATTCAATTACACAACCTATCATAAAGGCAAAAGCAATCAAAGTTGATAAAACATAACGTAAATTACGTAAATAACCTAATAGACAAAGTTTTTTTTATCTTAAATACAATTCAATTCTTGATTTCGGTTCAATGACGCATGTATTTAAATAATTACTAATTTTTATATTACAACTTTATAACGATATTACGGCATTAGAGCTTAATAATATATTACTGCCACCACATTCTTTGACTATCAAGTATGACTGTCAAATAAAAGGTAACTTTAATAACGTCAAAAACAACATTGGCTTAAAACATAAAGCGCAACCTGTGTACTAGATTCTAATAGATTTTTTTTCATTATAATTGCATTCTATAGATATATTTTAAATTACGAGAGTTCGCCGGCGACTCACGATTAAAACAGCTAGTGCCGTATACATCTGCAATATAATAAAAAAGCATTTTCTAACACATTATTTTTAAATGCATATCTTAATTAATTAAATAAATTTTATCACCATCATATCTCCATTTATGATAGGGCCATTATAACCTCTTTCGGGCAGAAGGCACCGCCGAACTCTCGCAATTTTGATTATATAAATTCGATACTAAAACATACTTTGTAGCAGATAAATTCAAAGACGATTATAAATTATAATTTTCGCACATAGTTATCTATTCTAGTCTTTTATTTTTCTTCCGTTGTCTATTGGATTTGTCTTGTTTTACTTACTTCCTGTTTGATTATTAACAAAAATAAAAGATAGTTCACCAAACTTATAAATGCAGCAATAAATCGTACGATAGTTACTTCCATCGATCCAGTTTTATTGCTTTTCTTAAATCTTTTTTTAAATCTCAACACTACTAGATCTTATTATTATTACAGGAAATATATAATTTATTACTAAGACATGTAGTGTTGGCGAGGAATGCAATTTAGCGAATGAATAGCGAGGATCCTAACGAAATTGTAGACTTTTTGGAAATATTTCCTTCTGCATCCAGCGAACATCTGAAAAAACTCGAGAACTATCAATCGATTGCTTGTTAAGCACAAAATTGGGAATGCAACAGGAGAAATAATTTTATGATTGCAGCAATCATATCGATTTCGAGTAATAATTTCAATATTCTATAGTATTTTAATGTTCAATTGTCCTAGTATTCTGTTTGGTTTTATTTTTAATATCTAGATAGCTTATCATAATATTGTTAAAGAAAAATATTAAAAAACAGTTAGGTCTTTCCTATAATCGAGCATGGTCTAATAGCTAAATTTGGGTAAATGTGCATTGGAACTCATAATTTGTCTAAAGTGTTTTAATATATTTTATTACTTTGTCAATATTTACTGTCGCTATCACATGACTACTTAACCTAATACAATAATAAAACTAATATCTACCCTTAGCTTTTCATGAGTCGACTGATAGCCAGAACATTGTTAATTAGTCAAGAACTTCATTACGACTGACTATTATACATTTTACTTAGTCAGCTTGTTTATCTTGTTATTGTAAAAGTTATGACTTTATTGTTGCACTAAGCTGACACTTGCCTAATTGAATATATTATTGCATTGAGTAACACGCGCTGTTCCTTTTACCAAACCATCGACTTATAACTACCTAGGTTATAACACTTTTGTTCATTAAGCTGTAGGTTATTTATATCTTCTTGCCATATGGTTGTTGTAATAATGTATTTGTAATATTAATAACAAACTCTTACCAGCTATGAATATAATTAATTAATTAGTAAATATGGCAATTGTAAGTAGTAATGTCCATTAATATATACGAGTACACTTTTCCAGTTTTGTTCCTCACATCTTGTTTATAGTTACCTCATTATTACGCCTCGTTATTTATTTGGCATAACGCACACTTGAACACTAATGTACAATGATAGAAGCTGTTTTTTTGGTTCTCTATAAGGGACATCGCGTAATAACTTAATCGAGCGCGAAATTATTATTTTATTTTTTATGTAATTTAATAATATATATTATATTTTATAAATCGCTATCTGGGTGTAGTAATTTATTTGTGAAGAAAATAACGGATGTAAGCTGTTACAATATATTTTAAATTCTTAACGTATGAACTTATAATTAAAACTCTTATCTTAGAACTATAACTTAACACTAAACTAAAAATCTAACTTTAAACCAGTGTACAATGTACAATGGAAAAGGATAACAATATAACAAAAATTCCTTTCTCTTAAGCGGAGGAGGTTCAATAAGACAAAAAAATATTTAAATAATTGAATATGATGTAAACAGTGTTAAATATTTACTGTTCCATTCAAACTATATGGAATGCGTAATAAAAGTTTTGCTTCTACCAACGCAATACTGAAGGGATGCGTTTAATACTATACTATTGATAGTGGTGTCTCGGGTCACAAACGCTACGAGATACGAACAATTTCGGCTATGAACACAAGATCCGATTTAATATTGATTCGAGTTACAACCAATTCTTCGGGATACGAACTCACGAACATGGCTTTGATGTTACTACGACGTGTCAGCATTGTTGAAACATGGCTTTGACGACTCTGTGATGTTTCACCAATGCCACAATATTTTAGCACTGCTGCACTACTTGTACGCAGATCTGCATCTTGTGAACATTGTTTTTCGTTGCTGTTGATATATTTTTTTTTTTTGCTTTTTATCTATAAAATATGTAGTTACATATACAGTGATTGGCGCTCAAAGTGTTTTTAATTAAAAATGCCGTAAATTTGTAAATTTCAATTTTTTGGTATTTAAAAACTGCATTATGTCGTAAAAACATTTCAAATTAGTTCATATATTTAGTTCATAAATATATTCTATATATTAGCAGTACGCTTACGGGAAAGTGAAAAGTGTTAGTGACAGAGGTGTAAAACAGCATAAGCGTACTATAACAGTGAAATCGAAGAGGGAAATAATAGTGTAGCATAAAAATGGTTTTCGCGTTTCTGATCTAGTCAAACAGTATTATATAGTACCGAGAGTATAAGAAATTGATTTTCCTAAAGGAATAAGTATGGTATCGAAGTAAAGATCTAAAGTGTTAGAAGAAGTACACAAATTATTGTTAGTTTGGATTACCAAAAAACAGTTTGCTAGAGATAGTGTAAAACAAATCATTGAAAAACCGAACATAACTATTTTTGATTTGAAAAGTAAAATTTAAAACTCTCTACCTAATTGTCCGCATATTATTAAATAATAATTAAACAAAACTTGATTGTTTTAATTTCAATGAACAAAATAAATATATAAAAAAAAAAATAAAGAAATTGTTTAAAATTGGAAAGGGTCAAAATGATTTTGGGTTTTTCCACGTCGCCTATTCACTCGTTCAGTTAATGCAGCTTTTAATAAAATTAATATAAAGTAATCCTTAAAAATTAACCGACGAATATATTACAAATAAGTTTATTCGTTAATATTACATACAGTATAATATTAGTCTATGCTTTATTTAATTGCAATACACATAGAATAATTTCAAAAGTGAAATATTTGTAATAATGTTCTTTCTTTTGGCTGAAGTATTTTCCATTGAAGATTGTGTGTTACTTAAACCACAAACCTTGGTTAGATGTGTGACAACTAAAATTATTATCAGTTTAACTTACTATCTATTTTTGTTAATAGTATAAAAGGAGATGTAAAATTTATTGATTTATTTTATTGGCTATATGGTGTATACGTTCTCTGGAACACCAACTTATATTAAATTCTAAAAAGCTAGGCTACATGGTAAGCTAGTAATAATAAAAAAAATAAAATTATTAATAACATGAATATATAAATTTGTTAACTTTTTAATATCCAGTTAGTATTTACTTTTATTTTATATTGAATTTTATATGACGCAGCATAAGTGTATTACGAATTATAGTACACATCTACATCTGCACCATTTGCAACTTAAGCACATCGATAGGTTCGTATTATCTTCCGCGATGCTGTTTGCTTATACTGTTTCTTTAGGTGAGGTATATTAGGGGGGTCCTTATTTACTCATGGTGAATTATTTATTTTATGCTTTTTTAAATTTTATGGCTATTCGAGCACGGTGTCCCTTTGTCCGATTGATCTGAGTTTTTACACAGATTTTTTTTTGCTACGTTACCATTAAATGAGATAGTAGCGGAAAGAAAACATTTCCTTAGAAAATAAGTACCCTCAGCATATGCCAAAAAAAAATAATTTTATATTTTTATAAGCATCTATCATTTTGTTAAAGCTATGAATAATTGCTATTCTAATTAAACACATTTTACTGATCTTACCAGCGAATGATTCTTTTAGATTACCAATTTTTTCAATAATTACAGATTTTTAATAAAATTCTATACTTGACAGCGGTACATTTCATTATCTTTCAAGAAATGTATAGATAATCATTTTTATCTTAGGACCCCCATGGTAAGGAAATATTGAAATAAAACGATTTTAGAAGTCAAAATGATGAAATGCTGTATTAGGGCTACAGAAGAAAATATTTGGAATGGGAAAACATTAATTTGTTAGACAAGGTTATTTACCGGTATTTCCGTCAATTTGCCGCATTCAGTGTCCATTTCCTCTGTTATAACTTCAATCAGTTTTTTCGCATTTAAATATTTTAAAACAATTTTTTTTTCCAGCAATAATCATTACCTCAAAAATTTTCGTAACATTAAAAAGAAATTTTACTTTTGTATTTAGATGACGACACCCCCTTTGAAGCAAGAATAAGAATTAAGCCCAATATTTTTTAATGCCCAATATTTTCCTGAGCTTAGTTTCAGGTTGGGTAAAACATACTTATAGTATGATAATTTTGATACACCTGATACTTATAGGACGAGTTGAATAATAAGAACAGCTCTATGTGCAGTATAAGCAAACATTAACCTGGAATGTATTACGCACTCTGTATATAATTTCTATTGCAATATATCTTCTGTACAATAATATTTACTGTGGTCAAGAGACATTGTGTACCTAAAATAATCCAGGCGAAACATTTTATATTACTTACTCACATGTTCACATAATCGAGTTCGGGTACAAATGTTCAATATACATGATACGGCAACCCACTGTTGGTCATATAGTTTGTGTTCACAGGCAAAGATTCTTGTATATGTACACGAACGATTTTACGTTAATTGTACTAAAAAACGTACATCAAAGTGTATAAATGTAACACTCAGCAAATAACAATAATAGGGGATACGCATGTGTGGATAAGAGAAAGACGTTTTAAGAAATGTTTGGTATCTGTGCCGTGCTAAAGAGATATAAAGGGGTAATTATTTCTTATTTATTTTAGTAATTAATTTAATTTCAGTTTCAATAACATTTTTTCTAAAATGTTTAAAATTAAAAAGAATGCATTGTAAATAAGTCTGTTTAACGAGAATTTACTTATCTTACCGTCTTTGTTATAAAATATGATCGAATGATTATGTTGTATGTTCAAATAATACAAACGCAACATTTACTTAACATTTATGTTTATAAAGAATATGTAAATTGTATTTAACTGTGCATATATAATAAAAAAATAATACTTATTTATGTCGTTTGGTAAAGAAACTGTGAGCTATGCTCCACTTGCTTAGTTGTCGAGTTGTAGTTTAGAAAATGTTTCGTCAAAACATAATATTTAGGTATAATACAGCACAATAAAATCAAAAATCAAACTAAACACGTGAAATCATTGGGAAATGAACCAGCTAATAATAAATAGTTATGTAAATGTTGTAGAAATATTGGTACATTCCAATTTAAAAATATCAGTTATTTGAGATTTTTAAGTTACCACTACTTATGATTCTTCCTGCCGTTTTATGTGTTTCTTTATATTTTAACTAGGTTCATTGTATTTCTAGCCCGCGATAGATTTTTTTTTTGTTTTTTTGAGTTATGAATTGTATGAATTGCCCATATGGTGAAAAATGTCTCTAACGGGTTCATTTTAGCTCGCTCTCGTTCTATAAAGTTATATTGTTTCAAAACAGCGACATCAAGGTATTTATTACACGATTTTCTTCATTTTTAATTTTGCAACTTAAGTTTACAGCAATGGAAATTCGAAACGGCTATTTGGAAATATTACTCTGAATGATACACCTTTAAGTTCAATTGAAGACTCCAGTGCATAACAAGTAATACACCCAATTAGTGAAAGTGATAAATTATAGCAGTCTACGAAAACTATATACTAACATTTACAGACAGAATAAATGTGAAAATAAATAACAAACTAACTCCTGTTAGTAACAGGAAAAAATATAGTTAAAAATATACAGTTCATTGAAATTCACATGTTAAGAAACACACATTGCCCATGCTGGAATTAGGTGGTAGACATATTGCTGAATATATATATTCGATGGTGCTATATGACTTATTCAGGTACGGAATCAATTCAAAATAAATATACGCCGTAAGTACAAATAATGGCGTAAATAACTAATAATATATTTAAATCTTCATCTATTCATAACGTAACGTGAATAGTTATAGACATTATGATCATAATGCATTAGTCTAAAGAAAATACTTTTTCTTTGCTATACAAAAAAATTTATAAGCTTGTTAAATTTTAATCGATAATTTTAAGTTAAAGATGCCGTCGCTGATTATAGTCCTCTGAACTAACGGTATATGTTTGTTATAAACCTATTTAGGTATACTCGGACGGTAATTAGATTGTCTGGTAGGCTTGTATTTCGTTTGATGACTTAATACGTTAGAGTAATATGTTCTATAGAAATACCTGTAGCTTAGGGAAAGCTTCTATGAAATTTGTATTCACGGCGTAATACTATTCATCGATAAATCTTTCCGTAACTACTCACGCTATTATATTTTTAATACCACAAGTATATATGATGTAATAAGTAATGTCAGTCTTAGTTGTAGACGGTAACCCTTTATCAGTTGTAATAAACTGCATTTCGTTAAACAAATTGATCACTTTTTTTTTATTGTAATTAATATTATAAAGCAATAACTAATACAAATTAAACAAATTGATCACTTCTTTTCTTATTGTAATTAATATTATAAAGCAATAACTAATACTTACTATCTGCCCGTATATCGCAAATTAATATATATTAAAAAAGTTATATGCAAAATGTTTATTGCAATTTTATGCAACATATCGTAGATTTTGATTAAATATAAATTTAAATGAAGTTCATATAGTTAATAGATATAAAAGACCTACTTTGTATTTATACCAAACAGATGTTTATCATTTCCTTTTTAAAAGAAAGTCTCATTTTATACGCTCGATTTCTACTCATTGATATAGTAATTTTGTAAGCACATGTTTTTGGTATTTGGTAATTTAGAGGCACCTGGCTGATAGGTTTTGAACTAAGCTGTAGCTTCTAACAAAAATTAAATAATATTATATTTAATAATTTCACTGTAGGTATGGCAATCGATTGATTTGTTTGTAATACACTATGGTGCATCTACAATTATGCGTAATATTTTAAATTGGAATATTTGCAAGATCACAATGTTTGAGATAGCTGATGTACATTTGTTGTAATTATAATAAATAATTAGTTTTGTATTCACCGCTAATTATAAATATATGTACTATCATAGTAAAGTAAGATACCAATGTAGATACCACCAGTACTAGTAAAAGGAACACACGAGCCATCTGCGTTTGGTAACTCTAACTAAAGTACCGAGAGTGCTTCGTAATGGCGCATGAGGCAAGACGGACCTGGTGAATTCTAACGTTGTACAGAAAGGACGCTCATTGTAAACCAGAGCTAATATTACTTACAGAATACTTTTTATTAAAAATATACATCTTATAATTATAATCTTTTATTCAAACTCTGCGAGAATAGTTCCCAACAACATTAAAGTTGTAACCCATAAATCCATACGTGTTTAAGTTATTTTAATTATAATAATAATTTGTTTTCTATCGATAACTGAAAATTCTTGTTTATTTGCCAGTATAGTTTACGAAGTTGTAGTCCTAAGGCCTTACGTTTCGCAAATATCTATTTTCTCCTTGTAAATCGACTACAAAGATATTTTCCAAAATATCATGCTCTATTTGATTGTGCTATTTGAACGTTATTTAATTAGACTGGTAGGATTGTTTCTCGTTTGATGGTAAACGTCACTTGTAGGTATTTAGTTGCATTTGCCTTAAAACGCCAGTGTGTTATGTTGTCAAAACGTTTCTTAAGCTAAGTGGATACTTCAATTGAACCACTATCTACGGCTATTTCTACCGTATCATCGGACATTGTTCCTGCAATTACTCCAACAGTTAAAGGAAAATCTACTCTGTGTACTCGCTTGAGAAACTTAAGCTTGTTTTTTATAAAGGTTTATTGTTTCTTCTTCTTGTTTTACAAAAAAGTGTCGCATCATTTTTAAAAGACTTAATGAAGATATAATACTTAATACGAAACATGATCTGTTACAGAAGTTCTTTATGCTAGACTCGGTCGAAGGCCTGCTTGGATATGTCTAGGCAGGCCGCTATAC
This sequence comes from Panorpa germanica, assembly GCA_963678705.1. Classification (NCBI taxonomy): domain Eukaryota; kingdom Metazoa; phylum Arthropoda; class Insecta; order Mecoptera; family Panorpidae; genus Panorpa; species Panorpa germanica. The sequence continues at coordinate 15,667,127 of OY783216.1, read as the reverse complement.
AGTACTGTGTCTTTGCAAAAATTGTATTTATGTCATCTATTAGTCTGTGGACTTGTTCAATTGTGCCATGTTTTTGTTTAAAGCCGAACTAGTCTTACTCAGGGATCAATTTTTCTAAATCTCTATCAGCATATGTCTTTTCACAAATAGAGTTTCTCTTACCATAGAGGCGATTCGTACCAAACTGATTGGACGATAAGTCTTTACTGCATCAACACTTTTACCAGGTTTAATAATCATTATTATTTGCGCAACTTTCCATTGTGGCGGGAATGCAGTAATTTGGTCTTAACCAGAAGCTTATTTAATAAATTATTTATTAATTAATTTTAATCTTATTTTAATTTACAGATTAATGTATAAACTTTGCTCTTTATAAATCTCTTTATAAGAGGGTTTAGTAGATATATTTATTATTTAATAGTATTTTTAATGCCCACATTTTTATTATAATTTTATCCTTAATAGTCTTAATTGGACCTCTAAGATATATATTTTTGTGTAAGACCAGTGACTCAAAATAATTTTTTTTTTAATTCTTTGATTAATCACACACATTGTATAATAATATTTGTTTGTAATATATATTTCAAGAAAAATGTAACATTATCGCAAATGCTTTAATTATTACTAACATATTTATTTATGTATTATTGTATTGTATTTAGTTATTTCTTGCATTTTCCATCTGCTTAACCAAAATTTGTTTCTTCTTTCACATTTCTGTTTTTTGTTTTATCACTTATGCCTACTTCAGTTGTGTTTCCATCTTCATCACCAATGTTTTTTGGAAAGAAATCAACCAGTTCTTTAGATGTCCTTAGATTTTAATAAAATTGATGGAATATTAGTAAAATAAATGAAAAAGGATCAAGCATGTTAGTTTTTTTATTTTATAATATAGAGTTTGATTTCATTTTGTGATATTTCGTTTTGTGTCAAAGTACGTTCCTCTTTTTGTGCAATTATTTATTTGGCTTGGTTGGTACGGATCGAGAGAGTTCCTGAAATAAATCACTTCCAATGATTATTTTTTGTACTTTTGCCACTGAATTACGCTTTAGCTAAAAGGATTCAAACTATACGATGTTAAAAAAGTCTCCGAGTGGAACATAACCCCACAGTAAACACACATCAAAGTTACTACATAGTTGTTAATTTATACTCTTTAATTTTTAATATTTCTGATAAACAATGTATAAAATAATTAACTTACAACCTTTATAGTACAAAAAAAAATTCAATTCTAGTAACTTTTTATACCTCAATAGTGTACTTTTCTCTTCATTTTAAAAACAGAATTTTCTTTAAGTATTAGCGAAATAGTTCGGATTAACGAAACTCAGTCATCTGTAGCCTGAGCAATGTATCTGAGTTCGTTCCAAATTAAACTCATAAATAAACCCGTATAAACCCGAAGAAACCCGATATGAATGGAAAGCACGAAAAGAAGATAGAAGGAAAGATGATACAAAATTATAAATTAAACAAATTTCATAAATTATGTATGTCTACAATTAAAATAATTTGTTGCTAAATTATTTTGCAGCAATTTCAATTGTTTTCAAAGTAGGTAACTATAACATATCCTATAAAACCTATCAAAATCCTATTCCACTTTGTTTTATAAGCTCCGTCTCAATGGATATTTTTCTTGGATGATTTTATATACTTTTCAATACTTCAATGGGTGCTCTTAAAATATATTCATACCATTTTTTCCTTTCAGCATCATATGTTTAAGAGAACTTACTGATGCTGTCCATACTGACTTAAATGACAGAGAAGTAGGATTTATATTTTTCTCTATTTCTTCTCTTTAACGGCAAATAATCTAATGGGTCATACTCTTTAGTTAAAATAGATTTTATAATTTTTTTTAAGTATTTCATACTCGTATAAATATCATAATATCCATATTTATCCTATATTTTAATGTTCCAGGTGTATATGACTTGTTTATAAGTTCTATGTTTGGTACTGAATGTTGTATGGTCGAATGGCTCGAAAACTGCTCCTACAATGTTTACGAAAATTTCCCATTTCGTAGAGAAAAAATGGCGTCTTTGGATTTTTTCTTAAACTTTCTGGAAACCCGCAACTTCGGAAAAAATGGAAAAAAGAGGGCTCCTTTTTTGAATAACTTTTTATTCCTAAAAGATAGAAATGTTAAATTTTGCATGTGCATTTTGCTAATTGCGAACATTTTTCAAAATTTTGAAATTTAAAATTTTATAGAAGGGGCGCCGAGAAAATTAGGGGGCCTGGTAGAAAACTATAGAGAAAACTCCAATTTTTGATTGTGTAACAGTTGAATAATATATTAAAAACAAAAAATTCAAAATCTAAAAGTTTTATTTGGGGCCACGGTGGCAGTTTCTGCCTATGGTAAAAATTTTGCTAGAAAGTAAAAATTTTGAAGGTGGGGGCTAACTTTGAAAATCCCAAATTTAAAAAAAAATTTGGTTAAGTAACGAATAAATTGAAAATATTTTATATTTATATGAAAAAATATATTTTTCTAGTCCGATAATATGAAAAATTATTTGTTTTTATCTGTAAAATGAATATAGAATGAGTTAAATATTTTAATTTAAAAATGGAATTAACATACACACAAAAGACAGTCGTTAGTAAAGACGGGGGTAACCGCTAGTATTATTATATTTTATTAATTATGTGGCAGGTATACAGGGCAAATTATTTGTATAATTTAATTTTACCTGAAATACTATTTACCAAATTTCATTTAAACACAGGATATTTATTAAAATCAAATTTGAGTTGTTAAAGTAATATACAGATTTCATTAATTGTGGATGAGAAATTATTACTAAATGAAAATGAAAAATTTACATCTAGAACATACATCTAGCAACTAGAGATGTGCATTTTTCAAATACATATACTCAAAATGCAAATACAAAACGCTGTTAAGTTTAAGAGGCAATTACAAATGTAATTTAGCGAGTGTTTTACAAATTATAGCTGATGTATACGCATACACGTTGTCGTGCAGAAGAAAAACATCGCGAATTGGTCATCGGTGTTTTTCCTTTAACTAGCAGTTAGCAGAAGTAGCCCAGATTCACCATTCATGCTTTATGTATGAAGTCGGCAGGAAACCAGCAGTACATCTTATGAGTCCCAAAACACAGTAGCTAAAACATGTCCTGCTGACAGGCTTGACCTTATTTGTTCATCAATTTTTTTCATCACTATTTCAAAACTTTTAAACCTAACGAAGCACTTGTGTTCTAATCAGAGTAGTATCATAGTTAACTTTGGAAACTTGAAGTTTCTTTATTGCGCAACAGCCGCTGGAACATTCTTTTCATTCAATGCGATACTGTAGCATCAAATCTCAAGATACTAGCCTTTGCTTTTCTCTTGCTACTGATTCTTTAGCGCGCTGTGCTCCGCTTTCTCTACTTGAGTCATATAAACAAAATTCCTGTTTATATTGAAATCACTGTCGTAAAACAACTTATAAAGTTTATCAATTTTGACCTTAGAAACAAACAAAAGCATTTCTATGTAACAGGTATCTATGACACACCAAATTCAATAGAAAAGATACATAATTAAAATGAAAGAAAAAATAATTTTAAGATAAATAACTCGTCGCCTAAACGAGATAATTTTTTATCAGTGAAATCCTATTTAAAAAAGCTGTATATACAGAAAGTTAAGCATGATACAGAATTATGAAGGTAAAAAGATCAAATAAAAAATATCAAGAAATGCAATGCATTGTCCTGCATCCTAAAAATTAAATATCAAAGAGAGAAATATAATTTACGATATCAAAATTCCATGAAGATTCAGGGAATATATTGTATATTCATGTATATGTATATTCATTATGTAGAACCAACCTTTCTCTAAATTGCTATCTAATATTGTTCGATTTCAATTCCATTTCCTGAGTTCTAATGCTATGTATTGGATATCTAGAATTTCTATAACAACAAAAGATATATATACATATACGGACCACATACTATTTTCGCGCTTATTAATACATTTTTCATATTAACATTTTATTTATTATTACATCTTTACTTTTAAACTCGTATCTTTATAATGTCTATCACTAATCATACTGGGCACCTCGGATATCTCAGTAGTTCTTGCATATTCGATGGAAACACCAATCCATTTTCTAGCATAACTCTGTATAAATTATTTTTGCACGCTTCCGATTCTCTACATTGGAAGATCAAATGCTCTGAATCTGCTTCCTCTTCTTCACATACTTATTTTCTTGCACCAAGTGATTTGTTCTAATATCTGCCAAAGCCCCAGTATAATACACCCTCAAACATTGGGTTTTCCACCATCAACGACGTCCGCACACTGAAGACTGTAAATTAAATTTTTTTCTTTTTTTCTCTGAATTGTCCCACATGCTATATACTTCTCTTTCAATTCATATTAAATTTCTCTACTCGCTATTGTTCTAGGTGCTTGTGCGGCGTCATTTTCTTTTTATTTTTCTGTGATTTCTTTGTGAGCAGGAATTCAGACTAACGATGTATCGAATCCAATTATTTTTATTCTATTTAGATTTCTTTTCACTGTATAAAATATATTTCACGCCTTTTTGACAATCCCAATCTTCTTCAATCCTTACATCACTGCTTTGGAACCTATGAATATTACCGCATTCGACCATCTATTGTTCTCAATTTTTGTAACAGCTTCTTTGACACGTACCACATCTGCATGAAGAAGTAAACATTTTCGGGTAAAGATATTATCTATTTATTAGACTCCGTCACACCTTGACCAAATGTCATCCATCTTACTTTCAAATATCCCTATTTATTATTTTCGCACTTCCTTTGCAGCAGGCCACCTCTTTTTTTTCCAATCTTAAAATTACACTCTGCACTTTGCCCTAATTCGCTATATTCAAAATTACTAACGACTTGTGCTTTAACCCTTTCTTCCATTTCCTACAACTTATCCATAATATCGTCATTTTTCTGTTTATGTTTTTATAGATTCTTTTAAATTGTCCGAAAAGCATTTTTCTTGAATCACAGTCTGTTGGTAATGATTTTATTATCATAGCTCTTTCACTTAATTTCCACTGAGTGGTACAACTCCCACTTCCTCATAAATTAATAGCGTGTGTGTAGTACACATTACTTTGAATATTACTTTTAACGCATCTGTTTGCAACCTTTGCAACCCATTGACACTTTTTTGTTAGACCCAAGTGCACTTCTGCCCCTACATCAAATGCGGTTTAATTAATGCATTAGACATTTGTACCATTTAGCCTATATTTGTACCCCATCTTTCTCCTGTCATTATCCTCAATGAGTTAATGGTGAGCTCTCCTTTAGCTCTTATGTCCCAATAAATCTATCTGTCGTTCTTTGTCGCACTGAACCTAAATCCCAAGTTCATAACAGACTTACTATACGGTGAATTTGTATTTTAAAAGGAGATATTGCATAGCTCTTCTTTCTCTACTTTACCAATTCCTAATAATTTTATGTTATTGGGATTAGCCTCTAGCTTTACCGAACGCAACCATTCTTCTATTTGACCGCGGCTTCTTGCATATCTACTTTAACTTGTTTCTCATTACTTAGCATTACACCTCGACCTGAACTACATTGTCATATGCCGTATGTATGTCGATAAAAACCGCAATTATTTTCTTTTTTTTCCCGATTCTATTATCATGTTAAGATCGTTTATCCTCTTCCTTGTGCCTCTTTCTTTACGAAATACTGTTATTTCTTTTGGCAATATCTTATTTCTTTTACTTCAATATGCTAATCTGCCTTTCAATATTTTTTTGAATTAATTTCTTAGATAGTTTAAAAGGTTAATTTTTCTATAAGAGTATAACAAATTACTTGGTTCCCTTTATTTATTATTGGCACCACCTGGACTTCTAATTAAGATTCTGGAATTACTGCCTTTTCCAAAATCTTATTAAACAAAAGAATGCAAACTTTTCCAATGTCTGATAAGTTTTAAATAATGGTTTATGAAATACCATCTGGTCTGGGGGTCCTTTATTTCGCCTCCGCTAACGCTACTTTCATCTCCGACTCTTCTAACTTGTCTAAAAGCGGTAAATCTGCGTGTCTATCTTCTTCATAACCTAGAGGTTTACTAATGTCCAGTTTTGTCTCCACCTCTTCTTAACCTCTAAATTTATTGAATCCCAAAGCTATTTAGGTGATTTCTCTTGGTTCAACTTCGCTGTAAAAATTTTTTTTCCACAATTATCTATTTGTATCCGATTTGTGTCTATTCCAACTTCTATATGCAGATATTCCAGCCTTTACTGCTTTGGACAAATTTTCATCCAACCAGATATTTGGTTTTCTCTAGCTGATCATTCTAGCCTTCCTTTTCTCTTGATAAAGCACTGCTTCACGCGCTGCGCTTTTAATAAAACAAAACAATCCAATAATATTCTTCTTGCATGGATGAAAAATTGCTTCTGCTCCTCTTTACGCTTATTTACAATTTAGTTTATATCTAAGTTCTTTTCTACCTGTAACATACCATCCCTGTCCTGTTATCCTAATCAAACGATGGTCCGAGTTTCTCTTACTGAGTCAACTGACATCCAGGATAAATAAAATACCAAGAACATCTTTAATCCTGGATCAACTCAAGTTCCCACACCATTATTTAGCACAAATAATTAATTTTGAATCTGCAACTATATCCAATAATCTTTCTGTGCTTGCTATAGATACTCTCGCATCTTGTGGCATGTATACTTAAGCAATATTTATGTTTCTTTTTCCCCACTTCACTTCTACCCCTACAAGTTTCATTCTGTGTTTATTTTTCAAATTTAATTCTGTTATATAAACTTCTTCCTTTACTATCAAAGCCACACCTCCTCCTCTACCATATCTACCTTTTACAATCACCCTGAATCCTGGATATCTTATCACATCCATCTCACTTGACCACGTGTCTTACAATGTTACTATACTCACTTTGATCTCATTTAACTCTGTTAAATTATTCTTTATCGATCTACACTTCTACTACACAATACTTATATCCCTGAGATTCATCAATTAAAGACAAATAAAACAATTAAAAGAACGAAAACAAACATAAAAAATCCGACCCTCGAAATCTAATTTAGGAACATATTTTCCACTCAACTCGACTCTTTTTATCATTCTTTAAACGGCCTTGTAAAGAGTTGCGTGTCCGTTTCTTCTTAATATTCTCCTTCTCTGTTCCTTCTTTATTAATTTGTTTTTTAGTTTTGTCTTCTTCTTCATCTTTATCCTTACCTAAACTGGGCCTGTCTTCTCCTGTTCTTAAAAAAAAAATTCTATGATTATTTTATCACACTCCCTTGACTTTTCCTTTGTATTAAACTTACTTTTTGCTCCTTTACATTGCCCTTCCTTTGATATTCTATCCGCCTTCACTGCTTCTAGTAAGTCGAACCTTGCTAAAACTATTTCACTTCCCTTTATTTTGTTAGACTCTTTATCATCTACTACATCTTTATCAGTGATTGTTTTCATTCTCGCCTTCGTATAATTGAAGAGATGTAAGTCCTACGTGGTCCTTTCCTCTTATGTGCCCGGATTCCCCACACGTGAAGCATCTCTTAGCCTTACATTTTAACTAGGATCTCTCCATTTCAGTATCATCCTCAAACATCTGTGTCCCGTTGCTATATTTATCAAATGCTTACCCCTCCACAAAAGTTTAGAATAGTTTCAAATAGAAAAGTTTTGCATAGAAAAGTTTTTGTAGTGTGACTTAGGATTAAAAAAGCTATTTAAGTTCATGATTCGGAGATGTCCTTTTTCTTGACAAACAGAACTTACGATATTTCGAAACGTCGTGCTATTGAAGGCACAGAACGTTAGAAATCTATCTAAGTAACAAACTTTGTACCTTATTGCTAAGTAACTTTGGTACTTAATTTGCAAATAAAAGAAAAATTCTCAAATTATTTTGTAAGAATAAAAAAAAAAATTTCAATACTGAACATCTGCTGTTAAACAACGCCAGCAATTATATAAATGTAAAGCGGACTTATTTTACTGTAACTCTGGCTTCTAATTCCTTACAAGTTCACTTAAAACGATTAAAGGCTGTTGTGTAATAATTAAAGCAAAGCAGCTTAGTAGTATCTGTAATACTTGAATCAATGTAATGTTTACTAACTGATTAATCAAATTATTTTCTGGAATACAAGTAGGAAATGTGTATATTAATATATATATAATATAATATGTGTAGAATCAAGGGAGGGATTAACAGAAAGACGGAAGCAGTCAAATAAATATTAGATACAAAAAATTACCTTTTTTACTGTATGTTATATTCTTGATATATAATTCCGTTTGGGCAGTATGATTCTACGACTAAAGTTAAGCATAGCTGCACAATCAACAGGTGTATTTTGTTTATGCTATTGCTTTTATTACATTTAAAGGTTGCAAATGGTTTGCCTTAATATTGACAATGTGTAGTTTCCAAGAATATTAGTTGCTATTATATATTTAGGTTATTGTTAGTTTCTTGTAGTTTTTGTTCCACTATCCTTACGTTGCATGATTTTATGTAAATTACCAGATCATCAGCATATAAATTAGTTTTTACTGAATACGGGATATTTGAAACAATATCGTTTACAGCTGTATTGAAGAAGATGAGACTCAATCGGGTTCCGTCGAGAATTACGTTTGGTATTACGTATTTATTAGATCTTTGATTTCCTATACTTTCACTTGAATGTTCCGGTTTAAAAAAAAGTTCAGGTAGGTCCCATTACAGACGCCATTCTTTTATTACAACTAAGAACCGCGTATTCTTAGCATATTATGGACTAATGATTTGTTTAGGAAGTTTACTTTGAAGACGCTGTTGGATTTAAATTATTTAAGTGTGGTAGTGAAACATAGGTCTATGCCATATGACCAAGTTAACTTGGGATTACGACCTTCATATGTTTTATGTTAATTACTCATAAATTAGCAAATGAAGAGCTACTGATCTAAGAGATGTTTATCTGAACGCAGACAAGAACTAGAAATGTACTTAAAGACTAATAACATTGTCGTGATACTGACAGCAGAAACCAGCTTCATTAACAAGCACTTTTTCGAATACGGAATTATTCTGTTCATACCACAAACCATCCATCTGGGAACACCCTCGTCACTAACTCACGGAACTAATGCAAGTTAGTAGAGAATATAACCTAGTAAGCCTCGCAAGAGGCGAACCGACGTATTGGCCAACAGATCTGAAAAAATACCCGACTTGTTAGATTTCTTTATAACGAAAGGTGTCTTACTAAACTATTTACACAATGAATCGATGTTATTTGTAGCTGGTATAAAGTTAAATCAATTGCGGATGTTCTTTGAACTGAAAAATTAAAATGCGTGTGTTGACCGTCATTTAAGGGTATTAAAACTATCAGAATAAAAATCCTCTCTTACCAGATTAGCCACTCCACCACTTGTGTGTTCAGTTAGTCGATCTTTTCGGAATATATTGTACTTTTTCCTATTTGGTGTTTGTATTGTCTTAAAATTTGTATCTTGTAAACAGTACTATGGGGTTGAGTACGAGGGCTCAGGCTGGTAATTTAAGCTGGCTCATGATAGCATAAATTGTAAACAGCCATAACTTGTTGAATGTTATTTTGTACTAATTTTTCAGGTGAGTTTTTATCTGTTGCTTGGTGGTTACCGTTACAATTTGTGCATCTTGCAGTTACCGTACAGTAGCTGTGCATGTTAACACTGTGTCTTGAACTTTCACAGGCTTGACATTTTGATATTTGAGAACAACATTTGCTATTGGTTGGATGTATGGTTGGAAAGCTCAGCGTACTATCCATAAATAAACATATGCAGGTAAATTCATTTCTTCAAAAAATAGTCTAGGAGTTTTTGATGGTTTACTTAATAACATTATTAGTAATTAATTTTTTGAAGTCTTTGGACTTTATTATTTTTAAAATTATCACATTCAATGTTAATTAGTAATGTTTCCTCGGTGTAATCTAAATCAACATGTTTAATAATTGAAGTTTGTGTGGTCCAAAAGTAGGGTATGTATGCTTCAAATTAATTATGATTCAAAATCGGATCAGCAACAATCTTATTTGCGATTTCTGCTGTTGAAAATTGTACAATGGCGCAATTGTTTCCTACCTTTTTTTATTTATGTGGTATTATTTTTGTATGTTATTTTACAAATTATTTTTGCTGGCTTTAGTGAACTTAAGATTTTTGTTGACCTTGTTGTGATATTGTCATGACCTTATAGGTGCTGTTATTATCGTTGCTATTGAATTTGTTCATATTCACTTTAACATTATCATCATCCATAGGTAATGTACTGTTGTATGGAGGTCCCTAAAACGCCACTTTCCGAGCCTCACATCACCATCCATTACACACAATAAAAAAACAACACAAACCTAAAAAAAATATTAAGTAACTTCACTTTATCAATTTGAAAATAAAACAAACTAAATCATTATTTGTGAAACGAGAAAGAAATAAAATACATATTTTATAAATACATATAATAATAATAAATAAAACGTTGCGAGTCTTAAGCACTTGAACACACATGAGATAACAATATAGCGTCTCTTGATGGCCTGCTCAGACTAATTAAGAACGAAATATGCTGTTAATTTAGATTTTAGCAAGAGTCTAATTTTATTCATCACTTGATACGTATCTGGAAGCTTGTCGATTCTCAGGTACCGAATTCCTGAGCGTCGCGCGGCTTTACAACACGTTTTTATACAAAATTACGACTTTTTGTTAGACCAATAATTTCGATTCGCGACCGTTATATTATTAGTGCCAGCTCTCGACCTATAATCATTATTTCCTTATAAGCTGTGCATGAAAATTTATGTGCTTAGTTAAATTAAGTGATTTGAATGCTGATACTGTTACGTGTAGTGTAAATACTGCTTTAAGTTTTATTATCGATTTAAAAATATAGATATTTGTTAAACAAATGTGTGTATCCCCGATATCCTTTAACCGGTTAATTTAAATTAAACATCTACTCCTTGGAAATGGTATTGTTTTAGGTGCTTATTTTTACGATATAGTTCTCCTTCCAACTAATTAATTGACAATAGCCGAGCGCCGCTTACTAAGATTACTAAGTGTATATTGTGATCGGAAACGGAGTCAAAGGTTAAAGCAATTATAATGTGTGAACCGTTAAACCACTAATATAATACGTGAGGGAATGTGCTTACCGAAATTGACTACATGCCTTATCAAAGTAATAAAAACTAACCATTTAAATCTAGCTAAAAACTAATGTAGGACTGAGTATATAATAACTACAATTTAAGATGGTTTGTTAATTCATAGTTTTGTATTTGTAAAGTAAATACCAACGGTAATAATTATTAAGATATTAAATCCACATAAGAGTACCTTGCTTCTACATCAGATTACTCTTGTTTCCACATATATAATAATATATTTTGGTGGTTTGGGATGGATAGATACGAGTATGCGTATTTAAAATAAAGAGATTTAATTCTATTCATTTGCGATTCGATTGCATTCTGCTTATAGTTTTCATGCATATTACAGTTTTGGCTTGGAACATTGAAGAATAATATGATTTAATGGTATTGAACTATTACATTGTTTACAGATTGATTGTTACATTTAAACATTACTTAATCAATTGAGTATTTTTTTCTAGCAATACTTTTCTCTTTACTCTTCTTCTTACTAATTACATTTAACTAAATATATATACATATATATATATATATATATATATATATATATATATATATATATAAATATATATAATATATATATACATATATATATATATATATATAGAATGAAAATATTTTTGTGGCTTAAATTAGATTCGATCATATAATCAATTCATTTTTAGACTATTCTTTCCTTGAGTCTTGAATATATTATTTTTTATCTCATTCACCTTGTATGTCTTCAGTGCATTTGCCACTCTTCGGATTTGATTGAAAGTTACTTTGTATGAAGCAGCGAAGTGTGAGCAAACATGTTTATCACTGAACTTGTATTACCAAAATTAAGCATGACCTCGTATGGAGTCGAAATAGTTTACTGGACTGTATTATACATATAAAAATAAATATAATAAAAGTAATTGGAAGAACATCACTTAAATAATATGTTTTACTGAAAATAATATTTCTTAAAATTAACTGATTTTGTACTTACAGACTGCGTAGGAAATATAAATTTCAATGCCCATTATAAATGCATGTAAAATGTACCACGGCAATTATTGCAAATTTCGGTTACGAAAATGTGATCATAGTGATGCAAAAATGTAAATACCAGGACTGAACACATATACTACGTGCTTTTGGTATTCCAGGTGTACATTACTAAGTACGTATGTAATACTGATCTTGTACATGAGCAAGCGCCGGCCAGAAATTTGCAAGTTTACATAATTTAAAGCAGAAGTTTGCTTCTCAGCGTAAACAAAACACTGTAAATGTACACTAACTATTGGATGCAGTACTATACTATCGGTTGTGTAAGACCTGGTTCTACTTGTGCAAAAAGTTTACTTATTAAACAAAATAGTTGATTAAAGATCTAATTTGTTACGATATTTATTAAGTGTAGTTTAAAAATTAATAGTGCTAATGATTTTTTTATTAGATGGTACAACAATTTCCTTATAAGCCGTTTACAACCTAGTTTACAGAATTATAGAAAATGTTTTACGAGACCTTGAATTTTATATTATTTTTGTGTATTTCAATTTTTAATCGAAATTTCCATAACGATTCTGTATATTTTGAATTTAAATTTTAGGATTCATGAGAAATCAAAAAAAAAAAATTCCTTTTTTTAATTAAACAAGAGTATAATAACCTTCTCAAAAATATAAAAAAATGTTGAATTTTTAAATTTATTTGACGATTCTAAATAGTCAAAATATAATTAAATATTAAGAATAAATAAGTCATATTGTGTCTGATACCGCCTCGTTACCTTGGTGCTAGTACCAGCATTACGAGTATGAAGAATGTTAAGAAGAGTTGACTTACCGCCTGATGACAAATGCAGATATGTGGTTTTTTTTTTAATCAAAAATTTTATTTGTACTTCAGACAGCTGATGATGCCGATGTTATAAAATGTAGCTCAGTTATAATTCTAGTAATTTAGAAAATAAAGCCCTAAAAAATAAACAAATCAACAAAACAAACAAAATTATTATATAACAATTAATGCAAAATATATCGAAGTAGTTAAAATTGCAGTAATATAATAAAATCATAACATTGATCAGTGTTACATAAGTTAATTGATTGACCAGCGTGTACTTACAATCTTATGATAAAATAAAAAAAATTAATTATAGACTTCTTTAAATAGTGCTTCTGAATTCTTTTTTTTGTGGTATTTTTTTTTAGTTTTTAATTTAAATTAATTTTAATATGTACATATATCTACGTTTTTATTTTTGTTTTGCCGCATGTTTTAGATCACAGAAGAAACAAGTAATCGAGTTTATAGTTTTTATTATTATAGTTTTCTTTGTTGTAACCTTCATAATATAATACTTCATAAAATACACAAGGCAGCTGTTAGTAATAAAAAGTAGACGCACTCTTATATGTCTTTGTTGTATAATAGAAATGGCAAATTGTCGAATGTGGCGTAAACTACAGTGAAATATTTTATAACGTCAGATCCTTTTAATATTAAAAGAGGCCCAGTTACTTTTTTATTTGTTCATACCTCTTCAAATATAATGAGTTTTTAAAAAATAATTGGACATTTAAGGTTCTAATAGCTAATTTATTCAATATATTACAGTTCCGTTTTATAGAAATTAAGTAAGGTTCACACGACTATTTTGCCCCCGAGTTCAAGTAAGTGTAAAGTATTGTAAATCGAATTAAGGCTGGTTACAAAACTAAATAATATTTGGCTTGACCAAATATCCAGAGGACCAGAGGATTTCAAAAAATGTTCCACCTTTTGATAAATAATATTTTTTTTCTTCGGGATGATCTATTAGCTATTTAGCTTGTACATTTTGCAATCAGAAATATTTAAAAAATTAGCTAGGGTTAAAAAAATTATAGGGTTATTAAAATTTATTAAAGGTGGTAAAATTTTGGTATTCGAAATTAAAATTTAAAAGATTCAGTCTGTGATATACAAGTCATGTAAGAAGTAAGCCAGTAAGAAGAAAAAGTTTCAAAATTTTCGCAAATTTAAAGAATCACGTGAAAAAAAAGGAAAAAGAAACTCTGGAATATATTTACACAGAATTCACAAAATAATTCCTTAAAATAATCATTAATATCATAATTGAAATAAAGTATTTTCTATAGTAAAGAAATTTAAAAAATATGAAAATAACATAGTGCTTAATTTTATACAATTAGACTATAGATGTCATTGATAATAAGGTTTATTTCAACAACGGTCAAATATTAGCAGAGGAATGGTTACTAGTTATTCATAACAAAGCCTCAGTATTATACCAAAATATAGCAAAAGTTGAAAAAGGAGAATAGAAATTTCTTTTAAAAACTTTAATTCTTTGTCTTCCAAATAATAATATTTAAATTTTGAGAGTACGTAATTTTTACAGTGTGTAGTAGTTAGGATTGTTTAGAATTTTAATGTATGCATTGTTGTAGGATATTACTTTCGTAATAAATGTTATAAACTTATGAATTGTATAAGTAATTTTATTATTTTCTACGATATGACTTTTATTATCTAAAAGAAAATATGGTCATTGTATGTATAATGAAATTATTAAGAACAGAATATACTATGTACATGCAACAATGTTTAAATATGCAGATAACTTTGCATTTGCATAGAGATGTGCGTTTTTCAAATAAAATACGTAAAATACGAGAGATGTGCGTTTTTCAAATACATATACTTCAAATACAAATACAAAATACTTATATTCTATTTTGTATTTAAATACCTTTTAATAGTATAGAAATTTAAATTTTATTTAAATACTTTTACAATTCTATTCCCTATAAGGATAATGCAAATACTTTTTTTCAATTTTGTTACTTCACAGTGTTAATCCGTAAACATATTTTTTAAAATAAAAACTTAAAACCTATGATTCAATAGTATCTGTGTAATTGTCTTAATAATTCTAATTTAAACTGAAAAATGTGCCTTTTATTTTATTATCCTTCCTATTACTTCCATCTTAACACATCTGATGTTCGTTTACATAAAAATTTGTTAATCATATTTTCTTATTCATTATTTGTTTTACTCCACTCTTATTTTACACAACTTCGTTATATATCAATTCCTAAACCAAATCCATATAAATATTTTACCTTTCTCTAAATAAAAAAAATTCCTGATAAAACTACCTTATACTTAAGTTATTCATTATCAACAAACAACATTGTACTAGAAGTACGAAGATCACAAATACGTTCTCAAAATGTAAGTACAATATTAAAATTAAGTATTTATATAATATTTTACAACACGCGATACTATACAACACATGATATATTAAGAGCAAAAACTCGCCAGCCAAAATTTCTTGAACGCAAGTACACTACAGCAGGTAAGAACAAGTGGCTACTATGAACCTTGAGTGTCATTGACATTAATTATGATACAACTACTATAAGTGTGTGCTATGCTAACACAGCCATAGACCTGGAAACGTTGCAGTATTTAAAAGATATTGATACTAATTTAGATTAAATATTCACACAAAAAGAAAGTACTTTTAAAATATATAAATTGAATATATATTTTATTTTTAAATATATTTAATATATAAAAATGAGACCTCATCCACGAGAAATAAAAGATTAATTGTTTAAACAAATAGTGTTATTAATATCCGGTATTCATCTTCTTGACTTTTATGCGGCTAAAAGGTGTTTTCAAGATGATTTGCGAATTATCGCATTATCTCTTGCCCTGAAAAATATTCTCTTTGAATGGGTGAAGATTGCATCTTAGGTCCCTTGACGTTTTTTGTTACCTTCCAGAGTGAATCTGTATCTGTTTCATCCGTTAGTTCACTCAGAGAGTGATTTAAGTAGCCATTTTTTATTTATTGAATTTTGTATGGTAATTGACATGTCAGTCTGTTCAGTTCTGTTTTATCTTGAGTGTTTCTTATCCTCTGCCACTTACTTCTAGCTTTTCGTTTTTATTTTATTAGTTTTAAAATTTCTTTTGGATAGCAGCTGCTCTTTGCTTTAATCCGAATTATTTATTGGAATATTTATTGTAATTCTTTTTTCAATTTCTGCTCTTAATTTGTCCCAGACAGTCCATTTATTTGTTAGCGTGGCAGGTTGCTTCTTCTTGATAGTTCCCTCACTGAGTGGTCCGAAGATAGATCCGCGTTATCTTCGATATTTAAATAATTTGCGGATAATTTAGTCAGTATAAAAAGTAATAGACGCTTAGGCCTGTTGATTCCGTGTTACACTGGTATTCTCGCACTGCTTCAAGTAGTTCTTTGCCATTTGATATTGTACTTATAAAACTCTGCTGTATTTACCACCACCACCAAGATGTGCACCGATGGCGGCTTCAGGTAGACTTACGACCAAACCCTTCTGCGCACACTACCGCGACTCTCCTACTCATTAAAGCTATATAATAACTATAACAAAAGTTATAAATACTTCACATACCCTAACGACTGAGTATAGGCATACCACTGCAACGCCATTCATTTTCAGGGTTACAGAAGCCTGAAACCCCAAAATTAATGTTTAGCATTAAAGTCTCGACTAACTATAAATTTCTTACCAAGTGTTTACAAATATTGTAGGTACTGTTTTTTGTACTTTTTGCTTCTTATTTTTATAGCTGTGGCTACAATTTATTTGGTTCCATAGTTAATAAATTCATGATGTGATATTTTGTTCCTAATTAAATCAGCAGATACTCCTCTAGCTTTGTTTTCCTAATAAATTGTGTGGTAAATGTCATAGCCTTTAATTTTTACGTATGATTCTTTTGTATAGTGAGTTTCCAATTTCAACCATATGTCAATTTTTTGCACGTTTAAAACATTTTTTAACTCAGATAAATGACTTTTAAGTCTATTCGCATTCCTTCTGATTTTCTTTAGCTTTACTGATGCTGGTTTTAGTTTTATCCACTTTAATAGAAATCTCTTCCATTGTTCTATCCAATTGGATCAACTTTTCAAATAATTTTTGCATAGTTTGCATCAGTGGATCCAATTGGATTGTCTGCCTTAAATGATGAACAGTGTTCTTTAACTTTAAGTTGTTGTTTTCAGTACTTTCTTTCATTACAGTTAGAATGTTGTTTATTTTGTGGTTGGAGTTCTTTATCCCCCTTCTGTTTTGAATTTCTACTGCAACAACACATCTTATATAGCTTGCTGGATGTTCCTCGTCAGAGTTTAAACATTTTGGTATCTCTTCTATGCTTTTCTTGGAATCAGCTGTTATATGCGCAGCAGCACATTTCACGCATCTTAGTTGTCTATTACAAAAGGTGTGTATGCCTAAATCTTTGACATTTTTTACATTACCGGGCTAGTTAAGATTTCTTTAAGGTTTCTTACTTTGCTTATGTCCTCTTTATTGTCGAACGTTGTTATAAAAAGAGGTAGTTCTTTTTGTAGTTCTGCTTTTATCATTTTTTTGCTATTTCATTTTAGATCGTTTATAATGTCTTGTTTTGCAAAATCGTGGTAAAGTACGCGAGCTTTTAATTGGTCGCGCCTGCTAGTTTTTATAAGTAAACAATTGCAGCTCCATGGTAACCAATGTCTTTAAAAGATCCCAGTAATACTTGTCTTCAAGAACATTGAAATTTATTTCTCCACTATAAAGAAGTTTTGCTCTTAAAGTAATATTCTGTTATTTTAATTTTTTATAATTTTTTTTATAATTACATTTTTTCACTGTTAGTCGTAATATATGTGGTAATCGTTGACTCAGATCGTTCTTGGCGGAGGTAAGCTATTAACTTTTCGCTTTTTGCTCAGCCTACCCTTGCTTTCATTGAGTATCCATTCCGTTTTCTTAGTAAGTTCTTATTCATCAGTTTCATATATTGTTTGAGCTAGAACTCCTAGGATTTTCTATATCATCTTCTTTTTTTGAAAGCAGTTCTATTACTTTCTGAAGTTCCTTGTTTGTGTTTATCTTAGTCTGCTCACTGCACCATATAGTTCACTCAATTTGTCTTGAGCTGATTCATCTTTATAAGTTTTTCATTTTAATAACACATTTTAAAACATATGATAAAGAGATTCTTTTATTTGTTTTAATAACACTGAATAATGAAATAAAGTACTAAAACAATAACTATTTTAATTTTTTAATTCTAAATAAAATGTTTATAACACATATGAACGACGACGTCTTTACTTGGCAAGCTAACAATAATTGGATGGATTAGATAGAAAATTATTTAGGTAAATTCATTCCTTTAGGAGACAGTTTAAGAGTTGTTGATGGATCCAACTTAATAACATTTTGAGTAATTATTTTTATGTTGTCTTTTTATTTAAATAATTTTAAAGTTATTGCACATAATCAGTGTAATCTAACATGTTTGATAATAGCACCTTCTGTCATTTGTTTGCAATTTCCGCCGTTGTATGTTGTACAATAACACTGTTACTTCCTACTTCTTTGTTTTCTATGATAGTGTTTTTTTCTGTTATTTTATCAATTATTTCCCCTAGCTTTAGTGAGCTAAAGAAAATTCATTGAAAAAGTTACTATCACATTTAATATCACGCTATCATCATACATAGAAAATGAGTTGTTATTTAGAGGATCAGAAAAATACTCCCCTCCGGGGCTCATAACTTCGAACTTATACATAAAAAAAAAAACTAAAGAGTAATATTAAGTAGATTCGCGAAAATAAAATTAAAAAAATTAGTATTTTTAAACAAAAAAAAAGAATAATTTCTTTTTATCATATTTATTTATTTGTTTATAAATGTTTTATTGATTATACTATAATCTAATATGTGAGTTTTATAGAAATAGTAAAAACTGCTTGAATATTATAAGTTTTTTAATATATTAATATAACAGATTATTACATATCTGGTTTTAAAATTATTTTTTTTTAATTTGGATTTAGCCTTGCATTTCTTAAATCAATTATTCTACTGAAAATTGTTCTTTACTTTACTGTTTTAGATTTCTATTTTTTTAATATATTTTTTTGATAATCCACAAACCTCACGTCATTAGCTCTAAAAGCTGGAAAGTCTGGAATATTTTAATAAAAGAGAAACTTAAAACAAATATATTTTTTCAACTATTATTTGCTAAAGCGCCAATAGATGATCAAAAAACTTTGCTTCTAAAATTTCTAAAATTACTCAACAGTTTTTATATAGACTATTGGCATCGTTTTTAAAATAAACTTTTTATAATCACTCTCTTTTAATAAAGGTGTCTAAGTTAAATATTTTAACCGATCAATTGAAAAAAAAAAGAAAATGACTTTAGCAGAATTACACACCAACGATTTTTTAGATATATATAAATAAAGAAACATTAGAACTGTTACAAAACACTAAACAACATAATATTTTAATTATATTCGAATTATATAATGTTTACAAATAAGAACACAGTTTACATCGAGTCTTCTTGGTGAGCGCACGTATTTACAATAAACAAAACAATAAAATAAATAGTGATCTTTTTTTTTTGCAAATTATAATATTTTTTTTCGTGATTTATTTTTATTTAAATTATAATTTATATTATTATTAAGTGTTATTAATAAGAAGTGAAGTAACTTCTATTTAATTATCACTGGTTAATTAACAATATGGATATGGAGGTTGAACCTCCCGATAAAAATCCGAACAATAAAAACAACTCTGCGACTAACAAATCATTTCCTACAGATAAAACATCCAGTGATATAACAGAAAACTTAAATAACAATAGTGACAATGTTAAAAAAATATTTAATAATTTATACAACACAGAAACAAAATATGACTCGTATAAAGTAATGATAGTTAAAAATAATAGTGATGGAAATACATTTTTTAGTTCTCTTAAATTAGCAGAAATAATTTGTAAAATTAGCAATAAATCTAATATAATAGAAATTAAAAAAGTGGGAAGAAATAGAGTAATCGTTCAATGTGCTAATGCAGTACTAGCTAACGAAATTACCAAATCAACATTGCTGAAAAACAATGGGTATGAAGCGTTTATCCCATTTTACTGGTGCACAAAAGTTGCTATTATAAAAGGTGTTGATATTGAATATTCGGAAGATACAATTTTAAATAATATAGAGTGTCCACCTTTTAAAGTAACGAGAGTGCAAAGGTTAAATCGAAAACTAAGAGTTGACGGAGCTATTAAATATGAACCCAGTACAACAGTGAAATTATTCTTTGAAGGACTTGCTATTCCTGCTTATGTTTACATGTGGAGAGTGAGACGACCATGTGAACCATTTGTACAACAGACGATACAATGTTATAATTGTTTTAAATTTGGACATGCAGCCACAAAATGTAGAGCAAAAGTCTCAGTTCTTATCTCAGTTTTTATGAAGCAAAATTAGAATTAACAGAAAAAAATACAGACTATTTATACTCAGTAAGAACTCAAAACTCTTTTGAAGCTCTAAACTACAATGAGACTTTTCCCAATATCACTAATAAATACAATAGTATCAACATAATTCCAACATACAAACCAAACCCTTTAACCAGAAGAACCAATACCAGAGTGAATAAATCAAATACAGGTAACTCATTACAAAGATCTTACAGTCAACCACAACCTACGACATCCACTAAAGAACCACTTCCAAAAAGAAGAAGAGAAGAAAAGAAACCTAACAATGAAGAAAGTGACACATTCCTTAAGAAAACTAATCAAGAAAAAAACAGAAAGCAAATCAACCAAGAGAAACCTGATATTACAATGGAAAATTATGATAATGATACCTGCTATAAATCAATATATAATAAAAATAATGATGACAAAATTAAAGATACAAACAAAGACCCTAATATTACATCCCAATCTCTTAGAAGCTACAAGAAACAAATATCTAGTGTACAATGGCCAAACTCGTAAGAAAACATCAATATATAAATTAAGTTTATTTTTTAATAAAAACTCTATTCACATCACTAAACCCAAATCGGTTAATAAATTTACTAAAATATTAAATCAACAACAATTATATAAACATAAAGAAAAAATAAAATATATAAATAAATCGAAAAACAAGACATCAGATATAAAAATTAATCATTAATTAAAACAGTTAAAATGATAAATTTTATTCAATGGAATTGCAGAGGAGTCAGATATATTAAAGAGGAACTACAACATATGTTACAGAAGCATAACATACATATATGCATACTATCAGAAACGTTTTTAACAAAAAATCTCAATTTCAACATCAAAGGTTATTTTATTGAAAGAGAAGATAGGATACAGAATACAAACTATAATCCCCACGGGGGTGTTGCTATCTTGATTCATAAATCTATAAAATATAAACGAGTAATGCTAAATAACCCATTTAATTCGGTCGAAATAGCTGGAATAATTTTGACACATAACGAAACTGATGTAATATGTATTTTATCAATCTATGCTAAACCGAATCATAAACTATCTAATTCTAATTGGTCACAGATAAAACAACAAATAGATGTTCCTGTTATACTTGCTGGAGATTTTAACGCGACTAATCTTGCTTGGGATATAAATTGTCCAGGTAGTCAGTATGAAGGTAACGAATTGTTAGATTTCATAGAAAACGAAAATCTAAATATTATCAACGATGATAAACCAACTAGAGTAAGCAATCTCAGTACAAGGGACAGTATATTGGATTTCACATTGGTATCAATGACGTTAACACAACAAATTAATTCGTGGCAAGTTCTTGCAGATAGCTTAGGTAGTGATCACTACCCAATTTTTTTCTGTTTGAATGACTATAATAAAGACCGTTACCGTACATCTGAATATTTAACGAGGAGAAATTTCCGAAAAGCAGATTGGGAGAAATATAGCCTTGAAATAGAAAGCAGAATTTCAAACCTTAGCACAAATGGAATCACAAGTAATCCCCAAGATGTTGAAAACAAATACAACCAATTTAGAGATGTTATTAATAATTCGGCAGACATACATATCCCATCTACCAGATTGTATAATATAACTCCTAATAAAATAAAACCGTCTTGGTGGGACACAGAGTGCAATAAAATGATAGCACAAAGAAAATTAGCACTAACTATTTTTAATAAAAACATGACAATGGCGAATTATTTAAATTATAAAAAACATCAAGCTAAAACCAGACGATATTTTAGAGCCAGAAAAAAAATAGAATGGCAAAATTTCTGCGAGAATTTAAACCCAAACACAACAACCAACATTGTCTGGAATAATATAAGAAAAATTAACAATAAAAGCTATAGTACTAAAAGGATAAGTGATAATGAAAATTTAATAGAAGAATTCATTAAAAAAAAATTTCCACAGAACAACAATTTAAATATTACTACCACCACCATCGTAAAAGATAATTTTCTAGATAATAACATAAATAAAAATGAAGTAAAATTCGCGTTAAATCATAATAAAAACAGTAGCACAGGATTTGATAGAATAAATTACAAAATGATACAAAACTTACCTGACAATGCAATAAATCATCTTACACAAATATATAATCTGTCATTAAACACTGCTGATATACCATTAGACTGGAAAAAACATATCGTTGTTCCTATATTAAAAACAGGAAAAGATCCAAACAAAGAAGAATCATTCAGACCAATTACTCTACTATCATGTATGGGCAAAACTATGGAATCCATCATCAAAAACAGACTGGAGTGGTATCTCGAACATCATAAAAGATTACCTGAGTTACAATTTGCGTTTAGAAAAACAAGAAGTACACAGCATAACTTAAACATATTGAACATCGATATTCAAAGAACATACAGTAAAAATCATTATATGATAGCTGCTTTCATTGACATTGAAGCTGCTTATGACAATGATAATCTAAAAATATTAAAAGAAAAAGTAGAAAACATAGGTATATCTTCCAAAATATCCAACTGGATTATAAACTACTTCCAAAATAGAGAAATAACAGTTAGATACAATAATAAGTTAACTGGTCCTATACTATGTAATCACGGAATTCCACAAGGCTCAATATTATCTCCCTTATTATTCAACATATACACAGAAAAGTTAACAACATTATCAGATAACAACACAACAGTACTGATGTATGCAGATGACATGGTTATTTATAGTATGGGCCATACACAAGATATAGCTCAAAACAGATTACAATCGAAATTAAGAAAACTAGATATTTTACTAAAGAAAATCAAATTAAATATATCGTCAGAAAAAAGTAAAATAGTTATATTTACAAGGCATAGAATAAACTGCAGTCCAAAAATAACCATCAGATATAAAAATATAACTGTTAGTTCAAATACCAAATTTCTGGGTATATTCTTTGATACGAAAAGCACTTGGGCGAAAGAAATTGCACATATTATTAACAAATGTCAAAAAGGCTTAAATTTGATGCGATGTATAGCAGGATACAAATGGGGCGCACACCCAACAACCTTAATAAAAATATATAAAGCTATTGTTAGACCGCATATTGACTATTCTAGTACTATGATCTGCACCGCAAATAACTCAAGATTAAAAAAAATTGAAATTATACAAAACAAATGTTTAAGAATAATATTAGGTGCGATGGTTTCAACACCAATCCAAATCCTCAACTATCAAACTAATATTCCTCCGGTAAATATCAGAATACAACAAATATCAGACAGTTTTTTTTGTAAAAACAGACATAACTCATGTGGCCCCTTAAATACAAGATTATCTAAACTATATGTTCTTTATAATAAACCATATTGGACAACTCATAAAAAACCGGCACTTTTAACTAGTATTGATAGATATAATAACTTGAACTTAGAGGTACATAACATTATACCTTTTTTCAAATTTCCATTAGAAATAAGCATGACAATAATACATACAGAAATAAATTTGTTCAAGAAGAATGACAGTAAGGAAATAACTTATCAAAAATATATGGAATATATAACAAAAGATGATATAAACTGGAGTATATGGTTTACCGATGGTTCATTCAAAAAAAACTCTAAAACTGGAGGAATTGGCATTTTCAATTATAATACAGATCAACAGTATAAATACAAACTTAACAACATCACAAATTCTTATAATACAGAAATAACAGCAATTATGAAATTACTAGAAATAATACAAAAAACTGACAATAAAAATATATTAATCTTCACAGATTCTCGTAGTGTTTGTGTATCTTTAAATAACAATAAATTCAAAAACAATAATAATAACAAAATATGTTCAATTAAAGAATATCTTTTAAAAATGGAAAAAAATGATATCAATGTTAAACTTATTTGGATTCCTGGACATGTAGGCATAAAAGGAAACGAAATGGCTGACAAACTGGGCAAAGAAGCTTGTGTAGATGGGGAAATAATCGAAATAAATTGGTCAATAAATGATTCCAAAAAAATAATTAAAGAAAATTGTATGGCAGAATGGCAGAATATATATAATGAGAAAAGTCAAAGTACTGGAAAATTTTTTTTTGCAGCGAATCAAAAAATTCCAACAACCACATGGTTTAATAAAAATCATTCACGGAGATATATTTCAACAAATTGTCGAATGAAATCTGGGCATTCTAGATGTCCAGCTCATCTATACAAAATAAATATAAAAGACACACCAAATTGTAGATGTGGAGAAGAAGGGTCTTTGGACCATATAATTCTAGGGTGTCATCTTTTAACATCAAAAATTGATAGACTTTTAAATGATTTATGTAATGTAACACAGTTCCCAGTCAATATGTCCTGTTTAATGACAAGTGAAGCAACGGCGGAAATAGTAACAAACTTTGTGATAGAAAATAATATAGAAGTGTAATTTAAGTTAGAATATTTTATTTAGTATGTATTTAATTTTAAGTTTAATTTTTTAAAAGAATCAATTTGTTTCTATTTATTAGAATAATTATAATTTATATGTAAATTTTTATATAATTTTACAAATAAAACCAATGGCAAGAAGGCTGAATAAGCCAAAGCCTAAATTAAATAAAAAAAAAATACAAATAAGAAAATGTAATACTGTTAAGAATAATAACAACTATAACTTATTGTCATTAGAAAAATATGCTACAAAATAAAAAAAAAATTGCAGATAGGCGAATAAAAATGAGCCCTGGCCAACTCTTTGTAAGTACGAGTACACTGAGTAAAGAAGATGGCTGACAAAACAACTAAAAACGTCTTGCATTGCTGGCGCATTATAATAGATTATCAGAAAGGTATAAAACATTTATCAAAAAGAAGATTGGCAAACAATGTATGTGGAGAGTTAAGCATAATGGCATGCAGATTTAGAAATTTAACCGTACGATACCAACAAGAACCTATATCGACAATTATCTCTTTAGGAAAATTATAACAATATGTAGAATATTACCGAAATGTCCGATTGCTACTGATTACTAAACGTACAGATAAACTGAATGTAAGCTAAAGGCGAACACATTGTTATGTCATACGATTAATGATTATTGCGTTTTTCTATTGACTTTAAATGACCGTTCTTGTTGAAGTACTTTATATAAGTTCCTAAAAGTAAATAACATGTACAACGAAATTTAAATTTATCTGTTTCAATTCAATTATTCTTATTATAAAATGTATGTGGTCAGTGGTATAGTACACCCCCATTTACTATAATAGATGATTATTGATAGCAGTAATATTAAAAATAAGATGATGTATAATATAATACACTTACTTTTTGGGCCTATATCACAAGGAAAAAGTAACAGATATAACCAAAATGAATAACAATTCAATTAATACAAATAGAAAAATATTAACTTAATGATTGTAAATGCTAATTACTAAATACTTAAGTATCCGCATAGGGTTTATTCAATATTTTGTTACATGTAATAGATGTAATTCAAGATAAAGATTAGGTTATTTAATTTATAATTCTATTTTACTTAGCCAAAATATAAATTCTAATATAATGAAATATCAGACTGTTAAAGATATTTGTCAGGCACTTAGCATTTATTCAAGTTATATATTTCGACCAGCACCGATCAATATGGTTGGTTGCTGGTTTTAGTGTTTTTGTTCTAATTGTCCTTCATAATAGCTTACAATTAATTTTCTACTGAAGTACTAAAAACTTACTATCTGCAATTAATAATTAATTGATATATCGTTGATGATTTGACAATACTAGTTAACAAATTTTTTTTATGTAAACAAGGTTTTTATTCAGTTAAAATCATAATAATACTGCTCACATTATGTCATCATGCCTTATTCGTAGATATTGAATTTATTAGACTTTTTGTTCTTTAGTAATTATTAGTTGACCGAGTATACTCTTTTTATTCAATGATGATAATTTTTTTTTTATTACGCTATAAACAATTGCGCATGGAAAGGTTTCTTGCAATGAAGTCAATGGTAAAGTGTTATATGCAAAGCCAAAATAGGTTATATCGGCTATTTGAAAATCCTTAGATTCCTAGAATTAGAATATGGTACTTCATGGAAATATAACTACTTTAATGCAAAGTTATTCAACATTAAAAATTATTTTATATCAAAACTTACATTCTTAAAAGAGGCAAAAATAATTCATTTGGTATTCTCATCACTACATTAAGAATGAAAATTTTAAGAGTCACTATATATATATATATATATATATATGTGAAACGAAAAAATATATCGAGCATACAAAATAGGCGTAACTATAATACCCGGTCTAAGAAAGTCATAAAGAATGTGATTAATGACGGTATGTTTTAAATAGAAACCAAGTGACAGGTTAAAAGCAATTATAATGTGTGGAACTTTAAACCACTGAGTGAATACATGAGGGGATGTGTTTATTGAAACAAACCAGGCTTATTCTGGGAAGTAATAAAAACAAACCTTTTTAAGTCAAGCTGAAAACTAATGTATAGGACTGAGTATATATTAACTAGAACTTAAGGTTGTTTATGCATTCATTGTTCTGTATTTGTAAAGTAAACATCAACGTTTATATTGTAACCTTATTGTATTAGCATTATTATTATCATTATTATTATCATCGTTATTATTTTATTCAATAAATGTATTAAACCAATTATGTGATTCTTTATCATCCTGACAAACCAACTAAGATATTACATAGTTGAATATTAATTGAATTGACATTTGCCCTAAATTAAATAAGAGTACCTTGATTCCACATCAGATTAGCGGATTGGTTATTGTTTTCCACATAAGAAGTTGGATAGTTCTCGTTTTCCACATCAGAGGTGGCATTGTACTCTCGTTTACCACATCAGAAGTGCGATTGAGCTCTCGTTTCCACATCAGAAGTGCGGATTAGTAGCTCATAGCGAATTGAACTAAGTGCGCGAAGTGAATAATACAAAGAAGTGCGGATTAGTAACTCATAGTGAATTGAACTAAGTGCGGATTAGTTATCTACGAGTTATCCACAAGTGAATAATACAGAGAAGAATAATACAAAATAGTTTTCTACAAACAGTGCTTTCAAGTGATAGTTCATTAGCGGAATAGTCGAGAATTTATAAGACGGACTTTATAATAGGACTAGCAAGTGAATTGTATTAGAAAAGTGTGTAAACTGTTTTACGAGGAAAAAATTGAAAATGGCATATAACGTTAACATGAACGATACTACTGTTGATGATAGTTTGTTAGCTGGACGCTCAGGAAACTCAACATCTAGTGAAGATAGTTGGTTGGGAGTGCAAGCAGAGCTGACGAGGCTTAGAACAGAACTATTGCAGTTGAGTATCAGGAATAGTACAATACAGGAACAGAGAATGAATCATCATGGGTTTATGCCGACACAGAACCTGGAATGTATACCTGTGTTTAACCCAGCAAGCACGGTATTGACGGCTACAGCTTGGGTGCGAAAATTGGATGAAATAGCGGACATTTATGGATGGAGTGATAAAGTGAAGCTTCATCAAGGTGTCAACAAGCTGCAGTGTGCCGCGAAAAACTGGTTTGATGCTAGTTTGAACGTAGTCAAGGATTGGACGACGTTCAAATACGAATTAATCAGGAATTTTCCAGTGGAGTACGATGAATCTGACGTACACATGGAACTAATGAAGAGACAACGAGGAAAAAACGAAGCAATAGAAGATTATGTATACTCGGTGAAAGCGATCGCCAGTAAGAGTGATAATATCAGTGAAAAGGCCGTGATAAAATACATAATAGCCGGACTAAACAACAAAGACTTGATAAGTGTGTTATCAATGTGCGACTTTAAAACAGTGCCCGATTTGTTGTTAAAAGTAAAACGGTATGATTCGACGCTATTGCAAGTGCAAGAAAGGAATCATTTTAGTGTACGTAAAGACAGACCAAAAGACTTAAACGCGATAAAATGTTTTAATTGTAATGAACTCGGACATAAAGAAAACGTGTGCCGAAAAAGCAACGAATACCTTAATAGTAAAAGAATTGAATCAAGTGAAAAGATAAAAAGTGAAAGTAAAATAAAGTGTTTCAAATGTCATGAAGAGGGACATATTTCGAGAAATTGTACCGCGAATAAAACGAGTGATGCTTTGTTAGTGGACACAAATAAAACATGTAATATGACAAAAGACATGAGCATAGACAGTATCAGTTTTAAATGTCTGATTGATACCGGAAGTGATCAGAATTTGATTAGAGCTGACGATTATATTAAATTAAGTAATAAAGCGGTTGTGCGCGAAAACAATATTGTATTGACTGGAATCGGAGGATTTAAAATCAAAGTTTTGGGTGAATTTAGTGCTCAAGTGAAAGTAGACAATGAACAGTACTGTACTAACTTTTTAATAGTTCCATCAAGTACAACTAGACATAGTGTTGTAATTGGTAAACCTCTGCTAGACCAAGTAGAAACCACAATAAGTGTAGACGGTATTACCATGCGAAAAAAGTACGTGGAAAGTGAACAGTATAAAAAATTATGTGTAGCCGACGACGAAATCGTCATGGGTAATAACAATAGTCCAGGTGCCAGGGCTAAAGTTGAGGAACTAGTTAAAACTTATGAACCAAAAGTAACAAGGGTTACTGAAGCAGCAGAAATATACATGACCGATGAGGTTCCTGTTTTTCAAAATTCGCGACGTATGGCTTACTGCGAACAAGAAGAAGTTGAGAAACATGTAGAAACCTGGTTGAACGACGGCAAGGCCGAAGAGCAAGCATTAAACAAAACTTATCAGCGTAGCATAAATACTACACCGTTCAAGTTGTTAACAGGTGCGACAATGAAAACAGATGAGGAGACGCATATCTCTCAGCTGTTAGAAAAAGGTAATCGAGAAGTGCGTGAGGACGACTTCCACGAGTTACGTGTTAACGCCCAGAAACAAATATTGAAAACACAGGAAGAGAATCCCAGGAATTTCAATAGAAATAGGAAACCAGCTAGGACATACAAAGTCGGAGACATTGATGCCGTAAAAAGAACCCAGTTTGGTACTGGATTTAAATTACATAAGAAATATTTAGGACCGTATGAGGTTACAGGAGATGACCCAAATGAGCGGTATAGGGTAAGACGTATCGGTGCAGGGGAAGGTACTTCTAATACACATTCAAATGCCGATCATGTGAAGCTATGGGGCGTGTTCTCAGACGACAGCGATTCTGAAACTGTTGTGTCAGGTGCCGAACAGCAAACAGATGACCGCAGTGACGTATCGTCTTTGGAGGCCAAAGAGGAGTCATATGGCCGTGTGAAACGAAAAAATATATCGAGCATACAAAATAGGCGTAACTATAATACCCGGTCTAAGAAAGTCATAAAGAATGTGATTAATGACGGTATGTTTTAAATAGAAACCAAGTGACAGGTTAAAAGCAATTATAATGTGTGGAACTTTAAACCACTGAGTGAATACATGAGGGGATGTGTTTATTGAAACAAACCAGGCTTATTCTGGGAAGTAATAAAAACAAACCTTTTTAAGTCAAGCTGAAAACTAATGTATAGGACTGAGTATATATTAACTAGAACTTAAGGTTGTTTATGCATTCATTGTTCTGTATTTGTAAAGTAAACATCAACGTTTATATTGTAACCTTATTGTATTAGCATTATTATTATCATTATTATTATCATCGTTATTATTTTATTCAATAAATGTATTAAACCAATTATGTGATTCTTTATCATCCTGACAAACCAACTAAGATATTACATAGTTGAATATTAATTGAATTGACATTTGCCCTAAATTAAATAAGAGTACCTTGATTCCACATCAGATTAGCGGATTGGTTATTGTTTTCCACATAAGAAGTTGGATAGTTCTCGTTTTCCACATCAGAGGTGGCATTGTACTCTCGTTTTCCACATATATATATATATATATATATATATATATATATATATATATATATATCTAAGGGAGGTAGCAAAGAAGGTGCAGTTAGCAATGAGACAGGTGTGCGGGTTAGGAGAAAAGGTATTTGGGGGGATAAACAAAAGAGACAATAAAAGTTTGACAGATTGATAACCAGTATGATGATGTATGGAACAGAGATATGGGAGTGAAAGGAGCAAGAGAAGTTGGAAAGAATACAGGAGAGATATATTAATTGATACTAGGGCTGGACAGGTGCACGCCAGAATACATACAAAGCAGGTGAAAGAGCAATAAAATATGAAGAGAAAATGAGCAGTGCAGAATGCAAAATTTCAAGGTCTTCAAGGGGTAGGTCCAAAAAAGAGAAAGGAGTATTTTGAAAGAAATTGAATGGCGATCGAGGAGGCATAGAGGAGAAGAAAAGGAGGCGCAAGTGTGGAAGAGAAGCTAAGGAGAAGGGATAAGGAGATACAACAACAGGAAAGAATGAGAAAAATTGAGAAATGCAAGTACATTACAAGATATAAAAGGATTTGGGAAAGTAATATACCTCAGTATCAAATAGAAAAATATATAAAAAACATAAGAAGGACAGCAAGGTTTAGATTGGGAAATGAGGAAAAAGGAAACAGATACTGGGAAAGCAGTGGGAAAAGAATGTGTAGAGTGTGCGGAACGAAGGACGAAACACTAGAGCTCATTAGGTTTGATTGTAAGGAAAAAGTAGTGAGCAAAATGAATATTGGCCAGCTATTAAAGGGAGGCATTGAAGGAAAGAAGTGAATGGCGGAAATAGAAAAAAGGAAAAAAAACAGGAAAATAAATAAGCTCGTAGCTGAGTTGCATAAGTAACATAAGGAGAGAGGAAGTACTAAAAGAGGCAGTGAAGGGAAGCAGGAGAAAGAAAGAAGTAGCGAGGAAACAGTTCAACTTCAGTCCAGAAAAATAGAGGATTTGCGGAAAGGAGATAAGGACAAGAGGTTGATGACGGAGATAGAGACAATAATAAAATAGTTAAGAAAGAAAGTCAAGAAGAAATAGTATAATAAGAGAGTCACGAGGAAATAGTAAAGATAGTGTGTTTATGCCTGTAATAGACATAAGTGGAGAAGTGAAAACGAAGAGAGAAGGCAGAATGGATAGTGAAAAGAAAATAGAGGGTTTGTCGAGAGGGGACAAGAAAGGCAAGAGGTGATAAATGAAGATACAGGCAATAAGGAAGAAGAAGCAGGAAACGGTGTGAATAAAGGATGAGTAGGGGACATAAAGAGAGGATAAAGAAAAGAAAAAAAACAGGAAGTACTCGAAGTAGTAATAGTCTAGAATAGTTTAAGTTTTGTATTAACTTTGTATTTATATGAAATGCATTAAGAAATTTAATAATGTAGATTGTAAAACCGAAAGGCACACAATTATTCTAATAAATAATAGTAATATATATATATATATATATATATATATATATATATATATATATATATATATATATATATATACATATTTAGAGAAACTTCCAGAGACTTTTAAAAATATCTAGAAGATATTTACAAAACAATTAACAACAAAACATACAATATAAATTGAGGCAAAATTATTAAAAAAGTAAATAGAGATGGAATCACAAAAGATCGAATTCGGTTAGAAGTTTTAAGCCATACAAGAACAGGCTGAAAAATGTAAAGCTTATAAACTTAAATACTTGACTTACTTCCTAAAGTCGCAAAAATAAATTAAACTTTACTTCTAAAATATAAAAAGATTAAGATATTAAGCATTTTAACATATATAAAGCACATACCATCTGAATATTTCATGTATAACATTATTTATGTGTAAAGAAAAATATATATTTTCGTATGATGTATGAGTAATTTTTTTATTGATATATAAACTTATATTAGTAATAAACAGTTTACAGTCGTTATCTGTTCCCGCATAGATGTAAGTTGTATATTGATAACAGCATATATGTTATATGGTTTAACTATATTTAATTTGGATATAACTGTAATGTACAAACATTCATAAAGGGAGACTTATTTCCAGATTCTTTATCATAAACACTTTCTTCATTATTTAATACAAGCAAAATAAAAATCAATGTGTTTGCCATAAGGCAATGGTGACTAGATACATAAGATTTTTCCGAATGGCAATTGTGACCTGGGGCCCTATTCCTGAGTCTTGCGAGCAATGGTCGTGATCGAACAGATATGATTTATGTAAGAGAATCATTTCACAAATCACTTTTAAAAGATTGTCTCTGAACTATAATAATAATTAACCCTGCGTGTGTACACTGGGTCATTTAAGGAATAGTTAAAATTTTAAACAGCTATTTCTCTCTTATGATTTCACCTAAGCGCCCTAAAAAATCTAAGTAGTGGTAGGGACCTAAGGTTCCAGCAGCGTCCGGCTCTGGCGGCTTACTTGCAAAGACAAGCCAGTGAAACTAAAAGTCCCCTAAGAGGGTCAGTGTACAAATGACGTTAGTATTTTCCAATGTTAATAAATGCACTTTTTTGTTTTTTTCGTTGCTTAACAGTTTCTTCCTGGTTAAAATAAATGTTTTATGTATTTTAATATATTATTTCTACAATAAGTTTTTGAAAATGGGTGATCATTCAACGAGTAATCTAGAAAAACGAAGGCAATGTTCTCTTTGCACTTTAAAGGAGAACAGAAAAACAATGTATTCTTGTGTATCGTACCTTGTGCCGGTTTGCAATAATCATCGTAACCCCTTTTGTCCCAGTTGCGCACCGTAAATTGTCTTTTTAACACTAATTATTATTACCTTTTATTAATTATTATTTCATAACTTCTGTATTTTCAACAATAAAAATTTAATTTGTGCCGAACGGTTTTAAACTTTGGAATTTGGTACCTTCTGGACCATGTAGTAGACACTTTAAGAAATAATCCAGAACTTTTTCAGATTTGTTAAATGCTTAGAAAACTGGAAAACCTCAACTGTTCCCTCAAAGACCCAACGTACACACTATGACTTGAAAAATATAGTGTTCACACGAAGGGTTTATAATAAAATATATTTATAATAAATAATGTTTCAGTCATATAAATTAGATCTGTTCGATCATAATTATTGCTCACAGAACTCAAGAATAAGGGCACAGATACTGATTTCTCGTGGGAAACTGTAAAAATAACTGTTCGAAAATAATTTCTTTTATGTAGATATATTTAAATTTAGTGAAAGAAACTGGATAAAATTTATTTAGCTGAAAGACAGAGTGAAGGGTCGCATTGTTAGATACTGGCATTTATAAGCCAAGAAATAAATAAAAAATATATATTTTAATAAATTTTATTTTTTTTCGTTTCAAAAATACTGATTTAGTTTGTTTTATTTTCGTATTGATAAAGTGAATTTATTTAATATTACATTTTAGTTTACAAAAGAGTTTTGCAAGCGTCACTCAACCCTGGAACAAATAGTTAATCAAATAACACAAAAACTAGCCCTTTTCTTATAAATTAATAAAGCATACGATCGAACATGGAAAAATAATATATAAACACATTAAAATTATGGAACATAAAGGGTCATCTAAGCCAGTTCGTTAAAAATTTAATGAAAACAAGAAAATTTAATGTGAACTTAAATATCAATAAAGCACAAGAATTTACACGAGAAAACGGTATTCCTTAAGTGTCAGTTCTTAATGTAACACTGTTTCTAATTTCCACAAATAACAGTGACTATCCAGTGAAAGCTGGCCTTTATGTTGAAGACTTAATTATTTACAGGAACAACATCGACATAGTCTCGACATAATGTCAATTAGCTCCAAACGGAATGAAAGACTGATTTTATGACACAGAATATACATTTTCTTCTCCCAAAAGTAAATGCATCTTTTTAAAATATCATTTAAGCTTATTTCTTCTCCAAGAAAAACAAAAATATACTAACTTTATGTGAGTGAGTGCCCATTGGCTATAAAATCTTTACCTATATTATCTACTCATCAAACCACCCATCGTCTAACATACATCTTCTACAATAAGCAAGCAGAAACTCAATTTTTATAAATTCCCTCCAACAGCAGCAAAGTACCCAAAAATGTTGACATTCCATTTGATGTGCATTCCAAAAAAGAAACATGTTCAGGCTTAATGAACAAAATTAAAAATGAAATTAATTGTTCATGGCAGGCAGAATGAGATGAAAAACTGATAATAAATTAAGGGAAATGACTCCACCAATTCGATTATTAATTTTTGTGCTACTGCTCTTAATATTTTAATTCAACAAAAAGTTCTACAGTTTTATTACGTTTGTATTTGCTAAAAGCCGTTGTCTTCATTTTAAGGGCTTTAGCAATTAACTCATTTCACCAAGATAGAGCTGGATTGTGTGAGCTAATTTTCTTTTTTGAATCGGAATTATTTACTGCTGCTAATATTTTCGAAGTAATAGATTGCGTTATCACATATATGTGTGATCGCCTTCATTAAATGAAAAATTATTATTAGTTTTTTCTTTAACATATAAAGTCTAGTCTACTTTGGGGATGTCTTATCCTAATCCCCTGATCTGTTCACATCTGTACTGTTTACGATTTGAAGTTGAACTACAAAATTATCTCTTGAATATAAATCAGACCATTATAGTATCGATATTATTTGTGGCTAATATGAAGTTAAATAAATTGCGGATGTACTTTAAAAAGAAAAATTAAAATGAATGTGATGATCATCATTTATGAGTATTAAATTATTATTGTACTTTGGAATTATAGTTTTGAATTTAGTTTTTGCGTCTTCTATTATTTTGTTACCTAGAATTGGATTGATGGTTTCCATATTAACTTTTATTTGCTTTTGTTTCTTTAAGTAAATTGTCTCTGTAAGACGTAATAACTTGTTGCATGTAAGGTTTTTTTTTTAATATTTATTTGAGTGCATCAACTGAGGTTAATCTTAATCTCCTATAATACGATAAGTCAGGGGTAGTAAAGAAATGGTTTTTTAATTTCTATGTTCAGGCTTTTCCATGAATACTAGCGTGAAATTTGTTAGAAAAAATGCAAAAATCTTATGCTTATCACTTTTAAAAACATTCTTGTTTTGCAAGCACATTAAAAACAATATTTTCTTGTGCAAAAGTACTTGTTCATATGGTATATTTCGTTCCATTGTATTTGTAATTATATTAGGTAACAACAAGAAATAACTAGGTTCTGTTTATAATATCACCAGCAAATTTATTATACTCAAAATATATTTGATTAAATTTCTGTATTCTAAAATAGTCAATCAAATTTCATTTTCATTTTGAATATTTATTAATTTTATTTTATTTTGTTATTAAATTTTGACAATATTTTTATTTAAATAATATTTTTAGGTTTCTCTTCCACCCGTTACTCACCTAATGCTTACTATTTTATGATTAGTCGACTTAACTATCTATTATCCAGAACGCATCAAATAAGCGATCTTGTTTTAAACGAAACTGATACCGACTGTAAGCTGCAGCAGCAACATATGTAAACTTTAATAGCAGCTATAAAGCTACTACAAAATCTAATATGTATAACTTATTACCAAAAATAAATTATATTCAAAAGGTCTGTCAAACTTACTGCCTAACATTTAAAATTAAAAATTTAATTTATATTTATCCTCACACATTGGGATCCTTAGCGTTACTCTAGCGAGAGATAATTATGTTACATATAGTAATATAGTGTTGATTATGTTGCTATTTTACCTAACTTGTGTAATTTTGTAAAATATAATTTAACAAAAACCACAGCTCTAGCAGGGGGTTAAATGAAGAGCATATTGCTGTGAAAAACCTTTTTGATTTTGTGTTATCTTCGTATCATAAAAAAAGATTTAGTCGAAAAACTCCTTCTTAAAGAATATCCAAACCTGCACTCACCTTATATTTTGAGTTACCATACATTTTTATGTTTTGCTTATTATTTACTTTTTTTTTAAAAGGGCCTAATTTACTATATAATTAAAGTTTGAGTAATTTAGACTTTAATAAAAAAAACAATTTATTTTAGTTTTACTTAAATAATATTTATTTGGACTAATAATCACTGTGCGATACAGCTTATGCCTAGTCTCAAATGGTGAGTCAGCCAATTACTATCTGCGCGATGCAGATTATACATGAACTTAAACTCAAAAAGTGGAGAGCCAATTACTAACTGCGCGATGCAGTTTATACATGAACTAATTAGATTAAGATTAACATATTTTTTATATACTATTTTATTATCTCTAGAGTGCATGGTCAGCAAAGATACTGAAGAGACATTGTTAGTTTGTGTCGTATGGAATGTGTAATATAACACCTCCCGTCTAAGATAAAATCTTATGCTTCAAATGTAGCAAAAGGTTTTTGCAACTCTTCAATATTTTTGCTATTTATTTCTTGTGCATTTTCATTTTTTATTATTTTTATTT
The DNA here is from genome assembly GCA_963678705.1 of Panorpa germanica. Taxonomy (NCBI): domain Eukaryota; kingdom Metazoa; phylum Arthropoda; class Insecta; order Mecoptera; family Panorpidae; genus Panorpa; species Panorpa germanica. Next base: position 15,630,091 of record OY783216.1, on the reverse strand, counting down.
TTCTGAAATATTTGATTAACTTATATACTACAATAGTAATTATTATGAATAATATAGGTAATAATGTATAATTAATTATGTGAACATAGTCTGAGATTTTTCTGTCATCGAAGTCTTCAGGTAGTAGGGCTAGGGTGGTCTGTAGCTTGTCTACGTTGCTCAGGTCCAGGTGTTTTAGGTTGGTCACGGTAGAGATGTTTAGGTGTTTGTTTTGGATCTCTGGTATTTTTGGCAGGGAAATGGTGTTATAAGCTTCGACTTTCTCTTCTATATCTATGTATTAAAGAGTATTATCTGAAACAGAAAATTGACAATCTCGTGCAAGGTGTATTATATATGTTCCTTGTAGATGTATGTCACGCTGGCTGTTGCATATTAAGGTGCCACTGGTTTCGTCATTTGTGATTAACATCCAGGTGTTGAATTCGATGTTCTAGATCTTGATGTCGGTTAGAGAAATCACTAAGGGTTGACATTTGCTGGTTGGCTGGTTTTGAATTAGTTCTATCTCGCAGGTGGTTTCCTCGATGTTGAGTGGTTCGCTAAGCTTGCATAGGAATTGGTTATATATTTCTTTGCAGGGTGCATTAAAATCTACATGTTTATACTCATTCACAATGGTGTTTTGGGTTCTGGGAATAATCATTTGGAATTTATTGTTATAAGGTATGGGGATTGGATATAGTTTATAATACGTAAATATATTAGGGTTTACTAGTGGTATATTTATTACAAAAACGATTAAGTTTTATTGGTGTATGCTTTGACTTTGCTAATAGTTTCATATTGTTGAATGTTCTCTAATGTAATATCGTAAGGCAGTTTGATAAGTTTGGTTGTATCAACATGTTCCTTTATTGCTTGTAATTCTGCTAATAGGTGATCAGGTTCCAGGATTGTACCACTTAACGTGTTCAGTTTAGCGAATGTTATGTCAGTTTCAATGGTTCTTAGTAGGTGCAGAAGTAATTGCATTGATTGACTGACAAGTCCCATCGATTCTGTTATGTGATGAAGTGTTACTGTCAAAGATGTTAAATACTTGGTGTTGGAGTTTATCGATATCGTTCATTAGGAATTTGGTACGTTTATCTAGTTCTTCTTGATTAGAATCAATGGTGTGTAGGGCCGATTTAAATTGATCGAGTATAACGTTTGTTAATTTTATTTGTTTAGATATAGCTTTGTTTAGAGTTTCTTGTTTATTATCAAGTGTCTTCAGGGCTAAATTTATACGCTCGCCGTCGTTAGCGTCTAGGTTTCCACCGATTGCTTTCCAAACAGTACCTAAGCCATCTATGAAGCCTCTTTTTTCTCTTCGAGTTGGGAGAATTTGTTTAAATTTTCTACTTATTTCCATATTTAGGATGTCCATTACAGCAGTGCTGTGCCCATAGGTTGTAAATTTCTTTTTTTCTAATTTTGTTTTAATATCTTCTCTAGTCAGGTGTACGTGGTTATAATATTTTATTAAGGGGTCCAAATCTATTTTCTTGACTAAAGTCCAATATTACTTCATGTTTTGGGCTGTTCCTAGTTGCACAGGATATAATCCTGGGTTATCAGTGATTTTAATAATTCGGCATTCATTAATATCGCTGGTGTTGGTTGCGGTGATGATCCTGCAACAATCAGGATTTCTTAGTACTTGATCGTGTTTTTAATATATCCTATATTATAATGTCCGAGGTGTATGTTTGTTTTCTTATATGTTTATATGTTTACGCGATTCGTATGGTAGCTCGAAAACGGCTCCATGGAAGTTTTTAAAAATTTCCTATTTCGTAGAGAAAAAAATTCTAAGACTTTTGGCGTCCCCGAATTTTCCCCTGAATTTCCTGGAAACCCGTAATTTTGGAAAAACTGGAAAAAAAGTGATCCTTTTTTTGCTGTATTACTTTCAAGTCGTAAAAGATAGAAAGTTGAAATTTTGCATGTGTATTAAGCTATTTAATGCTGACATTTCTCAAAAATTAGAATTTCAAAAATAGAAAAAGGGGGGGTTGAAGAAATTCGGGGGCCCGGTAGGGAACTTTGGAGAAAGTTCATATTCTGGATTGTAGAATAATTAAGTATATTATTAATAAAAAAAAATTCAAAATTTCAAAATTTTATTTGGGGGCACGGGGGCAGTATTTTCCGAGAGTAAAAATTGTGCTAGAAAGTTGAAATTTTGTATATAGGCTAACCTTGGTAACTTATTTACGAATCGAAAAAAAAAATCCCAAATTTTGAAAAAAAGTTGGTCAAATAACGCATAAATTGAAAATATTTTTTATTTTGATAAAAAAATAATATTTTTTTAGTCAACTTATATGTGTGTATATGTGCGCGAGTTTATTTATTATTTCAATTTAAAAATAGAACAGTTAAATATGAAATTTAATTACAAATTATTTTATTGGATTCAAATGATACACGCCAAAAAGACGTCGCATTGCGAAGGGGGTAAACTCAAGTATATTATAAAGTCCCAAGTATCCTATATTATAATGTCCGAGGTGTATGTTTGTTTTCTTATATGTTTATATGTTTACGCGATTCGTATGGTAGCTCGAAAACGGCTCCATGGAAGTTTTTAAAAATTTCCTATTTCGTAGAGAAAAAAATTCTAAGACTTTTGGCGTCCCCGAATTTTCCCCTGAATTTCCTGGAAACCCGTAATTTTGGAAAAACTGGAAAAAAAGTGATCCTTTTTTTGCTGTATTACTTTCAAGTCGTAAAAGATAGAAAGTTGAAATTTTGCATGTGTATTAAGCTATTTAATGCTGACATTTCTCAAAAATTAGAATTTCAAAAATAGAAAAAGGGGGGGTTGAAGAAATTCGGGGGCCCGGTAGGGAACTTTGGAGAAAGTTCATATTCTGGATTGTAGAATAATTAAGTATATTATTAATAAAAAAAAATTCAAAATTTCAAAATTTTATTTGGGGGCACGGGGGCAGTATTTTCCGAGAGTAAAAATTGTGCTAGAAAGTTGAAATTTTGTATATAGGCTAACCTTGGTAACTTATTTACGAATCGAAAAAAAAAATCCCAAATTTTGAAAAAAAGTTGGTCAAATAACGCATAAATTGAAAATATTTTTTATTTTGATAAAAAAATAATATTTTTTTAGTCAACTTATATGTGTGTATATGTGCGCGAGTTTATTTATTATTTCAATTTAAAAATAGAACAGTTAAATATGAAATTTAATTACAAATTATTTTATTGGATTCAAATGATACACGCCAAAAAGACGTCGCATTGCGAAGGGGGTAAACTCAAGTATATTATAAAGTCCCAAGTATCTTATATTATAATGTCCGAGGTGTATGTTTGTTTTCTTATATTCTTATATGTTTACGCGATTCGTATGGTAGCTCGAAAACGGCTCCATGGAAGTTTTTAAAAATTTCCTATTTCGTAGAGAAAAAAATTCTAAGACTTTTGTCGTCCCCGAATTTTTCCCTAAATTTCCTGGAAACCCGTAATTTTGGAAAAACTGGAAAAAAAGTGATCCTTTTTTTGCTGTATTACTTTCAAGTCGTAAAAGATAGAAAGTTGAAATTTTGCATGTGTATTAAGCTATTTAATGCTGACATTTCTCAAAAATTAGAATTTCAAAAATAGAAAAAGGGGGGGTTGAAGAAATTCGGGGGCCCGGTCGGGAACTTTGGAGAAAGTTCATATTCTGGATTGTAGAATAATTAAGTATATTATTAATAAAAAAAAATTCAAAATTTCAAAATTTTATTTGGGGGCACGGGGGCAGTATTTTCCGAGAGTAAAAATTGTGCTAGAAAGTTGAAATTTTGTATATAGGCTAATCTTGGTAACTTATTTACGAATCGAAAAAAAAAATCCCAAATTTTGAAAAAAAGTTGGTTAAATAACGCATAAATTGAAAATAATTTTTATTTTGATAAAAAAATAATATTTTTTTAGTCAATTTATATGTGTGTATATGTGCGCGAGTTTATTTATTATTTCAATTTAAAAATAGAACAGTTAAATATGAAATTTAATTACAAATTTTTTTATTGGATTCAAATGATACACGCCAAAAAGACGTCGCTTTGCGACGGGGGTAAACTATAGTAGAGTTAAATGTAATTACGATTGAATTACGTATGAATTGTAATTACGAATTATTTTATTGGATTCAAATATACACGCCAAAAAGACGCTTTACGACGGGGGTAAACTCTGGTGGAATTAAAATTTTTACATGAAGTTCAAGCCACACACAAAAGACAGACGTCGCTTGCGACGGGGGTAAAAGCTAGTTTATTTATAATTAATTAATAAATAAATAATTCATTTGTATTTCGGGATTTGAGTGCATGATGTATTTGTGCTTTGTGGGCCCATGCCGTTTAAATACTTCTAGGACCTCTTCTTTTGTTCTATTAAAAAGTCGTTGTGCTATAGGGGGCATTCGTATTATTAATTCGGTTGGTGAATTTTCAAAATTTTTTTTAGAAATTCGGCAAGCTTGTCAAGGCAGTTTTGTTGGTTGCAGACAAGATTTATTGTGTGTCCAAATGTTCTGCCTCGCGTGAGTTTGTATAGGCCCTCTACGAGGTTATTAGTTCTTTTAGCTTTATTTAATACGTATTCGAAATTGGGTGTGTCTTTTGCTATTAACTTTGCGAATCCGTTGTATCTTGGTTTTTCGTCTCTGGGGTTAAATTTGTCGTGAACTAGGTGTAGAATATAATCTGTCTTAGATTTATCGACAGGTAGCGTAGTGCGTTCAAATAGGACGTTAATTCTTTTCTCATTAAACTCGTTTCGAGTTGGGTTTTTCATTTTGGTTTTTTCTATGTTATCTACAGGTAGTGTAGTGCATTCGAATAGTACATTACTTCCTTCTTCGTTAAGTTCGTTTGAAGTTGGGTTTTTCATTTTGGTTTTCACTAGGTTATCTACATGTGCTTTCCGTGATTTTTTATTTTTTAAATCTTCTATTTTAGCTATATAAGTATCGGATACTTCTATTACTTTAAAGGGTCCTGTGTTCTTTATTTGGCTTTTGCCCTGTTTTAATTTAGTGTTGAGGTATACGATATCTCCTTGTTTTACGTTTGGGTCTTTAACGGTAGCATTTCTTTTATTAATAACCTGTTCTTTTCGATTTGCATTTATTTCTTTAATTTTTGAGTATAGGGTTGAGATTTTAGTTTTATGATTTTGGGTGTATAAGTCCATGAGTGTTTTATCATAATCCATAAGCAATACTGACTTGGTTTGTAAGTGTCCATTTATTATTTCAAAAGGTTTGTATGTTGTACTAGAATGTGGGGTTTCGTTATATCCTATAATAGCATATTTTACGATTGTTTCGCGTGTAAGATCATGTTTATGTTTCACTATACGATATAGTTCTAGTATCGTGGAATGTGCCCGTTCTATTGGAGAATTACTTTCGTGTCTGTATGGTGTTGTTATATGAATTTCAATTTTATGTAATTCTAGTAATTCTTTGATGAGATTATTTGAGAATTAAGTTCTTTCATCCATCGTAATATGATTGGGTATGCCGTGGTGTGAGAAATACGTTATTAGTTTATCGGCAATTTCTGTGGATGACCTATTTTCGATTTTGTATGCCTGTGTGTATTTTAAAAATACATCTATTATAGTAAGGAATTGGGTATTGTCTATACCAAACGTATCTATATGTAATTTCTCAAATGATCTCTCAGATATTTCGGTGCTATTTAGCGGTGCTCTAATTGGTTTTCTGTTAAATTTACACTGTTTACATGTGCTGCAGTTATTGATGAAATTTTCGACATCTTTTCGTAGGCTAGACCACGTATATCTTTCGCAAATTAGTTTATATGTGGCGTTTATTACTTAATTACTTGCTGATTCTGATTATTACTCTGGTGGTTCTTTTACTTAAAAAAAAGGTTCTATGTTTTTATTCCGCTATTGCCATGTTTTTGTTAGTGTTCATATATACTGTGTCTACATTTGGATTTTTAACAGTAGCTTTAATCAAGATAATAATTTGTAATGTCTGTATTTATTTCCCTAACTTTATGCACATAACATTGCTATTTTATTTTTGTGTTTTTCAATGTGTTAGTCCATGGATTATCATAGTAGCTGAATTAGAAATGCTGACTTAGTTTGTTAATGTAGCATTATCTTTTGTACTGGAGTATAGGGTTTTATTACATCTACTAACACATTTGACTTGGTAAGGTCATATTTATGTTTTATGATACGGTGTACTCTAGTTTTGTGGAATGCGCTTATATTTTGATCTCACAGTTGTTTTTGTGTTATTTAGCGGCGTTCAAATCATGGTATTTGCACTGCTTGCATGTGTCGCGATTGATAATAAGAGTTTCCACGTATTTTATTAGATTACACGAGTATATCTTTCGCAAATTACCTTGTGCATTGCGTTTGTTTCTTGATGTCTAATACTTATATCATTTTTATTTTATGCTCATTTTTATATTTGCTGATGGTGTTTATTTTTTAAATTATTGTACGTTTAATATGTGTTATCATTACAATGGGTTTATTGAGTTTTATTTTTAAATGTAGTTTGTTAATGTAGATATTAATAGGTCGCGTTTCTTTATTTTAATTTAAATACTCGTAATTTGCTCTTTTTATTAATTTTAATAATTTTAACTGCGTTGGTGATTGTATCGAAATAGTTATTTTATTATTATTTGATGTCGCTTAATTTGTATGTTTTTATGTTTGTTGTATATTTACAGGTTTTACTGCTGGTGATAACCAGTGTTTAAGCGATTTTCTGCATTAAGGTGGTTGTTTCTGATTCTCAATTCGTTTCATCATTTTCTTTTTCTTTTTGTCTGTTGTGTTTTGAAAAAGTATTGTTTATCGTAATATTTGTAGTAATTTATTTAAATGGTTGTTTTGTATAATTATTTTAATAGTTCATACAATTTTCATTATTAAGGTGGTTGTCCGTTTTAGGGTTTTATTATTTTTAGTTTTAAATTTCGGAGTTAAATATTATATACTCAGGTGGGTTTGGTTGCTTGCGGTTGCGTATTTGAATTGTTAAGGTTCGGGTAAAAATTTTAATTTTTCGGGAAGTATTGAAGACTTTTTGAAGTTGATCTTATCAGGAAGTTCTTTGAAGTAAAGTCAATATATGTTTTATTATTTTTATTCGTCATGATATTCGTTAAATATTCATCTATCCAGTTATTATTTTTATTTCGTTTGGTTCTATATAGTTGCTTTAGTTGTGCTGAATTTTTAATCTTCTATCCACGAATTATTTCTTTTCTGTGATCATTTATCCACAAAGTGTGTGCCTCGTTTTCTGAATCTTCTTGTTTTTCTAGTATGCACTTAGCTTTGTTTCTTTTTTTCTTTTCAATTTTTTCTTTTCTTTTAAAATTTTGATTTTTATTATTTCCTACTTTTTCTTGCTTTATATTGCGTAACTTTTTTACTTCAAAATATTGCATATTTTGTTTTTCTGGTTTTTCTTGGTTGATGTTTTGTTGCTTCACTATTTCAAGTTCTTGTATAGTTTGTTTTTCTGCTACTTGTTTGATTTTTTGTTGATTTTTGTCTTTAAAATCTAGAAACTTTGGATTTTTTGATTGTTGCTTGACATTTTGTTGATTTGGTATTTTAAAATGTTGTGTATTTTGATTCTCTGATTCTTGTTTCATATTTTGCTGATTTTCTACTTTGAAATCTTGCATTTTCTCATGTTCTGTGTTTTGTTTGACGCTTATTTTTCCTTGCTTCATTTTTACTTCAACAATTGTCTTTTTCTTTACTTCTGTTTTGTTAAACTCTTCAAGTTCTTTTTCCTTTTCATCTGTATTCAGAACTTCTTCTGAATTATTCTGGCTTTGTATTTTAATATTTGTGGGCACATTGTTTGCCATTTCTTTTTGTAATTTGATATCGTTTTTATTTTCATTTGTTTCTGTGTCCCGTTTTTCTTCTGAATTTTGGTTTTGTATTTTGATTTCTGTACTCTCGTCGTTTATGATTACTTCTTGCAGTTCCGTCCGTAAGTTTATGTATACTTTCTGGGAGCCGAAAGTAATTAACAAATTTATATTTGGTGGTTAATTTACTTATTCATTCATATGTCGTAATCGACGTGAATAAAACAATTATTTAAGTTTATTTATTTATATTTTATTATATACTTTATTAATTCATTGATTTCTTTCTTTTGTAATTTATACTTTTTGTATTTTTAAATTAAAATAAATTTTAAATGGTAATGTCAATAATCTGCGATAGATATTGACCATTACTGAATCAAAGAAATACGTACAGCGATTGAGGTATTTCTATAGAGATTCATTTGAGAAAGTATCCGAGTAAGTGATCTTAATTGATGCTTACATTTTTACAGACTGCCTATTATATCTCCTACGAACTATATATATACTAAATGTTGTATATTTAAACTAAGGGTAGAAACCTTAGTTAAGTGTCAAGTGGTTTATGAGGGTTACTAGTCTGACAGTTTTTAAATGTACGAGTATAATTTATGACATTTATGATAGAGTAAGATATTTGTTTTGTTTAATTACTAAACATAACAGGACTCTTGCTATTTGAGATCTGAAGCAATTATTGAATGTAATTTATGAGAAAGATTCTAAAGGAAAGAAAGATAAAAATAAATGTCTGTTATGGTTTTGACATTATGCATTTTAAAATGCGTAATTTATGAGAATGTAACAATGAAACATATGTAGGGGTCAGTCCCAATGTTAACTCGTACGTTGTCTATTTCTTTATTCTCAATGGTTTGTTCGATTATTGTTTCAAACGGTTTTTGTGTTGATGGCTCTGTTTGAAAATCTTGTGTGTTCTTCACTTGTTGTTGGTGAGGGTGGTTATATTCCTCGTTAGTATGGATTTCGTGGTTCGTCATATCTTCTATTAATAATTCTAGAAGCTCATCCATTGTGTTAGGATTTTGGCGTCTTAATTTACATCCAAGGGGATCGTTTAGCTTCTCTATGAAATCTCTCACCATCAGGGAATCGTGATGTTTTGCCAGTGATCTCATATTTAAAGATGTTTTATTGTGAAGTGTGTTCAAAACATTAAAGTTGTTAACTGATTCTAAACATCTAAAGTAATAAGTAATAACTTTCTCATTAGGCTTTCGTTTAAGCGTTGTTGTATGCGGGATATGGCTGCGGTTTTTAGTATAATTATTTATCAAAATAGTTTTTAATTTCTCCCATGTATTATTATGTTTATTTTTTATTAAACTTGCTGCGTCTCCAATAATCTTGCTTTTTATAGCTGAGAGCAATAGACCGTTATTCCTAATAGCTTCTTTTTTATCTTCATTTTTACCGGGGAATATGGCAAAATTATCTATGATCACTTCGCAATCTTCTATAAAATTCGTCAGCGAATTGTTTCCATTATATTCCTTTACATAATTTAGATAAATATGGAATGTCTCCATTTCGATTTATAGTGTAACTTTTATTTAAGTAAAGTTATTTTGTAAAAATTTTATTTTTAAAAATTATTATTATTATTTAGTTAATTTGCAAGTATTTTATTATATTACATTATAGTATTTATTACGTTATGTAATTAATATTTTATTTCAATATTATTTTTAATATTACTTTTAATATTTTTAATTTTCATTAGGCCTACATAAACGATTTATATTCCTTTTAAGAAAATTATTATTTAATTATTGTATTACGTTGCGTAATTTATATTTTATTTTAATATTATTTTAAAGATTTGGTAGGCCTGTATAAACGATTTATACTCCTTTTTTAAATTTAATACCTGTTTTAGGCCTGTATAAACGATTTATACTCCTTTTTAAACAGGAAATATTATTGTAAAAATAATAATAATTTTTGTTTTTGGGAAGTGTGAATATAGAAAGGAAATATAAATGAGTACTCACATTACGATAATCACCGCGATGCCTTGCGAGATCTTCATGTCCATATGCTGCTGCTAGTGGGTCGATGAGTCTCGGAGCACTTTAATTTCTGTTTCTATTTCACTCCACTATTTATTAAGTTTACTTTATTCTTTAACTTTATTTTTGTAGGTTTCGAAATATTAAGTTAACCATAAAAATGGAAAAATTTACAGCGATTGTAATTCCTTAATATCCTACGGCCTGCGCCAATTAAAGTTTGAGTAATTTAGACTTTAATAAAAAAAACAATTTATTTTAGTTTTACTTAAATAATATTTATTTGGACTAATAATCACTGTGCGATACAGCTTATGCCTAGTCTCAAATGGTGAGTCAGCCAATTACTATCTGCGCGATGCAGATTATACATGAACTTGAACTCAAAAAATGGTGAGCCAATTACTAACTGCGCGATGCAGTTTATACATGAACTAATTAGATTAAGATTAACATATTACTTATATACTATTTTATTATCTCTAGAGTGCATGGTCAGCAAAGATACTGAAGAGACAGTGTTAGTTTGTGTCGTATGGAATGTGTATTATAACAATATGTAAACACCGTACGATCAAAGAACATTATTATTGAACCATCAAAATTATTACACAAACTCTGCTTTCGACTTTTCACAGAAAATCATATTCAAGTGCACAACATTCTTTCTTTTACAATGGATTTCAATAAATTTCAACTTCGTCTCTACAAAGTTGACTTTCCGCATTTAAGAAGATAACGAACTAAATCCCTATAACGTCATACAGGAGTGATAGGGTACGTTACTATGATATTATGATTTCGAATAAGGATATTCATTACAATAACTTTGGGGGTCGTAGCAATTTCTAGTTTGATTGGTTCGAGATCTATCACATCGGCCCATCTTAACACGCACAAAATAAAAATAAGCAATTTTGATATAATATACGCAAGTTATTTTTAACACAGATCGATCGATCACACATTGATTCCAACGCAATCATATAAGCAAACGATTGCGGATAAATTTAACATAACTATAATACCATAATTAAGGACCCTGATCTATGCAGGATAAATCCATATCGCTAATAGTTAATTACAATTTTTAACAACAATTTAATTAACATAATAATATTAGACAATGCGCATCGACAGTGTACTATCAACATCGTCCTTGACCTCTGCCATGTCATCGCTAGGCATGATCGACTGGTACAGTATCGGATGGATCCGATTGATAATCAATATATTTATTTGCATATTAACCTTGAGCTCCTGATGCCCTAAAAATATAACTAGATGCACACGATAAATATTTCCGCAAGATTATAGACACTATATGATACAAGATTATAGATTATAGATATACACACAATATAGATTCACTTATCACTGAATATTTATATTATATATATCCAATTCTGGATTAATAAGTTTATCAAAAAAGTGGCGGCCGTTGACAACACTGCAAACCAATGTCGTGTCTCAAACAATGAATTCCATAAATATAAAATAAATGAGGCATATTGTCAAACTGTCTTACACATCGCGGACTCATGGTGTTTTTTCAATACACCAACTATCAGAAAATAATTCAAGTACACGGTGTCCAGAAAGGGTATCGGGTATTTGTAAGTTCAATGAAACAAAAATTATTTGTATGCAATAAAAAAGTTTATTGTTTATTATTAGCATATGAATTGGAGAATTATTTGGAAAAGATGACGTTATCCAAATGATGACCGTTACGTTGCTGGCACTCTTCTAAACGGAAACGAAGATTGGCGATAACACGTTGACACATAGCTATCGATATTGCTGCCATTTCTGACCTGATGTTTTGCTTTAACTGGGTTAGATTCGTCGGATTGTTTTGATAAACCTTACTTTTAAGGTATCCCCATGCAAAATAGTCAAGCGGGCTAAGGTCGGGGCTTCTGGGAGGCCAGTTGATGTTACCCCTTCGCGAAATGACTTTATTAGGGAATAACTCGTTAACAACTTCCATTGAGTTATTTGAGGTATGGCAAGTGGCCCCATCTTGCTGGAACCACGTTCTTGAGTTGAAACCTGCAAACTCCTGCAACTCTGGGACCAAAAAATTTCGCCTCCTATGTCTTTAGTTAACGTTGTAAGCATGCTATGTCATTGTTGAATGTAACTTATCTTCTGCAACCCATTGAATGCATGGCTCTAGTGTGGCCCACTTAAGGCTCCTAATAAAAACGTTATATAAATTTTATAAAGGAGTGTCTAGACTATCTCATATTAAAATTTGAGCCTCCTAGGTCTTTATTGTACCTTACAGTTAACGTTGTTAACTTTGAATCACCATAACGATAATACGCTCGTACGCAAAATGCGCGATGCATCCCCGAGTACTGTTCCATCGTGACTAAAACTCCACAGAATGGCGGACGCCACGAACCCCTCCCCGCACCTTTTAGACGCCCCGTTTCGAATATGGCGCGCATTTCTGGACACCCTGTACAAAAAAGAATATTTATCTTACCCATTAACACAATATAATTAACCCTTGTTAATCCACAGATATATATCTTCTTTTTTTTTCAATTATATCAAAACTCATTCTCCATGATTTTGTACTGTCACCACCACTCGGCGTCCGCTACTCAAATCTCAGACCCGATCCCTAGCTCTAGAACACACAGCTCCAGTTATGTCCACCTTTCAACACCCCTCTACCGGAGATTACTCGTTGAATGACTCCGATTAATATCGTAAGTCAAAACATAACAAAAAATTACTGTAAAAAAGTAATACAGAACAACGAAAAGATGTCGCAAAACGTAACGTATAGTAGAATTACGTCACAAGAAGCTGACTCCTGACTAGTGATTGTGTTCACTTTTCTTCCTTCCTCAACATAATATTTACTTACTTCTGTACCAACACATCTTATTATTGATTTTTAATATAGATTTAACCTATTTCAACGCCATCGGAATTTTACACTAAATTACAAGCTACATTAATTTTATGTCTCCTAGCATCAATCAATCAATAACCCTGCTAGTGACGTATGACTTTTGGTACAAACTTATAGATAATATCCTTTTTTGATATCTATAAATGAGTTAATATAGATATGGGAACCATTTTCTCTCCTCTACCTCCACAGAAAATTGAATGTGGTTGTTGATGTCGTTGAACTTTAATTAACTGCATTCCACTTTGTCTACTGGAACACAAGTATGATACCATTAACATATTTGAACAATACATACGGTGAAAAATGCAAACTGTACAATAATTTGCCTAATAATATGGTTTAAAGTATGGTTTAAAGAAGAGTAACATTCTTTTTCCCATGACATGTCCAACTACTTTATGCCTGTTTTTATAATCAATAATGTTGATAAAGTAGTTTTTCTGAGAAATATCATCTAATACGTTTAAAAGGCATCCTCATCTCGTGTCGTGTACTGATTTAACTTCTTCATTTTGAATCTCAATCAATTTTGAAGTTTTGTACTTTCTCGATAATGTATAAAGAAATATTGTGTAAAAACGAACTCACTGTCGAGTATATACATAACTCTTTTATTTCACTTTCTCATTCTTTCTCTTAGCACCTTTATGAAATAATTTATTTCTTTACTTAGTGCCTTTTTCATTTTATTTTCTCAATAATGTGTACTGTTTCTCCGGTTTTCATCATTTATCCCCTTTCTTGTAGTCCTTTTTACTATGTTCCTATATACATCCTTGCTTATCTCTCTTTTATCTCTTTTTGTGTTTCTTCCCAGCTCTTTATTCTTTTTCGATCTATTACTCAACCTCTACCATTTTCCTTATGTAGCTTTTCAACAGTTATTCATTCACATATATTTTCTGGTTGTCTCCTTTTTTTTAACACAACCGTTTTAATCTCTTCCCTATACTTTATTTTTCATTCTTTTGACGCTTGAGTCGCTTCCTTTACATATTCTCTTTCTTATCCTTCTCGCACTTTTATCTCCACCAATAGAGGCAGGTGATGTGACCCTCCTATCTCTGATTACTGTTACCAACCTGCTTTCCATAATATGTGTATTCCTCTTGCTCGTTGCCCTCATTTCCATTTAATATCAGGCGACAATTATTCTGTAAACTGTTCATCATCTTTTTTCCATCTGCTTTCATTATTTTTTCCTTTATGTTTCTTCTTCTGTTCATTTATAGTTTTCTCCTTTTCTTTTATATTTTCTTCGTCTCTCCTATTTGTGCAATAAAATAATTTCCAATTATCAAGGTAAGAATATTTCTCCTTTTTCATAGAATATTATCTCTTAACTTTTTTCAAAATCCATTTATTGTTTTTTTTCGCCACAGTACCAGTTAATATTTTCCATATATTGTACTCTAGGCTTACTATTCTTCGTCTTCGCCGCTGTTTCTTTCTTAAGCACTCTCCTAACACTATTTTTTTTTAAGAACTTTCCTTGTGTTCTCGTTCTGCTTCTTTCTTTACTTTCCTGAAAATCTAATACTTTTTTTTGTTTCTATTTTTGTTTTATTTAATTTGCATGTTTCAAGAATTACTAGATATTGGATATAACCGCAACTTGCAAGAAAAGAAAGACCAAAAAACTAAAGTTGTGTCTCGTTAGTATATTGCATTTTATTGACATTTACCAAAATAATTTATAAATCAAATTTCAACTCTAAGGATTTGTTTTGAATATTCAATTAATATATTTAAATTGAATATTATTTTACCATTTTTGTAGTAAATTACTTATATTAAATATACTAGAACTTTTAATATCTGTTATTATGATAGCGTAATTATCTGTTTTTTACTATTGGTTTTTTGTATACGATTACTCTAGTTCAAGTGTCGTTTCTTTGATTTCAGGTAAGATAGTATGATTTAAGTTAAACACTGTTATTATTATAATGTGATTTATGTTAAATACTGTTATATTAGGTGTGTAAACAACTTAAATAAAAGTCATTGATTTCACAAGCAACACAAAAGTTTGTTAAAATATTTACAATTTCTAAAATGTCTACTACTGTGTCTTCTAAGATACCATTGTCGCAGACACTTTTTTTTATTTTTATTTCTACAAAAGACAATTAAGTCTTTTATAAAAATGAAAATAAAAATAAAAATCATAGACAACATTAAATCAATAGAGGAGTATTAATTACTTACAAACTTTTCAAAGAAAATAATAATATTAATATTAATTTTATTGTGTTCCGACTATCAAAAGATATTTTCTTTTACACAAATCATACATAAAACTTTATCTAAAGCAATACAACCCTCAATAACTAAAAGTCTTATAAATTTTCTACAACGTCGTTATAAGAACACTTATTTATCAAATAGTGTTCAACAAAATTATTTTTATTTGTTATTGTGATATTTTCATGTACTTCTGAATTGCACTTGTTTCTGTATAATGTTTTCTTTATGTACAAAACAAGTTTATAAAAATAAATAGTATAATATACTCGTACTAAGATATTTTTATGTGTAAACGTATTCCAGCGCGACTCGCTGTTTTAATTGTTAGGTCAAAATTATACAAAATATATATATATATATATATAACATATTTTAGATTACATTTTATAACAACACAGTTAATATATAATTATTTCTATGAATGCTACATGATAGAATAGCATTTAAAGAATACTTTGTGAAATTTTCATAAATAAAAATAACAGCGAATCTCTGCAGACAGCACAAAAAAAAAATTTATTACGGTCACCCATTGAATTATTTGAAATCGAAAAACTAAAATGATTCGAGTTATTTTTTTTATTGATTTTTTAATTTTTTGCAGCACTTAGAAGTCAAAGTAATGATTTTTCTTGAAAAAAATATGAAACTTTGATATTTTAAAATACCATAAAATTTTAAAATATAAAAATACTCGACAGCGCTATTTATGCAAAAAAGGAGTGTGCACAATTTCAAAACGATCAATGCAGTGAATTTTGAGCTAGAGAGGACACCGACTCTGAAAAGCTATGGTAAGTGTGAGAAAACGCAACTAAAGGTTTTGAAAAAAGGAAGACGAAACCAAAGAGTATGCAAAATTTTAAAGAAATTGGTCCAATATATTTTGAGATAGACATCGCATCGACTCTGAAAAAGCTAAGTATGAGAAAACGCATATAAAAGTTTCAAAGTAAGACGGAACCACACCATGTAGGTAAAGACTTAAAACTCTATATTTCCGACAGTTTTACTCCTATCGACTTTAAATTTTCGCACAATAAATTTAATATGTTGTACATTAATATTAATAAATACCTCTAAATATACAAATTGCTTCAGATTAGTTGCCTCGCATTACCATTTCCTTTCCTTTCTAAGGTCTGAAGAATTTTATTGACAGTCTTGTGAACCTGCCTAATAGTGCGATGTATATACCTTGTAACAGTCCCATAGATTCACTAATTATTGATATATTATTACTAACTATTTAGGAACCAGTGTAAAGGTTTATATATAAACTAAAACGTAGATTTTTATTAGTTTTAGACGCCTAACTGTCGGGCACATTATTTAGATTAAGTATTGCTTTATCAATAGAACCAAGACGCATACTATTATTATAGTCAAAGTGGCGATGAAGTATTTACATTAAGTTTTAAAAGAAATATTATTTAACTAATCCTTTGTTCATAAGCACGTAAAGTTTCAAATAATGTTTATATTTGAACCAAATACTAAAATTCAAAGAAGTGGTGACGAAATGATATTTGGATTTCAGATAAACATAGCTAGAGTTCAAATGAGATCATATATTGGAACAAAGACTTTTTAAGCTATATAAACCTAGAAAAAAGGGGATTCTTGATCAGTCCATCGAGATCAGTCGGTCAGTACGTCGAGACCCAGTCGAAAGGTCAGTCTAATCAGACCCCGTCAAATAGGGAGTAGCGGTTGGTCGGGGTTTAGTCAGTCGCTTTGATATAAGAATGATAAAGTTACTAAACGAATTATTTAAGAAATGTATTAAATAATTGATTGTTCAATAAAGAAAATAAGTGTTAATGATTACATTGTTTTAATTGTAAAGTACATAGAATTAACGGTCGTGCCGCGTTAAAATAAAGTGATTATTCAAAAGCAGAGATAGCAGCCTGCCGAGCACACGAGAAGTAAGTAAAATCTAATATATTTATGTAATATTATTAGATGAATTACTAAGTCCTGATAGATAAATAATACATCCACAATAAGCTCAGGTCATCCGACTCAAGGGGATCCAGATCACTTAAAGAACCTTCGTTAGAGAGGATTGTAGAATCGCTCTCTTAAAATAAGTAACTACCACCATATATAGAAGTAGATATAAGGGGTAGGGTTACAACCTAAAACCAAATTAGTGATCTGAAATTATATTCCTGGAAAGCAATAGGGATTCGAACATCTTTGCGGTTATTAAAAGAAGACTGATAGGCTTATATGATTTCGTTTCTTCTGCAATTTTATTTGGTTTAGTCATCATGACTTACATCACAATCTATTGAGAGTGAATAAAACTCATTCTAAAGATTGCGTAAAGTTATGTAAGAAATTTGATGTCAATCTCAGGTAGCAAATCTATTTTGTCAGGATATCTTAGTACCTTTATTTGTTTAATTTTGTTGTTTAGATATTGTATATTTTAATATATCTTCATAATATTATTTTGAATATTCAATGTTGGCATACTACTGACAATTTTTTTTTTTTATTATAGCATTATCAGGCTACATCTTGCTGTCATATATTTTTTTCAATATTGTTTTATCGTAGCCGATTCTAAAGTTGTCAATTCAGCCAACACTTTGTAGCTTTTCGCAGGTTTTATTCTCGTTAATAAACTGTTATTTTACATTCTGCAGTATGTAGTTAGGTGTAGGCAAAAGTAGTTTCTGTGTGGAAACCTTTTGCAAATGCCTAAAGTGTCCTTTTAAACAGGTTTAAATCAGGTCTGTTATTAGATCTTGTTCTCGTATTTTTTTATGTTTCTTGTTCACTGTAATGGAGTCATGATTATCATATTACTCTGTAGTTTTATTTCATCGTTTCCATTTGCATTTCCTTATATACCTTCGTCAGCAAAAATGTACTCATTGTCAAAAACTAATTTTTTAACATGATTATTATTATCGCCATTGTAAACCTTTTTTTTACTTAGTCTTTTACGTTTGTTTGCAAAGGTTTTTTATTGTTTCTGTTGTAATTTCTGACCATTTTTTGTGGACTGTTTCCTTTTTCTACCATGTGTCAACTCTGCGTATTGTGCCCTATTGTATTTTATACCATCATATGCAGCACTTAATTTTGACTTATTTTTATTTTTATTTCTACAAACCTTTTTTCTTTTTCTTTAATAACATCGCTTTTTGATAAAGTATTGTTTAATTTCAATGACCTATCTTTTAACGGTTTATACTATGTAGTCATAATTTTAGGTTATGTTTTTACAGTTGTCACATATCTACATAATATTGAGACTATTTTATAGAAATTTTAGTTTACTTGGTTTATAGGTCGTGCATTCGTAATGTGTAATATTATTACAACATTTATTTATAGATATTAGTTTTTATTATTATTATTATTTGTTGGAGCGACACAGCTCTGCCGGCGCCATCTTGAAAAACAATAAGCCAATATCAAAATTACATTATTGATATTTAATTAACTCAGATTTGATCTCCCGTAAGGAGCCTATATGCCATAAGTGGAGAACCACCGTCTTCATTTAGACGAGACCAACTTTCTCTACATTATTATGCATCAGTCATATCGAATTTAACTAACATAAACTTATAACAGAATTACAATAGCTCTACAATATGTCTCATTATATCACAGAAACTCTTAACTGAAAAAACCGCTTATAATTAGATTAAAGAATCTTAAAGATAAACATTCTTTATCTCACATAAGAACACTAGCAACAATCTTCAACAGCATTGCACCATAGATCATAATACTACCATCTATAGACTTAACTTTGTCAATAATTACTAAAAGTAATACCAATCCAACCATTTTTAGGTTGGTACTAAATAGTATTTTGGAAGAATACTAAGATTCAAATAATACGATCGCTGTTGGTTTTTGTAAAGCAAGAGTACATATAATACGAGTATCTGGAGCAGTAATGGTAAAACGTATCAGAAACAAGAGACTGCATGTGCGGCAAATATATCATTTTGCATTTGTTGAATTATGTATACAATCCTAATAAATACAAATCGTATTAAGACTGCAAATAAACGGTGGAACATGAGTTTCAGAGAACTCGTTGAAAAATCTGCATTTATAAGTGTTCTTAATTGTATAATGTTGAAAAAGGTAAGAATATTAATATGAATAAATACCAACAGCTCAGATAATTTTTGTGATATATCGAATCAGAATAAGCAAAGAAATATCTAGGTGTAATGGTAAGCGTCCGCAGAGATGCATGGAAAACAGAGAACGCATTTTATTTAAAAAATTAAACATAGAACAGATAATGAAAGGTAGGAAGCGTATACAGGAATATCGGTACACATTTGTTTACTCTTGATATTATCAGCACAAACACACGCAACGATACTACTTGCATGCGACATGTTCTCCATATATCTTCTCAGCTTTACGTACTATAAAAACTTATAGCAACGTTGCACAGATAAAAGGAGTTTGCAAAGTTGTTATTTTTTATATTGCTTAGTAAAAACTAATAGATATATTTGTGTGTTTTTCCAATCCACTTTTAATACCTATTTAACTAATAGGTAGGCACATAATATCAATTCTTTAACTCACCACCTTTAAAAAGTACATTTCAATATTGTCAAAAATATGTTCTCTTTAAACGTAAGGTTTAGTCAGATAATAGAATTTTTTACGTACATGCTTTTTTATTAATTTTAAATCATAAGTTGAACTATAAAACTCATTCACAGAGATAGGGTTGTGGCTTTAAATGTTTTTTACTACTGTTGACTAATTAACAAATTAATTACTTAATTAAATAATTACATTTTTATTTAACGTGTAATACGTGCAGATTAATATGAAAATTACCTAAGTTCAAAATAAAATAATCAGTTGGTATTTGTAACACCTTTTGCGTCAATTCTGGAAAGTTATTTTTTTTTTAATATTTATTTGAGTACTAGTCACATGAACTTTCAAATGCTATTAATATAACTTGAAACAACATATTGTTACGAATTTGCGGGCGTCTGAACAAAAATTACAGTAGTGAAATATTATTTGGAATTAGCAGAAAACGTTGCACATCCCTGTACAAAAATCTCGGCTTTGCGATAAACAAGACTGTTTTCATCACGCGTGTTGATTGGATATAAACATAAACAATACATATCGTGCATATGTTATTTGTTTATGCGCGATTCTTCTAGAAATAATTATACTGCGAAACAAGTGGAACGTCATAGATATATCCAGAAGGTCAAATGGCGTATTTGAATAATTATAGAAATATTCTCGAATGTCAAATATGTCGAGGGCATGGGTATTCTACTACTTAAAGTGTTGGTATATTGTTAGGATTGTTTAATTAAAACATTACAATCAATCCAACAAGAATATATTTATTGATAATCAATTCGAATCAAATATGTAGTATTATAAATGTGATCAAATCAACATCGCTGTCAGAAGCCGTGAACCAGAGTGTCCAAATCCATAGGTCCAGGCTTTGCTGGCACCATCCACACGTGCCGTTGTCACCTCTCCCCGATATCCCTTCATCAGGTCCGCAATCTTATTAGATCATAAGTATTATGCGTAATTCATCTCCCCGGTAGGTCCGAAACAGTGGTCCATTGTATTTGACTATTTCTAGAAGTGTTATTGTCTTGACTCAGCAACAAATACTGTGTCGCACCGAACTGGTGTTATCACTCGTCCAACCTGACGTTAGGTCGCCCTCGACCTGGGTGGTTACTGTAATAACAAAATAAACGATAGAAAACAGAAATGCAAACGCATGTAAAAAAAAGAATGAAGCAGTTGTGTCCAACTATTCATTATCTCTACATATCGTTTAAAAATTTCGCATTGGACTTTATGAATTTCCGGCCCTGCAGAAGCCTTCACTCAGAATTAACCAACACTCACGTTCCATTTTACATAGGCACCAGAATTGGCCCACCCAAATACAACATGTCAACATCACATAAATGCAGGTCCTCCACCCCTGTCCCGACCTGTATCCCTCTTAATTATGAATATTGGCGCAGCGGCCTTTAGACATAATTACTAGCTCATTTTATACTGTCCACAGACCGACATTTACCGTCATCATAGGTCTACAATATAACACAAACGATTAGCTACATGAATTTTGGCACACGCCTCATTCACAATCAATTCCCGTGAAACGTTGTGTTATATATGATTGTACCTAGACATACAACCATCTCACCTATAACACAACCTGAATTGATTTCAAACACATAATCACCTGATCACTTCCGATACGATGCTTATTCTTACTTGTCTACGTATTGTAAGAACAGCAGAATATCGTTTTGTAGAACTGTAACCATACTTACATGTAGTTACGTACTTTGTAACAAACTTTTTATACCAGCAATCCAATAATTCTCACGTATTTTATGCAATGCTTTTTCAGTACTGATATAATCTGTTTCATCATGGTATAATCTGCAATCTGCCATTGCGCACTTTTAGGTACAATCCATAGCTGAACTCTATTTTCCAGTTTCCTTAAAATTCTTCAATTTTTCAGCTCATAATCCGTAAAATACTATTTTATTTTAACCGTACTCTTCCCTCCTTACACTTTACGTACGTTAGTTTGTAATAATTGTTCAACTTTTGGTTCTGCTGCTACATCCAGTCAACTTCTGTTAATCTCAATTCAAATCAATCTCAAAATTTAAATTTTGAATCTTTAGTCACCACGGCCCTATTCTCGGTATTAAATCCTTTTTTATAAATGTAGTCCTCAAGGCGATACAGCCTGTCTCTTACAACCGCTACAACATTAAGTTTCAACCATAGTAAATACTCTCTCCAGTGCTTTAAGGGTAACTCTACAGCCATAGTCTCTAATTTGTAGAAATCATAATTACGTTCAATTAATTACTCAAACGATCAAAAGTAGTTCACCTTCTCAATTCTTAATTAATAACTCTAAGTTTCTTAAAACAATCGCAAGAAAATTGCCATTGGAATATTACAAAACATCCGTTTTAACAAAATATGTTAAAACATATTATATCGGAGTATGGTTTGTATGGTAAATATTCAAATTTCAACATATCCGCTGATGTTTGCTTGCTAAATATGCAACTAGTTTTTTCTCCTTTTCTATTATTTGTAGAAACACAGCTCCTACCCCCAATGAACTAGCGTCTGTTTGTAGTTCTGTCTCGTATGAAAGATCAAATATACTCAATATATACTCTCGTAGTCAATACTGTTTTTATCATATTAAATGCTTCTTGTTGCGCCTGCCCTTAACTCCAGTTTACTTGATTTCTTTGTTAGTTGTCAGATTTCTTATTTATACACAAATTTACGAAAATAACCAGTAAGTCCTAAGAATTGTTTTACACCTTTTAAAGTTTTAGGTTTTAACATTTTTTTTTGCACTGCTTTAATCTTTCTTTTCATCGGTTGCACTCTTTGCGCACTAATTTTACGTCCCAAATAGTCAATTTCGTTTTAAAAATTATTACTTTAACAATTGTAGTGTTAATTCATTTCTCGTAACACTTGTTTTAACCGCTCAAAACCTTCAGGTACTGATTTAGACAGAAGTATTATGACTTCAATGTATAAAAAATCTTGTATCTTTTCATGGCACAAACACAAATCTTATTCAAGTCTATTTACAAGTCTTTGATACACACCAGCGCAATGGAGATTCCCATTGGCATATTCAAAAGTTCATATTGCCCATCAGGCACGACAAAACTATTTTGCAATTAAATTTTCATTCACTGGTATTTGGTAAAAGTCCAAAGCTAGCCTGAGCTCCGTAAAATATATTTTATTTCTCAATTTATTATTATTATTTTAATATCATTGTTATTATTATTGCACTTACTCTGCCAAAGTCTATATACACCAGGTACTTGCATAAGATGAATATAATAATGTCTTTGAATATTATTATCTGTTGCTTTTATCACTTTTAACTGCTTCTCTCTTCTATAGGTAGCCTATACGCTCAACATGTTACCGGTTCATCTGTTACACATTTAATTTATAATTTTGCAGCCTGCGTTTTCTTATGTTACTCAGCGTAATCGCAACACATTTTTATACATTCCTTTAATAAATTAACGCATTTAACTTTAAATTTTATGTGAATGTTCCCAAATGTCATATTGTAAATGTTTATTCCATGACCTGACTCAACGTCACTGATATTCATGCACTGTTCTTTAACTAGTCTCATAAATCGTATTACCACACTTGTACCCGTTACCACTGCTCAATGTTATATAGGGTTTGTTTAAAAAGTCACTTCCAACTATTAGGTCATAAATCATCCACTTATCGTCTAACACAACTGTATTAAATTCAGCCTTAGTTTCACTTACGTAGATCAGTATTTTGGTTATGTCATTACTAGATACTGTGGCGCCATTAAACTATGTAAAACACGTACTACATTATGTTCACATATCTTTAGTTTCAAAATATTACCGATTGTTTCTTTTTATTAGAGTACATGAACTTCCCGTCAATCAACCAATTAACCTTTTATTTTTTTAATATATGATCTTAGAAATTCATGGATTAGATATTGCATTATCCACAGTACTTTCACACACTTTTGTTGACGGTGCACTTGCGTACTGTCTCTGCACATGCTCATACTGCTTATATTTAAAACACTGTACTTTATTTATCTTGTAACGCGCTACTATAAAATGTAACGTATCTCCATAGTTGTTACAAACTTTCCGATCTTTTCCGTTGTGTCGATTATCCCTCGAATTATGTCCAGTACTATTTTCACCAGACTTGCTCCGCTTGCGATCGCCGTGAACATTATTTTGTGTCTCTTTACTGCTGTGATGACATTTTAACATTACTCGTCCTGACGGTAGACGGCCATGTGAACTCTTTTCCATATTTTATTTTTTTTAGTGCATCAACAATTGAAGTTATTAACACTTTAAACCAATATATTACATTTTGTCTACATTTTACAATAGATAATCTATTTCATTTCACTATTCTATTCCAAATTATTTTCTGTCCGTTGCTTCTCTAATAACTTCCTTTTTCCAGCTGATACATCCCCTTCACTATGTTGTCACTCATTGCCTTGCCTTCCCTGATTCTTTTATTCTATTACCATTTTTCTTCATTACTCTGTATCACTTTTTCCACCTGTCTGCCAATGGTATACTGCTTATGAAGTCCTCTCAGTCCATAACATCTATTCTAAATATATTTTCTTTCTTATAAAACAGTTTTTCTTCTTTTTTCCCATTTTTTCCTCTGTCTATTTTCTTTATCAAATTTTCCTTTTTGTGATCAAGTTTTCCTTTTCATATTCATGATTGTGCTTGCACATAATTAATTAAATCTGATTTTAACCAAACCCAGATAATGTCTGGACATAGTAGTCAGAGTAAAGCATCAATGCTCTCGCCTACTGTGTCGTATGTGAACTCTTGTAGCCATTAAATTCAATATTAAACATCTCGCCGACCTGAATCATACGTCACTTACTCATATCGAATTTATCCACTTAAGCTTAACTCTAAACTTCTCCATATGGTACTCTTGGTGACTATTCCTAGAAGTGTTATTGTCTTGACTCAGCAACAAATACTGTGTCGCACCGAACTGGTGTTATCAGTATTATAAACCAGAGCTTCGCGTCGCGAGTTTAGTCCGCAAAAATAGTTCTGTCCGCGATAATAAGTTCAATCCGCAAGAATAAATCAGTCAGTAACAAGAGATCTACCTAAGCAAAAACTAACAAGTGAACAGTAAAATAATAAACAGTAATTTCAAATAATTATAAAGTAGTTGTAATTGTTTTTGTGTTAACAAATAAATTCTGTAAAAAGTGTAAATCCTTCTTATTATTATTAATTGGGTCTATTTCTTAATTTTATAAGTTACAACGCGATGAAATAGTGAAAGCAATTACTCCGCTCGGTAATTAGAGAACCCTAGTCGCAGGCGTAATACGGTGCATATTTAAATGGTTCAAGAATCCTACTCTTCCTTCCCTTAATCCTCGCTCGCACATACAAATTTGTACCTTTGGTGTATAAAAAGTCCAGAGCCCAGACTCCCTTCATCCCCCTTTCACGCCCTTACAATTTTGTATCCTTTGGTGTTAGAAGCTGAAGTGGATAGTTGCATAATATCACAAGACGTCGTCGCCCAGTAAAATTGTAACAATATGCATTTATAAACATTTGCTATACATCATTTTAAACTTATAGAAAGTTATGGATACTTAACATTAACAGGTTAAATTAGTTTTATTGATATAGTCAATAAGGTTTTTTAGACTTTCCCTGTTCTCAAATATCTCCCTATTTTCATCAGGCATATTGCAGTGTTGTCTGTGCAACAAGTACATTGAGAATAAAAAAATAATATGCTTTATCGTAAGTGGACTGTTCTTTAGTGTCATTGTTCTTTAGTTTGATCTATTGTTTGAAGTTATGTTTGATCTATTTCAATTGTTTCCTTATTTATATAGGCTATCTCTGTAATTTGGTTCCATCTGTATGGATTTTATTAGAATCTTGGTATCCTATAAATCGTTGGATAAGTATTATTTTTAATGATTTTAATGAAGAGATAAATATATATATGGCAGTCTTACAATCCATGGTGCGATGCTGTTAAAGATTTTTTAATTAAAAAAAATGTTAATTTTTAAGACTTTTTTAATCTGACTAGAAGCGATTTTTTCAATTTTTAGTTTTTGTTGTATAATGAGATATGTTATGGAGCTTTTGGAGCTATGCAGCATTTTTTAAAGTTTATTACAGTACTACACTGATTTTCTAAAATATTGATATGATCGATCGAAGATAATTTTCTATCAAAAATAATTCCCAAATTCTTCGATTTTGTCAGCCTTAGAGGAGATATAAGCTTCAATGATTTCATAAAAAGGATGCATTTACTTTAAGTAGTAGAAAATGTATATCGTCTTTTAGCAGTCTTTTAGGCAGTTTAGTGCTTATTAAAGTTTCCTGAGCACTATTACTATGTCCTTGATTGTGCAGTAAATAACTAAGTCGTTAGCATAAATGCCTGCTTGCACTGGATGTTTATTGTTATTAATTATGTTGTTCATTGAAATTAGAAACAGTATTACACTAGGAACTGATCCTTGAGAAATACCGCTTTCTTATGTATTCACTCTGAATTTTCTTGTTTTTATTAAGTTTTTAACGAATCTGGCTAGATGACCAGTAATGTTTTTATAATTCAAGTATTTTTGATATATTATTCCTCCATATTTAATAGTATGCTTCTTTATTGTCTTAAAAATTCGCAATTGTTTTCCGGTTATTTGCAAAGCTATTGAGTATTTCCGTTTTTGGTTAACTCTTTAATCCGGTATGGAATGACGCTTACGATAGCCACTTTGTATTGATTTTAAAGAATTATGTTTTTCTACGGTAATGTAAGCCTATCATTCATGATTTTTTTAAATATTTTACATAGGTTTGTGATAGATATAGGTCTATAGCTTTCGATATAGGTTGCGTCTTTTCCGTGGTTTTGAACATGTATGAATTGCTTTTTGCCAATATGTTGGAAATAAGTCGTTCATCTAATTATGAATAAAGATTTAAAGAATTTTTTTCTTTGGTTGCGATAGGTAGATATTTGATGAAGTAAAGTTTACAATTATATAGTACTAATTCTAGTTCGTCTAAAGTGATTTCACTTTTGTCAGATGATAAGTTTATTTATATATATGCTTCTCATGCAATGTGTTGTTACATTGTGTTGAATATTTAGAATTGCTAAAGTTGAGATAGAAATTTTTACCCAATAAATCTACTACTTCATGTTGTGAAGTAATTATGATTGAAGACATTTTCATAGCAGATATGTTGCTTGTTGCCTTTAATTGATTTTATTCTGTTTTATACTTCTTTTGTATTTGTTTGTGAATTGATGGTATATAAAAATTGTTCTCATGATTGTTTCCTTAGTTGCTTTACGGTTTTCTGTGCTACTGATTTTAATCTTTTAAATTCGACAAAAGTTTTACATTTTGTGACTTTTGTTTAAAGCTGTTGTCTTTATTTTTACATGCTTATAAAGCACTCAAGGACTTTCTTTAGTTTCTTTTGAAACATTTAATTTCTTTTTCATATTTAAGATGTGTGTTAAATAGTCATCATCTCCTAAAAATTCTACTGATTCTTTTCTGCCTAATGTGGATGTGGATGGAACATTGAATATTTTATTTTGAGATTTGGATGTTAGAGAATATTAGTGCTTATTGATTTTTTATTGCCACATTTTGCTATTGGGTTTGGCTTGTAAATAGGGTGAATTAGTAATATCTGCTGAGCCTACCATAGGTGTGAAGACCTCATTATAGTTTGGGAGTAGTAGTTATCGCTTGATAGTTATAGTCAAAATCACGATAGATCGGCGGTGACTTATACTTAAAAGAGGTTATAAGAGCGGTATAAATTTATAATACGATAATGAATTTTGTCTTATTCGTTCCTATATACATTATAGAAAAATAAATGAGTCAGTGCTTTTTAGTTATATCAGCAGTTTATACCCCACAACTTGTTTTAAATATGAGTCGCCGCCGAACTCTCGTAACTTCAACCATACCATTACAATTTTTGTATCTTGCAGTTGTAGCTGCGCATGTTGACACTGCTTTATAAGTAAACATATTCAGGTAAATTCATTTCTTCAAAGAACTGTTTAACAATTGTCGATGGTTCATCAATAATAATGTGAAGTAATGTTTCCTTACTGTAATCCAAATATACATGTTTCTTAATAGCAGTTTTTGTAGTTTAGAAGTAGGCTATGCAAGCTTTAAAGTTATTATGCTTTGAACTCAGATCCGATACAATTTATTTGCAATTTCTGCTGTTGAAATTGTTTCTACTTTTTAGATTTCTTTGATATTATTTTTGTCTGTTACTTTACTGTTAATTATTTCTGATAACTTTAGTGAACTGAAGAAATTTGTTTGCTTTGCTGTGCTGTTATTAATACTTTATAGGTGTTGTAAATATTGCTACCATTAGATTTGTTAACATTTACACTATTATCATCCATAGGTAACGTTTTGGTATTTCAAGGATTTCAAAAGTACTCCCCTCCAAATTTCACAGAACCTTTACAGACTATATATAAAGAACACAAAAACCTAAAAAATAGTATTAGGTAAATTCACTTTATTAATGCGGAAAGGATACATATATAAAAAAACATATATTTTTATTTATTTCTTTGTTTATAAGTGCCAGTATCTAACAATCGGGTTACTAGATATAAACTCCTTTAAAAAATTATTTTAGCATAAAAATGCTAGGTGAAACTAAAATTATATTAATAAAGAAATGGTGGCTTTTTTGTTTATTTTGACAGTAGTCTAAAATCACTGACACACTTTGCATAATAAGACCAGTTATATTAAAATAGTAATCATTGAGAAGAAGGGTAATCAAGACTACATTAAAAAATACGGGTTTTGCAACTTGTATAAATGAATTAATAAAATGAATGTTAACTTACGTAAAATTGCTAATAATCATTAAACCATAGACAAATTTAAAATATAAATTATTATTTAGTGTAATTGTATTTTTACTTACGAGTATAATGTTAGCAAGATCCTAATTTCAAAATTCATAATTAGTTATGGTTTTGGTTGTTTTAAAGTATGTAGTTTACATTTGACAGACATCTCCCCCTCATTGGCATGTTTTGATTATTATAGAAGCAAACTGATATTTTAGAAATAAACGCTATATACTCTATTAGCTCAGAATCATGAGCTAACTGAAGAAAAAAGGTATGAGGTCATGAAAGAAAAAAAAAAATATGCAAATGAATATAATAAAATGAATATAAACTTGAAATTAGTTTCTTGTCTACCGAATATTTAGACAAAAATAGATGATAAAATTAATAATAATTATTACTGCAGTCCACTAAAAATACTACTCACAATCTGTATACGAATTACGACAAATGACGATTACCACAATGAAGTTGTATAACGTGCTTTAGATGCTTATTAAAAGTAGGTACACTATTTTTATCATCTTATATCTCTTCGTCATAGTCTTATTACAGACTTGTATCATAATCATTAATTAAAATGAATTATCTACATGTCTAAAATGTATAATACATACAAAGATGTAGTTTACATAACGCAAATCATGTCTTAGATGTATTTTTCAAAATAAAAAGAATGTCACTGTGACAGAGATTGAATTTTTGTGATCGATGATTATACCAGCGTTATCCTTTTTGGGTTTTTGTTTTGTAATTGTATGTACTGTTTTTGTATATATATATATAATTATATATATATATATATATATATATATATATATATATATATATATATATATATATATATATATATATATATACAAAAACAACGCATACTATGGTATACCAGGCCGATGCGGGAAATTTAGCTACTGGAGGAGAGAAGACGCACGCCTTTCAGAGAAGCAGAAAGATCACGAGATCGCCAGTTTGGAGCAGCTCAATATCAGACCTGCTCTGTAAATCGGAGAAATTTACTGAGAAGAACTTCTGAGAAGAAAACTAAAAGCAGAAGGGATACAAAGGCACTTAAAAGATTATCTATAAAAAGAAACACTACAGAAATGGAGACTTACACTGACACCGAGAAAATAAAAGAAATGGCACTAAAAGGGGGAAGGAAAGAAAAAAAAAATACAACGAAAGATGCAGGAATTCAAACTACTACTCCTATGAAAACAAGAATGCGCTACAAATAAAAGACAAAATAGCGAAAATGAAGCTGGAAAGGACAAGAGACATAAACTTGGCAGATGCTTCAGATCTAGTCCACGTAAGTTGGCCTATGGAAGCATTTAGGTCAACTAACATGGTAAGAGGTGCAGTTATGCAGGCATCAAAGGACAAGGATATGATATTGGTGATAAACCAAGAGGTGAGCGAGGATAATCCTCTTGTAAGACGACTAAGCGAAAGAATACCGCAGATAGAGGATATTATCGGGATTTAACTGATACAACCAGGAATATAATATGCATGGAGAATAAAAGCATTATAATCCAGGATAATGGAGAAAAAGAAGCTGGTAGCAGTTACACATATCTCGCAGGACTGAATGGGGTAAAAGTGAACACTGAAAACATAAAGGATGTGACAGCGTTATTAGAGGAAAAAAAGACCATCTCCGAAAAGGAGCGAAGGGAATAACTCATATTTGTATGCTCGAAGGATGGGCTGGAGTTCCAGCTTCGCAAAATCATAGAACTCATACTTGGAGATCAAGGTTATCACATAACTCTACATACGAGAAGTGAAGAAGAGATAGTACAGGAAGGAAAATCACAGCAATGGCAAAAAATAGGAAAACAAACGTGAGGACAACTAGAAAAACACTAGTGGTTAAACCACGAGAAGCTGGAAAATCATATGTAGATATAGTAAGACATATGAAAAAGAACATCAACATAGAAAAGTTAGACGTGCAAATTAAAAGCATAGGAAAAACAGCTGAGGGGTATGTAAAGCTGAGTGTTTCTGGCGGCAAAAGAGGAAATGGCAAATCACTAAAAGCTGCGGTCCAAGAAAAAATAAAAGACCTAGTGGAGGCGGAACAGTCAGATATAGATGAAACTATCACGAAAGAAGATCTACTGGAATCATTAGTAACAGAGCTGTCTAGCACAAAAATCAAGAAGAAAGACCTCACAATAAAAATGACGAATAAATAAAATAGCAGGAGGCTTAGATACGCAAATATAGCTCTACCTATAAATGAAGCCATGATACTAACGTCCCGGAAGATAATTAAAATAGCATGGACTAGATGCAGGATAGTCGAAAGACTAGCGCCACTGAAATGCTACAAATGCCAACAGTTTGAACATCTTGCTAGGGCATGCAACAGCGAGGAGGATATAAGCACAAAATGTATAAAGTGCGAAGAGGAAGTTCATAAAGCAACTGCCTGTTCCAACAAAGTATATTGCTGGTCTTGCAAAATAAAAGGTCATGGGGCAAACGAAATGGTATGCCCAAATTATCAAAAACATGTAAGAGAACTTAGGAAAACGGAAGCGACTGTCAGTGCGACAAAATGAAAGTGATGAAAATGAAAATAATCAAAGTAAATGTGGATAGAGGAGAGCAGCATTCAAATTACTACATAGCACTTGTAGGGAAAAACACATAGACGTCGCCATTGTGGCAGAACCAAACAAGAAACTGGCTAGTAAAAGGCCCTGGCTAAAGGATTTGAATATGGACGCAGCAATTAGGGTATTCAGCAAAGAAGTTAATATAATAAAATGTGACACAGAACAGAAAGGATTCGTATTGGTGGAACTTGATGACCTTGTTGTTCACTCTTGTTATGCATTACCGGATATAAGTGTACAAGAATTTGTGTCCTATCTTCAGGCACGGGGAGAAAGCCTTAAAACACAGAAAAAGCAGGTGCTAGTAGCAAGTGACCTAAATGCTATGTCACGAGTTTGGGGTCCCAAGGAAGACAAGAAAGGAATGGCACTGGTGGACAGGATAGCAGAACTTTCACTAGTTGTGCAGAACAGAGAGAAAGAGCCGACCTTTGTAAGAAGAGGCAGTAAAACCTATATCGACATAACACTAACATCTGAAAAAATAGCCAATCGAATAACAGAATGGAAAGTGGTGGAGGAAGAAAACCTTAGCTTTCATTGGAATATCTATTTTAATGTTATTTTAGCTAACTCTAGAACGACACAAATGAGCGAAGCAAGATGGAGAATAAATAAAAAAGGAATACCGATCTTTGTGGAAAATCTGGAAAAAGAAATGTACAAAATACAGAAATTAGATATAAATGAAGGCAATAAACCTAGCACTAAAAGTTACTTTTAATAAAAGAGCTGCAGCAGGAAATCGTAGACCCGTGTACTGGTGGAACGATAACATCGCTCAGTTAAGAAAGCAATGTCTGAGGTCAAAAAGATTGTTAAGTCGACAAAATTAGAGCAAAGAAGTCACAAAAGAAAGTAGAGAAAGATTTAGAAATAAATACAATGCAAAAAGGAAATTCCTCAGAAACGCAATAATAGGAACAATACAAGATGCCTGGAAAAAAACCTGCCAAGAAGTTGACCAAGATATTTGGGGCATGGGATACAAAATTGTGTGCAAAACGCTTAACATAATGCCTCGAATAAAATAAAGTAGCGATAAGCTAATGAAAACTGTCAAGGAACTGTTTCCAACACGAGCGACAAACAAATGGCCATGCATAGCTATAGAGGAAAGGTGTATACCCTATTTTACTGAGGAAGAACTCCTAGAAGCGACAAATTGAATTAAAAATGGAAAGTCACCAGGTCCGAATCAAATTCCATCTGAAATCGTTAAAGCGGAAAATAAGGAATTCCCGAGAGAATTCCTCCAAATAATGAATGGCCAACTAAAAAGTGAAGTTGTTCCAAAAATGTATAAAATAGCCAAACTAGTCTTAATTCAAAAGCCTAAAAAAAAAGGAGACCTGGAGGCTAAATATAGACCAATATGTCTTCTGGACGTCATGGGAAAAGTTCTCGAGCAGCTGGTAGCAGTCAGGTTAACAGGGGAAGTTGAACCAAAACTCTCAAAGAACCAATATGGATTCAGAAAGAAAAGTTTAACTATTGATGCTATGATCCAGATCAAGAGGTCGGTAGAGAATACAAAACTTTAGGCGCACCAGAACAGGAAATATAGAGTGTTGGTAAAACTAGACATCAAGAATGCCTTTAATTTAGCACCTTAAGTGGAATCATGAAAGCGCTGAAAGAATTTGAAGTCAGTAAATACCTGACAAGAATTATAAGCAGCTATCTAGAGGACCGCTGGATAGGAGTCGAGGGGAAACTAATAAGTGTAACCTGCGGAGTTGCACAGAGATCGGTATAAGGCCTCTACTATGGAACATTCTGTACGACGAGGTACTAAAAATTGAGCTACCACAAGGTGCATAATTGAATATTTATATATAAGTGTATTTAAATATATAAGTGTATAATATAATTAAACCTAAAACTGAAGAAACACTACAGGCATACGCTAACACGGCGCTAAACAGGATTGAACAGATGCTAGAGAGGAAGCAATTACAGCTCGCTCCGGAAAAAATGGAGGAAATCGTACTTTATGGTAAAAGAAAATTAACGGAAATACCTTTGGAGATAGGCACAATGAGAATTGGACCGAAGGCAAGTAAGAGAAGAATGTTAGCGTCGGTGGTTCACTTAATAATGCTGTATGCTGCACCGATATGGAAAGAAGCTGTAAAACTAAAAAAATATAGAAATATGTTAATGAGTGTGCAGCGTAGAATGGCAATACGAGTGAGAAGTGCTTATCGCACAATCTCGGCAGAAGCTGTCAATGTGATAAGCGGAATAGTACCTCTGGCACTACTGGTAAAAGAGCGGGAAATGGTATATCTGGAAAAAGAAGAAAAACACGAGGAAGTAAGGAAAGAATTAAAAAAAAATGGCAATGCGAGTGGGTAAAAGATACCATTAAAGCAGTGTGGACTAAAAGGCTAATACGGAAGATCAGTACTTAGAAAAATCGAAAATACGGAGAAATTGATTATTTTATAACACAATTTCTTGGAGGACATGGATGCTTTGGGAGTTACATGAAGAGATTCAAAAAGAGAGAGGCTGACAAATGTTGGTACTGTGAATATGTCGATACACCAGAACATACGTTCTTCTATTGCGACCGATGGGCGATGGAAAGGCAAGAAGTACGGACGATAACAGGAACCACACTGACCGTAGATAATATTGTTAATATTATGGTGGAAAAGGAAGAGTATTGGAGTGCGGTTCGAGTCTTTGTCTCGAAAATTCTAACCGGAACCCGAGTATCAAGATCCAGTCCAAAGGAATGCTATTGCGGTACCAGATTGTAGTCTAGATGAAGAGAGAGAGAGTTTGAGTTGGTAGGCGCTCTTCCAGCGAGGGTAAATCCAACACGTTTTGACGGGCTGTCAGGCGACAGTCTTATAGAATATTTCTCCACCTCACCACAAAAAAAAAAAAAAAAAAATATATATATATATATATATATATATATATATATATATGAGTGTTTGTGTAAAGCCCTAAAAGCCTATAAAGGAGGTATTTATCCTGATCTGTATTTATTGCCCTCAATCATTATGGTTTTTGGGTTGCTCCTCCTAGTCGTCATCATCACCTTTCTTCTCGTGCGGCAGTTTGCACCAGAGTTTCATTCTGTAGAAAGTGAATACGGATTTAAACGCCTTCAGTGTTCGGTTGGCTCCAGGTATGTCTTCCAGAATGTATCTGTCGTGTGGTAATACTTCTGTAAATAAATACGGCCCCTTGTGCTTGGGTGTGAGCCTTCTGAAGTTTGCAGTGGCTGCTGCTACTCTTTCTACAACTACCATATCTCATGTTGTACTGATTCGACTTGCGTCTTTTTGAATCGTATCTCATCTTTTGTATTATTTGATTTCTGTAAATTGCTTTTTTTGTTTTTAAACGGATTTCGTTTAAATTGAGTTCTTGTTCGTCTGTTGCATCAACTTCTTCCAACGTGATTAGTATCATATTCTGTAATGCATTTCTCGGATGGTGTCATAGCTGTGGCATTAATATTTGAACTTTTTAAAGCTCACTGTATATCTATAAGATGTGTGTCCCAGTGTTCATCATCGTTAGTCATTGTCGTCATTGCTGATAACAATGTTCTGTTGTATCTCTCGACATAACCGATTGCTCTAGGAGTAGCTGTAGCTGTTATGATGTGTTGGATTCCATTTTCTTCGCAATACTTTTCAAAGTTTTTGGAAGAATACGCTGTTCCTCTGTCTGTAACTAGCTGTGTTGGCGGTCTAAACGTCTTGATAATGTTATCCATTACTTGGAGTACTTGCTTAGTTGCTGTGGTTTTTACTGTTTAAACTACAACATATTTCGTAGATGAGTCAATGTATACTCACCTTTTGAATTGCGTGGAAAAGGCCCTAGGTGATCCATATGACAAATGTGAAATGGAATCGGTACCTTCTCTGTACAATGTAGTTCGTCCTCTTATTTTCCACTGCGAGTCTTGTGATAAGCACATCTACACGCTTTTATGTATTTCTTAACGTATTGTTTCATCCTTGGAAGCCAATAGTGTGTTTTCAAATATTCTAGCGTTCTTTCTTCTCCAAATTGTCCTAATCATCGTGACTCTGTTTCACTATTCTCCATTTGAAGTTTGCTGATACAATCCATCATTTGTCTTGTTTTCGATAGATTTGTCCTTTTTCAAATACATAATCTGTATGCATCTATGCATATATATATATATATATATATATATATATATATATATATATATATATATATATATATATATATATATATATATAAATATCAATTATTCGCTTACAAATTTTGCAGATTCTCTCTTAAACTTCTTCCCAATATCTGTTTGTCGTTTCTTCATTATCTATTTTAAATCTTACTATTCTCCTAATTTGTTTTGCATATTCTGTATTATATTACATTAAGATATTTGCCGTTACATATTACGTTCTTTGGCTTTACATTAGCTGAAAGAAGAGATGTGTAAAAAGTACTAAACACAGTTGTAAGCGGTAGCAGAGGTTTGCAAGACATCCAAATAGAAACTAGAAATGCGTATAGACAGGATAGAAAACAACGTAACACAAAGTCTTCAATCAGTGAGGAATAAGCAAGAGCTGGCGAAGACGAGGATTCAAGAAATCGTAGAACGTATCGAAGAATCAACTCATTTAGAAAATTGAAAACTGGTTGGAAGCTAGTCAGTCAAACTTGCTGAGATGATACAGCTTCTAGAAAATTTATATAATAATACAATTACAAAAGCCAGCACTATAAAGCCGTGGTAATTCAAGAAGAAGAATAGAACTTCAATGGCGTTGCAACAGGGGAAGAAATTCTACAGCGAGTTAAATTAAGACAGCTTAAGGCACATTAAATTCTTTTTATAAATATGGTCTTACATACTCCATTTTTTATTTCATAAACATCTGATTTATTTAACCCTATTATTACCGTTATTTTTAGCTCATATCTGATGCTTTGTTTAGATTTTCTATCTTTATTACTACTTAAGTATTTCACTTTCCAACGTCAGCCTCATTATATGTTGTTTGTATTTCTTCTTATTTTTCTAAATAACTTTTTCTAAACTTATCATTTTTCAATAATATTATTCTAGTTCTCAAAATTTCCTTCGCATACTCATTATTTAATCTATTCTTAACCTTTCCATAGACTAAAAATTCCGGAATACAATTTCAGACTCTTATATTTCTTTGTTAATTAAATAATGTTGTTATTTTATTAAATTATTTCATTAATTATTATTATTTATTTAAAGAAAATATTTAAAACTGACTTATTCATTAATGGTCTAGGTGAAATTATTTCATCATAGATCATAGTTGGATATTTATCTGGTTCAATAAATTTACCGTTTCCCTCAAATTATTCACAACTTAGGTAGATGACAGGTCACGTATATGTGAGCTACATCACTGACTAGTAATCACAAAATCAAGTTAACCTTATAACAAACAAGCATATAAAATATAACACTAATTAGGGGATAAAACCTTTCGAATATGGTTTTAAATTTGCTCGCATCAGCATCCTGGGTAAAGACGCCATATCTATCTATAGGTATAGCAAAAATAATTATTGTCTGTTGTTTGAACAAAAAATAAAAAAAAGTTGAATAAACTTTGCAGGACGTAAAACTCAGCATTAAATATATAATTATTTACCTTTTTCGAATAATACATGAAAAAAACATTATTCAAGTGATTTTGCATATTTTTCTACTAGAGAGCATGGGGAAGTGTTGCATATCAGTAGAGATTTCACGAGTTGCCGTTAATAAATAACGAGGTTGACTCTGTTAAACTATTAGCTTTAATTTCATACATATTTAGTTGCCACTCAAAGTGTCAGTACAAACATTTTTGCGAAATTTTTTTTGTTCAAACGTGAGGATCTTAGGCACCCTTTAGACCGACGATTAGATCGAATCAGATTACCGATTTTTTTGATATTGTCATGTTTTTTTTATGTGGAAGGACTACCAGTGTGTAAATCATCTTAAACGTCTTCTCGGTTATCTTGAAAACGCTTCAATCTATCAAAAATAGGTGCACGGGATATACATTTATTGCCATACACCTTTTCAAATAAATTATAAGTTTTAGTATCGGTTTTTAGGTTTTATATGAAATATTTCAACAATTCGTTGCTCTATTCTTACACTTAAAATTTTTGCAGCGAAACAAAAAACAACTCTAATACGAACGAATGCAACGGATTTGTTTACAGAAACGAGTCACTGCATTCGTAAAAGAAGGCTTTGCGATAAACAGCTGTCGGTCACTGGCGTATAACGTATACACACTTCTTCTGTAGCATCGTCAGTCTCGTTATTTAATTGCCAAACCTAGGATGTCTACTTCGAATATTTTCTCAAATTTGTAGGCGTACTGCACGAAAACTCAATTTCAGATCATTTATTGGATAAGGATATATACTTACATTCTAGTTGCAAAAGGAAAGATATATATGTATATGTATATATATATATATATATATATATATGTATATAT
This sequence comes from Panorpa germanica, assembly GCA_963678705.1. Classification (NCBI taxonomy): domain Eukaryota; kingdom Metazoa; phylum Arthropoda; class Insecta; order Mecoptera; family Panorpidae; genus Panorpa; species Panorpa germanica. The sequence continues at coordinate 15,592,294 of OY783216.1, read as the reverse complement.
ATATATATATATATATATATATATATGTGTGTATTTATATTGGTATATACAAAATTGGGCTTCGCCCCGTGAAAACATTTGAACACTCTTATTCTCAAGTCACTTCAAATCAGAGTAAAAAATATTACAAAATAATAGTTTTTCGGACAACAACCTAATTCTGGCAAAGTTCAATAACACCGCACTTTGGCTGATAAGACTGTGATTTAAGAATGTAACTCTGTTAGAAATGACTAAAAGATATATTTTATTACATTTATTTAATATTTATTTTATTATTATAACATTTCTAGATAAACAGAAAAATATTATTAAAATGTATACAGTGAAACTGAACTAAAGTACAGGATGAAATAGTTTAGGATTATGTAATCAAACAGAAGATTAGTAATTAGTGTGTCAACCTCAGAAATATATGCTTAGAAGGAAAACCAGAAAACATTACAAAAACAAACATTGCTAAGATCATTTTACTTCTATCTGAGTTGCTAAGTACGTTATTTGCAATACATACTCCTAATCAGAGATGTGCATTATTCAAATACATATACTCAAAATGCAAATACAAAATCGTAAATACCTATTTTCTAATTTGTATTTAAATATCTTTTAAGAGTATGAAATTTTATATTTTATTTAAAAACTTTTACAAACCAATTTCCTATTTGGAAAATAGAAAATACTTTTTTTATTTTTGTTACTTCGTAGTGTTAATCAGTAAACATTATTTGAGTATAAACATAAAAACCCATCAACATTAGCACCATCTATGAACTAAAAGTATCTGCACAATTGATTTAATAATTCCAATTTAAAATTAAAGATGTGCTTATTATTTTATTGTCCTGCTTGTTACTCCCACCATAGGACATCTGATTTTCGTTTACCTAAATTTGTTTATCATATTTTTTCGTTTAATATTTGTTTTAATACAAAAAAATCACGCCACTACATTTCTTACTGAAATATATATACATAAATATATATTATTTTACCCACTAATATCATTAACACTTGTTTGCTCTAATCCCTAAACTTCCACAATTACATTTAAATATTTTATCCTTCTACAAAATAGAAATAATTCCTGTTAAAACTACCTGCCTATACTTAAGTTATCCATTACCAATTGCTTTAACTTAAAAGGGTGCCGTAGCCAAACAAGGAATACGTAAAAGAATTATTAGCCTCTGAAGTACGGAAAATAAAACAAAAAGATATAGAAAATGTATGTGATACAATTAATATGAAAAAACAGAACAACGAATCTTATTATATGTTTGTGGATGACTTGGACTCTTCGACAGGCAGTGACCATGGTAACACAATTATAGAATTAAAAACATTGCAGTATTTAAAAGACAATTATACTAACATAGATTCTTGAAATAATTATTCATACACAAAGAAAGTATTTTGAAAATGCAACACTAGAGCTACCTAGATACATGAGACAACATGAGCTACATAGATACTCCTTTACAAACGGCGGTTCCGGCAAATACTTTTTGATCAGTAGAAAATCAAAAAGCTCCTAAATATGAACTACATCCAGAAAAGCCCCCGGTTATGACTTGATTACAGGTCTCATTCTTAAAAAACTGCCCCAAAGAGCAATAATACTAATAAAAGTCATACTTAATGCAATACTGAGAATTGGACATTTTCCAGGACAATGGAAAATCGCTGATATTATTTTAGTTAAAAACCGAGTAAACCTCTTAATGAAGTTAAATCATACGAACCTATTAACCTTTTACCCATCTCTTCCAAGTTGCTCGAAAGGCTTTTACTAAAAAGAATAAAATTTTTCCGAACTGACATGAAACCAAGCCACCAGTTTGGTGGAGTAGTAAATGTGATAAATGAGGCCTATGAAAAAAAGCAAAACTGACAAAAGTAAAGAAGAATATGCCCCATTCATTCTACAGAATACTTTATTCATATCTCCAAGACAGATGGTTAAGTTTTAAGACAAAGCTACTTATCTTTACTCAATAATGGCTGGAGTTGTACAAGGCAGTGTTCTTGGCTTAACATTTGATGCTGCAGAACTACCCACTAACAGCCAGAAAATAATTGCAACTTTTGCTAATGACACAACAATTTTGGCTGAGCATAAAGCTCCAGATGTTGGTTCACAGCAAGTACAAGCTATCCTAGACGAGATTGAAGACTGGCTAATGAACTGGCAAATTAAAGTAGTTGTAACTTTGTCAAGTAACACATGTCCTCCTGTACGTTTAAATGAACAAATATACCACAATGTGAAGAAGCTAAGTATCTAAGCATGCATTTAGATCGGCGCCTAACACGGAAAAATAAGTTAACAAGTTAAGATTTATATATAGGTTAGTTATAGTACATAATTTACAAATAGAAAAAGAAAATTGAATATTAAAAAAATTTCATATTTTGTTTGAAATACTATTTTCAGTTTATATGAAATATGAATAATATATCAGTTTACATGAAAAACTATTTTAATATTGAAGAAGCTAAATATTTCAATTTAAAAAGGAAATCAATATTTTAAATGATATTATGAGTTATTTTATTGAATTCAAATCATATGTCACTGAAACATATGAAACTTACGTCACTGGCTTGACAACTGACGTGACACTGGCGCCATTATAAGATAGCCTATGGCACTGATTTGCATTTGCTTATTGCATTTGCTGTGACATGAATGCTGTAAAAGCATCTAAATGAGAAACAAACATCGCCATGGAATTTCCAGATGAAATGTAATTTTTTAAACCTCCTTAAAAGAACGATGATGATCTAAAAAGAGAGGGTTGTATACATTTTCGAATCCAACAAAGAGAACAGTCCTATTTTCATGCTCAACGAGATCAGTCTAAAACTAAAATTCAATATGTATCTTTTACATGTAATTTTAAGATTAATTTTGTTGGTTAAATATATTTCATTTATTATTATTATTATTATAATTATATATTATAATTATTTTTCACATGTGAGAAAGATACCTTGATTTTCTTTTCTTTATTTTACCCCTTTAAATTAAATGCAAAACTGTCTTGCCGCAAAACCGATAAGCGGGGTTGATTAATCCATATAGCTAATCAATAGATGTATTTAATTATTTTGTTTCTTATTATTACTTTTTATTATTTTATTAGCTGAATTTCTAATTTACATCTTAAATATAAATTAAGTAGCGCTGCGTTAGAATATTTTAAAACGTAGTAAAATAAAATTTATTTAAATTAAAGTTGTAGATAATTTGTCATAATTAAACAAACTTTATAATTCAAAAAGCTCAATGACTTTAGTAAGTTTAGGGTAGGATTTAATGAAGCTTTCTATGTTTAAAATTATTATAAAAAATTCGTTTTTAATTATTTAAGTTTCTTTTTTTAGGTTCTATAAACTTCAAATTTTACTCATCTACTAACTATGCCTAACTCAGCTAAAACTATGATGAATAGAGATAAAAGTCTATAAAAATTAGAATTCTATGCTCTAATAAATTTATTCAAATTATTTTAAAAATCTTTTACCGTTTTTAAGTTAAATGCAAACAAAGCATACATGGGATGGTTTTTAATTTCATATTTCACGAGTTTTCTATGTCGATTTATAGTTTATAAAAAACAAATCAGCATCTGAAAATGTATTGTCACTTATGGCTCCCCTTTATACTACGTAACACCTAACCCTAATATTTCCTTACCACCTACAATAAGAAAATGACACCAGATTTGATATACCTTTGTGCGAACATGCGTGAATAAATTCAAAAAAGTTGAAAATCTTTTGCAACCCTTTTCTTAAGAATAGTATTACACAATTTGGTACAGAATTTTCAGTATTATTTATTGCCTTTGGATTTTATGCACGCATTATTGATTCTCCAAAAACTTACAAACATATAGATGTTTTTGCTATTAATAAATATTTACATAAAAGATCAGTATAATAATATTAGTCAAAGGCCAGCTTTACAATTGTTTATATAACTTTTGTTTTTGTAAAAAGAATTTTTTGTCAATATGAAATCATTTTACGCAATATTTAAATGTAAATATACAAAAGTAAAAAAGTACAATGAATCTTGCCAGTAGTTAACTAGTTAAACTATTATTTGTTATAGTATTATATATTACAATGTATAATATAGTAATATTTATCGTAGTTGTAACTTACTGACTACATTAAATAAACAATTTCGTAATAATTTAAATAACACTATAATTTGTATACAATTTATATTTAATTCAATTAATTATAAAATTGGTACAAAATGCTATAAAACTTGCGATATTTTTAATGTAAAACATTTTAAATGATGCAAGTGAATGATAGGCTGATTGTCAACCACAGGTAAATAATTTAAGATTAGGTATGTAAAACACTATCAATGTTTTAGGATTAAAAGTAGTAATTTCCAAATCAACCAATTAATATAATTATAAGAAATATTTTTACAAAAAATATGATAATTTGTAAAATCTATTGTTTTAAATATAAATGTGTAAGGCTCTACAAGCTTATAAAGGTGGTATTTGTCAGGATCTGTGTTATTCGTAGAATACATTAAACAGAAGTTAAGATTAATATTTTAATATTTAATAATATTTAATAACTAAAATATATACTGAATACAAAGCTACTATATGTGTGCTTACTTCGACACGCTCTAAAAGACTATTCAGATTATACAGTATCTATCTGTTACATTTCACTTAATGCTAGCTTATACTATAAATTCAAATTTTGGCGGTTATAGTAATCTAATACTTATAATTGTATTAGAATATTTAAAATGTTTTGATTTGATGCTTTTATTTATACGAATCTTAAACGAATTTTAATTATACTTCACTTAAGTCGTGTATTATTCGGTTTAGCAGAACTTAGCGTTATTGATATCACAATTATAATATTATCAACAGTTTTGTTTAGTACTTACGGCCTATAACGTGAAATTTAAATTAATGAAAGTGAACAATACAAGATATATACAATACAATATAATAGATTGCAATTAGGATGAATCCTTAGTCTTTAACATTATAATACCATTTGATGAAAATATTTTTGTGCACATTACAAATTGCAGCAATAAGTTGGATAATTGATGATTTTATCTATCTAAATCTATAAATAATGTTATGCAAAAGAAATGTTATAGTGAGTTTAGTAAAAAAAAACGTAAAAAGTAAATATTAATTTTTATTTGTATAATAATATTATCTTAATATTTCCGTATCAATAATATATATTGTTACGAGTTTGCAGACGTCTGAAAATAAAAATATTAAAGATGTGATTAAATATATATTATAGCTAGAAATTGATAAATCGACTGTACTTTCGGAAGAGATAAATATGCATAAACGAGACGTAGATTAAAGTGAAATGGAATATGTTTCTTGTGTAATTAAATACAACAATTAAACTGTAAAAAATATTACGTCGCACTTCTTTTTTGCATGTTCACACGCTACAGACGAAAATAAACATAAATTCGGCATTATAATCTACTATGTTATTCAGCGATGCTGTTCGTATTGAAATTCGTTTGATTCGTGAACAAACGAATGAACGAGTGGACGTACACTTTGTGTTCAGACGAATCATTTTTTGTTCAATCGCCATCTGCGCGGCGTAAGTAAACGATTTCGAATGAATGTATCCAACATCACTGGATCGGTTCACTTAAGAATTCATTCATTTTGTGTTCAGACAATACATTTCGAATGAAGGATGCCGAATGGGGAGGATGCAAGGCAGTGAAACGTCTGATATTACCTTAGACATTTGATAATATGGACAGCAGTGAGTCGATTCTAATGATTTGTCGGTACCGGCTTGCACACGCACATTTGTAGCAGTATTATATAACATACAAGTATACTTTTGTTTTGTTTTATATGTTATCTTAATCTAGAAGTGGGTAAACCATCTTTTACAGAGAATGCTGACTATCATCATCCGCTAAGAACATTATACAAATCAAAGTAATTGAAACATTACTTTTCATTACAGTACACTCAATCGACTATTATCTACAATTTCTCTACACTTATTTAAAGTATGTATTATCGAATATTGCTCAGACAGTATCAATAATAAACAAAATATTTATAATTAAAAAATAGTTATAAAAAACGTTTTTTTTAAGTTTGATAACAACGAGAAATTATTAATTTAGTTTTAACTTACAGACTGAATTTAATAAAATGAAGTTTTATTTAGGTATTCACAGCGTAAGCAAGCCCAATTAAATACCGCTAGATATTTGACGTTATTATTAATTTCGATAATAGATATTAAAAAAAATGTTGGGGTAAAATTTGGATCTAGCAGTCACAGCATACGGTCCTATTGTTAGATACTGACGTATAAAAACAAATAAGTAAAAAAGTATATATTTTTTCATATTGTGTATTTTTCACTTTTATTTTACATATACTTTTTCACTTTTATTTTACTTATATTTTTACATTATTTATACATTTTAATAATTGCACTGTTTAAAATCAAAGAAACTACATTTACTTCATAGTGTTAATCAGTAAACATTACTTTTTAAATATAAACCTAAAATCGCACAAATATTAGCGTTATCTATGATCCAAAAGTATCTGCGCAATTGTCTTGATAATTTTAATTTATTATGAGAGGTGTGTTGTTTGTTATTTCCATATTCTCCCTATTACCCTCACATTAAGACATCTGATTTTTGTTTACCTATATTTGTATATCATATTGTAACGTTCATTACTTCATTTACTACATTAACATCTACACTTTATTTATATATAATTATTATATCATTTTATTCCTTTCCGAAATGCATAAACAAAAATATTCACTCAATCCACTAACCCTATCACTTATTCACTTTAATCCCTAATTCAACTACATGTCTATTTTATCTTTCATCCAAATACAAATTATTTTCAATTTTTTATTGCTAATAAATCCAAATAACAAAATTGAATTAAAAATACTAAGATAAACACGTTCTTAAACACGAATACTTTTATTGAACTAGGGGCCATCCATTAATCTCACGCGACTGGGGTGAGGAGGAAGGGTTTATAAATTGTCACAAATAGGTTGTAAACTTTTTTTTTAAGGGTCAATTTATTATTTCTATACTGAATAATTGGTTAATAAACGTATATTGACGTTATTATTTTATTAAAGATTCAAAAATTCATTTTTTTTTTTTTTAAATTTTTTTTTATTATCTCAATGAGTTAACAGCAATCTGCCAGTGCAGGCAATAAGCTTATGATATGGCATATTATAAAAGTGACATGTGAGAGAATCAATCCAATGACTGATCTCTGTAATTATTACATTCTATGTTGCAAGATATTCATTCACTGTTTATTTGAGCACTTATCTTAGGCCTAAATCTAAGTCAGCTGGTTGACAACGCTTTAACCTACGGATTTCACTGTTATCACTCTCGTATAGTTGGTTTGCTAGCACATTTGGGTGATTAGAGAGTCTCTCACTTTAATTAACACTGTACTGATAGATTACATCATTGATGGATTCTAGTGGAATGTCCCGCTGAATAACCTCGTTGGATATATAGTATGGGGCGTCAACGATGGCACGTAAAACTTTATTTTGAAAACGCTGCAGTATGGAAATATTGGATTTGCTTGCCGTCCCCCAGAGCTGAATTCCGTAAGTCCAGATCGGTTTTAATATAGCCTTATAGAGTAGTATCTTATTTTCTAATGAAAGTTGCGATTTACGACCTATCATCCAGTACAGCTTGCTTAGTTTGAGGCCAAGCTGTTTACGTTTCGTAAAGATATGCTTCCGCCATGTAAGCTTCTTGTCCAGATGAATACCAAGATATTTAGCATCATCGGATTGTGGTAGTTCGCAGTTGTTAATTTTCACTGGTGTACAGGTTCCTCTGCGCATGGTAAAAGTTACATGTACGGATTTGGATGCGTTGACTTTTATCCGCCATTTCTTGAGCCATACTTCGATCATGTTGAGGTTGTTCTGAGGATACTGTGATGCTAGACGAGGGTCTGTGCGATGATAGTACTGCTGTGTCATCAGCAAACGTTGCTACAGTAGTTAATCTTTTAATTGGCAGATCTGCTGTATAAAGAAGATATAGAGTAGGTCCAAGCACACTTCCCTGTGGGACTCCTGATTGGATAGGACACAGATCTGTATACTCGCTACCTTGTTTCACTAGAAAGTGCCTATTTGTCAAATACGATTTTAACAGCTGAAAGTGAGAGTATAGGAGCAACTTTTTTATTTTAAATAAGATTCCTTTATGCCATACTTTGTCGAAGGCTTGCGATATGTCCAGGAAGGCAGCTGAGCATTATCTTTTTGCGTTCAGATCTTTGTTGATTTTGTTAACAAGTCGATGTGCTTGTTCAATAGTTCCGTGTCTATTCCTGAATCCAAATTGATGCTCAGGGATTAGCTTTCTTGTATCGATTATCTCTTTCAATTTTTTGATATATATTTTTTCAAAAACCTTGGACAATATTGGTAATAAGCTTATAGGCCTGTATGAAGTTACCTCTTCTGGTTTTTTTCCGGGTTTAGGGATCATGATAATTTGGGCAACTTTCCAACTATTTGAAAATAGTTTGTTCGAAGTATTGCATTAATTATAAATGTTAATAGTTTTATGCATTTCCATGGTAACTCATAAATGATTCTACCAGTTATTAGATCAAATCCGGGTGACTTTTTAATGTTTACTTCTTTGGAAATTGTATTTAATAGGTCAGTGTATTTAATTTTTGAATGGGGCAGATCCATTTGGAGAGGAGCATCCAGATATTCAGAAATTTCGTTTTCTTCAGCTGCAGATATTTCTGAAGAATATGGTTTAAAAACCTCTTGCAGGTGATTAGCAAACATCAGAGCCTTATCTTTATTATTTTTGGCCCATTTATTCTTACCGTCTTTAATAGGTGGGTTGTGCAGTTGAGTACTCTTCAGTTTTCGTGTTGCTTTCCACAGCGAGTAGTCTGATGCCTCAGACGGCGTTAGATTTGCAAGGTAATTTTGAATTTTAAGGTTTTTATATTCTAAAAACATGTCTTTCAACTCTTTTGTTGCTCTGTTCAGTTTTCGTTTGTACACCGAATCTCTCCTTTGTTGCCATAGTTTCCGCAGATGTATTTTTTGCATTATTTTTTCCATAATAATGAGTGGCATATCATTTTTCCTTGGAAATATTTTATGTTTAGGGGTAGCAAACCATGCTGCTTCTTGTATGTTTTTTGTTATGCTTTTCACAGCTACTTCTATGTCTATTTAAGATCTTATTGGTATTTTTAGTGAGGTTAGGTCTTCTAACTTATGTCTGAATAGATCCCAGTCCGTTTTTTTATTATGTAAATATGGCTCAGTTTCTTTATTGAGTATCTTCTTATAAACAGTGAGTATTACGGGTGAATGGTCAGACGATAATTCCAAACAAGATTCTGCCTTACATTTCTTGGTATCAATACCTTTCATAATAAAAAAGTCAATCACATCAGGAACTTTTTCCTTGTCAGAAGGCCAATAGGTTGGCTGATATGTTGACATATGTTGCAGCTTATTTGCTGTCATGGTTTTTACCAATTCTCTGCCCTAAGACGTAGTTGGTCTGGAACCCCATGTTGGATGTTTGGCGTTATAGTCACCTCCTTCTATAAATCTATTTCCCAATGTTTTAAAGAACTCGTCAAAATGCAGCTGTTTGTTGTTGTGCTTTGGTGGACAATATATAGCAGATATAATTATTGGTCCGTGTACGTCTTCTATTGAAACACTTGTTGCTTGTAGATGATCCTTAGTGTACTTATCTCGTTCATGATGTTTAATGTTATCTCTTATTATTATGGCAGTTCCTCCACGTGCCTTTCCATCCGGGTGATTCGTATTGTAAACTTTATAGTTAGGAACGTTTATATAGTTCCGTTCTGTGAAGTGAGTCTCTGCTACCATCATGATGTCTAAATCCTGGTTGAGTATAAAAGCTTTGATTTCCTGCGAGTGCTGGTGAAGACCATTTGCATTTCACATTGCAATTTTGTATTTATCTTTTTTGTGTACAGCCATTATGCAAGTTTACTAATGACAGTAGTTAGTAAATTGAGCATAGCTCCCATTTGTTCCATTAGCTTGCTGAGCATTTCTTCAAGTTTTGCCATGTTGTTAATAGGTTGATTATATGTTGAAATAATTCAATTATGATGTGTTTCTTGTACGCTATTTTTGTTGTTGACAGCTTGCGCGAATGTCATGCCCGGACGAATTTGGTGGTCAGATATAAATTGCAACTGTTGTAGGTTTTCTTCTCTCGTAATGCTGGGTATAGTCGATGTTGGAGTTGCTGGTAGACTATGCAACCTCTATAGTTGGCTGGATGAGCGTTGTTGCAATTAACACATTTTACCTGGTTATCGCGTGTTTTGCGACTGCAGTCTTTAGCTTCGTGATAACCTGCGCATTTGATGCATCTGAAAGACCTACGGCAATAAGTCTTTGTGTGACCGAAGTATTGGCATCTGGTGCATTGCGGAATAATTCTTTTTGCATGAGGCGGTTCACATTGCACGATGTTATTGTTTAGATTTATTATGGAGTACACTTCCTTATTGCTTTCTTTAGGCTTAATGTCTATGTAAAACATTGGAAGAGGATTTTTTGTGGTTCTGTTTTTTATGTTGTGAACTAATTCCAGTAGAGTTTATGTCTGTTCCATGATGTAGACCTCTTATAACAAATCTAAAAGTTTTCTCGCTTTTAGGCCTGAATGTGTGATATTCAGTATCTATATCCTATATCTAGTTCCTTTATCAGTTTACCGAAGGATTCCGCATCATGAACCTGTACTTTTACTGTTTCAAACGCTACAGTTTTTATCTCATATTGTCCATTTGTTATATCTTGGAGCAGTTTGTGGATGTGTTCAATAATTCCTACTTTGTATATAGTTACTGGTGGAGGCTTACGTTCAATATTTGTTTGACTAGATTCTTCTTCTACGTTGAGATTGTCAAATCTGTTACTTGTTTCTATTGGTTTCTGTAGCCAGTAGTCACTCATCTTTGTTTGTTTCCGCGGTTTGTCTTCTTCTGGGCTTCTTAACCGTTTTTTATTCACTACGGTTATCCATGGAATCTGATGGTGATTTTCCTGATTTTGCACGTTAGGTTGTTGATGTTCCACTATGGGCATTGTGTCAACGTGTTGGACGCTAGCCATGACGGCTTCGCCCCTTATAGATGATTCTATTTCTATTCTTTTTAGAAGTTTATACCGAATTTCTATTAAATACCTTAAGTTATCTTGCCATAAGACAAAAGATTATGGAATTCACTTTTCACAATGCTATTAACTCATCAATAGGAATTGTTTTTTTAATAACAACAAAATAAATATTTAAATTGAATACTATTATTTAAAGATGTTTTAATAAAGATAATTAAAATAATTTTAGAATAATTTATTTCTTATTTGAATAGCTGTTGTATTTTATGCCCGCTTTTGACGACAACACAAATAGAACTGATTCATGAGTCTCATAATTGGTCATATAAATCTCAATGATAACTGCTTATTCAAAAGAGCACCACAAGATGTAAACAATGTAATAGCCACTAACGGTGTAGCATATTATTCTTTGATGGTCAAGGTTTTTTTCGCACAGTCAAAGTTGAAAATAAGGTTTATAGGCAGATATATAAAAGCAGGGAAAGTCTGAAAAATTTTATTAACTTTATTATTAAAACTAGTTTCATCTTTTTATTTTAAGTACCCATAATTGTGTCTATAACTTGTAAACAATTTAAACGTTTATAAATGTATATATAATTTTATAATAATTAATTTTAAAAGTTGAGGCACTTAAATAAATATTTTAAAGAAACCATCTTTAACAGCATGGATCATAAGGCTATCTATAGATTTAACTTTTTCAAAAGTGAATAAATGTAAAGCCAATCCAATAATACTAACTAAAATAGAACTAGATAGTATTATAAAAGAATACCAAGATTCCAATAAAATCTTTACAGATGAGTCCAAATTACAGGATGAGACAGCTTACGCGAATGTAATTGAAGAATCAATTGGAAAAAGGAAATTAGACATAACCCACAGTGTTTTTACGTCTGAATTATATGCTATAAAATAACATTTACAAGACATCATAACAGCTAACAACAAAAGAAATATGGTAATTTATCTGACTCACTGTTGGTCGTAAAATCCCAATATACCAACTACACAATAGTTCAAACCAGAGTTTATTCTCTCAGGGTACTCTCAAAATTCTTAGCGACTCAACATAAGAAGAGAATGAAGAAGGATGAGAGTACACTTCAAAAAAATTGCTTTTAGCGACCTCTCGAAAATATTATTACTATTATGTAATTATAGTCAATTTCTTTAACATTTCTACTCATGTATATAGCTAACATTTCGAGCAGTTTCTCTAATATTTCTAATAAAACGGACTTGGCTAAATGTTATTTAGGATCTTAAGTCTCTTTTAGTTGCTTTTGTCATTGGGTTACAAATATTGGTACAATATTTTAACACTTACAAGCTATTGTGATCATTATAGAATAAAGAGATAATAGCAACCAATATTGCAACATAAAATAATTAAACTTAAATAATTTATGAAAATGTTTTTATGAAACGTTTGATTGTGCATTAATATTTCAATATATACTATTTGTTTCAATATGACACCTTATATTTAAAACAAAACTAGAAGAGATAAGATAAATGCAAACTTACTTACTGAAAAACGAGTTTTGTAATAAAAATAATATTATAATATTTAAATATTGCTCTGGTTCCAAATCCCGTCATATCATGTTGTTGAAAGTAACTAAAAAGAAAATTCTAACGAGCTTATGTTACGAATTGACATTTACAACTTAGTACGCTTGTTCTATTAAATTACAGAGTGTATAGGTGGTACTTGGTAATTTACTCTTGGTAATTTTTTTTCTATTTCTGCTAAAGCCACCTTCCCACTGCTTTGCGCCATGGCATGAAGAACTTTAGGTCAACCGAATGAAAATTGAAAATCTAAAAATCACCATAACACAGAAGGTACTTTAGTAATATATGTCGCAAAATATTGACTAGATGGAAAAATATAATACAAAATGTGTATATCAATAACAAATGCAACGACACCAAAGTTGGAAGAGGGGTAGATGCACAGCCCATAGAATATTTTAACTATTCCAAGTGACATAAGAGCAGAGGTGGAATAAAGGTACACAGTGCCTTAGGCAAGTGGTCAGACCACCAGAGATTTGCCGATGAGATATTATAAATTATTAAGTCGCATGCGAAGTCTGCTTTTTGTATATGAAATAAATTTCATTTCTAATTTACCCATTTTTACCAATTAATTCCATTTTTGAATTGAAATATTTATCTTGTTATATATAAATTTTACATATAACAAAAAAAAAAAAATTTCTTATAAACTGACTATACAAAATAATTTTTTCTCACTAAATATATATACTTTCTCAAACGTCCATTTATGTTAAATTGCTTTTTTGTCTCTTTATTTAATATATGATTTAAATGTAATATAAAACTAGTAATCCATCCCTATTCCTTCGGTTTTTCTAATGTAAATTGCTATCTCATTAAACTGTCTCAAAAAACACATATTAGGTTTTGATAGTATGAAGTTGATAAATAAAATCATTTACTTTTTTTATTGTCTTTAATACTCTTCCCGTTACCTTAAAATATATCTAAGTAGTAAGAGAAAAAACGGAAGTTTAGATTCTTATACAAAATATTATTAAAACTAAAAAACCAGCACATATTTTAATATATATTTAAAAATCCAACTTTGACATGAGATCACAAGCCCATTTTTTATAATTTTAAACAAGAGAACAGTTAAAACTTTAGAAATTTTAGAAAAACAATGATGATATAGATGATTTCGTGAAATAAGTATTTAATAAATTAGCAATTATTTAATTTCTAAACTTTATATAATAAATTCTTGTCTTCTGCAAATATGTAAAATTTGTAAAATTTCTGAAAATATGTAACTTTTGATATTGATACTTAAATATTGCTAAACTATTGTTAACTTACAAGCTTTATAAAAAAACCAGGAATTGCCTAATTTGTTTACTACATTCATTTTGAATAACATTTAATCTAACACAAAAACAATCTGTACTTTTTATAAAGTTTCAATTACAGTAAATTTGTATAAACCTACGTCGTAAGCGAAAACACAATTGCCTATAACAGTATATTTTAAATGTTAGATCATATTTAGTTGAATGCACTTTAGTTCTTTGCAACCTTTTCTTAGTGAATCATATTATATTTTCGTAGAAAAAGAAATATGCTTCTAAAGAATATATTTGAGAATGTTTAACGAAAGATCGCTTTAAAAAGCTAGATGACGAAAGTAACGGTTAGTAATATTTTTTAAAAGAGATATTTAAAAAAATCGGAGTTAAAATTACATTTTTAGCTACATTTATTTACGTTCAAAACAAAAGTGATTTTATAAAAACGCGTTACAAATCATTTCAACAAAGTATTGGGCTAAGATTATCGTGATAAAAAGCAAATATGTTAAATAAATAGTTTATAGTACAGTTTTTTTTTCACTTTGCAATGTATATATTAGTCCAAATATTTTTACCAATACATAGTACAATGTAGCAGAAAGACTAATTAATAAATTACCTATATAAAAAAATATCTTAACCAAACCAAAAGGGCTAAAAACTAAAGTGATGTTTCTTGCTAAAGAAAACCGCCCTTTGAACATAAAATAAATTGACCGACAATGTATAACATCTTCCACCTTATCACTGCGAGTATCGCTCTAGTGGTTATCAGTGTGCCATCATTAGTAAATGTACATATTACATTATAAACAATTATTATATAAATAAACATACAAATACGATTTTTTAAACTCAATTATTTTCTACTATTTATCAAAAAACAAACATGCATACTACACATGTTTAGTTAAAATAGGTTTCTTCCATTTAACACGCCTCTCAGGTAAATTTCCAAATATTTTGCATTATTTGATTGTAGATGCGCGCTATTGAGTTTGACTGCAGGCATGTTTATTGTTTACTAGTAAACTTAACTTTCACTAAGTTAGTTTCGTTTGCTTAATAAGACAGACATTACGCTTGTCACTTACATTGTCTACACATATCTGCAAGTTAGCGAATGCTGATAATAAGTTTAAATCCATGTTTAATACTGGCGTATTGTCGGTGAATATTATTGTAACCAGTCCTACAGTCATAAGAGCATCTTCGGTGTGTAGTTGAAATAAGTTAGGAAACTTCATCTCGAATTTTATAAAGGTATATTATTTCCGTTTCTCGTTTCACAAAATATATATTTATTTAAACTTAAATAGGAAAAGGTACATTTGCAATATAAAACACAAAACTTTATAAATAAATATTTACTTTAATAAAACATAGCTTACCATCTTATTATTTTAGCCAGAATTATTTTTATGTATTTTATTTGTCAGTACTAAAAGACACTTTATCCGATTTTTTAATTATATTACTAATCGATTTAATTCATTTTGGTTTAGAAAGATGTTTTTTTATTGGTAGAAGTTTTGCGGTTAAATTAACTGAACCCATTCTAAACTTTGGGTTGAAATAAACATGCACCTAGAAACAAAATGTGGATATTATTTTAAATACCGGTTACAAACTACTTTTGATATGTGATCTTCGACTCTTAAAATGGTATTTCTATGATTTTAATAATACAAAAAATAACACATTTATAATTTTTGTTATAGTTTTTAAAATGAATCCTTAAAAACGCAAACTAACCGCTTTTAGAAAAGAATCGTTTTATTGGAAAATAGTAAATGTTCAAAGATTACAATAAGTAAATATCTGTTAGCGCTTTTTACGATAGTTTTGCTTTCATATCTTTCTGCACGTATTTTATTATTATATTACATAAATATTAGATATTTAGCAATATTACATACGTTTTATGAAGTTCGAGGCGTTCTAAATATAATAAAATTATTTGTACATCTAAAGTTTCAATACTTACTTGCTAATATTTGAATAATAAAACAATGCATTATGTTAAAGATATAAATAAAATATTTAGACTTGATGCTAAATATGTATCATTGTATATCACAATATTTGTTACCATAGCAACCATCGTTCAATCTCATCAAAGCTCTTTTCTTTTTATTTATTTCTTAATCAAACAATAAACTAAAAAAATCACGGAATAAAATAAAAGATGGAATCTTGTACTATTCTAATTGTCTTAGAAATTCTTCCAGGTATAATATTATGTTTAATTTTAAATGATTTTTTTAAATATTCGAAAAACATAAACTCCATAAATTATATAAAATCAATAATAGGATTTAATATACAGCTAGTAGGTTTTCCGCAATAAATCTAAGAAAATTTCTCTTCGTTAAGCCTGTAGCTATTAATATCGGTTGCATCATTTCCGGGTTTAAGAACAAACTGTCGAATTAAAATATCGAAGACATTTTAATATTAATTACACCCATTATTAAAACAAAGTAAACCATAATCCAACAAATTAACAGCATGGCATATAGTAACAGTTAGTGGTACCTAATGATATGTAATGTTTGGGGTGGAAGGAGCAAAAGAAATTAAAATAAGAAAAAAAAAACGAGGTATGTCAAATGAGTGTTAAGACTGTACATATTCATGCCGGCATATATTATAAGTCAATCAGGACATGAAGAGATTCAATTATATTCGAGATAAAATGAGTAATTCTGTATGAAGAAGGGTGAAAGTGGTAGATCTAAGAGACCCAGTAAACAATTTGGTGAAGTGCCCTATTTAGTGAAGTTTCTATCACTATTTCACTTCAATTATCGTTCACATCAATTTAATCTTCATTTGTACTCCGACAGGTGGAGTAATTTCGCCCTTTATAGGCGATAAAGTAAACATTTTATATGAAAAAATGTGAGAATTTGAACTATAAATGAACTCTTTCGTGACAAAAAAATCATGACGCATCTTCAATATGATGTCAAAGTGACTCCAAAATGTTTACTGTGGAATAAAGGAGTACTTTCAAAGAAATGGAGTTGTCAAAGAAGAGGCAGAGAGAAGAAGACAGAAGTGTACAAGAGGAGCTATGGAGCAGAAAGATACAGCAAGAATGGAAAAAATTGATAACCGCAAAAACAATGAATTCGACAAGAGGAAAAAAAAAACGAAAAATATACGAAGAATCGCAATATTTAGATTTGAAAATGAAGAGAAGTGCAGCTGGTATTGCGAAACTAAAAAGGAAAGAATTTGCAAGGAATTTGGCTATTAACTATTCATGTGAGCATAGAGTTAAAAGTTAGAGAGAATAGATCAGTTAACGAAGGGCGGCAGTAAAGAGAAGAGGTGGATAACGGAGATAGTGACAAGGAGAAAGA
Organism: Panorpa germanica; assembly: GCA_963678705.1. Lineage (NCBI taxonomy): Eukaryota > Metazoa > Arthropoda > Insecta > Mecoptera > Panorpidae > Panorpa > Panorpa germanica. The sequence continues at coordinate 15,574,809 of OY783216.1, read as the reverse complement.
AAGAGGAAAATGGCAGAGTAGGAACGGAAGGGAAAATAGCAAAGAAAATAACAGGAAAAGGGAAACAGTAGCGGTTAAGATTATTTCTGAAGAGAGAAAGAATGAGTAGGTAGATTTAGGAATATAAATGTAGAGTAAATAATCACAATGAAATGTAATTTAATAATTTAAGATAAAAGAATGTCATAAGCATTATATAAATAATAATAATAGATATACTAATAGTGTAATATTCTCTTAAAAACATTGAAAAAGAAGAACATAGAAATTACTTACGGACTAGTATTTGTTTTAATGATAAATTATGTGTTTTTGTTGTTAAAAAAGCATGCAAGAAAAATGGATAATTACTATTTTTAAATATAAAGAAATATTCCTTTATTAAACCCATAAATTATTAACCGACGGTTTTTTTGTATTGCAGTTATATGCCAAGAAAACATATATACATATACACACACATTTATATATATATATATATATATATATAAATATATATATATATATATATATATATATATATATATATATAAAAATTACGTGTCACGTTGTGTGTCCGCGATGGACTCCTAAACTACTTAACCGATTTTAATCAAATTTGTACACCGTGTGCAGTTTGATCCAACTTGAAAAATAGGATAGCTTACATCTCAATTATTATCTTATTACAAATTATTTGTCTATTAATTATCTGTTAGCTCCAAACGATGACATCTGTTGACTAGATTGAGTAAATATTCTGTTGACTAGATTGAGTAAATATTCAATAGATGGCGCTATGTAATGTAATATGACAAAAACGTTAGTCACAGCAACGCGTGGCCGGGACAGCTAGTATATAGATATATATATATGACCTCTTTGGCAATATATAATTTTACATATCTTACTATTATAATGTTCGTAATGTTCCAATTTAACATGGAAAACCCATAAGAACTCATAGATATTTATATATATATATATATAGATATTTATATATCCGGTAACAAAATCGTATATGGTATCTTCTAAACGGCGCCTACAAAGTTCTTCAAATTTTGGTATGTTGTAAAGGACGAATTTCTAAGACTTTCTACGTCCCTGAATTTTTCCCTGAATTTCCGTGGAAAAACTTATACTGGAAAAACTGGAAAATTCGAAAAAATACTTTTGCTAATATCTGACGAACTAGAAAAAATAGAAAACTGAAATTTGGTGTGTGTATTGAGATTATAATTGTGCACATTTGCCAATAGTTGGAAATTGGAAATTTAAGTTCAGTAGCGGCGCGAATTTCCGGGGGCAATGTTAGAATAGAGTTAGGACGTTCAAATTTAATATGTAGGCTCGCTGTAGACAGTTATTAATAAAAAAGAATAAACAGCCCCAAATTTCCAGTGGCGGCGGGAGTTGAGACAGTAAAAGCCAGAAATATTAAAAATGTAGTATTATAACTTAGGGTATGTATGGAGACACTAATTGCGCATGTTTGCCAATAATTAGATTACCAAAATTTTAATTCAGTAGCGGCGTGATTTTTTGGGGGCAATGTCGCAACAGAGCTGGAACGTTAAAATTTGGAACGGGGGCCATATATAGAGTATCATTAAAGACACACTATAGAAATTTGCAACTTTCCAGAGGCGGCAGGCGCTGGGGGCCAAAAACCAGATATTTGAAATATATGGAGATGAAAGGCTATAGTTTAGAATATATATTCTTAGATACAAATAAAATAGATCCTTGTGCTAAAATTTAACAAACTTGTATAGTAACGGAGGTTTGTGGGGGGTACTAATGCTAAAATATATATACAAAACTGAAATTTAGTATGCAGATATAGATTGACATTATTATTACGAAAATATAAAAAAAACTACATTTTCTTAAGTGCAACATTAGAGTGGCGGGTGACAAACCGAATATAAGAACAATATAGAGGTACAACGATGATATTTTGCATGTAGAATATTAAATAGAAGCTAAATAGTTCTCTATAAGTCAGATATTCAAATTATATTCAGTAGTAGAATTGGATTGATTTTTGGTGCGTTTATTGTGCTGTGAAATCGAACAGGAGTGAGAGGTATAGGGGGGAAATAGTTAACAGCCCCAAATATCAAAAAAAAGAAAAAGTGAAAAAATAGAAACTATGCACGTGCATATTTGCGAAAATAAATTTAACCTTAGTAGCGGCGTTAAATTGAGGAAGTGGGGGCGGGAAAACGCTTTGCCAAAGAACTCAATTTTGAAATTTCGATCATTTATAAAAGTAGGGGTAGATAAAGGTAGTGAGTGTTGTTACGAGCAAATAGATTGCTATGCCTAAAATTTGACAATTTTATTTCAGCAGCGGGGATTAATGGGGAGACTAATAATATAACGTAAATATAAATACGAAATATAGAGTGTAAGATTACAGTACAGTTTTAATCATGTAAATGAATTGCTGTAATAGCGAATTGGTAGTGTCTGATTGGAGAAGAGTGTGGCGCTGGGGTTCAGTTCTAAGTAACAGTGATGTTACAAGTAGTGGCGATAGATTATAATGGCTCTGGGAGGTAACCGTATTGCAGAATATGTGCTTTGGTGCTGAAAGTGAGGGTGGCGGGGTATGGGGATTGAATCGAAAGTGCAATAACGGTAAGAAAAAGGCCTAGAGATGAGATGAAAAAAAATAAACAGCCCCAAATTTCCAGTAACGGCGGGAGTTAAAACAGTAAAAGCCAGAAATATTGAAAAAGTAGTATTAAAACTTAAGGTATGTATTCAGACACTAATTGCGCATGTTTGCCAATAATTGAATTACCAAAATTTTAATTCAGTAGCGGCGTGATTTTTTGGGGGCAATGTTGCAACAGAGTTAGAACGTTGATATTTGGAACGTGGGCCCTATATAGAGTGTAATTAAAGACAATCTATAGAAAACTGCAACTTTCCAGAGGCGGCGGGCGCTGGGGGCCAAAAACCAGAAATATGAAATATATAGAGATGAAAGGCTATAGTTTAGAATATATGTTCTTAGATACAAATAAAATAAATCCCTGTGTTAAAATTTGATAAACATGTTCAGTAGCGCAGGTATGTGGGGGGGTACTAATGCTAAAATATAAATACAAAGCTGAAATTTAGTATGCAGATATAGATTGACATATTAATAACGAAAATATAAAAAAAAAATCCTTTTCTTAAGTGTAACACTAGAGTGGGGAGTGATAAACCGAGTATAAGAACAAAATAGAGGTACAACGATGATATTTTGCATGTAGAATATTAAATAGAAGCACAATAGTTCTCTTTAAGTTAAATAGTCAAATAACATTTAATAGTAGATTTGAACTGATTTTTGGTGCGTTTGTTGTGCTGTGAAATCGAACAGGAGAGAGAGAGGTGTAGGGGGGAAATAGTTAACAGCCCCAAATATCAAATTAAAAAAATAGAAACTACGCATGCGGATATTTGCAAAAAATAAATTTAACCTAAGTAGCGGCGTGAAATTGGGGAAGTGGGGGCGGGAAAGGCTTCGCCAAACAGCTCAATTTTGAAATTTCGATCATTTATAAAAGTAGAGGTAGATAAAGGTTATAAAGGTATAAAGATTTGTTACGAGCAAAATAGATTGCTTTGCCTTAAATTTGACAATTTTATTTCAGGAGCGAGGATTATTGGGGAGACTAATATTATATCGTAAATATAAATACGAAAATTAAAACGTAAGATTACAGTGCAGTTTTAATTACGTAAATGAGTTGCTGTAATATCGAATTGGTAGTGCTTGATTGGAGGAGAGGGTGGCGCTGGGGTTCAGTACTAAGTAACGGTGGTGTTAGAAGTAGTGGCGATAGATTAATAATGGCTCTTGGAGGTAACCGTGTTGCAGAATAATATTATATCGTAAATATAAATACGAAAATTAGAAAGTAAGATTACAGTGCAGTTTTAATTATGTAATTGAATTGCTGTAATATTGAATTGGTAGTGCCTGATGGGAGAGAGGGTGGCGCCGGGGTTCAGGACATTAAGTAACAGTGGTGTTAGAAGAAGTAGCAATAGATAATAATGGCTCTGGGAGGTAACCGTGTTGTAGAATATGTGCTTTGGTGCTGAAAATGTGGGCGGCGGTTCAGGGGATTAAATTGAAAGTACAATAACGGGAAGGATAAGGGCTAGAGATGAGATTACCAGGAGCGAAACGCTAGGCTTTCTTAAAAACATAAATGAATTGATGTAATTAATAGGTTTACATTGAAATAAGTGAAAATTAATTTTATCTTATCGAATAATTATTAAAAAATAATGTACTTCTAAGGATGAAATTTAGTATGCAGGTTGCCAGTATGGTATTAATTTTGAAAACTAATTGCTAAGAGATTAGTAAGCAGGGGGTGAAAGCGCAGGATTATTTAATGATTGCTCGAAATCGGGTGCGATAGGAATGTGCCTTAATAAGCGATGATGCTCATTTGGGCTGTGGTGTTGCAATTAGGCGCATTGTGGCAGAGGTGCAGATGAATACAATTGATAGTGCGAGAACGATACAGAGCATGGAGCCAATAGGTGATGATTAATGTTTAGGGGCGGGGCAGTGGACATTGTTTAATACTGTGCTTCATTAGGGTAAATTGGATAATTTTACGCAGGGAACAGGAAACGAAGGATTATTTAATTATAGCGGTAGAGCGGGGCGCTGTGAAAGTACTCTAAGGACCGACAATGCTCAGGGAAGAAGCGATACAGAGTGCTGAAGGAAGGAGGCGCCCCATGGCGGAAGTTTAGAATAATCAAATTAAAAGTTCAGACACGTAAGAGAGCATGGGCCAAGAGGTGATGATTTGAGCTTATAAGCGGGGGCACTGCAGACTGGCCAATACAGTGCTTTATTACTGTAAATGAAAGAATTATAACAAAATAAGAAAACATAAATTTAAAAAACAATACATTTTAGCGAAAATTACTTAAAAATAATATTTTGCATTATTTTCAATTTAGGAAATAACTTTTATTTAGTCACAAATATTATATACACGTCGCTTTGCGACGGGGCGAAGCGCTAGTCTTACTATTATAATGTTCGTAATGTTCCAATTTAACATGGAAAACTTATAAGAACTCATAGATATTTATATATATATATATATATTTATATATATTTCCGGTAACAAAATCGTATATGGTATCTTCTAAACGTTGCCTACAAAGTTTTTTAAATTTTAATATTATGTAAAGGACAAATTTCTAAGACTTTCTACGTCCCTGAATTTTTCCCTGAATTTCCTGGAAACCCGTTATTTTGGAAAAACTGGATAATTCGAAAAAATACTTTTGCAAATATCTGACGAACTAGAAAAGATAGAAAACTAAAATTTGGTGTGTGTATTGAGATCATAATTGTGCACATTTGCCAAAAGTTGGATATTTAAAATTTGAGTTCAGTAGCGGCGCGAATTTCCGGGGGCAATGTTAGAATAGAGTTAACACGTCCAAATTTAATATGTAGGCTCGCTGTAGACAGTTATTAATAAAAAAAAATAAACAGCCCCAATTTTCCAGTGGCGGCGGGAGTTGAGTTAGTAAAAGCCAGAAATATTGAAAAAGTAGTATTAAAACTTAGGGCATGTATTGAGACACTAATTGCACATGTTTGCCAATAATTGGATTACCAAAATATTAATTTAGTAGCGGCGTGATTTTTTGGGGGCATTGTTGCAACAGAGCTAGAACGTTGATATTTGGAACGTGGGCTCTATATACGGTGTCATTAAAGACAAACTATAGAAAACTGCAACTTTCAAGAGGCGGCGGGCGCTGTGGGCCAAAAACCAGAAATATGAAATATATAGAAATAAAAGGCTGTAGTTTAGAATATATGTTCTTAGATATAAATAAAATAGATCCCTGTGTTAAAATTTGACAAACTTGTTCAGTAGCGCAGGTATGTAGGGGGGTAATAATGCTAAAATATAAATACAAAGCTTAAATTTAGTATGCAGATATAGATTGACATATTAATAACGAAAATATAAAAAAAAAATCCTTTTCTTAAGTGTAACACTAGAGTGGGGAGTGATAAACCGAGTATAAGAACAAAATAGAGGTACAACGATGATATTTTGCATGTAGAATATTAAATAGAAGCACAATAGTTCTCTATAAGTTAGATAGTTAAATTACATTCAATAGTAGAATTGAATTGATTTTTGGTGCGTTTGTTGTGCTGTGAAATCGAATAAGAGTGAGAGGAATAGGGGGGAAATAGTTAACAGCCCCAAATATCAAATTAAAAAAATAGAAACTACGCATGTGCATATTTGCGAAAAATAAGTTTAACCTTAGTAGCGGCGTGAAATTGGGGAAATGGGGGCGGCAAAGGCTTTGCCAAAGAGCTCATTTTTGAAATTTCGATCATTTATAAAAGTAGAGGTAGATAAAGGTTATAAAAGTAGAGAGAATTGTTACGAGCAAAATAGATTGTTATGCCTAAAATTTGACAATTTTATTGCAGGAGCGGGAATTAATGGGGAGGCCAATATTATATCGTAAATATAAATACGAAAATTAGAACGTAAGATTACAGTTCAGTTTTAATTATGTAAATGAATTGCTGTAATATTGAATTGGTAGTGCCTGATTGGAGGAGAGGGTGGCGCCGGGGTTCAGGACACCAAGTAACGGTGGTGTTAGAAGAAGTAGCGATAGATTATAATGGCTCTAGGAGATAACCGTGTTGTAGAATATGTGCTTTGGTGCTGGAAATGTGGGCGGCGGTTCAGGGGATTAAATTGAAAGTACAATAACGGGAAGGATAAGGGCTAGAGATGAGATTATTAGGAGCGAAACGCTAGGCTTTCTTAAAAACATAAATGAATTGATGTAATTAGTAGGTTTACATTGAAATGAGTGAAAATTAATTTTATCAAGCATTTATCTTATCGAATAGTTATTAAAAAATAATATACTTCTAAGGATGAAATTTAGTGTGTAAGTTGCCTGTAAAGTATTAATTATGAAAACTAATTGTTAAGTGTATTAGTACGCAGGAGGTGAAAGCGCAAGATTATTTAATGATTTCGGTAAAACAGGGGCGATAGGAAAGTGCCGTAATGAGCGATGATTCTCAGGTTGGCTGAGATGGTGTTGCAAGTAGGCGCATTGTGGCAGAGGTGCAGAGGAATACAATTAAAAGTCCGAGAACGATACAGAGCATGGAGCCAACAGGTGATGATAGGTATTTAGGGGCGGGGCAGTGGACATTGTTCAATACTGTGCTTCATTAGGCTAAATGATAATTTTACACAGAGAGGAGGAAACGAAGGATTATTTAATTATAGTGCTAAAGCGGGGGCGCTGTGAAAGTACTCTAAGGACCGACGATGCTCAGGAAAGAAGCGATACAGAGTGCTGAAGGAAAAAGGCGCTCCATGGCGGAAGTTTAGAGGAATCAAATTAAAAGTTCGGAAATGTAAGAGAGCATGGAGCCGAAAGGTCATGATTGCGGCTTATGGGCGGGGGCACTGGAGACTGGTCAATACAGTGCTTTATTACTGTAAATGAAAGAATTATAACAAAATAAGAAAACATAAGTTTAAAAAAGGATATATTATAACGAAAATTACTTAAAAATAATATTTTGCATTATTTTCAATTTAGCAAATAAATTTATTTATTCACAAATATTAAATACACGTCGCTTTGCGACGGGGCGAAGCGCTAGTATATTTATATATTTCCTATATTATAATGTTTTAGGTGTATATTTATGATCATATTCTTATGTGTTTCGTACTGAATTTTGTATGGTAGCTCGGAAGCAACTTTAGGGAAGTTTTTGAAAATTTCCTATTTCGTAGAGAAAAAAAATTTAAGACTTTTGGCGTCCCCGGATTTTTCTCCAAAGATATGAATTGTGCTATAAAGTTGAAATTTCTTTTGTAGGCTAACTTTGGTACCTAATTTACAAATTTGAAATAAAATTCAATTCACATACAAAAGACAGTCGTCGTTTGTGACGGAGGTAAACTCTAGTATATATATAAAGATATATTAACAGTTATACAGGGTATTTGGTAGCAAGGTGTAAGGCTTTAAGGGAATGATAGTTAACACCATTTAGAATATTTTGAGCCGTATATGTCTTAGGCAAAGTCGTATTATTAATTTTTAACTGCTATTTTTGCGTTATTTTTATAAAAATCCAATTTCTGAAAGTTAAATGCCAACAGTGCCTTAATTTAAGTTGGTATGGTAATTGTTTTATTTTTTAAGATTCATCAGATGTGTACCTAATCTAATAAATCAGTTGCAAGCATCTGTGTTATTCAAAACAAAATTGAAGTCAAACACTTTTTTAAAATTAAAAAAAACTACGTAGTTTATTTTGTTTAGAAAAATGTATAAAATAGCTCCGATCATACAAACCTTTTTAAAAACATGCTCGGTTATAGGCGATTCTTTTAATGTATCATTTAAGCTGATATTTTCACAATTCTCAGAATAAGAGCTTACAAACCAAATTGAGGGAGACTAATCCCGATTATTAAGTTAACAAATTTTGATAAAAATAATTTTTTCAAAATGTGAACCTCAAATTCTTACACGCACAATCCCTTCATCTTACTTTCATCATTTTTATTTTCAGTTGTATTTTCTGCTTTATGGCAATTTAAGTGTGTTTAATTTTGTGGATTAACTTTTCCCGTGTTGCAACTTCTGCACTCCTTTCCCGTCCCCAGATTGAAAAATTTAAAGAGGTCAAATCTGTAGACCGTGCATGCCAAGGGATAGGTTGTCCCTGCTGTTCAAGCTGTTTTCGAAACAATTAACAGAAAATTTTTGCTGAAGTGAAATCTGCTTCATCCAGTGACGCTTGTTATCCTTATACGCCCATTGATAAAAATTAATATTATTATTATAATTTTTTTTTGCCATCCTAGAATATTTCAATCTATCCATAGATATTAAGTAAGTCACATAACATAATAACAAAATGAAAGGGTGTTTCATAGGTCTACCAGTCGGTGTCTGTACTTGATGCTATACATCATGATTTCGTTTTTGACCCTTGGTACTTGCAGGTCGTGTTGAATATCTTTGTTATTCGTGAAGCATTTATAATAGTACGTAACACCTTCAGTTAGAAGCGTTGTAGATTCTCAATATGTGAGTGTGCAGCTGATTCCCAGAGTTGCATATCGTAAATCCATATAGGTTTCAATATACAGGGTGTCAGAATAATCAACGATAAGCTGGCACCAGAGGGTGGTCCTGCTCATGACTACACGAGAAAAAAAGGAAAAAAAATTATCTTATTTTGTTTAGAAATTAGAAAAAAAAATTCCAAAATTGAAACACCTTAAGATGTTTTTAACTTCCATCACTACAATTTTTCAAATATTTCTGATTTTTGTTGTATCAACCTAAATAGCACAGCTATCCATCACAACCAATAAAAATCTCGGAATGCTAGTACTTTTTACAAAAAAATCAATCGAAATTATTTTTTTCCCTAAGATTTCAAAATATTTTTACTTTCAGTCCACTTTAACTTATCGTGGTGTAAAAAAAAGTATAAATACTACTATGGCAAGTTTTTTTTTAAAAGTTGATGCAACTCTTTAAAATTCCAAAATGGTATAATATTTCTTCACATACTCTTGATAATAAGGAAGTTTGTAACATCTGGAATTTTGATTCTGTCAGTTGGTCAGTAGGTGGGTTTGCTTGTGAAGATAATTTCTAGCTTAATGTTAGTAGCGGTTTGTATAGTGTTCGTCATCTATTTGTTGTCAACCTAAAACCCAATTGTTTATGCTTAGCAATAAAATCCTCATCTGCTATATATGTTTCCCATAGTTGAAACAGATCTGAAAACTGAGTTTCTGATATAGAGTGTTTTGGTAGTCAGTAAATTGCTGATATAGTGACAGGTCCATTCTAATCCTCCATGACCACATTTATAGCTAGTATGTGTTTCTGCTTATATTTACCTGCTTCGTGGTATTTATTGAAAGTCCTTAAGATGATAGCATTTTGTGGTTCGATGAGTAATTTCTTACTTGCAGGTATCTCTTTTTTGTAAAATAAGTTTCGGATACTATCAATATATCAAATTTAATAGTAATTGAAACTGTTTGTATTTTATGTACGAGTATATGCTGAGACAAGCGATTGGCGTTCCAGAGTGCTATTGTATGTCTGGCTTGGCTTCTAACTGAGTATTGTTGTGTAATTTCCTTCTTTCGTAGTTCCGGATATTTCTTTTTTTGCAGGGCATAACCTTGATATAAAGTACATTTGCATAGGGAATTTGCGAGTCACGTACTCTTGCGCGCATTTACGCACCTTGACTGTTTTTCGCGGAAATTTTTAGTACGTCCGTGTCGCTGGCATAGTGAACATCAAGAAATCTGTCTAATTCAGTTAAGAGATTCAAAATATATTTTGGGGTTCAGTAAAAACTCAATTTTGTAATTTTTTTTGTTATATTCCTGATTTTTTAAATCTAAGAAAAACATGGATAGGGGAGTTAAAGTCAATCCGTGACAGATATTGCTAATATTGATAAATTGTGGCCGTATTCCTTTCTCTGCACACGCAACACATCTACTTCACATGAGTTATGCATGCTCCTCACCACTACTTTGAAGGTACGGTCTTGTTTATTCTGGTAATAATGGTATACTGTGTTTCTGTTCTTCAGCTCCTTTACGATTCTTTCGAAAACTTCCATCGTTTTGCTGGGATTTCTACTTAGTTTTTTTTAAATTTGTTCTAGTAGTCGAGCTAGTGATTTTATGTCACTTACACCCCCAACAAATATTGCGAGTAGTTTAATTTGCTTTTCACTTATTTCATTTCTTCTTCGTTGTCATTCCTCGTTATAAAATCTGTTATTTACCGAAATTGAAAGATTTAGGCAGTAGTCAATTTTTGTTCCTTTGCTTTGCTTTGTTGTGCAATATTTAGTCATTTCTTCTCCTGGGCTATTACGTCGACGCATTTGTGTGCTTATATTAGTCTTAGCATATTTATGGCTGGTTTGATCATCGCTGTTAGTTAGGAACTGCTGTTTTTATTTCACTTTTTCAGCGGCGCTTTTCATTTGATTAGAAGGATACTCTTTTTCGCTATTTATTTGGTTTTGTACAGTACTCATTAATTGAGATGGAAGTCTTATAGTTTTCAGTATTTGGCTGCATGTTCCTGCAACAGCACCCGCTTAATTTTTCTGTATGCACTGGAGTTTTGTTTATACATTTCTCTTTTTATATTTACTGCGTCTCTTACTGAGGCAGATCTCTTTAGAGGGGTCCTGGTCAATCCACTTTTTTAAAAGGGCACCATCGCTCGTCAGCACCTTCTCTAATTCCAGTGCACTTATCCAGTACATGCCCTGGTCACCTAGAAGTATTGAGCGGTCGCATTCTAACGGTCCGCGGGAGCCCAATCGCTTACTCGCCGTAAGAACAGGTTCTAAGGATCCGAGCCTCTGCCCGAAAACTTATAATTCTTTACTTTTTCCATTTAATTTGAAAGTTATTTGTCCTTTTTTATTGTGATGAATTTTATTTTATTAAATTAAATTAATTTATTAATTTATTTATATATTTATATTATAATAAATTAAATTAAATTAAAGCTATTTTATTTAACTCCTACTCCTACAGGTAGAACATTCCCTTATTTGTCATCCGCAGCACGCTTTGTGAGGGTTACAGATACCCCTAGTTTATTTTCGGTTTGATAGCTAATTGTTATAGATAATATGATATAAAATTGATAGATAATTGTTTCTACTTTTATATCAAGTCACTGGCTCCTACTGTTATGCAACAACAGAGGATTGCATTCGCATAAAATAGTTTTTTGTTTCATATATTTGGAATTCAGTCACAAATCATCATATAATCTGGAAAACTTTAATATAACACTAGCGTAGATATCAAAAACGTATAAAAATTTCACTCATGTATCCTCCAGTGTAACTTGAACAACCATACATATTCAAAATATAGTTTAATATTAATTACTGTAGCAGCTCAATAAATATAGACCATATATTGATAGATTAGGATTTCGAATTATTGCTCTAGTGCTCACAGTAGGATCCGCCACAAAGGCCAGAATGTTTTTTTCTAAGATTTACACAAAGGAGAAAGATATCAGCCTAAATGACACCTTATAAGAAAGGCCAATACCCGAGCGTGTTTTTAAAAAGGTCAAGGCTATTTTATTTATGTTTCTAAATGCTATAAACTGCGTAATTAATTTTTTAATTTTTAAAGTGTTTACGACTTTAAAAGCATCTAGTATTTTTTCTAAATAACACAGAATTAGGTTTTATAGGTTAGAAACACATTTGACAAATCTAAAAAAATAAAACAATTAACAAACCAAATAAATTGTGTCCCAATAAACTAGGCTTTTTATAAAATAACATAAAAATAGGAGTGAAAAATAAATAATTAGGCTTCGCCTAAGACATGTTTGGCTCAAAATGTTATAAATGTTGTGTTGTATAAAAGTATTTGAAAAATAAATGGCATGTTAGAATTTACAATGTTAATAAATACAAAATGTGAAATACGTATTAACATAGTATAGTAATTTCAAATTTGGTATTTTGGTATTAGTAAATAATAAACTTAGAAATAATAGCTAACTATGTTCATAGTTGTCGAAATATCTTTCTATAATATAATTTTTGACTTGATTCTCCTTTTCACTGATTGATTGTACCAATATCGTATTTATTTTTAGCAAATATTGTTTTATATTTATCTAATTATTTAATAACCATATTCATTTCTTTTACACAGTTTAAATGATGTATGAAAATATCAAAACTGTTTTGGTATATATTATAAGTAAAATTCATTTGGTATATTTTATTATTATGCTTTATGCCTATTATTTTATGATTATACCTTTGCTTTTTAATTTTTTTATTATTGTAAATTTTTTGGTAAGGTTAAGGGTAATATTATTTTTCATTGCTACAGGTATATTTATATTATTATAATCATTTTTAGGTGTACCTATATGTTTACTTTTAATTGTTAGATTTTTGTTTGTATTAACTTAAATGTTTCTATATATATTGTTCTTGACTGCTATACTGCTTGACTGAAAATTTTCTATACCAAAACTTGTAATTTTCTTATTTCGTTGTAAAGGTCCTGTGGCTGTTGCAAAGTATCTCTTTCTATTTCATCTGCAACAGCATGTATTAGGGTTCCTATGTCTAAGGCCTGTCTTACAATAAGTAAAAGTTTTTTTTAATGTAAACCCTACAAAAAGCTTGCTTAGAATTTAAAGCCTAATGCGTATCTTTCATAAGTACATCATTTAATTGCAAATATGTTGCAAAAACTGTTTCTCTATTTATCCTACTATGCTTCAATGGTTTTTTAACTATTATCTCACATATATATACACACACACACACATATATATATATGTTTATGTAATAAAATGTAGTATCCAATAAAAGTCAACACAACACAAATTTTTTTGAAAATGCTTTTACGCATAAATTGCGTTTACGCTATATGTATATCGTATGTATAGGCATGAGGACTCAGATTTATATAAAAACGTCTTCGCAGTACTTACAATCTGTATCAATAAATACAAAAAAAGTCAAAGGTAAATATTAATACTATGCATTTTTTAAAAATATATAGTACATTAATAATTAGTTATATATATGCTACACAAATTTAACAGTTAAAACCAAAGCAACATTGGTTTAGGAAAATAATCTTAATTAGTAGAACTGTTAAATAAAAGCGAGCAGAGACATGGTCTGCTTAAGGTAAAAGATTAAATACACGTAAAAGTAAATTTTGGCAAAAAGTTAACGGGAATGGCAAAACAATAAGTTTTCATTCAAGTGTAAATATATACTTAATTTAAAAGTTATACACTTAAATTTTATTTTATTTATTGTTATTTTGTAAAAGATTGCATTAAATATATTGTGCTCTTTGCCATTAGGCCTATGCCTACATTTTGTAACAAGAACCTTAAAGTTCTGGTTTCTAGTAATTATCTTTCCTACTCTCGTTATCCTTTAATGATATTTAGAGTTAACTCTCTGTGCATAATGTTAATTTATTTTAAAGTTAAATAAAAAGAAATTGATCAATTAAATAATAAACTTTAAATGTCGTTTTCTTGAATTCAGTTAAGATAGTATGATTTAAGTTAAACAGTGTAATTATTATATTGATTTTCAGACGCAACACATAAGTTTGAATAAACATTTTCAATTCCTAAATGTTTTATATATACAGAAATAAAACTATTACGATGACTATAGCGCATACGTACGTTTATTAACTATAACATAAGGATATTAAGAGAACGTAGCATTTCACATAAAATGCGATACAAGTAAATATAAGTGTTCCTACTTGATACATAGTTATGATACGTCAGATTTTATTATTTTTGTTGAATACTCACATGCTAATTATTTATAAAAGTAGTATGTAAGTCAGATATTTATTAATCTGAATAATAACTTTATTTATGTCTGATGTCGATAGTACAGCTTTCGAAAATTTAATCTCTTCTGGATTCAATCACGGAAATTACAAATGCGAAGTGGGCTTGCAACGATGCTTAAAAAGCTAAACCATTTGCAGAACATGTAAGAAAAGTTCTCGAACAAAATGAAGGACGCTCTAGAATATAGAAAGATATCAAACAAGTCAACTGGACCTTCCTATAAAGAAATTTACAAGAAACAAAACATATACAGTAATTAATAATTTACAACGGCATAAAGCTCTTGGAGGCGACACAATTATATAATGCGTTACAAGGAATATAAATGTTGCAGTAAAGTCTTATCGCGTAAGTTGTTTGCTCCCAATCAACTATAAAGTCACGGAAAATCTATTTCTGGAAAAATGTCCATAAATCAACAACCATTATAATCTATATTTAAATATAATCTGATTTTCAACTACCACCTAGATCCTGGGCGTCTCACGACCAGATCCCTCTTCGCGCACCATCGCGACAACTACTCATTGACGCTTATAACAATTAAAACAAAAGTTACAAATACTTCACTTGCCCCAACGGCTGAGTATAGGCATAACGCTTCAGCGTCATCAGTGGATTACTAGAAGATAGTAATGTATTGTCATTGTGAAGCTTTACTTGTGCTATAATTTTGATATTGAGTGAGTCTGATGGACATGTTTTCTTCTTATCGTAAATTTTATGTATTCGCATTTGGATTCGTCGATTTGTCATCCATTTTTGTACTGAGATTATGGAATTGAGATCTGCGGTTGTTTTAGCTTCTTTTTAACTTTTCTAAGCAAGTAGTCTCTAGAACTACTGGCCTCAGACGCGCTTAATTTTGTTAGATTGTCTACATGACTGGTTCTCTCTCGCTACTCAACAACTCACTTATTTACTTGGAAACTTTATTTAGCATTAGGTGCTCAGATAACCTTGTCAATTACCACTGCATTTTTATTAAACGTTTACCAGCGAACTTTTGCCTAACCATCACAGAGCAGGAGTCTCTTGTGTTATTTTGTCTTAAAATCCAAGCTGCTTGTTAAATGCATGTTGTGTTGAAATAATCTGCGTTTTCTGTCATGTGAACTTTTATTTTTACGCGTTATTTGATATTTAAAGTTTATTTCTTTGTTGCACAATATAAACTATTTGTCTTTCTCTACAAATTGGCAACTTATTGTCATAAGGACACGAATACAATGATACAATGGGAAGTGAGTGCAGTTTAAGACGGTGATGTATTTTCTTGCCAATTGTTATGTCAATAACATCTAGAATATTTCTTCTCTCAGTTGGCCAGCAGGTTGGATCGTCTGTGAAGACTACTTCTAGATTCACGGTAGTAGTTGTTTTGTGTAGATTTATCTTCTAGTTGTATCTTGTTTAGAACAAGGTTAGAACTAAAGTCTCAACCTCCTACATATCGGTGACGTAGGAGAACAAATCTGAGAACTGGGTTTTTCTTAAAGATTGTTTTGGTAGACAGTATACTGTTAATATAGGTATAGGTCTATCTTTTGCTTATACCTTGTGGTTTAGAAATTAACACTATATCAATTTTATGTTAACTATGAATGTTTGAAATTCTTGTCTATACTGAGACAAGCCATTAGCGTTGCAGAATGGTATTTTTTATTGCGTAAACGTTAATTTTAACCTATAATTATTAAATGGGAATCTTTGTAACTTCAATTCGAAGTCATTTAAGGGCTTTCCTAATCTGTTAGATTGATTAAATAAAATTAACTTCTTTGTAGTTTATTTAATTAATTCTATCTGGACAAATTCAATTTAAGCCAGGAAAAGTGGAATTGTTCTCATCAGACATTCACTTATAAAATCAATTGTGAATTCAAATAATATTATAGCATAAGATTTAAATATGTCCGAAACTCAAATTATTTTATTTTTGGGTTCACTATATTTGTTTTAGAGTTATTAGTTTTAGACAAAACCCATTTAAGGCGTCACTAATTTGTTTACACTACCAAATCACTTATCTACTGATAAGTCAAGAGGTTAAGTCAGCAGATTGATTTCATATGCGAGAATTGACTTATGTAAACATTTCCAGCTAGCTGGGTGGGCCATGTATTTCTTGGAACTTTAGATAACAAACTCTAGATGTGACAAGTCAGCATATTAGTTGCATTTGCCAGAAAGGATTTCCCCTTCCTTTCATTATACTATTTTGTACTTTAGTTATTAAATACATTTAAAATATCTCTTCTCACTACAATCGTCAAGCAAGTAAGACCTACTAAACCTACAAAATACAATCTTACTTGTTTGAACCTTTATAATATCAAACTTAGTTATTAAAAAATTGTTGTTAATCTTGTTGTACCACATTAAATAAATTGTTAAGTGTTAAATATAATACGAAAATACATGTGTTGTGTTTATTATTAATTAAGCTGCTTCAATAAATAACACTTTCGTTAAACACAATTTACTTTTAAAAAATACCCTTGTTCGTTCACTTTTTAAAAGAATCTTTTATATAATATCTTAAATTTGTTTTCAATTAAGTGGTTTTGCTAGTCTTCTGTTTAATGCTTTATATATTAAATTGAAACTGAAGCGATCACTTAAACTTGTATTACTTCTTATCCTCATCTGTTTAATAATACGACTCATATATATACGTTACACATGTGTCATACGTTATTTTCTCCTTTTGTGGAACATCATTAATCTATATTTATACAATTACGTATTTTAAAAAAGAATTACTTACGTTCTATTATAAGTTAAATGTTTAATCAATTATTCCTATTCGAGTGTTTGATGTTGTAGTTAATTACTAACAAAATTTAATTGGAAATATTTATTATTTAAAAAAAAAGTAATTATTGATAACTATAGAATCTAATACAAAAGTATAAATAGTTTTTATAAATGTTTCTTAATAATTAGTAATACTCATAAAATGTTACTTGTTAAATCGTTATTATTTGTGAAATCTTTAACAATTACTTGTACAATATTTATTTGTAATACGATTAGTTTAATATTGATTTATTATTTTAATAAAATAACATGTAACATTTTAATTAAATGTCTGTAAATATTCTTAGAAAATATTCAATATTGCTTATTATATTAAATAACGTGCAAATACTGATTTTTCTTAAAATTTGCCAGTAGTGTACTCTTTTCATTTATTTATTAATTTTCAAAATAACAACATTGCAGAAAATTGAGCAACAGTAAAATTCGAGAACGCCAAAAGCTTTAGGAAAGTATTTTTTACAAAATACGGATCAGCTTTTGAGCAATATTAAAATTAAATGGTAAGAAGTACTCTAGATCGATCGCACTGTTTGAGACATATACTCGTACACCTAGGTAACCTTATGGAATAGCGCGGTTCACAAAGTTGCGTATTAGCGTCAGCTTAGTGCAATAAGTAGAATTTTAACATTTGCAATAACAATAAAACTAAACTGACCGAGGTAGTTTCGGTTAACATGACATAAAAAATAGTTTTGCTGAAGTTTTCACAGTTAGTCTGAACATCGTTCAGGCAACTGTATGAAAACTGTAATCTTCTTTGTGAATATAATAAAAAGTAGATGTGCAATACTATTAAAGAATTTTAACTTGTTAAAACTAGTAAGATTTGAGGTTGAGTAATAAGTGATAATAGAACATAATATGTAAAAATGTTCAATGGAAGTGTTATTATTTTTTCAGCTTTGGCATAGCAAATTCATTATGTTTAAACCATAAGGAACCAGTATACTTACCGGCTATTAATTTGTATCCCATATAACTATTTTTAATCTAATATCGATATATTTGAGAATTCAATATAATAATAATATAATATATTGTATGTGGGTCTATCTTACACACACTTTGGTTAGTGTGAGTTAATATACCCAACGTTTGTTTAAATGAGCAGTTTTTTCTTAATAAAATCATTGTTGAGTCCACATATGCGATATAATTCTTATTAAGGATATGTTAACATACAACTTCTTAATTAATTGTATTTCATTTAATTATTTCACAAAAAACAATTACATTCAAATTAACAAGTCACAATGATATTAACATATAAATTCAAATAACATAGTTAATTAATATTGCATTTGCTTGTAAACCTGACGACAAACGGTGTGTATCACAATATTATGCGTAACAATAGTACTTAATTTTACAAATCACAATGACCTACAATGATATTAACACCTAGTTAAATAACATTTACTTGATTGTAAAAACGACGCCATACATCTCTGTGTATCTGTAGTGCTCAGGACAGTTTCCGCGCGTCTATACTGTGTCAGCAAAAAAGTGCTTAGAGAACAATTCTCTCAGACGCGTGCTCTCTCTTGTATTTAAGCAGCGAACCGATGTTCACAATTCATTTACAAAGCAGCGCTTGTATCATTTAAATATAACCTAATAGTTAGGTTCATTAAAATAATTATTTCTTAAAATTAATTCCTACATGTAGTACCCCAATGCTGTTGTTATCGGGGATTGAAATAAATTACGTTTAGCACATATTAAAACGTTATTAATATCACAATATTAAATAGCTTACACAACCTAGTAAACATTTGGAGTCACTTTGACGTCGTATTGAAAATGCATGCTCTGCTATTTTTTGACATGAAAGAGTTAATTTATATTTCAGTTTTACACAGTCGTTTATATGAAATGTCTATTTTATCGGCCACAAATGGCAAAACCACTTCAACTGTCGGAATACAAATGAAGATAAAGTTGATGTGAACTATAAATGAAGTGCAATAATGTTAGAAACGTTACAAAATAGCACACTTCACTAAATTGTTTATTAACAAAATGTCACACAGTGTGGAGGAAACACACACGAAAAAAATGTTCTTCGAAATTCCTTCTACTAAAATTAAGCAACAATTAAAATAAATAAGTATATCCTTTTCTAAATATTGGTTGGTTTTATCCTGATTATTACATTAGAGTATACATACTACGTGTAAACTTTAATCAAATAAATAATCTAAATAATCTAATCAATAAATAAATCCACATTTGTTTGACTGAACCTATTGCAAAAATATTAAAAAAATCTTTATATTAAAAATTCACAAAATCATGCCACATATACAATTGTACTTTAAATTGTTCAGTGTTTAAGATCAGGCTATTTGAAAATTTTTTTAATCATAATTGAATTTAGCGGGAAGCCAGATACAATTATTTTTTCTTTACTATAAGTTTATCACAAAGATGGTTACATTATTAATAATAAATCGTATTTCATAAAAGATTTGTGGCTTTTTTTTAAGTAAAGTTTCTATTTATATTCTCTGCAAAATATAAAAGGTTATGAGTGCCAGTTACATATTTGTAATTATAAAAAGGTATAGAATAAACAAATATCGCAGTTAGTGATGTAAATGTTGTAATGACAAACAAAAACTTATCAGTGTTTTCTTTAAGTTAGAATATTAGATTAAACTGCTGCTGAACACAATAGTTGAAACTGAATGGACTTTTTTAAACACATACAAATGTCACAGATAACAAATTAGTGAAACCTAATGAACTCAAAGAAGGAGCTTCAGAAGCTGAGATAAAAAAGCACAAGTCAAAATGTCACTTAATTAGTAAATCAAATAGTTACGCTAAATCAATGATGCCAAGTTTAGATACTGATACAGTGTACCAGAAAATTACGGATCAAGAGACAGCGGTTGAGTCATCGTCAAAAGACTAGTTTTTTTAGATTTGTTCTGATTTCATGGGTTATTGCTTCAATGCATATAGCCGAAGAAATGCTCTTTCCAAATACGTATACTCAAAATAAAAATACAAAATACCTATTCTCTATTTTGTATTTAAATATCTTTTAAGAGAATAGAATTTTATATTTTATTTGAAAACTTTTAGAAACCTATTTCCTATTTGGAAAATGCAAAATACTTTTTTATTTATAATCGTAAAGGTATGACAAATGGCAAGCGGGCAAGAAGGTGAGGTAGCCATGATGTCGTAAACTATATCACTGTTTGTAAATTTTTACTCTTTAAATTATTAAAGGGGAAAAGATAACTATTTAAATCGTTAAGAACTTCTATAATATTGCGAATATTGAGTGCAGTTTTATATAAATTCACTTATGGTTCACAACCCAATTTAGTTGAAAGGTCTTATGGTTTGTGATCTCACATGTAATTTAAAATATTCAAAGTACTAAAAAATGTTACAACAAAATAAACATTTTATAAATATACTATTTTGAAGTTTTAAATTGTTTGTTTTTTAAATATTACTGGTTATGTGAAACTAAATACCTTTAGATCTGTTAGAGGCAGATACTTTTTTGTTGCAAATAAAAAATTGTTTATGTGTGAAATTCCAAAATTTAACATTACTATCCATAATATTTTAATATTATGTCATAATATACCACCAAAATAAATATAACATTAGTTATTAAATCCTTTTAGTATGTGACGACATCAACTACTAAGAGAACGTTCAGTTATCAGAGCAAAATTGATTATTATATTCAATTTTTAAAATTTGTTTGTTTCTCGAAGTTTATTTTCGCTCTTTAACGGTCACATTTACTTAGCTCTGTCATTGTGGCATTATTGTTTTTATAATAATAAGACAAGAAAACTGATAAGAAAAAGATAAAATCTTAAGAAAACTCAGAAGGACTTAGGTTCTTCGACAGCCAATGACCATTTAAGAGAAAATGATACTAATTTAGATTCTATAAAAACATATATAAAACATATTATATATATAATATTTATATATAATTCGTAGACGAAAAATTAAAGATAGATTGTTTGAACAAATAGTGGTATTAAAATCTGTGACATAAATACCAATTATATATATCATATGTAAATTCTCATAATTATTAAAAAAAAAAACATTTATATTTGAAACATAAAATGTATTCCATTTTTCAAAAGTATTTTTAAAAAGTACTAAGTAAAAGTCTTAACTTTTACTTAGTACTTCTATTTTGTATTTAAATACTTACAATAAATTTATTTTGTATATGAAATAGAAAAATAACGAAGTATTTGTATTTTCTATTTGAATATTTTTGAAAAGTATTTGTGTACATCTCTGCTTAAAGCTAAGGTCAAGTCACTATGGAATGACTTAAATATTGGTCTAAAAACAAACAAAAAAAGTGGTTTACCAGACTTATTACTAGTGTGTAAGACGCGGCACATTTTGCCCCGTTCATTCGTTAGTTGTAAATCAAGTTGGATGTTATTAAAAAAAGATAAAAATGAAACTTTATACGATTTAACCGTTCTGCTTTATTCTTTCGAATAAGTTTCATAAAACAAGAAGGTACTTGTACCTTTTCTGTTTTTCAAGAAAGACAAGAGGTATTATTGGCAGATAACACAAAATTTAATCAGATTAAAGCTAAGGCATTTACATGTAAGAAATGCAAACAGTTTGGACATTGGGTTAAACACTGTTAAAAATAAATTTCTGACGAAAGACCAAAGAAAAGCTAACAGGCTTCAGCCGCTGATGTTTGTATTACATTGATCTTGAGAAATTTTAAGCTCCATTTGGTATAAAACCTGCAGAAAAGGAAGTCCTTTTTGCCATATGCTCGAGAACATTAAGAGTAAACACCTCTGCAACTAGGAAATATCTTTTGTTAAACGATATCTGTTATGTACCAGATTTATGCATAAATTTGTTCTTTGTTCTAGCAGCACAAGTTAAAAATCCAGAGAATGTATTTGAGTCAACCGTTACAGGGTAAAGCTCTTCAATTAGGGAAAGCTGATGCTAAATGCATCAAGGGAACTGCGAGAAACTTTATTTGAATTTTGTTGATAATAAGTTGAACCACGAGAGGGAAAAGACACGGACAAGCTAAAATGCAAAGACAGTTGTATCTGAAAGTTACAAAAGAGAAAAAGCAATAATGTAAGCCTTACAGTTATGGCAAAGCACATAGGCTGGCCATAGAGAAAAATCAACAAAATCAGGGGAATTCTTAGCTCACGTATTGAAACCTTTCTGCTGTCTTATTCGGTGTTTTTCTAATAAATAATAAAATTGTAAATATCTTCAAAATGGAGCACTTATGCTTTATAGGTTTATAGGTCATTTAATAGCTAATGCCCCTCCCTATAATATCTTAATGGATCGTGTCATTTTACCAGTAACCCTGTATAATAAGTTTACCTTACTTATTCAACCTTGTATGGAACATTAAATAAATTAAGTCCTTTAAAAATTAGTAATTAAAAATTACTGAATTTATTATGGTTTTGCTATGGGTTTAATTTAGGTTTTGTCCATGTTATATCCAATTAGCAGTAAAAAAGAATAATACTAGATAAATTTTAATTCGATTAGCAATGCAGAGAAAAATGTTACAAATTAGAAGATTTTGTATTACTAAATTAATAACTTTGATAGTTTCTTATTAATTTAAATATTTGTATATATAGAAACTACTTACGAACTTTATGAAAAACAGAAATTAGTTTAGAAAACACGAAGTATGTTGTAAGGATACTGTTTAAAATGGTTGTTATGTAAATATTTAATTTAAAAATTAATATATCTCATGTGATATTAAAGCTTGTTAAACTTTGCAATTATTTTCAATACATCAAAAAGTTGACATATATTGTGAGTACTTTTAAAACAGGAATAAGAGTACGAGCCTGAGTTACACATTAGCATCTTTATAAACATCTTTATAAAATAATTATAATAACAATGTATACTTACAATCTATTTATATAAAAGTTTTGTTTATTTTAAAATGATAAAAGTTATTACTCCGATAATTAACTCCGGGCTGATCAACATTCCATGTTAGTGTTAGCTCTAATTACTTAATTTTTTTCTTGTAACGTAACATCTGGCTTGTGAATCAATACTATAAGTTTAGTTTTGAGGCACTTCGACGGGGATTCGGACGTTTTGCATGTAATGATATAATGACTAACAGAGATAAAGATCATCTATGGAGCATCTTAAGGAGATAGTACATCTGCTTGTGTTCAGAACGGAGGCGGTCAACGTCGAAAGCTGATGCCCATTGTAGATGAATAGTGATTCATATACAACCGTTTTTCTTAAATTTGTATTTCCCGCGTTACGGACAAAACCTTCTAAGAGTGCGTTCCACTAAGCGAGTTATGTGATAACCCCAGGCGATCTAATAAAACAATAACAAAACACTAACAATACTAATAACATAATAAGATAATACTAACAAAACCAATAATATAATTAGGTAATATACTTTTATCTTATTATACAGGCGCAAACAACAATAAGATGCTGTATCAAAAACATATATAAATAAATTAGTATAAATAAGCACACATTTGTAATATTATAGAGTTGTACAATAGTTAATTTCCATTAAAGAGGTAACCATATTAGTAGAATAGTTATTTTCCATCGAGGAGGTAACCTAGTAAGTAGTATATTATTTACTCTCCACGGAGGAGGTAAACTTGTTATTGTATTCTATTAAATTTCATTTATTAAGTAATGTACAATATTTTAAATTTTATTATTATTGTTATAATAAATTGACAATAACATAACTGGCGCAGTCGTCGTCTAGCGGCGGAGATAAAACCAACTCATTGTGACGAAAAATAACAAAACTAAGGCAAAAAGACCTTAAAATTAAATAAAACTAATAATCTATGGAAAATATAGTGATGGAAATCGATAAACAAGCAAGGACTACAGAAGATTATATTAAAGAATGATTTTAATTACTTTAATCATCATGCAACTGTAAGTACTTGTTATCGTTAATTATCCTATTAAAATTTCTACTATTTCTATCCTATTTTATTAATAATAGACAAAACAATTAAATAATTTTTGAAAATAGTCATATTTTCCTTTTATCCTATGGTAGATCAATTAAATTACCTTTTCATTCAATTAAATATAAATAAAGAAGAAAAAATGACAACGCCAACTTACAATAATTTTCAACAATATTTGGGAATATTAAAGAAGTATGATGGGAGATCCGAGGGTTTACCGGACTACATGAGGACGAGTAATTAGTTCTTTAACGAAAATAAAGTAGGAAGTTAAAGCGATTCGAGAAAAATTAACTGGAAAAGCTGCCTCACTGATATAAGGAATAGATATACAGAGCCGGGGTTATATCAAAATAACATTGACGCAAGTGTATTACGACCCCAGAGATAAGATGTCATTGCTTCGAGAACTTATGAAACTTAGACAGAGAAATGAAACATTTAATGAGTATTATTAAAAATGTAAAAAATTTGGAGCACTATTATATGCTAATCAAAAATGCCATCAAAAAGAGTTGTGAAAACAAAAATGTGCGACGAGGTGGCTGTAAAATCTTTTAAAGCACGCCTAAGAGAACCCTGGAACAAGCAATCTCTATTGTAACGGAAGAAGAAAACGACATAAATTGGCAGAGAGAAAGAAAAATGAAAAATAAACTAGTGCAACCAGTCAGAATGACACAAAGAACATTCAACCACCCTGAACAATTTAAAATTTAAATTTAAAAAAATAAATATTTAAATTGTTCCATACATCCGTTTTTAATGATAAACGATCATAGAGACAGAGCAATTTTCAACAACCCAAACAACAGAGTTAGCGAGCACCAAACACAATGGTCTCCAAACAAACCAACGTATGGAAGCGACACCCTTATAAACCTATTAAGAAGCAGTGAACGCCTATTGATACTACATAAGGAAATAATACACAGGTTGGAAACAATTAATAGTATTACGCCAAGTTATCTCGACTTATAATCGACAATAAACTTAACATAAAATTACTTATAGAAATTGCATTATCCAAAATCATAATTCATCCCAATTTAATAAACAGAAATTTACTCCAATGTATTTCTCACACGAACTTTCAAGAAGCTATTTGTATTCAGACGGCTTATGATACCATATACCATAATAAGGTGGGACATACCCATATTTTCAATATTTGGAAGTCAACAAGACACTTGTAAAGTCTATTTGTTTAAATTTAGTGATAAATATGATGGATTACTAAGAATAAATTTAATGACAAAACAAGGAGCAATATTAACTTCGAATTAGAAAGGTGTAATACTAAAATCAAAGTACAAAGTCAAAACACTTTAGAAGAAATTTGAAATACAGAAGTATATAACTAAAAAGATGTTAAAAAATTTAATAAAATAAAAAACAATGAAAATTCTATAGTTAAAGTAAATGTCAAACCAAACATACAAGATCAGAACAGAAAAGATTTTAAAATAGAAAATCTGCAAAATGGTAAACAAGAAACAGAAAATCAAAATAACAACCTTTTGAAATACCAAATCAACAAAATATTAAACAAACAAAAAATTAAAACAGAAATTTTAAAATAAAATATATAAAACAAGAAAAAGCAGAAAATAAGAAACTTTAAAATTTTAAAATTTTAAAATAGAAAGAAAAATTAAAAAAGAAAAAGAAAACAAAACTAAGTGTACACTGGAAAAACAAAAAGATTCAGAAACAGAGGCACACACTATATGGATAAATGATCATAGAAAAGAAAACTTTTGTGATAAACCAACATATCAAATACTATTCGGGGCACTACAAACGCTTGTTTCTTAGAATTACCTTATTAAATATGTTTAACATATTTGGTAGAAGGTGCTATTTTTGTGTCTTTTTAAGGATTTGGAATAAAAATTATTTCTGGTGCATTCCACAATTGATAGGCGGAATTTGAGTTTTTAAGGCGGAATTGAATAGCTTTTCAAAGCGAGTAATTTGTAGTCTCTGTAACTGTACTAAGGTTCTTAGGTGCGATTGAATTGACGTTCTTTCATATCTTGCAGAAGACCCTACAGTTCCATATAAGCACGGTTAACTATTGTTTTGTCACTTAGAAGCCTGGAGTTTTGCCATATCATCCTATGCTTCGCTAACTTTGTAATCATTTTTCGGACAACATTCTACTCTGCTAAAATTATTCTTTTGTTTGTAGCTTCTTAACCTGCTTCTAATATTACATTATTTAATAATTTGTCTCTCTGGTTTAAATGTATTTTAGATTTAAGCGAAATGTTACAACTCACCCTGTAGTTTATAAGGTTCTGAAATAGATTCCAGTCTATATGTATATTAGTTATTGCGACTAGCCGTTCTTGTTTCATAACTTGTGTGAGTTATGCAACTATGAACGGTTAGGATTGGATGAGAGGTATACACTTGAATTAGCTTTGAAGTAATTAGTTGAGATTCCTCTAATTACTTAAAACTCTATTAAATTAGAAATTTTAGTCCTATTCGTCGGCCAGTACGTCGGATCATCACTAGAGAGCGATAAAGAGCCGTACGTTTTGACGCATTTGTGCGGTTTATTTCTTTTGGGATTTGTAAGTGCTGACCCCTATTCTGGATGCTTGGAATTATAGTCCCCTTCATCTTTCTAATGTGTATCGTTTCGCAGTAAATTACAGGGATGGTAAGGTGTCTCTTTAATTCATCTACTACGATGCTTGTTGCCTGAAGATATGCTTCTTAATATTAATTTGTTTCATTGTGTTTGATGGATGTCTTAATAACGATGGCAGTTCCTTCATGAGCTTTATTGTCATGTAATTTGTATTTTGAAATTAAAATTTAACTTTTTGAGATAAAATACGTTTTAGGAGCTACCATAATATCAATACTATAGTTAACGAGGAAGGAGTTACCTTGTTAACTATGCTGTACAAGACCATTGATGTTTTTTAGAGCGATTCATAAGCAGCCAAAGAGTGCGGCATACCTGAAACTAAACCAGTGAGTAAGTTGAGCATTGTGCTCATCTGATCTACTAGACTTTTAGTTTAGCAATGTCATGCCAGCAAACCTGTTCACTAAGATTTCAACCCCTAAGGTTTAGTTGTTGTTGTGGACGAGTAGGATTTGTCAGTCTTGTATTGGTACCTATGGAATTACGTTTTCTTGTCTTGTCCTTTAGTCGTAGTACAACTCTTTGGTAAGTCTCGACATCCTAGAGTTAAAGCTTTACTTGTGATTCCTTAAGAAGTTTGCACTGATGAGTCTTTTGCATTCATATCTAAAGGTTGGTGAGAGGTCTCAAATCAATAAGTCCACAAATAAAAAGTTGCGTAGGTTTATGCTCCACCATTTCTCTTTTACCTTTGCTTCAACATCCGTAAATTTATCAAACCTGGTTATCGTTAACGTTGGATTTAGGCAATATTTGCGTATTGATTTTTGATTTATGTTTTTTGGCGCTTATGGGCTATCTCCTTTCTTCTTCATGTTTGAGATTTGCAACATATTTTGCGATTCAAAAATTTTCTTTTGCTTAACGTCGTTGTACTCGCGTATATATGCATTTTTACCCAATTTGTTGAAATTTTATGTTGTGTATACAGAAAATATTATATTTATTCCTGTCACTCTTACAATATACAAATAGAATTAATTTCTACTAAAATATACGGTGTAGTATTTAATTGCTTTAATAATTTCAACACCATTATTGTGATATTTGGAGTAATTAGATAACTACAAATGCGTAAATACATTTTTAGTGGACGCACAATTTCTTTACTCTTTTAATAGTACTAAACTGGTTTTGTGCCGGTCGCGATTTATTTATAATAAATATTTTCTTAGAGAGAGAGTAAGAGCAATACAAAGACCTTCTTTGAATAAAGACTTCAATAAGATGATTTTTACATTAAAGGGTCTTTTTGTGACCTTGAGTGATTGGTTTATTAACAATTATCAGGTCATAAACCGGGCTTGCATCTAGTCCCCAAAGTAAATGAGTGTTATATTGAATTTTAGATATATTATTTAATTAGATATAGATATAGTAGAGATCTACCTACAACGCCTTCAACAAACACAGCTACGTTTGCAGAGGATACTGTTTTATTAGCTGTTAGTCATGATCCTGTAATTGCTTTACAAAACCTTCACCTAATTATAACCACAGTACACAAATAGATAAACAAGTGGCGCATCAAAGTCAACGAATACAAATGTGAACACATAACACCTACGCTAAAAAAAGAAACATGTGCACTAGTCGCCTCAGTAAAGACCTTAAACAAGCAAAATTCGAAAGTCCTCAGAAATTATTTAAATTGTATTATTTAAAATTAGAAACCGCTTCATCAGAAGGAAATAACTGTATTGTTTAAATACTATAATTATGATTTTTATATAAAGAAATCAGTTTTTCATACGGTACTTAGTAATATACGAAAGTAAAGTAAAAAGTTATTATGAATTGTGAATCATTTATTATTTTATGAAACATTTATAAAAAAAAATTAATCAAAACCGGTTCATCAATACCTCAGGGAATAATAGATCAAAACAATTACGTACATTAAAATTACAATTAATACATGAAATATGTGAACTTTCTGATTTATTTATGTTTACAAAAAAAAAGTTTAATTTTTATCATCATTTTGTATATTAAAATCTTGGGTTATTGGCCACTTTTTCTGCAGCCACACGCTAATACGCATCCGGTTTAACAAGAGCAAAATTTGATTTTCAAAACGTTTATAGGTGCTGCTGCTCGTGTCATTTTTATTTAATTTTAGTAAGTTTCTATTTTCCAACTTTATTCTTCAGGAGGCATTTGAGCATTATTTTGCGATTGTTGAACTTGTAAGTAAACTATTTTAATATTTTATTCTGCTGCATCCACTGTCGGAGCTAACACTCTTGTTCTTTGACAATAATGTTATGAAATGTTTGTATCGAATTTCATTCAAGTTTTTGGCAGTTTTACTACCATACATTGTGAGAATATAATTAATACCTATATTAAAAAGTATTTTATTACTTTGTTCTTCAACTAGGAAAGTTTCAGCTGCTGTGCGTAATTTCTAATCATTATTAAAATTTTAGTAAAACTAATACATATATGTCCTCGGCTAAAACATCTGTTTGCGAATTTCTTTAATTTTAAGGTTTAAATATTAAATGATGACCAACTGCCACCTAGTTGTCTAACTTAAGGAACCAAGTCCGTAGCTATAGACGTTACCAAGCAAACATAATGCATTGCGTAATATCTGAAGGTAAATAACGGTACTTTTGTCTACTGACACGTAAGGGATGTCTTGAATCATTGCCGACATTTAAACCACCCTTACATTTTCGACCGTCGACGTAACAGGTTGCTCTCTTAATTTTAAGAGTCTAAATTAGCAACATATATATACATTGTTATTTTGTACACGTGATTTTCTGCTTTATTTCAAATAAATTCATTTAATTATTAAATAGTGTGTTTCTTTGTGAATTCTTAATAAAAATACAGTCCACTACTAAATGTAAATTATCAACATCAGATTTACATAAACACTTGGTTTTTTCGTGTTTTAATCGACAAAAAACAATCAAGACAACGCTTAACATTGTGATTTTGAGTTACATCGAGAATCACGACATTTTGCGCCAACAACATCTACATTATAGAAAGGACAATCTAAAGCTGATTGTATAATTAAACGATCCCCATCATTTTCCGCTTTCTCCACTGAATAGTATTTTTAGCAAGTTTTTTCTTGAGAAAATTAATAAGCTTTTTTTTATTTTTGTTGTATCCCAAGAATTTTTCTTTTGTTGTATTTAGGGGCATGTCTTCTTTAAATAATCAATAAAAATATTACTTATATATCTACAAATTCTCTCAGACGTCTTAGTTCCATCATTATCATATCCATCAAATACAACTTTAACGTTAGTGCCATAGTTATAACGCAAATATCTTATGTACTGTAGACAAATATCAAGAAACTTATTAATTTTGTCCCATTTTAACCTATGAAGTAACATACCACCATCAATATTATAGAAAAATTTAGTAATATCATTACCATTCGATTTACATTGTTTAAAAATATCACATTGTGTTGATTTCATTATCAAAAAGAAAAAGAGGAGAGTGGTTCGTAGTTAAAATATTAGCGAAGTTCATCATTACATTTTTAAAAAGCATAAACGTTAAAAAATTAAATTCGGATCCACAGCAACTTCAATTTTGTTTCCTCTAATTCTACTGCTCATGGCCAATAACGTCTTTACTGTTTTACTGTATTTGAGTACTCTTTACCTGATTTTACCAAGTAAAGATTACCCAAAGAAGCAAAAGATGATTTATATTATGCGTAAAGTAGCATAACTAGTACAGCTCTAATAATATATATATATATTTATATGTATATATATATATATATATATATATATATATATATATATATATATATATATATATATATAAGCGAAAAGCAGTGTACATTTACATCGGACACATATTAAATTAAATATTAAATTATGACTAAAATTGTTTTTATAACAGATATTCTTTAAACTAAAATTGATATAGTTTTTTTTTAGAAAACCACTCAAAACTATTTTTTTTTATATAAATATCATACATAATGTTAAAGTAATATTAATTGTTATATCCCTGCTTCAAAAGGTTTCTAAATTTAAATAATACAAAAAAAACAAGAATTACATTTTTTTGTATCAAAACCAAAGCTGTTTCAGAGGTCTTCCGAGTAAAAGGTTTTATTGACGCGACTACACCACCAGTAACTCAAAAACAAAATTATACCACAAGTAAATGCTGTAAAATATTTAGGAATTTACTTAAACCGACGCTTGACTAGGCACAAGCACATTATCACAAAATGTAAACAACTTGGCTCAAGCTACAAAGATTGTACTGGCTAATAAGCCATAAGTCTAAGTTATATATCAAATGTTAACTATTGCTGTATAAGTCTATTGTTGTAAGTACGCATATGTCGCACTTACCTTTTATTTTTAATGATATTAAATGTTAATTATGTAATAGAATTATATTATGTAAACAGTTTTTGTATTAGTATTAAGATTGTAAAGAATAATTATTTAAGTTTAGCGCTTATAAATATTGTCTCTGGTTTGTGGAGATTAATATTGATTTAATGCTGGTAATTCAGTATTGGCGTTCTGTGATGTGAAATAAATTATTATATATTAAATTGCACAAGACGCTGAAAGCCAGTCTTCTCCTGAGTCTCAAAGCAAGCATTACTATTCGCAACTTCGTACGTATTGAATAGTGAGCACATTTCAACTATTAATTAAATTATAACACTATAGAATTACATTTTGTTTTATATCTGTCATCTTCGTTAATCTAATAAAATACTATTGTAATTAAGTAAGCAGATATAATATTACAACGAATAAATGATATATTTTAATAAAAGTGTTTGTATTAATAGTAATAAAAAGATACTAATTGTTCAACCGTCGCATGTTGCAACGAGGTTACTTTAGACCGCTCAAGTATTCTCTAATTGCAACAATACACCGTCTGAACAAGAATCCTTATTAATCATCTTAAGAAAGATATTCGATTACTACTGTAATTGGTGTTGGAAGTCGTCAACT
Organism: Panorpa germanica; assembly: GCA_963678705.1. Lineage (NCBI taxonomy): Eukaryota > Metazoa > Arthropoda > Insecta > Mecoptera > Panorpidae > Panorpa > Panorpa germanica. The sequence goes on along the minus strand of OY783216.1, from coordinate 15,542,836 downwards.
GAAGAATCTACTACCAGAAGCTAGCATCCCTGCAGAATGTACTAGTAAGCTGAGTAATCTCCTCCAGAACGACAATACGACACAATTTTACAACATTGGTGTCAGGTGGGGTCTCGAAGAGATATTCCTACACATAAATATCCAAGAGGTACGCCCAAAATTTTTTTTCTATATATTCTACACCTGGATGCAGATCAATTATTCTGGATACCACTACGTCGATCGATTATTTCCAAGATTGCCGAAGAGTACGAGATAGAACGTCAATTCATCTGTATTTCACATAATTTTTCTACAAGTCCGGTGGATGTAAAACAACAGCCCGCTGAACCAGAAAAAAAGAAATCTTTTGCCCCCAGCGAATGGATGGATGCTTCTAGAACAAATGGAATAATCTAAACTGATGTTAATCGTTTCCAGAACCCTGCACACAGCTGTACATAGATCAAAATCGAAAGTTTTTTTTGTTAAGTATAATAAGACAGTATCTTTTTATCTTGTATACAATTATTATCATAAATTGATAATTGTATTTTTTTCTATTAGTAGCATCCTTGTAGTTCATTGAAGCTATTATTTTTTTAGTATTATATTCAATACTTTTGAATATTTGCTATAACCTATCTATTAGTAGCATCCTTGTAATTCATTGAAGCTATTATTTTTTTTAGTATTATATTCAATACTTTTGAATATTTGCTATAACCTATCTATTAGTAGCATCCTTGTAATTCATTGAAGCTATTATTTTTTAGTATTATATTCAATACTTTTGAATATTTGTTATAAAATAACAATTTTGTAGCATCATTGTTCAATATTTTTAGTATTATATCCAATACTTTTGAATATCTACTATAATATTTCCTATAATTGTTTCTACAATTATATTAATTCATGTTTAATATTTTTAGAACATCTTTATGAACGAGAAAGAATTTTGAAAAGGAGAAGTAAAGAGCTGAAGCAGTTAGATAGCAGTCTGTTCAATCAGAGAGACTACCTTCCTGTTACAACTGCGGTGTCTGAGCCCCATCGGAAATTTCCTGTGAGTTACTGTTTTCGCTAGCAATTTTTCCTTGTCAGAATCCTGTTCTTCGGAGAGTCGTTTATTGGTACAAAATAATCTTTAGTCTGTATATTATATATAACTTTAATTAAGTACTATGGCACCGAACGTTCATTCACTCACACTAGTTGAGAATACAATCAATCTAATTAACGAGTTTTCAAAAAATCTAGAAGTCCAATCAACATCCTTAACAATAGTTGAATTAAAAATCAAAAACTTAGACAAAGCTTGGGTTAAATATAGTAGTATCGTAGAAGCACTGCTTCCAACTCTAAAAAATGAAGAAGCTACGGCTATCGTTAGTAAGTCTATGGAAGTTGAAAGTATTTATGACGACACTCTTATTTACTTGTTGAATTATAAGCAAACATTTGAGAATGATACACATATTGTAGACGACTCAAAAAGTATAGATTCAATAAAAAATCTGAACTTAAGTCCAATGCAACTAACCGTTTTTGATGGAGAATATATTAATTGGCAAAGTTTTATGGAATTATTTACAAATTTAATTCGTAATAATAGTAAACTATCAAGCATTGAAAAAATGCATTATTTAAAGTTAAATTTGTCAGGAGAACCACTCAAACTCATAAAGAATTATCCTTTAACAAATGATAATTACGAAATTGTTTGGAACATCCTTTGTAAACGTTATGATAACAAGGTAGCACTTATTGAAACCTGTTTAAACAATTTAATAAACTACAATGTTATACGTTTAGAGTCCGAAATCAATATCAAAAAACTACTAGATGAAATTAATGAATCGATTAGAGCATTAACCGAATTGGGGATATATTCTAATCATTCAGATTTTATGTTAATACATATTTTAAAGACCAAATTAGATTTTAATTCGTCAAAGGAATGGGAAAACAGAAATAATTCTGAATTACCAACCTTAAATGAATTTACAGAGTTTCTGGAGAGACGGTGGCGCAATCTAGAAAGAAGAAGGCATATTAAAGTCAAAACATATCCAAGCGTTCCTAATTCTAATAGTAAACCAGTTTCAAGCAAGCAAATTCCTAATAAGGTCGAAACAAAAACTAAAAATTTGTTCTGTAACCATTGTAAGAAAAGTGGTCATACAGAAAAGTATTGTTTTATTAAGAAGGAAAATCTAGATACGGGTAACCCTATTGCTCAAGTTAATACTTGTAGGGAGGCCACAATTTTATCAGAACCTTCTACTTGTTGTGAAAGATCGAAACATCTTATATCTGATGGTTCTCAAGTATCTTTTACTAACAAGACACAACACAATTCAAATAATGAATTATGTTTTTTTTATGATTTTGATGAGATCAATACGGGTAATTTACAAAATAATAATGATATTCTAAGTTTTGACAGTAAAAATAAAAATGTTAAGGCTAAGCAAACAGTTGACACTATCCAATTCAAGATGGTCGCAGCCAAAGCTAAAACCGTATCATTTTTATTAGATACTGGTTCTCAAATCTCCTTGATTAAACAAAATATTTTAAATAACAATGTCAGAATTAATAATAAATCTAAAATTCTATTGAAGGGTATTTCTGAAGGCACGCCTTATACCTTAGGTTCACTGAAAACTTCTATAATTTTAGATAGTAATAAGTCGAAACAAACTTTACAGGTTGTGTCAGAAAATTTCCCCATTAAACACGATGGAATTATAGGGTTAGATATTTTACGGAAACTAAATGCAGTAATTAATCTAAAAATGAACAGTGTACAATTCTCAGAACGTGGCAAAGTAATTGAGCTCCCACTTATAAATATAAACAATATCGTTTTACCAGCACGTACGAGGAAGATAATTCCTATGTCAGGTTCTACAGTAGGAGTTTGTGTAGCCAGGGAATTGTTACCTGAAGTTTTTTTAGCTAATGCATTAATCAAGCCCGTCAAAAATATTTTCTATATTTCAATAATAAATTCTTCAATAAAAAATATAATACTTAGTAATTTCAAACCGAATATCATACCGATAGATCAATTTAGTATTTACCATTTTTCAAAATCAAGTCCTAACAACCGTAAGGAACTTTTATTAAACAATTTAAATCTTTCACATGTCAATTCAGAATTAGTAACAGAATTAATAGAAATCTGTGACAGCTTTAATGACATATTTTTTTTACCGGGAGACAAGTTATCTTGTACGAGCGCATTAAGTCATAAGATAAAGATTAATTCTTCTAAACCCGTTAACGTTAAACCGTATCGATTGCCCCATGCGCAAAAAGAGATTGTGGAAAAGCATATTCAGGAACTGTTGGTCAACAACATAATTGAAGAAAGCGACTCACCCTATAACGCACCTTTATTAGTAGTACCAAAAAAACCAGATGCGTTAGGTAATAAACAATTCCGCGTAGTAGTCGATTTCCGTAAACTTAACGAGCAGACAACAAGTGACGCCTATCCTTTGCCTCTTATACATGATATACTGGACCAACTTAGTGGTGCAAAATTTTTCTCTACCCTTGACTTAGCAAGCGGTTTTCACCAGGTCCCTATGCTTCCCGAAGATAAAGAGAAAACAGCATTTAGTGCGAACTTTAAACACTATCAATTTGTAAGAATGCCATTCGGACTTAAAGGAGCCCCCCCCATGTTTCAGAGACTTATGTCTCACGTTCTCACAGGTTTGCAAGGAATAGATTGCTTAATCTATCTGGACGATGTAGTCATTTTTGGAAAAAACATTTCTGAGCACAACCAAAGATTAAAAAACGTTTTTTCTAAATTACGGGAACATAATTTGAAGCTCCAACCATCCAAATGTAACTTTCTACATAAAGATTTGATTTATTTAGGTCACGTTATTAATGAAACAGGTATTCTACCAGATCCTTCTAAAGTAGAAGCAATAAAGAATTTCCCCATTCCAAACAGTCCTAAACAAATTAAAACATTTTTGGGTATGTCTGGTTATTATCGCCGACATATACCGCATTACGCAGAGATAGCCAAACCACTATATAATGCAGCAAACAGTAATGTTAAAGTATTAGAATGGTCAGACCAATGCGACGAATCATTTAAAACTTTAAAAAATAAATTAACCATATCACCTGTTTTGCAATACCCGGACTTTAGTAAAAATTTCGTTGTAACCACGGATGCAAGTAAATATGCTATAGGTGCAGTCCTTTCACAAGGTACTATTAAGGAAAGCCACCCAATAGCATATGCTTCAAGAACTCTAAATAAGGCACAACAAAATTACACAACTACTGAACGTGAGTTATTAGCAGTAGTATGGGCTGTGGCTCATTTTAGACCCTATCTCTATGGAAAGTTTTTTAGTATCGTAACAGACCATCAAGCCTTGACTTGGTTAATGAGTATTAAGGACCCGAGTTCTAGACTTATGCGTTGGCGGATAAAACTAGAGGAATATAATTACGAAGTAATATATAGACCAGGTAGTTCGATTCCACACGTAGATGCCCTAAGTCGCGTATACTCACTTCAGGTTGAAACAATGGATGTCACATACGAAAATTATTTAGAAATAATTAAAAATAAAATTATCATAAACAATAAAGTAATTGAACATGATAAAAGTTTATATGACGCACCGACGTCATTTTCATTAGTAGATTTTGTATCAAAAGATTTTAAAAATTCAATTGGAAATTCTCCTGAATTAATCAATAAATTTAGTAGTATCAATGCATTTCTAATACAAGAAAAAGAAGTATCAGAAATTGCATATGTTGAAATTGATACTAGATTTATTATCTGTTTAATAATTAAGGAATTTCATTTTAATCTACCAAATTATAAAGAAATATTTTTGGCATTAGTGAATCTGAAAAACTTTTGTACTTTACACAAAATTACTAACATAGCTATGAACAGGTTCGAGTCTGAACTAAGTAAATTAGATTTTGCCCAGTTACGAACTATGATCAGACATATCTTTGATAAAACAAATATAATAGTACACATTTATAATGACAATATACTTAAAATTAGTGACCCTGAGTTAATAAACAATGTAATTTCGGAATTTCATGTTAATCCCACAGCAGGCCACTTAGGAGTTTCTAAAACAATTAAACGATTAAAATCACACTTTAAATTTCCAAGTATGATTAGAAAAGTTAAAAATTTTATTAGACAATGTGTATCATGTCAAAAGAATAAAGTGTGCAAATTAAATAAATGCCCATTAACAATTACATCGACTTCGAAACATAGTTTCGAAAGGTTGGCTTTGGACATAGTATATCTTCCCAAGAAAGACGACAACGACAAATACAAATACTTACTAACAATACAGGATGACCTTACTAAATTTACGGAAGCTATTCCTATTATAAACCAGGAGGCAAATACTGTCGCGAAAGCATTAGTAACTAACGTTATTTGTAGGTACGGAGTTCCTAATATGATCTTAACAGACCAAGGAACAAATTTCATGTCAAAAATTTTTAAAGATATATGCAAATTGTTAAAAATTAAACAATTAAAAACAACAGCATTTAGACCAGCAACCAACGGTGCCTTAGAAAGAGTTCATAGAACCCTTGCCGAGTATCTAAGGAATTTTTGTAAAAAGCAGGATGATTGGATAAATTGGATTCCCTATGCAATGTTCGTGTATAACACAACTCCGCATACAGCGACCGGTTTTACTCCTTTCGAACTAATTTATGGACATAAGGCAAATCTGCCTTCAATTTTTTATAAAGAACCAATTGAGGTAAATACTTATAATAATTTTATAGTAGAACTCAAACACAGGTTACAAGTAGCGAGGGAACTTGCTATAAATAACTTGGTTAAAAGCAAAGAAAAAACAAAATTATATTTTGATAAAAGGGTCAATTCTCTTTTCACACCTGAAGTAAACGAACTAGTTTTATTAAGAAATGAACAGTTACCAACTAAAGGACAGTCAAAAAAACTTTTACCCTTATACGTAGGACCGTATAAAGTTACTAAAATTATATCCCCTGTTAATACAGAAATACTAATTGGTAAAAAACATACGGTAGTTCATAATAATAGGTTGAAGAGATTTTGTACCAATGAATAAAAACTTGACGAATGAAATGGATTTTGTCAGGGATGATTGTTTTGTGGAGCAGTGTTAACTCTATACGATGGGATCAGAATCGTTGTCGACACTTTGCTTCTCTTTTTGTTTTTTTCTAGAATTGTAACTCGTATATTTTGTTTTTATACGTGTCCCTTTTTTTTTGAAAGGGGGTGTTGTGATATGTACGACATCTCCCCTATCACAATTTTTCCTTTTTCTTTTCCTTAGAGCAGAAACGCATATGTTTTGTTTTATATGCGTTCCTTTTCTTTGGTTGAGGAGTGTTGTAAGTACGCATATGTCGCACTTACCTTTTATTTTTAATGATATTAAATGTTAATTATGTAATAGAATTATATTATGTAAACAGTTTTTGTATTAGTATTAAGATTGTAAAGAATAATTATTTAAGTTTAGCGCTTATAAATATTGTCTCTGGTTTGTGGAGATTAATATTGATTTAATGCTGGTAATTCAGTATTGGCGTTCTGTGATGTGAAATAAATTATTATATATTAAATTGCACAAGACGCTGAAAGCCAGTCTTCTCCTGAGTCTCAAAGCAAGCATTACTATTCGCAACTTCGTACGTATTGAATAGTGAGCACATTTCAACTATTAATTAAATTATAACACTATAGAATTACATTTTGTTTTATATCTGTCATCTTCGTTAATCTAATAAAATACTATTGTAATTAAGTAAGCAGATATAATATTACAACGAATAAATGATATATTTTAATAAAAGTGTTTGTATTAATAGTAATAAAAAGATACTAATTGTTCAACCGTCGCATGTTGCAACGAGGTTACTTTAGACCGCTCAAGTATTCTCTAATTGCAACAATACACCGTCTGAACAAGAATCCTTATTAATCATCTTAAGAAAGATATTCGATTACTACTGTAATTGGTGTTGGAAGTCGTCAACTGAAGAATCTACTACCAGAAGCTAGCATCCCTGCAGAATGTACTAGTAAGCTGAGTAATCTCCTCCAGAACGACAATACGACACAATTTTACAACACTATAATGAAACCTATATGGACTTACAGTATACAACTATGGGTATCCGTTGCAAACGCTAATATTGAAATTTTATAGCGCTTCTAATCCAAGGTGCTACGTACAATTATAAATGCTCCACGAGTTACGACTAACGAATATATTCATCACGACATACAAGTATTAAGGGTCAAAGACAAATTCTTGAAGTACTGCGTCAAGTACAGAGACCGACAGGATAACCACCAAAACACCCTACGGCTTACGACGTAGTAAAACTAACAATTGATTTAGTCGGCGACTAAAATATACTAAGTATCAAGCAGACCAAAATATTCACGTGAACATTCTTTTGTTCACTAGGGAAGAATAATAACTTATAACGATGAATCATTAAGTACATTCCTTTTGTGTTGTTATTATGTTATATGACTTACTAAATATCCTAATGGATAGATTGTAATATTTTGGGATGGGTGTCAATAAAAGAAAAAAATTATATTGAATGTATATTTTTAGGAAGTAGTAGTCTCACACTTCATTTTAAAAATAACGTGTTTTGTCTAGATCATAACACTTTTCTTTTCTTAAAATAATATAAATGTATTACAAATATTTTACATAAATAAGCGTTAAATTTATAAGTAATAAATTAGGAAGAATATTTTAATTTTTCAAAGTTTTAAAAGTTTTTGCCTAAATTTTGTATAACATACTGTTAATGAACGCATTCACAATCTATATTTTAATATAGATATTTTGCCTTCACTAATGTATTTCATTTAGAATCTAATTTTTATAATTTAGTTTTTATTCACCAAGAATTCTTTTGTTTAATTATTTTATTTTATATTTTTTCTTTGTTATTTAATAAACTAACAAAATCATTATCTTTGGTACAATGGTACTGTGTATCATTGTGTACTAGCCCGGTTTCAAGGTGAACCACTTTGCTGTCATGACAAACGCCTGTTGCATCGATGTACGTTGCTGACACTATTAAAATATTCATTATTAACTCAAACTTTGTACAGTAAACATAGCTAAACCATCTTGTTATATATTCAAAATTAATATTAGATTAAAATATTATAAAGATATTTTAAATAGTGAATTAAATCAACGTAACATCGATACGAATAGCGATTCAATTAAAATATCAATCTTTGTAATTCGTCAGTGTATTTGTAAAATAAATGTTTTCTGTAGAATTATAGTGTTTCGCTGCTTCTTCTGATATTAAATTAAATAAAAAATTGTTATTAAGTGATTAATAACAAAAAGGTCGTTCGACGTATTTTGGCGCAATCTACGCTATCAAAGGAATTGGATGCAATCGAGCAATCCGAGAATTTGGATACCGCTAACAGATCGCAGATAAGCCCACCGCGTGCTTATAGATCTCCATAGGTCCAAACTCCCCCGTACATTTGGTCGTCTTCGAGCCGGATATACACCATTTTGATCACCTTCAAGCAAGATTCTCATCAACGGATATACACCATTTTGATCATCTTGAAGAACGGATTCACAAAATTTGATCATCTTCAAGAGCGGATTCACAAAATTTGATCATCTTCGAGAGCAGATATCCAACAATTGAGCATCTTCAAAGAGGATTCACACCACTTTGGATCAACTTCGAAAAGGATTCCCACATTGGTCATCTTTGAAAAGGATTCTCATCATAGAATTCATCAAGCAAGGTGAACATTCCAGAAAAATCTCACTTTCTGGCGCCAAGTACCACAGAAAACACGAGTCAGTTGCAGCCATATTGGATTCAGTCTAAAACGAGAACTACTACACGCCAGTGGTGTCAAGGTAATCCTGAACATTTTTATAATTCCCATCCTATCCCTATTATTACCTCTATTTTGGGTTTTTGCAGTTACATCTTATATTTTTACAAACTTTTACATTTACCACTGTTTTAATCGTTATTGGTATAACCAAGGTGTTTTGCCATCAATGATTCACTTCCAACATAAGTTCGTATCATTTTTGTAGAATAATATTCGAGCATCATCGACATTATTCGGTTTTCTGTTTTGAAGTTAATATTTCCTTGTCGCATTAGTCAAGTCATCAACGCTTTACTAAGCAATGACAATACTATAGCGCTCGTACAAGTGTATTTTGGACACACTTTTTAGCCTTTCAATCAGGTCATCTAACGTTCTATTCTTGGACTATGACCACGAGAGCACACACACACTCACAAATCATAGTAAATATTATTATTCCTACTTAAGCGTTTAAATACCATTTTCAAACCAAAATAACAATCTGTTTATTTTGCACAGAGATCTTATTACGTGTTATACGTAATAGCCTACGGCTAATATTATTTACAATAATAATATATTTTCAATTATTTTAAAAATATTAAATTCAAAAATACCTTAGAGATTATTTAAAGTTGTATTCACTATGTCGTCAAAACCTATAAAAGCCATACATCAAATCAAATTAACGCTAAAACAATGCAGCAAAGCGATTGAAAATGTTGATTTAACAGATTCATCCACGTACGATGTGGAAGAAATAAAAATCTGTTATAAGCAATGGCAACCTTTAATGTCTTCAATCAATAAAGTTCATTCACAAATGCGCGAACTAACTGATGATGAAGTTGATTTAGACCGCATCGATAGTGAAAATAATGATTTTTATACACAATACGTCAATATAGGAAAAGTTAATAATGAAATCATCTCAGCTTCTGAATCGATTGCAAATCAAACATTATCTACCCCTGACACAAAAACATCTGTATTTTCAGATAAAGACATGCACTTATCATCCATCAAAATTCCAATTTTTTCCGGCAATATAGAACAATGGGATGAGTTTAAGGCCACATTTGAAAGCTTAGTCCATAATCAGGTTAAATATTCAAGTTTCAAAAAATTACACCTTTTACGTCGTTCATTAAAAGATGAGGCCTTTGATACCATTGCATCGGTGCAATTAGACCCCACAAATTATCAATTATGTTGGGATTTATTAGTCACAGCCTATGACAATAAAAGAAAAATGATTTCTTATCATCTAAATGCGTTTTTAAAAATTCCTGCTATCACCTCTGAGAGTAGTACTAATTTAAGAGCTACTGCAGCCTCAATCAGAAAACACGTCAAAGCGTTAGAAAACATTATTCCAGAGGAAAATAGGTGGAACCACATAGTTGCAATTTTAATATCTAAAAAGCTAGACTCTGAAACAAAGAAACATTGGTTAGCTTCCGACATTTCTAAAACCGATTACCAAGAAATTGACACTATGCTTTCTTTTATTCTCGAACGGGCACACGAGTTGGATGAACATAGTTGTGATTCTAATTTTATTCACAAATCAAGACCGCACAAGTCTCTTTTCACAACACCACGCGATAAATGTTCTTTTTGTAACAAAGATCACATCAAAAGACATTGCCACAATTTTTTAAAACTCAACGTTATGGCTCGGATCAGTGAGATCCAAAGAAGACAGCAGTGCTTAAATTGCCTACGCAAGGGTCACAATATTAGCAGCTGTCCTTCAAAATACCGTTGCAATACTTGCAACAAAAAGCATCATTCATTGTCACACATTGAAACTGAAGAATCAGATACTTCCATTCCTAAAGCTACCACTTCTAGCACACTCACGGCGCACGTCAATCAGAAAAGTCAAGCTATGTTATCAACCGCTTTGGTAAACATTCCTGACAAAAACGGTAAAACAATTACCGCTCGCGCGCTTCTGGATAATGGTAGTCAAACAAGTTTCATTACCAAAAGTTTATTACGAAAATTAAACATTCCTACTACGAATTCGGATGTAGTTATTACAGGAATTGGTAACTCCGAAACTAAAATTCACAAGCAAGCATAAATCACTTTACATTCTTTAACCAATAATTACAAAACATTTGTAAATTGTCTTCTTATAGACAAAATAACCGACAATATTCCACACATCGCATTGGACATTGTCAATTTATCAATACCACATAACATAAAGCTAGCAGATCCTAGTTTTAACAAACCACAATCCGTGGATTTATTGTTAGGTGCTGATATTTTTTGGAACCTATTACGCGTTGGCAAAACAAAACTATACAATAATCGATTGCATTTACAAAACACTTCATTAGGTTGGATAGTAACCAAATATAAATCTATTAATAACAACAATCATGCGCATTGTTATCACACATCCTTACAAACTCAAATTTCCAAGTTTTGGGAAATCGAGTGTGTTAAGGAATGTAGCACTTTAACTATAGAAGAACAAGCATGCCATGATCATTACAATAAAAATACTACTCGCGATTCAGATGGTAGATTCGAAGTAACATTACCATTAAAATTGCCCGCATTAACTTTAGGGGATTTCAAAACCGCAGCTACCAAACGATTTCTTTCGCTGGAAAGAAAATTTGATAAAAATAAACAATATAAAGCTATGTATTCTGAATTCATTCATGAATATATACGATTAGGTCACATGACTATTAACCCTATTCAGAACTCGTCTGAACCTTCATATTTTTTACCGCATCACGGTATACTAAAACCAAGCAGCACTACGAGTAAATTGAGAGTGGTTTTCGATGGCTCCATGTCAAGTACGACAAACACTTTGCTTAATTCATTACAAGCAAATGGGCCAACCATTCAAAACGATTTATTCACCATTTTAACTAGATTTCGTCATTACGAATATGTGGTCGTGGCAGATATATCAATGATGTACCGACAAGTACTGGTGCACCCCTCTCAAAGAAACCTTCAACAGATTCTTTGGAGAGATAATCCAGACGACAAGTTACTAGCATATCAGTTAAACACTGTAACTTATGGTACATTATCTGCAGCATATCTTGCGATTAGAAGTTTAACGCAGCTAGGTTACGACAACATTATTGCACACCCAAATGCCGCAAACACCATCATTAATGACTTCTATGTTGATGACATGCTGACTGGGTCAAATGACCTAGCAGAACTCAAATTACGCTGTAATAAAATCATTAAAACATTAAGCAGTGCAGGATTTTACTTACGCAAATGGATTTCTAATGATCCCGCTGTTTTACTTGATTTAGACAACACTACTAAAGACAAACATTTTTATATAGATCACGCAGACATAGAGCATTTCAAAACATTAGGTGTCAAATGGTGCTCTAAAACAGACTGTTTCAAATACAGCATAGCCCATTTTGAGCCACCTGTAAAATTAACCAAAAGAAATGTTTTATCATTCATTGCTAAAATCTTTGATCCGCTTAAATTACTATCACCCTGCGTCATACCGTTTAAGTTAATGATACAACAATTATGGCTAACTAATCTACACAGGGATGACGAAATTCCAGAACATTTAGTAAACACATGGACTTCTTTAATAAGGCAATTACCAAACTTAAACAACGTATCCATACCACGAAAATCATTGATCAATAATTTCAAAACAATTGAAATTCATGGTTTTTGTGACGCATCAGAACGTGCATATGGTGCTTGTATTTATTTTAAAAGTACCAACCACAATAATATATTCAAAACGACTTTATTACACTCAAAGTCAAAGGTATCACCTTTGAAAATATTAACCATTCCGTGTTTAGAGTTATGCGCAGCATTGTTGCTGTCAAGAATGACAAAGAAATTGTTGTCAATAATTTATTTACCGATAAATAATATAATTCTTTGGTCTGATTTATTCATTGTATTATCATGGCTTAAATGCATACCCAATACATTGAAAACATTTGTAGCTAACCGCGTTTCTGAAATCCAAACAAACATGAATTCTATTTCTCAATGGCGTCACGTTCGTACAGAGTATAACCCAGCAGATTTGATTTCGCGAGGTATTCTTGCGAGTAATATAGTTGATTATGATTTCTGGTGGCAAGGTCCAGATTGGCTATCTCAATCAGAGAGCGCATGGCCTGAAAGTAGTTGCACTGTAAATTTCTTACCTGAAACTAAATCAATTATGTTGGCGAATTTTTCCACCGCAAAATCAAATTCTATATTTGACAACTTTTCAAACTTAAGAACGCTTAATAGAGTCACCGCATACTGTTTACGTTTCATTCACAATTCCAGAAACAAGCAAAATAAAACAAATGGCATTTTATCAGTCGCAGACTCATCAAAGTAGCACAAAGGGAACATTTCGCATCTGAATTTAAAGCTCTAAAGTGTAACGCACCTTTAGCAGCCAAAAGCTCATTACTTTGTCTGAATCCATTTCTTGACGATAATGACATCATTAGAGTGGGTGGCAGATTAAAACATTCAAATTATGAATTTCACAGGCGACACCCCATTGTTCTACATAATAAACACAAACTGACAACTTTGATAATGGAAAGGGAACACCTGAGATTACTTCATCCAGGCCCTCAAAAGCTATTATTCAGTGTAAGGGACCAATACTGGCCCATTAAAGGCATATCCTTATCAAAAACTATTGTACATCGCTGTGTAACATGCTTTAAACAAAAACCACGCTTTCCATCACCGAAAATGGGTTCTCTTCTTTTCGCAAGAGTTTCCCTGGATTTCCCATTCAAGGACACCGGAGTTGATTATGCTGGCCCTATTATGGTCCGAAATAAATATGGCAGAGGTAGTAGATTACTAAAATCCTACATTTATTTATTTATCTGTTTTGCAACAAAGGCTATACATTTGGAGCTGGTCACTGAACTTACAACTCAGTGTTTTTTAGCTGCTTTGAACAGATTCATATCACGTAGAGGAAAACCTACCACTATTTATTCTGACAATAAATTCTTATCTGATGGTAAAAATGCAAAAGCGATACAAACTGTGGCTTCCGATTTAACTATTACATGGAAGTTTATTCCACCATACTCACCCAGTTGGGGTGGTTTATGGGAAAGCAACATTAAATCAACGAAATCATATCTCAAACGCGTCATACAAAACAATCATTTTACCTTTGAAGACACTTATACACTGCTAACTCAAATAGAGGCAATACTTAACTCTCGCCCTCTTTATCCCGCTTCCAATGATCCCAATGACCTTATTCCCATCACACCTGGACACCTCTTAATAGGACGGCAACTCACTAGCATAGCCCCTGCAGAGGACGCTCCAATCAAGTTAAGCCAATTGCAGCGCTTCTCACAACTTCAAGACTGTATTCAAAAATTTTGGAAACGATGGGCAAGCGACTACCTAGGACACTGCAATCAGCTCGTAAAATGGAAAACGTCAACGGGTGTTGTACCGCAACAAGGAGCTTTGGTTTTAATCAAAGAACCGAATCTCCCTCCATCGCAATGGATGTTGGGTAGGGTAGTGAAACTAAGTGTTAGTGATGTTTTAACGGCTCGATTAGCTACTATCAAGACAACAAAGGGAGAAATAAAACGTCTTGTGCGACATCTTGCTCCGCTACCCATAGAACATTAGTTGAAAACCATGATTACTTTTCCAATTTTCAACGCGCGGAAGTATGTTAATGAACGCATTCACAATCTATATTTTAATATAGATATTTTGCCTTCACTAATGTATTTCATTTAGAATCTAATTTTTATAATTTAGTTTTTATTCACCAAGAATTCTTTTGTTTAATTATTTTATTTTATATTTTTTCTTTGTTATTTAATAAACTAACAAAATCATCATCTTTGGTACAATGGTACTGTGTATCATTGTATACTAGCCCGGTTTCAAGGTGAACCACTTTGCTGTCATGACAAACGCCTGTTGCATCGATGTACGTTGCTGACACTATTAAAATATTCATTATTAACTCAAACTTTGTACAGTAAACATAGCTAAACCATCTTGTAATATATTCAAAATTAATATTAGATTAAAATATTATAAAGATATTTTAAATAGTGAATTAAATCAACGTAACATCGATACGAATAGCGATTCAATTAAAATATCAATCTTTGTAATTCGTCAGTGTATTTGTAAAATAAATGTTTTCTGTAGAATTATAGTGTTTCGCTGCTTCTTCTGATATTAAATTAAATAAAAAATTGTTATTAAGTGATTAATAACAAAAAGGTCCTTCGACGTATTTTGGCGCAATCTACGCTATCAAAGGAATTGGATGCAATCGAGCAATCCGAGAATTTGGATACCGCTAACAGATCGCAGATAAGCCCACCGCGTGCTTATAGATCTCCATAGGTCCAAACTCCCCCGTCCACATACTTAAAATATATGAGCTATGTGAAATTTATGTGTGTTATAAGTTATATTTCGGTAAACTTTTTATGAAAAATATTTATTTTTTGTGTTAAATAAGTGTTTACACCTTAGTATATTGAACCAGAATAATTAAAATTCAGGTAAGTTAATAGTTAAATTATTGTAATAATCTAATTTGTACTTACGTGCTAATTTAAAGAAATATAATCAAATAATTTATATATTTGTCTGTAATATTATCAAAATATGTATGTAAAATAAATTTAAAATTTATTTGATATTTATTGAAATTAAAAAAATTTAAATAATATAGACTATGTATTGTAAATATTCTCATTCCGGCCATTCCTTACTGCGCTGCCTTTTGTTGATTTAATGTAGTTCGTGTATTGCTTGCTCTTTATTGTTATACGAGATTTGGAAAGGTGACGTGATATTATTCCTTACCTTAAACAATAAATAACTATAACTATTTTTTATTTGTTAGTTTTTATCTTATTCAGATTTATTGCCATTTAAATCTTAAATAACTTATTGCTACATT
Source organism: Panorpa germanica (assembly GCA_963678705.1). Taxonomy (NCBI): domain Eukaryota; kingdom Metazoa; phylum Arthropoda; class Insecta; order Mecoptera; family Panorpidae; genus Panorpa; species Panorpa germanica. The sequence continues at coordinate 15,526,958 of OY783216.1, read as the reverse complement.
ACATTCGCTGTGGCAAGTACTACGGGCAGTGTACTCTGTATAGTACAAATAAATTATTTAATAAAATATTCAATAGCCAAATCTATTGTGTGACACTAAAATAGATTAAGAATAGACTAAGAGACTATAGTCTGTTATCAACATTGCTTAGCTAAACGCATTGTTTCCTGCAGATATATTTTTTCAAAAAATATAATATTTATAATAGAAAATAATAGTCCTTGCAAATTTTTTTTTTTTTTATTACTATTATAATTTAGTCTTTAAGACAAATAAGCAATTTAACGTTAACATAATATAAACATTAAAGGTCTTGCTCCTAAGCATACCTTATTGTATGATATGAATTATTTATCATACATATGTATTTCGGTTTGCATGATTACATTTTATTACATTTAATTTATTTAGACTTACTTAAAAGGTATAACCCCTTTTAGCTTCTCTTTATTTCTTCACCGTTGTACAGTAGGTGTGTTACCTCGTTATTAACATGTTGTTGGATTCTTTCGTTGTGACTCTTGGCAAATTTCCTTATGTAATGTCCACAGTTTCCATCTTCAACTTCTGTTGAAGATTGCTGGATGCCATAAGTACACACTGGTTTAAGGATTTAATTGTGAATAAATATCTTATTTTGTACTGACGGGATATTTGTTTGCCGTAATACTAACCGTAGTAGCTTAGATTTTATCAGTTTTGTTACATACTTTCATAGTGCGAAATATTATCTTTAATTATTATAGCACTTCCTTCTTTGGGAGTATTTTCCGGGTGGGTAATGTGAGAAAGCTTATATCCTCTAAATTATTATGTATGATTCTTGTGTGAAAGGTGTCTCCGATATGACACATCAATATTTTCTATATCTAGCACAACCTGTAGCTCATGCTCTTGTTGGATAGTCCGTTGGCATTAAACACTATAATTCTGAACTTCCTGCTTATTTCTGTAAATTGGGTATAGCTCCTTTAGTGCTATATTTTAATTTGGTAACTCCCTCGTCAAGGTTTTTGTTCTTTGTTATTTAGTTTGCTTAATATTCTTTGCAAAACTGGTCCGTTATCCATTTTTATTTTAATTATTTTTATATGGTTTGCCTATTTCAGCTTATCCTTTTTAACTGAACATCAGCTGTACATCTTATCCTTTTTAACTTTACGTGGTTGGTTTTCTGTTAAATTTTCCGTTTCATTTTCGGATTTTCCGTTTACCGATTGTCTCTCTTTTTGCGGTTGTAAAGCAATTTTGGTTTCTTATTCCGTTTATTTTTTCGGTAATTTATATCTTTACTATAACTAAATACTGACATTAACATATTCAATGACTGCTATTTTTTTCATTTTAACTTATTTATGGCTTCTAATACTTTTTAGCATCTACAGCAAAGTCCTTTCACAATTATTTCTGGTATGCAGGAATAATGCAATTTGTTCGCAATCACATGTATTTTTAAACGAGTGCCATTGTACTTTGTTGTTACTAAGCATACTGGTAAGAGTTCTATACTATTATTGATCTTTTACATTTATTTTACTGACTTCATCATTAATTATTGTGATCTGTGCTTCACTATTCATGTTGCAAAGGTTTTCGTAAAATTAATTAAAATTTTCAATTCTTTGTGCTACTTTTTGTATTTCTATTCTTGTGCTAGTTTTACATTGTGAAAATAATAGGGAGATATCCAATTCTCTCTCTTCATGATTCCTTTCTTTCTTTCTTATCTACCTTGATCCTTTTGCCAACTTTTCTTCGTCAGTTTGATTGCCAGTCTCACTTATTTTTGTGGCAGTTATAGGGGTTTTATTTTCTTTTATAGTACTGCATAGTTCTGTTCTATTCAGAGTTGACGTATGCTACATAAACATTTATAAAAAAATCAAATAAGAAATTCAAGCGACGGTAGTAATAGTTATAACAAAAACTAGAACTATTACATTTGGACCGGCATACTGTCCTCCGAGACGTAATTTAAAAGTAAAAGACTGATAATTTAATTAGACATACTATTATCCAATCCAATTTATCATTAGCGGTAAACTAAATGCCAAATATACAAATTGGGTTTCTAAGAAATCGACAGGCTGTAGATAACGACAGAGAAATAATGGATATGAAAACCACCTTACTGGAAAACCAAATTACTGGTTGACAGTTGAAAATAAAATACAAATCATGCTTGATATTTGACAAGTGACATTGATACAGAAGTAGAAGACTAATATATAAAAATTTAGTGAAACCAACTACTCCCTGAGGAAAGCTAAAAGCAAATTAAAAATACCTTTAAAACACACCGCTCTAATAAGAAAAGAGGATGGTGTATGGACTAACATCTACCTGCTAAATAACAACAAACAGAATATAAAGAACAAAGAGAAAATATTTTAAATATTACACCCAAAGAAATAGCAAATGAAATAAATTAATTTAAATACGAGTATAAATTCAAGGAAAGCTATAGTAAAACTTACATATATAATTAATGTTATGCATTTAAGCAAAAAATGGAATTTGGAAATTTGTTACTTAACGAAATTGTGGACTTCATCTAGTCTAGATTTCATCACCGAACCAACCTTAAACACTGGCCAGTTTTAGGTAATGTTTTTTTGGATAACTTCAGCGGTTATCCGAGGAAACTCAAAAAAATTTAAAAAAAACAACAAGAGAAACAAGTTTGTGATCGCAGCTATCACATTGATTTTAAGTAATAACTTTATTATTCGATTTTTTTTTTTAATGTTCAATAGTTCTAGTATTCTGTTTGGTTTTATTATTAATATTTAGATATCTTATCATAATATTGTTTTGGTAAACAAAAAAGAATTTGGTCCCTCGTATGATCGAGTAAGGTCGAATAGCTAGTATTAAGCAAATGTGCTTTGGAAATCATAATTTGTTTAAGCTGTTTTTATTACATTTTCTTAATTTATCAATAATTACCTTTGCATCATACATATTAAAATACGTACCAAAACTTTGGAAACTAGCAGAACGTGCAATGATACCAAAACCAAGACAGCCGCTGAACGATTTAAGTTCATGGATATTTATATCACTGATGCTAACAATATCACAATTGTTTACAGAATTAGTTCTAAAGAGAATAAAACTATTAATTATAAGTGCTAATCTTATTCCAAATCATTAATTTGGCTTGAGATGTAAGCACTTAACTAGAAAATAATATAAAAATCATTCTAAGAGAAAAGAAACAATATTTTTACATATAGCTAAAGCATAAAATAAGACATGAAGGAATTGATTATAAATTGAGAAAACCACTACCAAGACCATAAACTTAATTACTGATCAAATATATAGTTTAACGGAGATTTAGAAACAGGAAAACAATGGGAAAAATATAAGGGCAGGTGTTCCACACGAAATGTGCCAGGATCTATTCTATATCTGCTTTGCACCTATGAAATACCTACTATAGAAGGAACAACTATTACTACATTTGCAGAAAATTTTGCAATATTAGCAGTGGGTGATACTATAAAGATATAGAAGAATAAACTGCAGAGTACTATAAACAAAATTAGCAGCTGGACTGAAACGTGGAGAATAATATTTTAACACTAAATTAAAACACGTCAAACACGTCATATTAACTTTACTGACGGAAAGGTAGAAAACCTATTCAAAATTAAGGTGTGAAATATATATTATTTAGAAAAGGATAGAGCTCGACGTTTAATGTAAGAAAATGTATTGGATGATAGGTAGAAAATCTCAGGTATCCATACACAATAATACTGTTCCTATATAGGCAAATCATTAAATAAGTTTGGTTTATTAATGCTCAAAGATAACTTACATACAAATTATACAACGTTTTCACAATAAAGTACTTAGAGCTTCTTTTAAATTTAAAATAGCAACCTTGACAAGGATTTCTAGATGGAGACTGTCGCCGAATAAATAAAAAGATATGCTTCCAAGCATCATGGAAGACTGCACTGTCATCCGAACGACGTTAACTACAATACTAGAGTACAAAAGCAAAACAATAAGTAGTTTAAATTAGGGAGATGTATTTGGACGATCCATAATATCGTATATTACGTATAAGTATTGCTATGGATAAATTGCTGGCTGATCATCAGACCAGTTGGAATTATGTAAATAAATAAATTTTCTTTTAAAGAAACACCAATTAAGATCGATAGTAATTTCTTTTACAACCGCTATAGGTGTGAAATCTTGAATTTTTTTTAATTTAACAAGAATATGTAATGTACATTAATGTGCCACTTTTTGAGGTATGTAAGAAAAACTAAAAAAACAGACAAATTTTAGTCTAAAATTCGCATAAATCTTTTTTTTTTGGACATTTTTAATTTAAAAGTTTACAAAATACTTTTATTTCTTAACAGGTGGTATAATTATTTTTCAAATAATATTCTATTATTATACGTAGGACTTTTAGGTCCAGAGAAATCAATCATTTTTGGCAGGGTCAGCAAAAATTAAATTTAAAATTATGTTGGCCAATGGCCATTCCAACAAGAGAAGCGATGGACCCCCACATATTGGTTTTTTGTCGGTAAAATTACGTGAATCACAGGTCCTTAAATTACCGGTAGTTGGAGACAACACATCTAATATATATATATATATATATATATATATATATATATATATATATATATATATATATATATATATATATATATATATATATATATATATATATATATATATATATGTGGGATATAATTTAGGATTAGATATAATTAGTTTGTAAGAAATAGTAATTATATAGTAAAGAACTCTGTCAAATAGGTTAGGAACTTTGCTAATATTAAGATATATTTAAATGTTACTGCGCTGCTTTGAAACAACTTGTAGACCTCTCTAAGCCGTTCGCTTACAGCATGTACAGCGAGTGTCTAAGAGAACAGGTCACCAAGCGTTCGCTAACTATGGAATGCTAAGTGATTGTTAAAAAATGGCTGATACGTAGATTTACACAGTGTGTATGGCGTCATTGGTAAATTCAGAAAAATATTGTGTTAACTAGTTGTTAATGGCATTGAGAATTATAATCAGTTTAACTATATTGCTAGGTGTAATATTAGTTATTGTTTAGACGTAAATAGTGTAGTTTGTGCATAAAAGTATTGTGTTAAATGTTAGGTTATTTTTATCATTATAAACGTTGTGAATGAAAACTATGTACTATTTATACTACGCATTACTTTGTGATATGCAATCATTGAAAGGTCTTCAAACCTAAGCATTGCATATAATCTAGTGATAATATTATTGTGAACTATTTTGATATATTACCATTTTTGTAATATAATTGTTTTTCTTTGAGAAATAATTAAATGAACTATTATTAAACAAAAGTTATGTGTTAACTTTATTTTTTAAAAGCTAAATTGTAATGGGGGCTCAACTTAAGGATTGAAATAAGATCAAAACAGCTAAAACCACAGCTGGTAATCTGTCTAACACCCACTAAGGTGTAAGGTAGACCCACAATTGGAAACGTCAACAAGGATAGAATTATTGTCACCCCCACACTTGGGGGCTCAACCGGGATAGGTTTATTTGTCACCCCCACACTTGGGGGCTTAACCGGGATAAAGGAAAAACCAAGTTTATTCAGTCAAGAATATTCTTAACCTTTGAACTAGAACTATTGACCAACAGATAAGGAAACCTAGTTTATTCAGTCAAGAATACTCTTAACTTCCAGGTGCGTACAATTTACTCGTTAAAGTAATTGCACTTCAATCTGTTAGCAGTGATAAATAATAATGATGGAGGAATTAAACAACTTGTCAGTAGCAGAATTACGTCAAGAACTTAGCTTCGTTGGACTAAGTCAGCGTGGAAATCGTGCTGAATTATTAACGAGAATAACCTCGTATAATAGCAAAGTTGGAGAACAGAATAGCAGGTCTGTAAACAATGAAACAGTCAATAAAACTAATTATACGTTTTTAGATTTAGAATTGGCTTTACCTAAATATGATAGACTTAAAAATGTCAAATTATGGATCAAACAATTTGATGATTTCTGTGACCAGGCGGAAATAGATTCAAAATACAGATATTTGTATGCCAGGAGATTGTTAACTGATACCGCAAAACAATTTGTCAATTTTGAAACCAGGATAATAAACTGGGATACATTTAAATCGTATTTGATCGATGAGTTCGATACGAGTTTAAATAGTGCACAGGTGCACAAAATGCTTCAACAAAGGTTGAAGAAACCAGAGGAAACTTTTCGTCAATATGTTTATGATATTTTAGACATAGCTCGACAAGCAGATGTCGAAAAAGCAGCTATTATGGATTATATCATAGCAGGTATTCGTTACAGTACAGCGAATAAAGTGATACTGTATGGAGCTGAGAATATTGCACAACTTAGACGTAAGCTGGAACAATATGAAAAAATGAAAATGAATAGTCAGGACTATGATAAGAGATCAAAATCAGGTACCAAAACAAAAACTGAGACAACAGGTAAGAAGATTAAATGTTTTAATTGTGGTTCGTTATCACACTCATTTAAATTGTGTCCAGATAAACACAAGGGTTACAAATATTTTACTTGTGGTAATTATGGACATGTTAGTCGAAACTGTAAAACTAAAATAAATACTGTTAAATTAGAGCATAATATTATGAAAGTGGAAATGATAAAATCAATTTGTTTTAATAAAAGCAGTTATGTAAACGCTTTAATAGATACTGGTAGTGATTTATCAGCAGTGCGCGAAGACTATTTTAAAACATTAAGGAATGTTAAATTATATGACTCTGTTTATTAAACTCTCGAGTAAATTTTTTAGGTAGAATAAAATTGGACATTGAAATTGATTCAGAACATTACGCTAGTTATTTTGAAGTGTTACCATCACAGGCGATGCATATGAACATGGTGATAGGTTTGGACATTATAGCTAAAGCTAGAGTGATTATTGATAACACGGGTGTTAAATTTCACATACTTTATAACGATAAAGATGAAAATGAAAGTGAAGTTAAACAATTAATGACATTAAGAATAGACAATAGTGATAAAGAAAGTGAACTAGACTTATTTCATATAAACGATAAATATGTTGTTAATAAAATACACGAGTTAGTGGACAATGACAAACGAAAAGAGTTACTCAACTCTGAAATTGAAAAGATAATTAAATTGAAAAATGATACTCCCAAATTTTCTAGGCCACTTAAACTACCACCTGCAGATCGACTAGATGTGCAAGAGCAGCTAGATGAAGGGTTAGAAAACGATGTCATACAGGCAGCCCAGGAAATGAACGACCTAGGTTATGTAATTAAACAAGGCACTGTTCGTCCCTCTAAGGATAAGGTCAAAGCCGTCAAGCATTTTCCGAAGCTGAAGAAGACGATACAAGTAAAGAATTATGCAGGAAAGTATTTAATAGAAAATGAATTATTATACAGGTTAAAAGACGATCAAAAGCTGTTAGTAGTACCAAGTAACATGCAATCAGAAATTATACGTAAAGCACACGACAGAGGACATTGTGGATTGCATAAATGTCAAGAAATATTTAACAGAGAATTTTGGATCAATGATTTAGCTGAAAAAATTAAAAACTGTATAGATAATTGCATAGAATGTATACTAGCAAGTAGAAAAGTAGGTAAAGTAGAAGGATACTTAAACTCTATACCTAAGGTAGGTTTACCTTTAGACACATGGCATGTAGATCATTTAGGACCTTTACAAACAACAAGCAAAAAGTATAAACATATTCTCGTTATTGTAGATGCTTTTACAAAATTTGTTTGGTTGTTTCCTACTAAATCATCGGGCACTGATGAAGTATTACAGAAATTGAAAGTGATAGCAGAAGTATTCGGAAACCCAAGAAGGTTAATTTCTGACAGGAGTACAGCTTTTACTTCAACAGATTTCAAAGATTATTGTACTGCAGAAAACATTGAACATGTGTTAATAACTACAGGAGTACCAAGGGGTAATGGCTAGGTGGAACGAATAAATGGAATGATTGTACCTGTGTTAACGAAGTTAGCCCTAACAGATCCTAGTAAGTGGTATTTACATGTAAGTAAACTACAGTCAATGCTAAACAGTACTTATCAAAGAGGTTTTAAAATGACACCATTTGAATTGATGATTGGGGTTAAAATGAAAACCAAACAAGACATAAAAATAATAGATTTGATTACAGAAGAAATACAAAATGAGTTTGTAGATAAACGTGAGAAGCTGAGAGAAGAGGCTAAAGGTAATATTCTAAAAATTCAGCAAGAAAACAGGACTAGCTACAATAGAAAATGTAAAGCACCAAGAAAGTATACACTGAACAGTTTAGTGGCTATACAACGTACACAATTTGCAACTGGAGCTAAAGTTAAAGCTAAATTTTTAGGACCATACAAAATAACGAAAATTAAAGAAAATGATCGTTATGACGTGGAGAAAGCAGGAGAGTGTGAAGGACCAATAAGGACTTCTACATCAGCAGATATGATAAAACCATGGGCAGGATGATTGTAGCAACTGAGGACAGTTACTAGTCAGGATAGGCCGAATGTGGGATATAATTTAGGATTAGATATAATTAGTTTGTAAGAAATAGTAATTTTATAGTAAAGAACTCTGTCAAATAGGTTAGGAACTTTGCTAATATTAAGATATATTTAAATGTTACTAGCGCTGCTTTGAAACAACTTGTAGACCCCTCTAAGCCGTTCGCTTACAGCATGTACAGCGAGTGTCTAAGAGAACAGGTCACCAAGCGTTCGCTAACTATTGAATGCTAAGTGATTGTTAAAAAATGGCTGATACGTAGATTTACACAGTGTGTATGGCGTCATTGGTAAATTCAGAAAAATATTGTGTTAACTAGTTGTTAATGGCATTGAGAATTATAATCAGTTTAACTATATTGCTAGGTGTAATATTAGTTATTGTTTAGACGTAAATAGTGTAGTTTGTGCATAAAAGTATTGTGTTAAATGTTAGGTTAATTTTATCATTATAAACGTTGTGAATGAAAACTATGTACTATTTATACTACGCATTACTTTGTGATATGCAATCATTGAAAGGTCTTCAAACCTAAGCATTGCATATAATCTAGTGATAATATTATTGTGAACTATTTTGATATATTAACATTTTTGTAATATAATTGTTTTTCTTTGAGAAATAATTAAATGAACTATTATTAAACAAAAGTTATGTGTTAACTTTATTTTTTAAAAGCTAAATTGTAATGGGGGCTCAACTTAAGGATTGAAATAAGATCAAAACAGCTAAAACCACAGCTGGTAATCTGTCTAACACCCACTAAGGTGTAAGGTAGACCCACAATTGGAAACGTCAACAAGGATAGGATTATTGTCACCCCCACACTTGGGGGCTCAACCGGGATAGGTTTATTTGTCACCCCCACATATATATATATATATATATATATATATATATATATATATATATATATATATATATATATATATATATATATTGATGTGGGATATTTTTTAAGATTAGTTTTAAGTTTAGTTATAATTAGTTTATAAGAAATAATAGTTAAAAGAACTCTGTCTTATTAGGTTAAGAACTTGAATAATATTAGGATATATTTAAATGTACTCTTGACAACATACACTAACTAGTTTAGCGTATGTGAACCCCGAACTCTCAAACGCAGACACTCGCTGTAGCGTATGCTTACGAGTCATTACGGACATGTGGTACAAGCAACAGTTAGAGAAAATGGCGACAAGTAGAATACATAAGTTTGTATAGTGTTGTTATTTTCGTGAGTTTAAGTAATATTAACGGGTGTTAATATCGTGTAAAACAGTAATCATTGTTATTAGTTATAATATGTGATTATCGTAAAGTATAGACTAGATTGAAAAATGGCGATCAACAGAGATACACAGAGTGTATGATGTTTTGAGTTAATTCAACAAAATAGATATATTAACGAGTGTTATTATTATTTGTAAATTGAAATCCAGTTAACTTTATTACTGTGTGTAATAGTTGTTATTGTTGTCAGCGTTAATAGTAGAGTTGTGCATACAAATGTAATGTTAATTACTAGGGTGTATTTATCATTGTTAAACCATTGTGTTTGTTAACTATGAACTATCGAAACTGCGTATTACGTGTAGCACGCAAAAACATTGTAAAAGGACACTAAATTTAAGTATTGTATTTTAATCAAGTGAAATTATCTTTGTGAACTTTATTTTGATTAATTCGCTTTATTCAGATGTAATTGTATAACTACGTGGAATAATTAAATGAACTATTAATATTCAAATTATGTGTTTACTCGTTTAAAATAAACTATATTGTTATCTTACACTGCAAATGATTGTTTCAACCGTATTGGTTTAGAAACTACACTACAAATTGGAGTCTCAACCGTGATGGTTTTAGATTCTATACTACAAATTGTAGGCGTCAACCGGTATGGTTGCAATTCTAAACTACAAATGTAGAAAATTTAACTACATATATATATATATATATATATATATATATATATATATATATATATATATATATAAATATATATTTAAATACATATATTTTCTTCATTATGTTTAACTGCTTATGACCTATGGTAAGGGATATAAATTAATATTAAATCTAACTGACATTTACAAATTAAATTAAAAGCTTTAGATAATATATAGAAAACTTACTTGCTATAGATGATGTCGTTAACAATTCATAGTAACCAACAGAAACACACAAAAATAAAGATAAACTTATTTATCTAAACTATTTATCTAATTTATAAATACGAGGGCACTGTAAATAAGGGATGGTCCCATAAACTATGTCACATGAATGGTATGTTTTTTGGATTCCTTCTTGGACTCCACTTCTCGGTTTTCAAATCTTGTGGAAACATCACAATTTGTGGAACTCCTTTCCACCCTCTTTGCATGTGACTTAATTAATGAATAGTTCTTAATTTGAATTTAACTATTACCGCCCTATAGTTCTGAATGTTGCTACATGTAGTTAAGAATGTGCCTTTCCAATGGTTGGTTTACAGGATTGGTTGAAATTAATTCAATGTAACAACGCTACCTTTGATAACTTTTTAATTTTAGCACAGAAAAGTGCCACAGCACAATGTTACATCATTCTCTACATCAGCTGTTGTTTGATTTGTCCAATGAATGTTGATTTGGTAGAAATTTCAGATTTATTGATTTAACTTTTAATGTAGTGTAAACATATCTAATAGTATCAGTAGCATGTATTTATATATTATATATTAAATTATTTATATATTAAATAATATCTTACCCGAAACCCAAATATCATTCTTTCAGCAATTATATGCTGAACTAGTAATGTCATTGTTTTGTTTTGATGACTAGTATTTGAGTAACTTTTGTTTTTGAGAATAGAAGTAACTTTACTGATTGCCATATTTCTATATTATAGAATATATATACGTATATATACCTAGAAATATGACAGATAAATAAATAAATTGCTCTATAGCGTGAGGAATATAAGCGGATATTTCAAAGCAGAAAAAATCTGAAAACTGTTATTGACTTTATCAATAAAACTATTTTATTCTCTTTCTTTTATATTTTCATACTCACGTGTAATAGTTGTATATTATGTATTGCAATTGTTTAAACATGAATATATTGTTTTAAGTGCTAATACCAGTCAAATAATTATTTTTGTTATTCGCATGAAATGAATGAGTTAAAGCTCAATATGTATGCATAATAAATCAAAATAAATTTATAATGTATAAAATAAATATACGAGGCATGTTTTTAAGTAAGTACCGTTTTGCGATTCCGCCTTTTCAGCGCTACGGTCCACAATGGCGCTGGTTACCTACATCTCTTGTCTACGCACTGACGCCATTACAGTCTGATTCTTCATTGTATACGTTGTTTACTGAGTGTTTAAGATGCCTCCGACAATCGTGAGTCCCGCCGATTGTGACGTACGGGCTGTTATACGATTTCTTAGTGCTAAAGGCGTAAAACCGATCGATATTTATCGTGAGATCTGTGAAGTTTACGAACAAAACATTATGAGTGATGGAATGGTAAGGAAATGGGTGAGAGCATTTAAAGATGGCCGCACAAATGTGCATGATGAAGAACGGAGTGGGCGTTCTTCGGTCTTTAATGAAGATTTTGTGCAGAAAGTGGAAAAAAAGGTGAGAGAAAAGAGACGCTTTACAATTTCATCAATGTGCGACTGGTTTCCTCAATATTCTCGTAGTGTTTTGTATCGCAATGTGACCGAGAACTTTAATTACCGGAAATTGTGTTCACGTTGGGTTTCAAAAATGTTGACGGATTTGCACAAAACCCAACGTTTAGGCAGTGCATTGACTTTCCTTGAGCGGTACCACAATGAGGGTGAAGATTTTTTAGACCAAACTGTTACTGGTAACGAAACATGGGTGGCCTACGTCACACCAGAATCAAAACAACAATCCATGGAATGGCGACATTCATCATCACCCAAAACAGTGAAGTTTAAGCAAACAATTTCTGCCCGGAAAATCATGTGCACAGTTTTTTTGGACAAAAAAGGAGTATTGCTAGTGGAGTTTCTGCCTCGTAATGAGACAATCAATGCAGCGTCTTATTGTGAGACATTGAACAATCTGCGTCGTGCAATCCAGAACAAAAGACGTGGCAAGTTGAGTAAGGGTATCGTTTTGCTGCATGACAATGCCCGTCCACATGTGGCTAATCGGACCAAAGATCTCATCAAATCTTTTAAATGGGAAACTCTAGATCATCCTCCATACAGCCCTGATCTGGCGCTCAGCGACTTCCATTTGTTCCTGCACTTGAAGAAACACCTGGGTGGTCAGCGTCTTCAAGACGATAACGAAGTCAAAACAGTTGTGATACAGTGGTTAACAAGTCAGGCGGCAGAATTTTATGAGGAGGGTATTCAAAAACTGGTGCCATGTTATGACAAGTGCCTCAATATTCACGGAAATTATGTAGAAAAGTAGATTTAGGTACGGGCTTTTATGTAAAAATAAAATTATTGCGATATCTTTGCACGTCTTTTTTTAATTCCAAAACGGTACTTACTTAAAAAAACACGCCTCGTATATAAGTCGTAGTTCTACTGAATGCTATTTACAACATAAATTGAAATAAATGTCCTCAATGTGATTCAGATAGCTGAGTCAAAATTTTTTATTTTCCTTTTAACGTTGAGACTAAGAGTGTTTAACGTTATATTATCTCTTAATTTAAAAAAAAAAACTTAAATAATATTAAAGTAAGTATGATTAATAAGATGGAAATACATACACGCTGTTTTAAAATGTTGCAATAAACAAAATAAGTTATTCTTCGAGTTTTTTAATTCTAAATTTGTAATTTTTTTTAAATGTGGACAGATTTTACTATTCTCATTTGAAATTCTGTTTTGCCGCTTCATATTTAGCTATATCCCAGATATTACAGAATTAGTAGTAAAGTCAATATAATACTCGAAAATTAGGAGATATGTTGCGCTATCTTAGCTTAAGATGTTTAGTTGAAATGTTGAATGTATTTAAACCCTATATAAGTTCTCGTTTCCTTAATTTTACATAAATACACACAATTATTATACTGTGGTTAATGTCCACGACATCAATATAATAGCGATGATTGGTTGGTACTTCCTGGACACGGCAATTGATGATTTCAATATAACTTGCTTGAAAGTCTATTACTTGTGGTTGAACCAAGACCTCATAAGTGATAAACTTTTGCTATAGTTACAGCTGTAAGTATGGCAAGATCATGGTGCAATCTTTTATTTGCAATATATCATAGTGCATCTTCAATCCAGCGTAATCTTTTGTGCCCCAATGTGAATGTGTTTTGCATTATATTACGAGTGTTGCAATCTATAAAACAGTGTATACAATCCTTCATAATTTGCTTAAATTTCCTAATATTGTGTCTGGGTGGACTATACCCGGCTGCTATAGTTATTGAACCCATGCAGTGTTCAACAACTAAAATAGTACCTTAAATTTCTTTAGTTCAGTACACTAACGCCGCGTAATATTTAATATTGTTTCTTATTAATATTGTGGATCTACAATGTGCTATATCATTAGTGCAATTTGTGATAAAAATTATACTTTTGCAAAAAAAACAAGCTTTTCATTGTAAAGTGCGTTTCCGATATTATTAAGGTTATTCACTTTGTGTGCCTCTATGAATGGAATTCAGTACTTTACTTACATTTTAAAAAAGAATCGAGATTATTTTTCACTTTTCGCAACCTTCGTAATATCATACCTAATAGTACACACAACTTAGGTGTTAGTAGTAAATAACTTATCACACGCACTTTCGTATGCGTCTCTGTTACATAAAAGAAATAGCAAATCATTAAATATGACATACCATACATTTAAATTTTCTGTAACGTTAGATTCTTTAATAATTAAAGAGAAAAGAAGAAGGCGGATTTAGCAATGAAAAGAGTGTGGAGATTAGGAGAACATGTGTTTGGTGAGGATATGTAAAAGAGGCTACGGATGTTTGATACACTAATAACGAGTATGATGATGTACGGAACAGAGATATGGGGTGGAAAGAGCAAGAGAAATTGGAAACAGTCTAGGAGAGGTACGTTAAATAGGTACTGATACTGGACAGGTGCACGCCGGGATACATGGTAATAATAGAATTAAAAAGGACAAGATAATAATTGAAGCTGGAAGGAGAGCAGTCAAGTTCTATGAAAAATGAGTACCGCTGAATGCGAAATCCTAATGAAAATTAGGGAGGAGAGTAGAAAGGAGTGTAGGGAGGAGGCCTGGAAAAGAGAAAGGAGTATTTGAAAGGAATGGAATGGTGACAGAGGAGACAGAAAGGAGAGCAGAAGGCACGAGTGTGTAAGAGGAGCTAACGAGAAGAGGCGGAGAGATACAGGAACAAAAAAGAATAGAAAAAATTGAGAAGAGCAATTATAACAAAATATATAAAAGGATTTTGGAAAGAGAGATACCAGAATACTTAAGAGAAAGACACAAAAAGACATGAGAAGGATTGCCAAAATCAGGAAACAGATACTGAGCAACTAGAGAGAAAAGGATGTGCGGAACGGAGAATAAAACTTTGGAGCACAATAAGTTTATATGTAAGGAAAAGGTAAAACGCGAAAAAAATATTATGGAACTACTAAAGGAGACAGTAAAGGCACATTAGGACAAACATGGCTACATACGTAGTTTATATTCTACCAATTATTAAGTAATGAACATTCCTGGAGGGTAAACTGAAAGGAATCAGATCGAAAGGGCACAAAACAACTATCCTAATTGTAAATATCTCATATAATATTACGACTCATTAAAAGTTTAGAAAATATTACATGTCCAGATTACAAACTTCACCATGTTTATCGGTAGTTGTAATTTATAGTTGTAGTTTATAGTAGTGATGTTGTAGAAATTGAAACATGGTTTACAATGCAATTGCAGATGTTTTCCTATGGTAGTAGTAAAATTTAACTATTAGGATTTGCGCTTCATAAATACTGGTTGCTAATTTATTTTATGAGATATTTTGCGTGTTTTGTGTGCAATTTTCGACTTTAGGGCCCCATAGCTCTCGGACATTGTTTGCAAACATTTTTATGTATTAACATAATTAAATACTTATCTCTAAATTATTACTTTATTTTAATTTAATTAAATAAGCATTAGTTCAATAATAATATACATACAGGCTATTTGACATATGAGATATGATAGTAACATTTGTAGAAGGTTTATATAATATGTACATACTCGTATATATTACACTGAACTTATGCAAATAGGAAATTACTGACAATAGTTTTCAAAATATACAAAGTATTTGTTCAGTTTGCAAACAAATAACGAAAATATAATATACACCCGTACAACACAAATCATGATATGCATGTTATGTTCATTTATTTTTGCACACTATTTTATTTAAACAAATAGAGAAGGAAATAATGTAAAATGGTCTTATTTTATAGCTATTCTGATAGCATTTAATTATTAAAATAAATATCTAAGAATGTGTGATTTTAAAAAAAATGTTTTTTACAATATTTCTAAGTAGTACAATACGAAAAAAGTTAGGTTTAATTTTTAAGTGCCCTAAAATAGGGCTTAAACATTGAATATATTAGGTAAGGTTGACTTAGAAACATGTAACTTCTACTATGTCAGATAAACATTGAATACACGTAACTGTTTTCATCCAATAAAAGAATCCTTTCATTTCATCTATTTAGAATATATAAATATAACATTGTTTAGTGGTGCATATAACATGCATATATAAACACATATACATTATATATATAAATTGATACAATAGTACTTAATGGGTACTATATTGTATTAATAAAATCATTATTTATTTCGTTATTATATTTTATATAGTTTGTAGTGATAGTATTAAAATAAATATTCTACATGCTCACTTCCTGTATCGTTTCAAAAGGATTTTGTTAGGAAACAAGTTTATATCTATTATTGGTGCGTTCCACTAAGTAATATTCGTAAGCGTCAGTAATGACGTCAATAATTTCGCTCTTGTCAAGCTCGTTGTGGTCCTCAAGTGGTCGTTGTTGAGCATTTCGGAGGTTGGTTAAACACAACGCAAAACTTTGAGATGACGATCACAGAAAAAATTATTTTATATGATTCGGAAAGAGTTATTTTATTGAATTTTATTTTATTAAGTAATTATTATGTTAAATAAGCTTACTAAAATTAATTTTAATTCATATTTGAGTGCTATTTATACACTCAATAATTTATACACCGAACTTAATAAATAAACAATGTTCATTATCATTGACAATATATTTCTTTTATGAAAAATTAAATTATGTTTGTAGATACCTTTTGTTACAGAGCTATTTAATCAAGTATCGCAATCCACTTTCAACGCTCAAAGCCATTCAAAACGCTCCATAATCCATTTCACTTGAGTGTATGCTTACAACGCTCGCAAGCAAGTGGAACGAGAAAAAATGCGGTCATGAGCGTGATTGTGGTGTACACTTAGTAGAACGCACCAAAAGTATATAAATGTAAAGAAATTATATTTTTTTAGTTGGTAACACTGACCAGAGATATTACAACTGCATTCTGGTCAAGTGAGCTAAAGGTATATATTAGTTATATCGATTGTCATTGTCTTGTCTACACCAACAAGTAACGTTGTAAGAGATAACGGCTTACACAGATGATATTTGTAGCTGACAGAACTCACGGTGTATAATGTTAAGATATTATAAAGTTAGATAAAAAGCAATTGTGCAGTAAATGTAATGCAGTAATTGTAAATAAATGCAGTTACATTGATTTCAGAAGCAACATAACAGTTTGATTAAAAATTTGCAATTTATAAAATGTCTTATATAAATAATATAAATTATATACATATTATATATAGATATACATATATATATTATATATATATATATATATATTATACATTATATATACATTATATATATATATTATAAACTTTTAATTAAAATTCGAATCATTTGTGATGATGATTCTGGCGTTGGCACATTGACGTGCATTGTGTTAGTTTTTGTTTTCGAGATCATTAGAGAAGCTAATCAGTATTGAGCCTATTTATTGTGAGCGCTTACATTCAGATCAATTTACTGAAAAAAATTAACCGGAAAATTGGAAAATTCTGCAAAATCGGTTCTACTGCTGTTGATTGTCAAATTATGAATCAAGCTAATATTTTATTGAGTGGTTTAGGTAAATTTAAAAAAAAAATTATTGAAATTTGGACAGGACAACGTCTGACAAATCAGCTAGTTCTACATATTTTACATATTAATTTTGGATTAGTCAGTCCTCATTGATTCATTTAATCAAACAGATCTATCATTGGAAACAAAGTGTGCATAGAAGAAGACTTCTAGCACGGTTTGCAACCAAGGAAATTGCACATAGTGCAATGTATTGAATAGAGGTCGAATGTATTTTGAAAAGGATAGTAATTAATTTTGCATTAATTAAAAAAAAAAGTTTAACAAAATAGTCTCGTCTAAAAATAGCCATATTGGTTTTCTATAAGGGACGTCGCGTAAGAACTTAATCAAACGCCAATTTATTATTTTATTTTTTAAGTAATGTATGCTAATTATGTATATTTCATTTTATAAATCGCTATCTGGGGGTAGTGATTTGTTTGTGAACGGATGTAAGCTGTTACAATATATTTTAAACTTTTAACGTATGAACTTATAAATACAACTCTTATCTTTGAACAATAACTTAACACTAACTAAAAATCTAACTTTAAACTAATGTACAATGTACAATGGAAGAGTATAACAATATAACAAAAAATCCTTTCTCTTAGGCGGAGAAGATTCTATATGACAATAACATATTTAAATAATTGAATATGATGTAAAGAGTGTAAAATATTCAATGATTTATTGAAACTATATAAAATACGTAACAAAGGATTTGCTTCTACCAACGCAATACTGAACACTTATCTTGTGTTACTTCGACTGTATTACTACTTACGATTATATTACATTCAGTCACAATAGTATATGTACCCTTAGTATTATTGGTATATTTAAAATCGGTTCACTATAACATTCTTACACACAAAGATCACAATCTTTACAGTGCCGATGCCTTCTACTGGTATCTCTTCATTGTTGCCTAGTTTGACGGTGACCCCCTTGCAGTCACTTAACGTGTCAAAGAATTCACGTTTGTATGTCATGTGGGTTGAAGCCCCGCTATCTAAAATCCAGTCATCCTTGCTGATAGTCTGGTTGCATATTTCTGCGTTGAAGGCGCCGTGATTACTTTGATGTGACTCCTCTTCGTATTGGTTCGTTGTCTTTCTACAATCTCTGGCATAGTGACCCTTCCGGTTACATTTAAAACATGAAACATTTTGCTTATTTATTTTACTGCTCGTTTCTGTTCTGCAATCCCTCGCGTAGTGACCCTTCTTGTTACATTTAAAGCAAGTCACAATTTTCTTGTTATTCTGTCTTCTTTCTGGGTGTACTGTCCTAGTTGCTGCCAGAGCGACTTGTTCTTCTTCCTCATATTTAGTAAGGTTTGCCTCCTCATCCAACAAACGTGAAGTTAAATTGGTCAGATTCTGCTTCGAATCCTCCACTGACAACCATGCTTGCCTAAAGTATGCTGGTAGCGTACTTAGTACTTTAGTCATGATTACAGTATTGCTGAGAGTATCGCCTGACTCTCGTATCTGCTTTTCAAGGTTTTCCACTTTACAGATGTGTTGTGCCATGGTCTCGTTAAGTGCCATTTTATATTGATAAAACCTCTCGTGAACTAACATTTTATTTATATTTTTGTTTCCGATTTCATCTCATATATGCTATAGAATTAAGTTTGTCCATAATTTCCTTGGCCGTTTCACAATTTTCAATTAATGTGATTTGCTGTAGTTCCATTGAGCTGGTTATGATGCACATTGCCGTTGCATCTTTTTGGTTCCAAGTTTCCAAATCAGCTGTTGCATTGACCCCTGGTTTAACTTCGGTGCTTGTTGTACACTCGTACACGTACTTCGATTTCGATATGCACTTCATTTGAAATTTCCATTGCTGGTAGTTTTTACCACTAAATTTGACGATGCTAATACTGTTGGCCATCCTAATATTGTTGTTCGAGCACAATCTTAATGTCTAAGTAGTCTTTTACACACGAGGACTTCTTAATGTCACTATTTCAGCCCAAAAAGTATATTAATTTCAAAATAGTCTCACTGAACATATTAATATCACTTTTTTTAACCACAAACACAATCCTAATGTCTAAGTAGTCTCACAAGCACAGGTGGACTTATTAATATCTCCTTTGTTTGTTTCAAAATGGCTGCCTCACTTTTTTTCTAAAACCCTGATATCTTAGTTGGTTACTTTTTATTCAATGCTGCAGAAAGTCGTGAACTGGGCCCATAACTTGTTCGGATAATTCTAGCAGAGTTTAAATAAATGATTATAATTACAAAGAGTATATTTTTAATAAAAAGTATTTTGTAAGTAGAATCAGCATTGGATTTGAATGAGCGTCCTTTCAGTACAACGTTAAAGTTACCAAGGACAGTATTGCCCCATACACCATTACGAAGTACTCCCGGTACTTTAGTTAGTGTTACCAAATATAGATGGCTCGTATGTTCCTTGTACTAATACTACGATAGTATCTACATTGGTATCTTACTTTACTATTACATATATTACAATATGTTACGCATGTTACATATTTATAATGAGCGGTGAATACAAATATAATTATTTACTTTAATTACAACAATATGTATGTGGAATATAATTTAGGATTAGACATAATTAGTTTGTCAGAAATAATAATTATAAAGAACTCTATAAAAATAGGTTAGGAACTTTGCTAATATTAAAAAATATTTAAATGTTACTAGCGCTGTTTTGAAACGACTTGTGGACCCCTCTAACTTACTATGATATGCTGATGATGCATTGTTAGCGCGGAAGAAGATTGTTAAAATGGCGATACGTAAACATACATAGTTTGTATGGCGGTCATTGATAAATTCAGGAAATGTTGTATTAACTAGTTGTTAGTAGTATTAAGAATTATAATCCGTTTAACAATATTGCTAGTTGTTATATTTCTTATTGTTTAGACGTGAATAGTGTAGTTTGTGCATAAAAGTATAGTGTTAAATGTTAGGTTGTGTTTTTCATTATAAAACGTTGTGAATGTAAACTATGTATTATTTATACTACGCATTACTTTGTGATATGCAATCATTGAAAGGTCTTCAAACCTAAGCATTGCATATAATCTAGTGATAATATTATTGTGAACTATTTTTGATATAATAACATTTTCGTAATATAATTGTTTTTATTTGAGAAATAATTAAATGAACTATTATTTAACAAAAGTTATGTGTAAACTATTCTTTAATTAACTATATTGTAAATGGGGGCTCAACTCAGGATTTTTTGTAACAATAAAACGGCTAAAACCACGGCTGGTAATCTAGCTAACACCCACTTAGGTGTAAGGTAGACCCACACTTGGAAACGTCAACCAGGATAGGTTTATTGTCAACCCACACTTAAAAGCGTCACTCGGGATAAAGGAAAAACCAAGTTAATTCCGTCAAGAATCAACAGATAAGACAACAAGCTTGTTCGGCTAAAAATAGTCATCACCTCCAGGTGCGTACAATTTACTCGTTAAAGTAATTGCACTTCAATCTGTAGCAGTGAAAAATAAAACAATGATGGAGGAATTAAACAACTTGTCAGTAGCAGAGTTACGTCAAGAACTTAGCTTGGTTGGGATAAGTCAACGTGGAAATCGTGCTGAATTATTAACGAGAATGAACTCGTATAATAGCAAAGTTGAAGAACAGAATAGCAGGTCTGTAAACAATGAAACAGTCAATAAAACTAATTATACGTTTTTAGATTTAGAATTGGCTTTACCTAAATATGATGGACTTAAAAATGTCAAATTATGGATCAAACAATTTGATGATTTCTGTGACCAGGCGAAAAAAGATACAAAATACAGATCTTTGTATGCCAGGCGATTGCTAACTGATACCGCAAAACAATTTGTCAATTTTGAAACCAGGATAATAAACTGGGATACATTTAAATCGTATTTGATTGATGAGTTCGATACGATTTTAAATATGCACAGGTGCACAAAATGCTTTAACAAAGGTTTAAGAAACCAGGTGAAAGTTATCGTCAATATGTTTATGATATTTTAGACATAGCTCGACAAGCAGATGTAGAAGAAGCAGCTATTATGGATTATATCATAGCAGGTATTCGTGACAGTACAGCTAATAAAGTAATACTGTATGGAGCTGAAAATATTGCACAACTTAGACGTAAGCTTTAACAATATAAAAAAATGAAAATGGATAGTCAGGACTATGATAGAAGATCAAGGTCAGGTATCAAAACAAAAACTCTGACAACAGGTAAGAAGACTAAATGTTTTAATTGTGGTTCGTTATCACACTCATCTAAATTGTGTCCAGATAAAGACAAGGGCTATAAATGTTTTACTTGTGGTAATTATGGTCATGTTAGTCGAAACTGTAAAATAAAATAAAAACTGTTAAATCGGAGCATAATGTTATGAAAGTAGAAATGATAAAATCAATTTGTGGTAATAAAAGCAGTAGTGTAAACGCTTTAATAGATACTCGTAGAGATTTATCCGCAGTGCGCGAAGACTATTTTTAAACAATAAAGAATGTTAAATTATATGACTCTGTTATAACAATACGCGGTTTGTCAAACTCTCGAGTAAATTGTTTAGGTAGAATAAAATTGGACATTAAAATTGATTCAGAACATTACACTACCCAGTAAACAATTTGGTGAAGTGTCCTATTTGGTGAAGTTCGAGTCACTCGTACAATTCTATTCTAACGCTTTACAAGTTCTCTACCTGTCACAGATTTTGTGTTAGTTTTTCATAATAATATTCTTTCTTTTTCCAACATCATTCATTAAGTATTTCTATTTCTTTCCCACATGGGTATATTTTTATTATCCGGTCATAAATCATAAACCTACTCCGCTTTTAATTCAGCAGTGAACCGTCGTTGCAATGTCTGTAGCTCATAAAAAGGACCTTTCCTTTGAACGACTGAATAGAAAACGAACACGTTCCAGACAAAAAATTCATGATACGTAATAGAAATTAAGTAGAATTTACTCCAAAATGTTTACTGGGTAGTTATTTTGAAGTATTACCATCACAGGCTATGCATATGAACATGGTGATAGGTTTGGACATTATAGCTAAAGCTAGAGTGATTATTGATAACACGGGTGTTAAATTTCATAAACTTTATAACGATAAAGATGAAAATAAATAGTGAAGTTAAACAATTAATGACATTAAATATAGACAATGGTAATAAAGAAAGTGAACTAGACTTATCTCATATAAACGATAAAAATGTTGTTAATTATATACACGAGTTAGTGGACAATGACAAACAAAGTGTTTCTCAACTTTGAAAGTGAAAAGATAATTGCATTGAAAAATGATACTCTAATATTTTCTAGGCCTTTTAAACTACCACCTGCAGATCGACTATATGTTCAAGAGCAGCTGGATGAAAGGTTAGAAAAGGATGTCATACAGGCAGTCTAGGAAATGAACGACCTAGGTTATGTAATTAAACAAGGCAATGTTCGTCTCTCTAAGGATAAGGTCAACGCAGTCAAGCATTTTCCGAAGCCGAAGACGACGATACAAGCAAAGAACTACGCAGGAAAGTATATAATAGAAAATGAATTATTAAACAGGCTAAAGACGATCAAAAGCTGTTAGTAGTACCAAGTAACATGCAAGCAGAAATAATACATAAAGCACAGGACATAGGACATTGTGGCTTGAATAATTATCAAGAAATAATTAACAAAGAATTTTGGATCAATGATTTAGCTGAAAAGATTAAAAACTGTATAGATAATTGCATAAAATGTATACTAGCAACCAGAAAAGTAGGTAAAGTAGAAGGATACTTAAACTCTTTACCTAAGGTAGGTTAACC
The DNA here is from genome assembly GCA_963678705.1 of Panorpa germanica. Classification (NCBI taxonomy): domain Eukaryota; kingdom Metazoa; phylum Arthropoda; class Insecta; order Mecoptera; family Panorpidae; genus Panorpa; species Panorpa germanica. The sequence continues at coordinate 15,503,333 of OY783216.1, read as the reverse complement.
TTTAGACACATGGCATATAGACCATTTAGGACCTTTACAAACAACAAGCAAAAAGTATAAACATATTCTCCCTATAGTGGATGATTTTACAAAATTTGTTTGGTTGTTTCCTAATAAATCATCAGGCACTGATGAAGTATTACAGAAATTGAAAGTGATAGCAGAAGTATTCGGAAACACAAGAAGGTTGATTTCTGACAGGGGTACAGCTTTAACTTTAACAGATTTCAAAGATTATTGTACTGCAGAAAACATTAAACATGTGTTAATAACTACAGGAGTACCAAGGCGTAATGGCCAGGTTAATAGAATAAATGGAATTATTGTACCTGTGTTATCAAAGTTAGCCCTAACACATCCTAGTAAGTGGTACTAATATGTAAGTAAACTACAGTTAATGCTAAACAGTACTTATCAAAGAGGTATTAAAATGACACCATTTGAATTGATGATTGGGGTTAAAGTAAAAACCAAACAAGACATAAAAATATTAGCTTTGATTACAGAAGAAATACAAAATGAGTTTGTAGATAAACGTGAAAAGCTAAGAGAAGAAGCTAAAGGACATATTTTAATATGGCGGTCATTGGAAAATTCAGGAAATGTTGTATTAACTAGTTGTTAGTAGTATTGAGAATTATAATCCGGTTAACAATATTGCAAGTTGTAATATTTGTTATTGTTTAGACGAGAATAGTGTAGTTTGTGCATAAAGGTATAGTGTTAAATGTTAGGTTGTATTTATCATTATAAAACGTTGTGAATGTAAACTATATACTATTTATAATACGCATAACTTTGTGATATGCAATCATTGAAAGGTCTTTAAACCTAAGCTTTGCATATAATCTAGTGATAATATTATTGTGAACTATTTTTGATATATTAACATTTTTGTAATATAATTGTTTCTCTATGAGAAATAATTAAATGAACTATTATTAAACAAAAGTGTTAATTAAATGTGTTAACTATTCTTTAATAAACTATATTGTAAATGGGGGCTCAACTCAGGATTTTTTTTAACATCAAAACTGCTAAAATCACGGCTGGTAATCTAGCTAACATCCACTTAGGTGTAAGGTAGACCCACACTTGGACACGTCAACCAGGTTAGGTTTATCTTCATCCCAAATGTATATAATTATATATAATGTTAAAATTTTACTTGCGGCTGCGTGTTTGCGTAGAAATTATTCTTCTATGTTTGTGGCGTGTTACTCCTGCGACTTGTGTTGGTAAAACTACCGTGTAGAGTATTTATAGTTTTACTATTTTGTCGTCTTGTAACTTATAAACTAACGCATACCCACATTAAGAATTTGAAAATAGGAATAACAATAATTCAAAGTTTTTATTTATTAACTCAAAACAATTACAACAATTTTATAACTATTTAAAATATCTGTTCATTTGTTAGTTTTGCTCAGGTTGATTGCTTGTAACTAACTGATTGTCGCGGTCTGAGCTTCTTTTATACCACGGAGTGGCAAAGCAGAATACCTCTTCTCTCGAGAACTTTGACTTTCGAGAAATTCGTATACGTAGTAACCCTAATACGATGTTTACCTTCTGAATATTTCTATGACGTTCCATTTGTAGTTTCGCAGTATAAATAAATCTAGAAAGATGGCGCAAGTACGTAAATAACAGATATACGCGATATGCAATTTATAACGATTTCTTTATTGTGGACAAGTAAACAGCATTTGTTTATCTCATGTCGCCGAAATATTTATAGAGGGATGTAAAACCGTTTCTGCTAATTCCCGTTAATATTTCATAACTGTAATTTTTGTATGCTCAGACGCACGCAAATTTATAACACTACATATACATACAATCTGATGTGGAAAACAATACCCAATCCGCTTATCTGATGTAGAATCAAGGTACTCTTATTTAATTTAGGGCAAATGTCAATTCAGTTAATATTCAACTATGCAATATCTTAGTTTTTTGTCAGGATGTTGAAGAATCACATAATTTGTTTAATACATTTATTTAAGAAAATAATAACGATGATAATAATACAATAAGGTTACAATTTAAACGTTGGCAGGCTGTTAGCTGGGGTTTAACACATTATAGAGGTATTCATGTTTCTATTTTTAATTACTATTGTGCTTTATAATCACAAGGTTTGAACGTTCTGCTACCCATTGAAACCACTCATAATACAGCCTTATACTTATAACCCTTTAATTGGCTACACTAATTTATTGTAGCAAACACTTTGTCAAAATTCGCTTACTAAAATTTACTAGTTATTCATTATCTTGAGAGAATTTGATCTATGGCAGTGTTCTATTTATTAATTATATTTAATCCATTATTAAAAAAATGTTTTAGAAAACTTTAAATTAATATTTTATAAATAATTGTTCGTTACTTTATTTACAGATATTAGTTTTAATTTTTTTCGTAGAAATTATTACACATTAAGAATATTTTTTTAACTTGAATGTTGATTATTAAATTATTTTACAATATATTTACAATAGTTTGCTAAAGAAAGCTTGGCAAACATTGCAATTAAGAAATTTCAGTGCGATTTAATTGCATTAGAATATAATGTTTTAACTACGAGTAATAACCAAATCGAACAAACTGGTGTCCTTAAATCCATTTCTTAACACACAGAAATATGCGTATTTGTTAACGATTAAAGTAATTAAATTTCATTTCTAAATGAAACTGTTGTTTTACTTTGATAATCCGCAAGCAAAATGATCCTGAGTTCCGACTACAAAATAATGTTTATTGCAAGCCTGTGTTATTATTTTCCCTGTATAAGAACTTATTACTATCCCTCCTTACGGCATAAGCCAATTTTAGTTGTCTTTGGCAATCAATTATAAAAACTTAAAAAAATTTCATTTGAAAACGGTTTTAAGAAATTTCATTATTACATAAAATGATGCATATCCTATTTTAGTAGTTTTAGGAAATGAATTTGAATTCCAAATTTTTTTATAATATGTCTTAAAAGTCCTTTCAATTACAATCCCATATATCCAGGTCAGTAATGAATTGAATCTTTACTAATCATTACCCTAAAACTTTATTCAGACGCCTCGCATTAATTATGGGCAACAGGCAACAATCGTTCGCCCAGAGCTAGACTAAGATCGTCTACGAAGCTTTAAACAACATTTAACTGGCAAGAATTAATAAAAAATAAGAATTCATGACTATTTAATAGGACCACTGGAACTCTTGACTGGACCTGATCAACAACAGCGTGGTGAAACTTTGAAATTCCTTAGGAATTTCAATCCGGGAGTTTATGGTAAAATAATTTTTATTAATTTAATTGACCTATTTATTTTATTATATTTTTTAGATTAGTTTAACACTAATATTATGTTCATTTAAATAGTTTTGCTTTCTTTTATCCATTGTTATTAAATATTTAGTTTCATTTGTTCTTTGTTGTGCTTTATAATAACAAGGTTTAAACTTTCTATAATTATATGAATGTTCTGTAATCATTTGATTTATTAGGTAGGGGGAAATTTATTTCGATTTGTTTTTAATTACCAAAAATTTATTTCCTAAAGAAAGGAAGTACATTTGACATGTAGGATATAACAAAACGTATAGATAGATAAATCAAGTGTATTGAGCAGCTAGAAGACAGCATTGATGGACTCCATATGTTTCATTTAAATTTATTTTGTTTCAATGAGTGTACGTAAAAGATAATCATAGTTGAAGATATTGTTATTATAAATAAAGCATAATTAGGACTATCTAATAAAGACTAAATTAAAATGTTAAATCAACCATATATGCTACAAGTTTTATTAAAAATATACATATTAGGAAACGTTTGATAACCAAGCATTAACTAGAAGAGTTATAAGAAAAAAACCATTCGGATAATAGTGGCAATTAATAAAGCAGTTTAATAACAGTAATATAACTATTGCAGATTAAGGAGAAGGCAATAAATTTAGAAGTGTATAGATTATTATGTATAAATTGCTGGGTATTGCTTTATAAGCAGTAATTATACAAATAAATTAAAATATATTATAAAATAAAAAAAAGCAACAATATAATTGAATAAAACTTACTAAATGGTTCGGGAGCTGTAATAATATTGGTTGGTTATAATATGATTATAAATTTTATTTTAAACTATGAAATTAAATCATTATTAAACATAAGTTAAAGGAATTTTGATAAAATATTATAAAATTTTATAAATTTAATGGACAGGTACATTAGTAAAACGGAAAGATTTTAAGTTGATGGAAAATCTATTAGGCGATGTTGAGGATGAAGATAATGGGATTCCCCTCTTAATCTGCACGACTTACTCATCATTCTACAATGAATTATTCGTCGGGTGAAACAATGTATACATCAATTAGAATACAAAATAAAATATTTCCGCTTAACTGGCAGATTCTTTAAAAGAAATCGCAAATTTTTTTTACATTCAATAGTTATTAGATTAATATTTATTTTAATTTGAGTGACATCTTTAGCTGCTTTGGAAATAACATTGTATATTATATTCTATTCTTTCATAACTCTGCTCTCTTCTTGCATTTTCTTATAGACTAGCATTATCTATAGAATAAAAGATTTAAAAAATATCAGGAATTTTAAAAATAGTAGAATAACGGGACATTAAAATTGAATATGTAATTTTTAGTTTTAGAAAAAATGGAACAATAATAGCCATTCTAGATATTCCAAAAAAGGAGGGGCTAAGAAAATTAAATTTTTTCAAACGATAAAAAAATGTGCAAAATTATAATGAATATGTATAAATTAAAATTACAGGGAACAATAGTCTTTGTTTCTGTTTTGCACATGAATTATTAAATTTTTTTCTGTTAAAAAAATGTATATATTGTTTGTACACGTTTAATCATTCTAAATTCAACAATAGTTACTACTCTTATAAATTAGTCTTGATTTTATACAAGCAACAACGTATAAGAGCAAAGCAATGGAGCCAGAATAATACAAAACTTACAATCTTTTAAAATAAGAAGAGTCGTAATATTAATTATCTTAACGATTTAATTGTTATTTATTTATTTCAGTACATTCACTTTATATAGTTATTGACACTTGAAAGAAAACAATTAAAAGACATTTATAAACATTTGTTATATAGTCAAAGTTACGATAGTTCGGCGATGAGTCATACTTTTAAAAGTAATCATACTTTAAATAGCTATTAATTTATGACAAGAATTTTCAATTGAAGAATATATTTAGATGTATGCACTTAATAAGTATTATAAAATTATTATTGTTTGCAAACTAATTTTAGTAGCGAAGGCACTAATATTTTCAACAAAGTGTCAGATATTGGATTTCCATGATGTGAATGCGGAATTGTTCAAGAAATGGTTTAAAGAATAAATTATTTCCAATTTACAAGAACCATTATTAATGATCATGGATAACGAAACATACATTCTGGATAATATTGTTATAAAAAATACTACCTATTTATCCAAAAAATAATATCTCAAAAACACCAAAAAAGCTATAAACCGAACTTTCGTTTCTTGCTAAAGACAACTATCTATCAAAAGTATATGAAATTTACTGCATTGCAAAGGAACAGGCCACGAAGTATGTCGTCTTCTACCTTATAACTGCGATTTCAAGGCAAGGTAAAAGTTGTGGATGCGGTATATATTGGAGAAACTGCATGAAGATTGTGTAAAACAAGATGTTGCAATTAATAAAAAAGCACGTCCGAAAAACGTTTTGCAATACAGATAGGAGATCCTGACAATTATAGTGATAGTAATTAATGAGGATTTATTAATAATTGTTATTTACCACCGTTCTAGCTCTGATGACGTCTTTGAATGTTGGCAATATCTATAGTACCGTCACCTTTCATATATAAACTACACCGCTGTCTTAAAAGTTTTAATATTATGAGCCCTTAATCCATTTAATTCTTGATACAACCAAAACTGGGAACATGCAGCGCACATCAAGGGACTATTATTCGAGACGATCAAAATCTAAAGAAATTAATGGACTGAATTTCAAAGCATCATCCTTTTCCAAAACTAAAAAATTTCCAATTATGCTACACAAGAAATACAAAATCTGCAGAAAGATATTGTATTAGTTCTACTGCTAGGATTAGCACTATTTTAAAAAAATATTTTCATGCGAAAACCTAGTAGAGGAAATAAGGCAGAAAAATATTTTTTCACAAAGTCATTCTTATATGGCAAAGTTATCGAGTATATGCTTTTTCTACATGCATTTAATGGTTGCAATACAACAACTCCTCTTTTTAACCAAGAGAAAATAAAGTGTCTTACCATCGCTATAAAGTATTCGCAACTAAATGAATTAGCTGAAGTGTTTAAGAAACCGAATATGAATTCAAATAGCATTGCCGATGCAGGAGAACGATTTCTTGTAGCTTTATATGGTGGGAATATAGAACGCGAGACATTGGATACATTGCCTTACTAACGTTTTGCAAAATCTATCACGGAAAGCAAATTTAATCTTGTTTCTCTGCCATCAACATGAGACACTGCACAGTATCTCTCAATTCTAACATATAATCAAGTACAATGGTATACATATGGTATGGAAATGACAAGAATCCGCAAAACTGGAGTTGAAAACGTGGTAATAATGGGCTTATTCTAGTGAGAACAACAATGGATCTAGCTCCTGAGGTTTATCTCAGCTACATTTCTTGTAAGTTTAAAAAACTTTGCGGCAGCGCGTGTCGACGTCGCCCGTGTTGGATAACTTATAGTTTTCATTAACACCTCTAACTTTAAAACATATCTAAAAATTAGAACTTTTTTAGAAAATTAGAAGTGCTTTTTTTCGGCTCTGTGAACTGGGCTACTAGTGCTGTTATAGAAGAAAGATGTTGAAGCAAGATGTGGAATCACATTTTTGACATTAGAGATTGCAAATCAGAAAACCATTTATATGAGCCTTGCATCTATAACAAAGCACATAGGTTGTCATTTAACTATAGGAAGAAATCTAAAAAACCAGGGAATTATTTTCAGCTGACGTGTGTGGACCTTTTGAAGAGCCAATAAATAAGAAAAAGTTCTTCGTTGTCTATAAAGTCAGTATATAAACTATACTTAGTTTTTACATGGTTAATTGTTGTCAAAAAAATCAGAGGGAAATGAAATAGTAAAAATGTTGGGATATTTGATCTGATAATTGATAAGTGAAAATAGTTGCGAATAAGACAACAGAGAAATCATAGAGATCCTAAGTGCAGCGGATATCACACAAAGGTTGACAGCCCCAAACATGACTCAGCAAAACGCGATTTGTGAGCGAGGTTTCCGACCAATTATTGAAATGGCGGGAACATATACATATTCTCATAAGAATACAACTTTACTAGACGTTATGTGGACAGGGCTTGTAGCATTGTTACCATTGTACATGCTAAATAGAACTGTGAATTCGTTCATAGAAGGTGTCAGTTCTTAAGAGTAATGGATAGGTAGTTAACTAGGAATTATACATTTGAGAGTAATGAGTTCAGTCTGACACCCACATTCCTGCTCTGAGACGTAAAAAAATGAAAAAAAGGCCTCAAAATGTGACCTGATAGTCTATGACGGAGATAAGCATTATCGCATCTGGGTAAACAAAATAAAGTTATTCTGAGTATTGATGATTTATTATGTAAAGTTAAAGTAAGTACAAATAGTGGAAGTTACAAGCCAATCATGGAAGAGAGAAGGCCTGTTTACAAGAAGAAAAAGCAAGGTAGCTGAAAATTACAAAGTGATATCTCTAGTAAATTTAGGGAATATAATGTATGCCAGGATAATATAAAGTTTTTAAAGAAGTGATGGAGAATAAGGAAAAAATTTAAAAATAAAGCAGTAGTTACCTAAAGAAGATCGAGGATTTATAAGATATACGCACTTAATTATGTTATAAAGAATGAATTTTCAAAGTGAGGCAAGTTATGGTCTTTTTTATAGATCTCAAAGCAGAGCTCGACACGGTTAGGGAAGTTATGTGGAGATGTTTAGAAAAAAAGGAAATAAAGGCGATACTGATAAAGGAAATATATGAGGCAAGTAGAAGCAAAGAAATGTAAGTAACAAATTTTGAAAATTTGAGATAACCAGCGAAAACGATAGAAGATGTACTAAACTATTTGGTGCATAGAGATATATGCGAAAACTTGCTACAGATTTTACTATCTAGCGAGAATTCCAAAACTTACTCAACAAAAAGGCTAATTTGCTTGCCGGCAGAGTGGATTATATAAGACCAGTTTACCACCAAACAGTTGGGTTTGGTATTTTAAAGAAGTGATACTCACATCTACGCACGAGAAAATAAGGATTGTTATAATTTTTTTAAAAACTGAAATTCAGATAAGACAAAATACTACTAATTTGTAATGCTTTGCTACTTTTGTGTGGGACACACTGGTTAATACTATTGTAGTAAGACACTGGTAAATAGTTATTTTATATTCCTACGTTAGATCTTAATTTAGTAATTATTTAATGTAGCTGCACCTTTTGTTTTCTAATTTACAAAACAACTATTGCATTCCCGTATATATTGTCATGCTTGTTGTATACTCATAATGTGTACAAGTCACTACGTCATATTGATTTTAAGTTTTTATTAGGAAATAGAAGATATTGAAACGTAAAGTTGACCAAAAAATGTAAAATTTGACATTATTTTACACATAATTTCGCAGCAAATGTAATACTGACTTCCCAAAATTTAAAGCAGTCATAAATGTATGTATTAGGTTTGAATCGATGATAAAATTAATTTGCAAAAGGTTTAAATATATGATAAAATGAAATGAAAATATATGGTCTAAAAGAGTTTCAAAATTGTCGTCCCGTTCTAGTTAGTTAAGAAAAACTACTCCGAAAAAATAGTGTCGTCACATCTAGTTATTGTGAGAACTTACTCTAAAGATAGCCCTAAACAAAGTAATTCATTACATTATTTCGGTTAATTATTTCTTTAATTCTACTTTTCACACACTAAGTACATAGCTTTTTTATCACTATTAATTGTATGAAATTTAAAAGAAAATTTAAGCTTTGAAGAATTTTCTTCTATACACCGTTGATCAAGTAGTTCAATTTCACTTAATGCTACAAAATGTTGTAAAAGACAAAAAGAAACAAAAATATAAAATGTTCGTTTACAAACAAACAATGTTTGTTTACCAAATTTTATATTTCGTTAATTTACGACCTATCCCTTTTTGTAATAAAATTAGTTGAACCTTTATGTTGCTGCTAGTTTATTTTTCTAGCAATTTTTCCGGGTCTCGCCGTATATGGTCTCGATACCGTTTCAATCGTTTTAAAAAATGTTTTGTCCTGTATCGTCTCACTTTTACGAGACAAGTCTCGTGCTCGTGTAAGCCCTAAAAAGTGCATAGAAAAAGGAAATACTTATACTATGGAACATTTATAATACAGAATTTTTAATTTTTAAAAAGAATTTTTTAAAACATAAAAAAAACCTCTGACAGACTCTTGTAATAAATGTGACGTTTTCGAAAACAAAATCAAACATGGGAAAAACTCCCAGAAAATAGAAGTAAACAAATCTACCCCAATATATTTATATTTGGAATGCAAAATTACCTTGTGAACCATTTATTAAAACTACTAAACAATGTTATAAATGTTTAAGATATAACCATACGGCCAATTAATGTAAAGGAAAAAGTAGATGTAGCAAGTGTGGATCAAATAGCCATACGCTAAAGTTTTGTAAAAGTGAAACTATAAACTGTGTAAATTGTGATGAAGAACATGATGCGACTGTTAAAAATTGCAAAGAAAGGAAAAGACAACAAGAAATAAAATTTTTAATGAGAAATAGAAATCTTAGTAATCAAGAAGCCGCTATAGAAATACCTCAAAATTAGAAAGACAAAAATTGATAAGCTGTAACTACAGAAAATAGTTTTAATATATAATCTAATTATGAGAAGGACTTTTGTCAAAATTTAACAAACTAGGAAAATAGCATACCAACATATAAGCCGCTACTCATTAGGAAAAGAAAATATTTAGATAGAAACTGTAAAATGAGAAAAATTAAAAAACCAAATAATTTAAATAATTATAAAATTAAAAGAAAACAAAATGAAAAAAGAACAAAGTTTCATTAGTTGTATTACAAATTACAGTACAGTAATTACAGAAAAAATGACAAAGATAATGACGAGGAACAAACAGAAAATAGTTCTCAGAGGCCCATAAGAGTACCAAGAATTTATTTCAACCCTAAATTAATGGTATCCCAAAATTTCAGTGAAAATAAAAATGATGATAATAATATCATCATGTTGGATTCAAATAAATGTTTTATATTTGATAATAAAGAAAGAAGAAAACATAGTGAAATTATAGATATACTATAATACAGGAAAATTATAATGACTGATTAACGTTTATTTTTTAATAATTGTTTGTAGAAATTGATATTTTCCATAACAAAATTAAAGAAGTAAATATTATACAGTGGAGCGGACAGAGCATTAGACACAAAAAAGGCGATCTACAAAATTTATTAAAAACGCAAAATATACATAAAGGTTTGATATCGGAAACATTTTTAGGAGAAAATAGAAATTTTGATATAAGAGGACATAATTACGAAAGGGATAAGAGAATTCAAATCGGAAGGTCAAATCCTCATGTAGGTATGGCCATTATTATACATAAAAGTATCAGATATAAAAGAATACCTATTACTAAACCAGTAAACAATATGAAACTTACTGCATTTAGTACAAAATTAAATAATATCGAAATATGTATTATATCAATATACGTTCCTGCAGCACACAAAATTGACAGTCTAAAATGTAAACAAATGTACAGACAAATTAAACTACCAGTAATTCTAACTGGAGATTTTAATTCACTCCATCTATCATGGAATATAAACAACTTAATAAATTACGAAGGACAAGAACTGAACAAATTTATTGATTTCTTCATATAGCTAACAATGATTGTCCTACAAGAGTTCACCATCCTTATAGAAGATAGTGTTTTGGATAGTCCTAGGATAATACACATGTTAATAGACTAGAAGGTATTAAATGACAGCATGGGAAGAGATAATTATTCCATACTTTTTAAGTTAACAAATTTAAATATGTGGACATAGTTAAAACAAGGAGTTATATTACTAGCTGACTGGACTATATAAAAGCTGACTGGAACGAATATCAATATATTATATCCAATAAATTTGTTAATGGTTCAAATTTATATATCAGCTATGAGCATTTAATTAATACCATGAATGAATCAGAGGAGGAAAGTATTTCATACACTTAAATTTACAATAAGGACCCAAAACATGAAAAATCCCTATAGTGGGACATGAATTGTAATAAAAGGGTGGCTAAAAGAAGATTAGATTAATCTAAATTTAATAGAAATTCTAATATGGAAAAAAATCTAAACTTTAAAAATGTACAAGCAAACACACGAAAACATTTTAGGATAAGTAGGAAGGAGGAATACCAGAAATTTTGTTAAAATATTAAGCTTAAAACTCCAGCTAAATTAATTTGGGGAGTAGTTACTAAATTATCAAAACCAAAAATAAATCAGTGCACCAGAAGTATGAATAATGATTGTAATAAAGAGTTTGCAAAAAGTTATTGTGGTAATTATAATTTTAAAGTAGTAGAATTTTTATTTAAATCTATAGAGTTAGAAGAATTAAATTACAGTTTAAATCATAACAAGAAAACAAGTAAATGGTATTGACAGAATCTCATATGAAATGATTTAAAATTTACCTAAAACAGCCAAAAATGTCCTAGTTAATAATTTTAACCAGCTATTACCAGCAAATTACAAATTGTTAAATAACCAGCAAAATTACAAATTGGTTAATGTCATATTTAGAATTGAGATCTATTTATGTAAGAAATAAAGAAAATTTAATAGGACCATTTACGTGCAATAAGTGCCTACCTCAAAGATCCATTCTTAGTCCGCTGCTGTACAAAATATATACAAAAGACATTTCTAAATTAAATGACAACCACTTATTTATTTTACAATTTTCAGATGATATTGTTTTATATAGTATTGGCCCATCCATAGAATGTTTAAGGAAGAGAATTAATATAAAATTATGCAAATTAAGAGACATACTAGACTTGAATTAGAAATCTCAGTACAAAAATCTCAAGCTGTCATCTTTAATAGACAAAAAATAATATCTAGTTCGAGGATAATATTTAATAAAAAAAATATTATTGTATCAAATAGAGCAAAATTTTTAGGTATTTGGTTTGACTGTAAATCTACTTGAAACTTTGAAATTGATAAAATTATACGTAAATGCAATTGAGGAATAAATGTTTTAAGAAGTCTAGCAGGAAGTAAATGGGGAGCTCATGCTGCCTCTTTACTGCAAATTTATCAAGCTGTTATAAGTTCATATTTAGAATATTTAAATATATTAATTAGTACAGCTTCTAAATCAAGTTTAAGAATCGCTTTCGCTATACTTCAAGCTGAAGCTAATATACCTACATTGCAATTTAGAAACCAACTCCTTAGTGATAAATTTTATGTTAAATGTGAATCATTATCGAAATTCAAAATTATTGATAAAATTAAGCTATTATCTATTTCTATTCAAAACTCTTCTTACTTGACCAAAAAGAATAAAGGTATTTTAATAAATAGTAACACGAAATAAAAGGATCTAACTACACAAAGAAATTCCAAATCTCCCATATATACATACAGATGCATCCATTGATTTAGCAAGAAATAAAGCAGGATTTGCTATATATGAACAAATACATTTATTATATGATAAATTTAAATTAAATAACAAAGTTAGCTCTTATAATGGAAAAAAATTAGCAATAATAAAAGCATTGGAAATTATTGAAAATATGAAAAATAATAAAATTAAAATAATAACGGATTCTTTAAGTGTTTTAAAAAATTTAAATTCTAATGATTATAAATCAAATAATGATATTTTGTTATGCAAAATTAAGGAGCTGTATTTCAATTTAATAAATAAAAATTATACCATAAAATTTATGTAGATACCGTGACATTGTGGAATAAAAAGAAATGAAATTGCGGACAAATTGGCAAAGGAATCAATAAATTTGAAAATTTAGATGAATGTGAAATTACCTTCATATAAAACTTTTAATATAATCAAAAAATTAAACTTCAATTTGAGAAATCAAGATATCATTAACAAAAGTCAGTTAAAAGAAAGATATTATTATATTTTACATTCAAATTTAAGTAAGAAAAGATGGTTAAGAAATGAGTCCTGCAAATTTATTTCAACTATAATCAGAATCATAAGTAATCATTGTACAACTTCAGCTCACCTGTTCAAAATTAATATTAAATCCGACGAGAGATGTCAATGTGGTGAAGAAGGAACTTTGGATCATATTATATTTGATTGCATAAATTATAGTTTAGAAGAACCAAATTTCATTAGTGAAATATAAGATGTGATTAAAACTTTTCCTGGTGGTTCTAAATTTTTCTTAAGTGATTCAAAATTATTTAGTGTATTTAAGTATTACTTATTAAACCTATTTAAATATTTGGAAATTTGTAAAATAAAATTATAAAATGTGAAATATGTAAAAATGGATGTAAAATAAAATGTGTAAAAATATGTAATATGTAGGATAGAGGCTATGACGAATAAAAGTCAAGGTAAATAAATTAATTAAAATAAAAAAAATACAATATTGCTGTAATTTCAGAAAAAAAAGTAAACCTACTTACACAGAGCTTACATGAATTAACTAATGGAATTAAAAATCTACCTATACAAAAGAAGGCTTTAGCCCGCAGTATAGAACTGTTGGCATATTAAGAAAACACTTTCCACCAATTAACAACGGTACACAACGTGTATACTTTTAATAAACTTCGCAAATATTATTCAACACCTGATTACCAAGATAGAAAATGCAATAACATTCGCGAAAAGAGGAATATTAAATGCATCAACAATCCAAATAATCCAAATAGACCAACTGCAACACGAACCTAAACTTATAGCCCAGTAAACAATTTGGTGAAGTGTCCTATTTGGTGAAGTTCGAGTCACTCGTACAATTCTATTCTAACGCTTTACAAGTTCTCTACCTGTCACAGATTTTGTGTTAGTTTTTCATAATAATATTCTTTCTTTTTCCAACATCATTCATTAAGTATTTCTGTTTCTTTCCCACATGGGTATATTTTTATTATCCGGTCATAAATCATAAACCTACTCCGCTTTTAATTCAGCAGTGAACCGTCGTTGAAATGTCTGTAGCTCATAAAAAGGACCTTTCCTTTGAACGACTGAATAGAAGACGAACACGTTCCAGACAAAAAATTCATGATACGTAATAAAAATTAAGTCGAATTTACTCCAAAATGTTTACTGGGAGAGGACGTAATAATGAAAAACGAACATTACAAACAGTTACCCTATCCTATCAATCCACAAACCCTTTTTAGTTTTGAAAAAAATCAATCTGTATCCGCATACCAAATGCATACCAAAGTCAATTTTATATTAAACATCCCTGGACGAAAACCAACACTAGCACCACCTATGGTCCAAGCCATTCGTTTTCATATTTCCTATTAGATATTATAGATGTACGTGTCTGTTATATCCTTACTATTACCTCTACCTTAAGACACTCTGTTTACCTAAGTGTTTATAATAGCATAATCTCGGGCATTTTTCCCTGCACTGCGGAAACATCGCACCACAATCAATTCTATCTAAATCCAATTCTTATTTACAAATCATTTCACTATCTACCCAACTGCCTTTAAGGCAGGGTTTCCCCTTTACATTGCAGTTTTCCTGTTGTTTTATTGGGGTATATGGCGAGCCACACATTGTCTTTTATAGGTTGTATTTTGGGTTCTGCCAGAGTAATGTATACTGGATCACAATCTTTAACTTCGTTTCTGAGAAGATTTACTTCGCAGTGCTGTATTCCACGGGTTCTCGGGTAGTTGACACTGGTAGTTTTCTTTAAAATCTTCAACACATGGTTGTTTATGTAGTATTTATTGATTTTCATTGATTAGAATTAGTGGTTCGTGAGGTAAAATATATATATATATATATATATATAGATAAATTTTCAAATGATTTTACCTCTAATTAA
Organism: Panorpa germanica; assembly: GCA_963678705.1. Taxonomy (NCBI): domain Eukaryota; kingdom Metazoa; phylum Arthropoda; class Insecta; order Mecoptera; family Panorpidae; genus Panorpa; species Panorpa germanica. The sequence continues at coordinate 15,488,134 of OY783216.1, read as the reverse complement.
TGATTAATATATATATATATATGTATATATATATATATAGATATATTAATAGTAAAAATTATCATTGTAATAATCTATAAGTATAAAATAAATAAAATGGAAAGGATATTTACACCTATAATAAATATTATCAAAGAAGAGCTATACCTCTTTAGTACAACTAACAAACAAATTTCGTTCAATTAAACGACTATCAAGCCATTTGATGCTAAAATTATATATTACGATGGAGGTGTTACAATCAATATGCTGAAAATTTTTATCATAATAAAGCTTAGTAATCACATAGATTAGAGATTTGCTAAGAAGTACAATATAAGACCCCGCACCTTTCTTGTAATGTATAAAACCTCTGTACACCGAGTAAGCAATGTTCATAACTCACTCATTGCTAGCGAATATAGTTTTTAAGAGACCATTACTAAATATTGAATTCAGTTAAAAGCAAACAATACAAAGAATTACAAAAAACGGCAAACTAGTATTAAAGACTTATAATTTATAATAATTAACTAGTGTAAAAGTAATTTGATTTAAATAAGAATTAAAAGTCTAATTTTAAATTAAAAATTTTTAAATAAATTTTTTTTTTTGGTAACTCGGCCGACGCAGAATTTAACTTGGCTAGTGAATGCCTGGATTAGGATTTGATGAACGTATTTCTCTTATGATACAGCAAAATAATTTTAAAAAACTATATGTACGAGTATGTATACAAATTATTCATATTGAAAAATTTGCAATGCATGTTACTTTTGTAAATAACAAATAACTAAGTTTAAAATTATTTCTTTATTTATGTTTTTTTATATATTTGCTATAATGTAATATGTACAAATATTATTGATGTCACAATATCTCAGAACAATTATTTGTCTTCGTATTTAATCCCTTGACTAGCGCTACATGTTCCCCGATTTGGTTGTTTCAACAATTAGAGTAATAATGCGCTTATAATAATAAAACTTATGAAGCAGTGGTGTAGCCGTAAGTTCTCTTTAATTATTAACACTAGCAATGTCAGGTTTTTCTACCTTTATTTCAAACCGTTCTTTAGTCGTGCTTTTTATAATATCCCAACATCTTGTCCACAGCCTGTATGCAATTTCTCCAAGATACCGCATCCACACTTTTTAACAATGCTTGCCAAGAAATCGTAGGTGGAAGACGCAATACTTCGTGGCCTGTTATTTGCAATGCAGTGAATTTCATATACGTTTGATAGATAATTGTCTTTAGCAAAAACCGAAAGTTTGGCTTATAGCCTCTCAGGCTGGTGTGGTTGAGATATTTTATTTAGAATAAAAAGGTAGTATTTTTTATAATAATATTATTTGGAATGTATATTGCGTAATCCATGATCATTATTAATGACTCTTGTAAATTGGGAATAAGTTGTTCTGTAAATTATTTCTTGAACAATTCCACATTCATATCATGGTAATCCAATATCTGACACTTTGTTGAAAATATTAGGGACGTATTCTCCATTGAAATTAGATTGCAAATAATTATTGTTTCAAAATACTTTTTAAGTACATACATCTAAATATATTCCTACATTAAAAATTCTTCTCATAATTTAATCGCTTATTACAATATAATTACGGCATCTTTAATTAATCCATCAACATCACGATTATGTGTTTTTTGTGGATAATTAGGTACTTTAGAACCAGCATCGTCTACACGATTTTTGACATTCACAGAGATTATTCTCCTATAGTACATGCTTCTGTTGTCCTCTACGCGTATAGAATATATAAATATATATATATATATATAATATATATAAATTTTTATACTGTACGACTTCTATTATCCTGACTAATTCGGGTACAAGCCAATCCGGAATTGTAGTTCTTTTGCGGCTTTAAGTAATATTAAAATGTTAGTCCAATATTTATGTTAAATTTTACCAATATTATAAATGTTTACGGCAATAATGTTGGTCCATCATTTTCAAAATATCGCAATGCTTTTTTTTTCAAAGATATGAACATTTCCACACCTTATATGCTTATATTATAATGTTTGACAATAAATTTGACAGTTCGTTCTCATACAATAAATATATTTGATATTATAATTTTGTTTATAAAATAAACACAGCCATACGTGTATACATTAGTCTATACTAAATATAGCAGACAACTGGTGAATTTTTCATCGTTTCCACTCCCATATATATGGGTTTTTAATATACCGTAGAGCCCTGAACTTTTAAAAGTATGACTCATCGCCGAATTATCGTAACTTTGATTATAGCCATCATATGTGCTAATATTTTACTAAATGTTCCAAGTTATTGATTATGTTGTTAATAAATATTAAAACTAATATAACGCTAAGAGCTGACACAGTGTATCTAACATAAATTCTTGTGAATTCTTATTGAAATTTACACTAGTTTTTTTTTGTTTTTATTAAATTTTTGACAAATTAATCTGCATTGCATAATGAAATGGCATTTTGAAAAATTGCATAATGTGTTTATTAAAAATAGCCATAGCTATTGATAGCGGTTGCGTCATTTTCGGGTTTTAGTAAAGGTATTTCTTATTACTGGAAATAAGACGCCCACTCAGCTGTGGTTGAAGCAGTTAAAGGTTGTTGTTTTTGCTTTGGTAAGAAGATATTTGATGAAATAGTAGTGAATAATGATGTTAAATTTAGGAGTGCTGATTCATCTATCATCTGATTCAGCGATAGGAGTTTTATGTAATTTACTATTGTTTGATTATAGATTTATTTTTGTATTTGTTTCCGTTGCTATGTGTTGTTGAAATTGTGTTAAATACTTAATTTAAAATTTTTACACACTAAATCTAATACTTCTGATAGAGAAAAATTTGATTGCAGATTAATTAAATTTTGATATTATAGTGTTTTTGTTGTTATTTGTAAATTTATGGTTTGTGCAAATTGTTCTTATGATTGTTTTCTGACTTGCAACATGGATATGTGCTATTGCTTTAAATTTTTAAAATTCGACATAAGGTTTTACAGTTCTGTGGCATTTGTATCTAATAAAAGCTGTTTTATTAATTTTTACAGCATTTGAATAAAATCGGCTGGTTTGTGTTGGATATTTTTTTTTTTTGAAACGGAATTATTTGCTGCTGTTAAAACATTAAAATGTGCTACTGTTTGTATTATCACAGTTATGTTACCTTTGCATGCAAGGTTATTATAGATAATTTTTTTTCATTTAAAGTGATCTCTTTTATATTATTCTGGTAGAACTAACTATTTCAGTATTATTAAAATTTGCTTAAGGTTAATAAGGTTGCCGATTTACTATGGAAAGAAAAAAAATGGAATCTTGTTCATCATTTAAGATTATCAAATTGTTAATGTAGCTTTCTTTAATTTGATCTTCTGTAAATGTCTACAATTGTATTTATTAAGAGTATTAATCGTTTATCATTCAGCTGAATTATACCTTACAATTTGTCCTCTATAACAGTAAAATTTTAAGATGTACTCTTTCTATTTCCATTTTACTATTTGCCGGAGTAGGTCACCAATGTAAGTTAGTGTTACAAGCAATAATAATAAAAGCACTTTTAAATTTAAAATATGAAACAAGATATATATTATAATGACTAATGATAACCAACATTCCATTATAAATGCAATGGTTTTAAATACCACAAGACTTAGAATTTAATTAGATAAATTGAATAAGATATATCTTTGGCGTCATACAGTTTTTTTAAAAATGATATTATTTATAAATTTTGTGTAAATTAACAAGCTTGTAAATCCGTTATTTAGATATCGCATATCAGTAAAGTAATTGACATATATTATAATGTTCCAAGTGTATGTCTATATCCATATTTGTTTATATGTTTGGTACGAATGTTGTATGGCAGCTCAAAAACGGCTCGGCGCATTTTCTTAAAAATTGCCAACTTCGTAGAGAAAAATATTCTAAAATTTTTAGGGTTCACGGATGTCCTTCTGAATTTCTTGAAAACCCATAATTTTGGATAGAATGCACGCTTTTTGCACGCTTTATAACTGTTAATCTGTTAAAGATAGAAAGTGGTAGTTTTGCATGTGTATTACGTTGTTGAATGCAAACATATTTCAAAATAAAGAAATTAAAAAATTCATAAAGGGGATGTCAATAAAAGTCAAGTTCACGTTCGTGAACTTCAGAGAAAGTTACAAATTTTACAACCAAAAAACCTCACATTTTGACCTTTGAACCCGAATAACTTTTGAAGCACACATAGAACCGGTGAAGATTTTTAAAACTTTATTTGTAATGGTAAACCCCAGCTCTCCACCAATATTTGGCCCGCTGGGAATTTTTGTTATTTGACCATTATTTTTATGTTTAAATTGACCGGATTATTTTGAAACGTGTTTAATATTTCAATTTACAAATAGAATGAAAATTTTGAATTAAATTATGAATTCTTTTAATAAATTCAATTCATTCCCTCTAAGAAGATGTGGCTTTTCGAAAGAGTAAACTCTAGGTTTTGTTTGAAATCCCTTTCAATTTTAAAGAATTAGTGTACTTGTAGCCAAACATGGACCTATTGACATCTGTACACTCTTTTTTGCTGTGTAATTGCGATTTGTTAATGGTGTTTAAAGTTTCGAATAGCAAATGTCTCTCACTTCCTTGTCGATAGCTAAGGTTTCGTATAATCATATATCATGTCATATGAATGTAGCTAAATTTTTATCATTATTTTTTGTCTATTCTTTTGAGTACAACAAACACTAGTGTCATCTACACTTAGTAACACAAACGGATGCGAAATATTTCTAACCTTGAAGTATCTCTAAAATTCGCTTGTATTAATAAATATTTATCAATAGCTTACCGTCTGTTCTCAATAATGAATTAAAAAAATAATATAATAAATCGTATAATATATATATATATATATATATATATATATATATATATATATATATATATATATATATATTTATATATATATATGTGGGGTTATTTTTTAATTTTTTTTTTTTTTTTATTATTTAACGTCGGCCTATTTCCGATGCTGAGTCCTATCACCGACGACCTCCTTCAATGTTGGCAGTATTTATGGTGTCGTGGCCTCATATATGTGGGCTACACCACTGCCTAATAACTGTATGATTATGTATGACCATAATCAATATAAGTTCATAATAACCAAACCCAGAAAATATATATCTGGTCCGGGGATCGAACCCGAAGACACAGCAGTCGGCGGTTATTTTTTTTAAGATAGGTGTAATTTTAAGTTAAATTATATTTAGTTTTAAGAAATAGAAATAAGTTATCTGTAATATAGGTTAAGATCTTTGATAATATTAGTTATATTATAAAAGTACTCTCGACACCAGATGTGACATGTGAACCCTGAAAACCTCAAACCCAGACACTCGCTATAGTGTTTGCTGACGAGTCTTTACGGGCACATGCGGTAGAAGCATTAGTCAGTGTCGTGTGCAAAAGCAGTCTGAAGCAAAATGGCGATTGAAAAATGCTAGTTGCATTTGGTTGTTACTTTTGTGTATAGAATATAATGATGGTTATACGTGTACAGAGTTTTATAATGCAAATGGCGATAGAAATGTATAAAGAGTATATATGGTCGTTATTGAGTGTTTTATAATTAAGTTAACTTTATTACGGTGTAATAGTTGTTATTTTGATCATTGTTTTTGTTAGAGTTAGGCAGCGATATTAATATTTTAGTACTAAGGTGTATTATCATTGAAATTATTGTGCTGATAACTATAGACAATTACAACTGCGTAGTGTGTACTGAGACGTAAAAACATTGTGAAAAGACATTTTATTCTAGTGTATTTTGTTGTGAATATAATTAAGATTGATTAACTTTATTTAGATATAAGTTTATGACTTTGATAAGTGATTAAACAAACTATTAATAACCAAATTAAGTGTTTACTCATTTTAAAAGAAACTATATTGTTGTATTGTACATCAACCTTAGGCTGATGTTAATTGTAACTTATAATTGTGGGAAAATACCTACAAATTGGGACTCGAACCGGGATGTGTGCAGAGTCAAAACCTACAGATTATGATCTCAACAGATGGTTAGAGATATAACCTACAAATAGTGAGCTATCAATAGTGATTGAATAGTTATAGGCAGCATAATAGAATCGCAACACGTGGTTGTAAATTCTAACCTGCAAAGCGGAGTCTGTACCGAGATGGGAATGGATTCAAAAACTACTAATGTAGATTAAAAACCAACATATATATATATATATATATATATATATATATATATATATATATATATATAAATAAATATACATATTCTGTTTTTTTTAAGTACAAAATTAGCGTCAGTAAATACACATTAGCTAATTGTCTGAATGTCCTGAAATTTCAATATATATTTTATCTATATTTATAATATTTCAATATATTTATTTTTTATTACAGTAAAAAGAACTTATATATGATTGTGATTTATATGACTGTGTATCTTTTAAACACTCGACGTCACATGCTAGACAAAGACAGAATATGACGCGCCATAATATTCGATCTAAGTAGCATACATTAGTAGTATTTACTACAGTTATGTAGAAGCTATATGTATATACATTCTCCTTTTATTATATGTATCATATCATGTGAATATAGCTAAGTTCTAATCATGATCTTTGTCTAGTCTTATTGGTACAACAAACACTAGTGTCAATTACACTTCGTAACACAAACGGAAGTGCAATATTTCTAACATTCAGGTAACACTAAAATACGATATTAGTAGTCTATATTTATGTATTACTTACAAACTGTTCTCAATAATGAATTTTAAGTATAATAAAATTAAACGTATAATATATATTTATATAAATATATATATATATATATATATATATATATATATATATATATATATATATATATATATATATATATATATATATATATATATATATATATGTGTGTGTGTGTGTGGACACATAAAAATTAAATAAGCATACAAAATAATCATAACTATAACACCAGAGCTGTGTATATTGTGAACGGAAAATAAGTGGAAGGTTAGGACAATTAAAATGTGTGAAACTTTACACCATTGATTGAATACGTGAAGGAATGTGCTTACCGAAATTATCTAAACGCATTTTCAAAAATAGTTAAAAGTAGGACTAAGTATATTGTTGGCGCAAAACGTCGTAACTCAAAATCACAATGTTAAGCGTTGTCTTGATTGTTTCTTGTCGATTAAAACACGAAAAAACCAAGTGTTTATGTAAATCTGATGTTGATAATTTACATTTAGTAGTGGACTGTATTTTTATTAAGATTTCACAGAGAAACACACAATTTAATAATTAAATGAATTTATTTGAAATAAAGCAGAAAAAGCACGTGTACAAAATAACAATGTATATATATGTTGCTAATTTAGACACTTGAAATTAAGAGAGCAACCTGTTGCATCTACGGTCAAAAATGTAAGGGTGGTTTAAATGTCGGCAATGATGCAAGGGATCTCTTACGTGTCAGTAGACAAAAAGTACCGTTGTCCACCTACAGATATTACGCAATGCATTATGTTTGCTTTGGTAACGTCTATAACTACGGACTTGGTTCCTCAAGTTAGACAACTAGGTGGCGGTTGGTCATCATTTAATATTTAAACTTTAAAATTGAAGAAATTCGAACATGCTGGCCGCTATGAAACGGTTCATATTAATTACAATAATTAAGTTTAATATTATTTGAGATGCGAATTAATCGAGATCTGGGGATTGTAGGTGGCAGATTTTTTGAATAGCTCTTTGGTGGGTTCCTCCTGGAGTCTTGAAAGAGACGACTCGTACGATTCCATCCTTTCTAGGGTGCAATTCTAGAACTCTGCCTGTGGTCCATTTGTGCGTGGGGGCGTTTTCATCTGTTAAAACTACCAAATCACCAAGCTGTGGAACTCGTGGTTGTCCGTGCTGCCATTTGGTACGCTGTTGGAGTGTGTTCAGATATTCCTTGTGCCAGCGTTTCCAAAATGTCGTCCTCATCTGTTGGATAATATTAAAGGCAGTTAATCTTGTTTTAACTGGTGTGTCCTCGGCAGTTCCCAGAGTGGAGACTGGAGGTCGACCAATGAGAAAATGTCCAGGACAGAGAGGATATTGGTCATTAGGATTAGTAGAAAGGGCAGTGAGAGGTCTTGAATTTATAATTGATTCTATTTGAGTAAATACAGTATAAAAATCCTCAAAAGTTAAATTCGAGTTGTGCATCACACGTCGAAGGTGATGTTTGACGGATTTTACTGCAGCTTCCCACAGACCCCCATGATGTGGTGATCGTGGAGGTGTAAATTTCCAAGAAATTCCGCGAGAATCTACAGCAGTACATACAGTATGTTGGAATAACGTATCTGATAATAGTTGACCTAGGTCTTTTAGATAATTTCTAGCGCCTACAAAATTTGTTCCATTGTCAGAAAATACTTAAGCAGGCGTACCTCTACGTCCGATAAATCGTTGAAATGCTAACAGAAATGCTTGCGTAGTAAGATCTGTTACCAATTCAAGATGTACAGCTTTAGTAGTAAAACAAACAAATAATGCTATGTATGACTTTAGTAATTTAGAATTCCTACCATATCTATTTTTGATCATTACTGGACCTGCATAATCAATACCTGTTATGCTAAACGGGTAAACGGCTGTTATTCGTGCAACTGGCAAGTCACCTAATGGTGCATAATAAGAAGCGGGTTTGTGTTTCATACAAATTATGCATTCTTTGGTGACTTGCTTAGCAAGTGTGCGCCCTGAGATAGGCCAGTATTTTTCTCTAATAGAATATAATAGTCCCTGCGGACCTGGGTGCAAACATTCTAAATGCTTTGCTTTTATAATCAATTTTGTGATCGCGTGTGTCTTGGGTAAAAGAATCGGGTGTTTGAAATCATATGCAATGTCTGATTGTTTAAGTCTTCCGCCCACTCGAATTAAACCGAGTGTGTCAACAAAGGGTTGTAATGAACGCAGATTACTACTGTTACTGACGGATTGTCCCTTGTGCAATAATGTCAGTTCTTTACAAAATTCTTGTTCCTGTGCTATCCGAATCAATTTTGTAGTAGCCGTTTCTTATCCCCCTTTAGCTCCTCCATCACCATGTATCCTGGCGTGCACCTGTCCAGCCCTAGTACCCATTTCATATATCTCACCTGTATTCTTTCCAACTTTTCTTGTTCCTTCCACCCCCAAACCTCTGCTCCATACGACATCATACTGGCTATCAGTCTATCATATATCTATATTCTCTTTTGTATGTCCCCCCCAAATACCTTTTCCTCTAGTCCCCATACCCGTCGCATTGCTTGCTCTGCCTTCTTTGCCACCTCCCTTATATGCGCCTCTTCTCCATTATTCTTTTTAAAAGTGTTGCCCAGATATTTAAATTCTTCAACTTCCTCAATGTCCTCTGTCTTGTATTTCCACCTTTTATGTCTCCTTTTTCCACCCCCTTTTTTAAATACCATAATTTTTGTCTTTTCCACGTTTAACTCTAGTCCTTTCCTGTCTATATACCTCCCTAGCCGGTGTGCCATCTCCTGCAGCTCTCCTTCCCTTTTTGCCAACAGGACTATATCGTCAGCGTATGCTAAAGGCCATATTTTGTAGTGTCTTCCTATTAGCACCTCCCCATCTTGTCCTCTTTCCATTACCCCCTCCAAGTCTGCTGTATATATCGCAAATAAAATGGGGCTCAGAGGACAACCTTGCCTCAACCCCTTGTCTCTCCAGAATTCTTCTGATTCTTCACCCCCAACTCTTATTCTTATTCTTGTTTCTTCATAAATTTCTTCAATACATTCCATTATGTCCTCATCTATTTTTTTCTTTCTCATGTACTTCCACAATTTCTGTCTGTCGACCATGTCAAACGCCGCTTTAAGGTCGATGAACATTGCATATATCTGTCCTCCTTTTTCACTTAGCTCTTTTTCAACTAAATGGTTCAGTGCGTATATATTGTCTAAAGTCCCTCGTCCCTTTCTAAAGCCTGCTTGTGTCTGGGGAAGTATTTCTTTTACTTTTACCTCTTCTTCCAGTCTTTCTCTCACAATCCCTGCATAAAACCTGTACCCTGTGTTCAGTAGTGTGATACCCCTGTAATTTTTGGCTTCATGTCTATTTCCCTTTTTATATATCGGCGTTATTACCCCTTCTCTCCAGCTGTCTGGCAGGTTTCCTCCTTTCCATATCTTGTTCATCGCTGTCAGTAATCCTTTCTCTATCCTTTCTTGCCCAGCTTTCTACGCCTTGTTCTTTAGTCCATCTCTACCTGGCGCTTTCTTTTCCTTGAGTTTTTGAATCTGTGTTTTTATTTCTCCTAATTTTATATCGTTTACTTTCTCCTTCTCTTTTATCCCCTTCTTTGTTTTCTTGTTTCTTTTCTTTCCTCTTAGTACTCCCATAAAGTGTTTCGTCCACTCTATAATTTTTATTTCCTTGCTTGGCTCTTTCCTTTGCTTTTTCTCCCTATTTATGTAATCCCATGCCTGCCTCTCCGTTGTTATATCTCTAATTTCTTTTTCTATTCCTATTTTGAACTCATTCTTTTTATCTTTTATCCTTTCGTTATATTCTTTTTGCTTCCTCTTGAAGTCTTCTTTACTTGATTCTCCTTTTATCCATCTCTTTAGTTCCCTTTTTACCTCTTTTTTCCATTCTTTACATTCTTTATCCCACCATTTGTTTTCTCCCGTTCTATCAGATATTCTCCACCTTTTACTTTGGGTGGCTTCCTTCCTCCTCTCTTCAATTTCCTCCATCTCCTCCGTTTCTCCTTCTTCCTTGTATCTCCGTTCCAATTCCTCCATAAACTTCTTCCTTCCTTCCTCCGTCCAATCGCTGCCCTCTTTCCATTCGTTTTCTTTTCTTTCACCTCTCCTCGCCTCCAACTCCACCACCAGCGGTAGGTGATCCGAGTCCACCCTCTCTTCCACTTTCATTCTTTCTACCTTCTGTCCTCCTCCCAGCGTTGTCACCACGTAGTCGATTACTGTATCCCCTCTGCTTCCCACATCCGTATATTCTCCTTCTTCATCTCCTTCTTTGTTCCCATTTAGTACTATCCGTCCTTGTTCTTCTAGCATTTCCATTAGTTCTTTTCTCTCGGCGTTTATTGTTTTGTCTTTCGTTGTTCTTTTCTTTTTCCTATTCCCCCATATTTCGTCCACCTCTCCCAAACCCCCAATTCTCGCGTTGAAATCCCCTCTAATTAATAGGTTTTCCTGTTTCTCATCCTTAATTATTTCTTTTATTTTTTTCATTGTTTCTTTTATATTACCTTTACTGTATATTGTTACAATTTCCCATGTCTCTTCTTCCAGTTTTATCGTCCTCGTTACTGCTGTTTCTCTTCTGTCTGGTACCTTCTTCTCCTTTAGCTCCCTACGTACCCCCATTATAATTCCACCTCTTGCTCTCCCTTTCTTATGCTCCCTAACAGCACCTTGGCACACCCATCTGTAGATTTTCGGTAGTTTGTCTTCCCATTCTTCCCATTCTTTGCTTTTCAGCCATGTTTCCACCATCCCGATCACATCCCAACCTTTGATGTATCTCCAGAAATCCTTATCTTTTCATTTTATACCCGCCACGTTCTAGAAACCTATCTTTATCCTCTTTTTTATTTCTCTTCTTTCCTCTCTCTCACTTTTACCCCTCTCTTTACTTTCCCCCAACTCCTTCACCAATTTTTCAAAATTCCTCCTTTTCCAGTTCTTTGTTTTTATCATTCCATATATACTGCGTTCCTTTACACCATACTTTTTTGTACCCGACCTGCACATCCTTTTTCCCCTCCTCTCTTTTCTTTTTTGCCCATTGTCTCAATTGCCACTGCACCTCTCTCTCCTTGTACGTCAAGTCGTCCTTTTTTTTTCCATTATCTTTCTCTTCTTTTCTTCCCCCTCACATCTCGCTATCACTATTCCCTTTTCTTTTCCCACCGTGAACGCTTTTGTTATTCTTACTTCTTCCTTCAATTCTTTTTGTATCCACTCTTCCACTTCCTTCCTCAGTTCCGCGCTCATTTTGCTTGTTTTTACACCCCTTATAACTATGTTCTCCCTCTTCTCGCGCTTCCTGGCCATTTCCTGTTCTTTTTCCAGCTCCTCCACCTTTTCTCTAACTTCTTTCTCTGTTTCTTCCTTTTTCTTTTCTTCTTCTTTCTTTTCTTCTTTTTCCTCTTCCTTCTCTTTTTCCAACCTCCTCATAAGATCTTCCCTTTCCTTGCGCGATTCTTCGATGAATGTCTTGAATTCTTCTTTTATCTTTTTTAATCTTTCCCTCATTTCCTTCATTTCTTCTTGCATTTCTTTTTCTGTTTGAATCATCCTTTAAATTTTTTCCTCTGTTCCGTCCTCCTTCTTCTCATACTGCTCCCTCCTCGTCTTCATTCCCCCAGGCATTTTTGTTATTTTATGTAAATAACTTCTTATGAAACTATTTCTTTTCACTAGAAATAACAAATCCCACAACAAAAATCTTTTGTTTTTTACTGAACAATAGCAACAATTTTAAATCTGCTTCGGATTCGGATAAGATACGAATTAAAACAGGGGAAAGAGCGGTAAAATACGAGGAGAAATTGAACAGAGCGGAAAGCAAAATTTTAAAGAAAATAAGAGAGGATAACATAAAGAATGGGGGGGGAGGAGGTCCAAAAAAGAGAAAAGAATACTTTGAAAGGAATGGAATAGCGATCGAGGAGGCAGAGAGGAGAAGAGAAGGTGGCGCAAGTGTGGCAGAGGAGCTAAGGAGAAGGGATAAGGAGACACAACAGCAGGAGAGAATGGGAAAAATAGAAAAAAGTAACTACAATAAAACATATAAGAGGTTATGGGAAAATAATGTGCCTCAGTACCTTATAGAAAAAGACATAAAACACATAAGAAGAACAGCAAGGTTTAGATTGGGAAATGAGGAAAAAGGAAACAGATACTGGGAAAAGAGTGAGGAAAGAAAGTGTAGAATGTGTGGAGCGGAGGACGAAACACTGGAGCACATTAAGTTTGAGTGTAATGAAAAAGTAGCAAGCGAAAGGAATATTAGCCAGCTATTAAAGGGAGGCAGTGAAGGAAAGAGGTGGATGGCGGAAATAGTAAGAAGGAAAGGAAAAACAGGAGAATAAATAAGCTGGTGGAGAATAATAGAGAGGGACAAAAGAAGAAGAAGCAGAAAGCACTTTTGGAAGTAGTAAAAGTCGAGAAGATTTTAAGTTTATTTTAAGTTTAGTTTTAAGTTTGGAATGTATATAGGAATGAAATGTATTAGAAATAAAATACTGTAGATTGTAAAGCCGAAAGGCATACACAATTAATATATAAATAAAAATAAAATAACTAGTAGCCGTTTCTAAGTCAACAGAAGTTAAAACACCTCTACTTCTGTTGCCTCGCAGTGCGCGAGCATTATTTATAAATCGTGAACAATAGGCTGCGATTCGAACGAGCCTGTTTAGATTTGAATATCTGGTAAATATGTCCTATACCGTTTTGCTATGTGCATTGATAATTACTGGAGGTTTGACTTCAGGTAAATCTAATATTTCCAAGTCGTTTGGGATTGGCCAGTGTGTCGGTGTTAAGTGCAACCAACCTGGACCGTTCCACCATAAAGAAGCATTTCTCAATTTACTAGCATCTACACCGCGGGATATAAGATCAGCTGGGTTTTGATTCGTTGATATGTGGGACCAACAATCTGCATTGGTGTTACGCTGAATGTGAGCAACTCTGTTTGCAACAAAGGTTTTTAGCTGATTAGATGGAGTTTTAATCCATGCCAACACAATTGTTGAATCTGTCCACAATATCGTTCTCGTGACAGTTAGATTAAGGGATGCCTTAACCTGTTTCATTAGGTCTGTTAAAATACTAGCACCGCACAGTTCAAGTCGTGGAACTGTAAGTGCCTTTAAGGGTGCTACTCTAGATTTCGCACATAGTAGTTTAACCTTGGCGTCACCATTCGCGTTAGTACTTTTGACATAAACACATGCCCCGTATGCTTGTAATGAAGCATCGCAGAAACCATGTAGTTCTATAGATGTAGGATCTATGCATAGTACATGCCTTGGAATGGTAAATTCTTTTAAATCTTGTATTTGAGTACTAAATTCAAACCAAGATTTCTTAATTTCATCGGGAACTTGTGTATCCCAATCAATTTGTAATTGCCATAGTTTTTGCATTTAAATTTTTGCAAGAATTAATACTGGACCTAGCAAACCTAGTGGATCGAAGATTTGAGCTATGTACGATAGAAAAATTCTTTTTGTAACTTTATTTACGTGTTCTAATGGTGGGACATTGTGTTTTAATGAATCTGTATTAGGCAACCATTGTATCCCTAAGGTTCTACTTTGTTCGGAAACCAAATGGACCGCGCTGTCGGTATTTGGTGATTCTAAACATGTTTTAGTTAGGAAGTCAGGATGATTAGACACCCATTTTCTTAATTTAAAACAACCCTTGGATAAAATCAAGTCACTGTCCTTGCATAGTTCAATTAACGAATCTACTGATGATGCTCCAGTGATCATCAACATAAAAATCTTTCAATATAGTTTCTGATGCGATCGGAAACTCGGTTTTGTTTTGAAGCGCTATATGGCATAAAGTTCTAATAGCTAAATATGGCGCTGATGTAGTTCCATATGTTACAGTATTTAACTTATATGATTGTACTGGTACGTCAGGAGATGGTCTCCAAAGTATCTTTTGTAATTTTCGTTGTGCTGGCTCGACCAGCACCTATCTATACATCATTGCGATGTTCGATGTAGCCACATATCTATGTGTCCTGAACCTAAGTAAGATTGACAGAAGACTTTATTGTATCGTGGGCCCTACAGATTGAATATTATTGAGAGAGACTCCAGACGTCGTTGTCATAGAGCCGTCAAACACTACTCTTAATTTTGTTGTCGTACTCGAAAGTTTGTGCACACCATGATGTGGTAAATAATAGCTGTTTGTATAATTGTCATCTGAATGAACTCTAGACATATGTCCTAGACGTTTATAGTTGTTCATAAATTCAGTGTATTGTTGCATTAGACTTTAATTTTTTGCTAATCGTTTCTCAAGTGCATAGAATCGTTTCAACGCGTAAGCCTTTGAGTCGCCCAGCCGATCTGGGGACTCCTTCAGCGGAATTCGAACTGTATATCTACCTGTGTTGTCTTGACTAACATGTTGGAGGAAGTGCTTCTCGCAAGCTTCTTCTTCTAATGATAGTGCCCTAACTAATGGTGATTCTTCTATTTTCCAAAATGTCTGAAGTTGACTTTAAAGCAACCGTGTTGATGTATGTAAACAAGTTGTGTTACGTTCAATATTTGATACACAATGCCCTGTTACAATCCATCCAAGCTGTGACTGATGCAATGCTAGATTGCTATTTCCTAACCTGATTTTACGGGTTCCTAGTATTGTCCAAAATAATTCTGCACCGAGCAGTATGTCAATGTCATTTGGAATATTGAATGTGGGATCAGCTAACTGTAAATTATTAGGAATATTTAAGTTGTTCGCATCAATAAAAGCGTTTGGCAACGGCTCGGTTATTGATGGAATAACTAAACAATTTATGTTTGAATTGAACCTTGAAATCTTTGATTTTAGTTTTAAATTAACAGCGTCGTGTACAGTGGTCGCCCTTCTATTAATTCTTTTAATTGAATAATGGACCGTGATTGCCCTTAATCCCAATTTCTTGAAAAACCTAGCATTTATAAAATTGGTATGACTTCCCGAATTAAATAAAGCCCGAGCAGTATGTTGGTTGCCATGCAAATCAGTTAAGTTAACTAATGCGGTAGACAACATGGCGTTGAATGATCTACCGTTATTTGAAAGAGCGACAACCGATTCTGTTGCTACCTGCTCTGCAGAAATATTAGCACTTGAGTGCAAAGTAGTATGATGTTTTTTATGACACATTTTACAAGTTCCCTTTTGGCATTCCTTTATCCAGTGAGATGATGACAAACAATTATGACATAATTTCTTGTTTTTAATTTCAGCCGAACGTTTATCAATAGTCATATTCAAATAAACACTACACTGAAACGGTTTATGGTTGGTATTCTGACAAAAAGCACATGATGGCGTCTCTATAGCCGAGAATGTACGTGACTCTTTGTGACGTATTGTCGAACGTGAAGTAGTTCGAAAATTGTTTAGTTCTAATAGTTCAGCCCTTTGTGTTATAAAATTTAAAAATTGCTCTGTTGTTGGAATGTTATCTGACCCAAAGCATTTTTTATCCCAATCATCACGCAGATCACTATCTAGTTTTTGTGTCATAAGATAAACAAATAACACATTCGATCTATTCACAGGTTCGCCTAATGTGGACAGAGAACACATATGGCTTTTCATGTTATCTACCAGGGCCCTAAGCCTTACTGCTGAATTAATGGGCACAGCTGATAGATTAACTAAAGCCCTAATGTGATGGTTTGTTGCTATTCGTTTATTCTCAAAACGTTTAAAAACTAGTTCCCACGCTTCTAAATAACTATCTGCAGTTATTACAATAGAGTCTATGACATGTAGTGCCATAGACGTTATTGATGATTTTATATAGTAGAATTTGTGGATATTATCAATGGAGTCATTTTTGTGTATCATTGAGATATATAGATCTCTGAATCGCGGCCATTCAGATATATCACCATTAAATGTTGGTAATTTCAATTTTGGTAAATGAGAATTATTAACGAAAGAAGAATTTCCCGATTTAATAGATAACTGATCTAGATCGTTGAGACATGAAAAGTTATTTTTTGCTAAGAATCGTTTTGCCATGCTAACAGCATTCGACGATTTTTCTTTAAAATCATCCCAAATATCTAAATCAGTTACATCTGCAATACTCAATAAATTCATTTTGAAATCAGTTACTGTAGGTAATCTTTCTAATTTCGTTTGAATTTTAAAGAAATCGTTTTCTGATATCGTCTTTATTTAATTTACTTAAATAACTTAAATATGACTCTACTGATCTTACCATAAATTTTTGTTCTAATAATTGCTGTGAATTATCCATTCTAATTTATTTAGCTTAATGAAAGTAACTGAACTAAACTTAATTTTCTGAAATGCTATAAAATACCTTAACAATAAACAATCTAGGGCTCTATGTAGCTTCGTAAGATCCGTTTACTTAAAATATTTTATAACAAGAGGTAGTGATGCTGTAATACTTTGCCGTTATAATTGTTGAACACGTGTTTCGAAACGCGTTTTGCACATGTAAATTTTCTGAACGTTGCTTGGAACATAAATTACTTTATTCTTTTAATCTAATTACTGTATATATTACGAATATCAAACAGAATCAATTAAAACATAGGATATTTAAATGATATGGAATGATTAAAAGAATGTGGACTTATCTCAAAATAGTGACCTCCTCTGGTAGTGGACGCCGCTTGCTTCTGTGTGTTTGGCCTCGTATGTAAAATCTTTCTTCCCGCGTGGTTTCAGCACTCCGTGTTGAAATATCTGGGTCGATTGGACCAAAATGTTGGCGCAAAATGTCGTGATTCTCGATGTAACTTAAAATCACAATGTTAAGCGTTGTCTTGATTGTTTCTTGTCGATTAAAACACGAAAAAACCAAGTGTTTATGTAAATCTGATGTTGATAATTTACATTTAGTAGTGGACTGTATTTTTATTAAGATTTCACAGAGAAACACACAATTTAATAATTAAATGAATTTATTTGAAATAAAGCAGAAAAAGCACGTGTACAAAATAACAATGTATATATATGTTGCTAATTTAGACTCTTAAAACTAAGAGAGCAACCTGTTGCGTCTACGGTCGAAAATGTAAGGGTGGTTTAAATGTCGGCAATGATGCAAGGGATCTCTTACGTGTCAGTAGACAAAAAGTACCGTTGTCCACCTACAGATATTACGCAATGCATTATGTTTGCTTTGGTAACGTCTATAACTACGGACTTGGTTCCTCAAGTTAGACAACTAGGTGGCGGTTGGTCATCATTTAATATTTAAACCTTAAAATTGAAGAAATTCGCAAACATATATAATAACTAGAATTTAAGATGGTTTGTTTATTCATTGTTCTGTGTTTTTAAAGTATATACCAACGTTTATATTGTAACTATTTTGTATATTTATCATCGGTATTATTTTAGTAATTAAATGTATTACACAAATTATGCGATTTAATATCCTAAACTAAATTGTTATTTGCTAAAAATTAAATAAGAGAACCTTGTTTTTATATTAAAATTAGTATAGTAATCTGGTTTCCACAACAGAAGTGCGGATTAGGTCTCTTGTTTTCCACATCAGAAGTGGGATTAGTAGCTCATTTCAAATGTCAATTAGAGGAACATATTTAGAGAAATTGTACGCGAATAAAACAGGTGATACATTGTTAGTGAACACCAAAAAAAACATGCGACATAATAAAAGACATGATAAATAAGTAGACAAATAAGATAAAATTGTGGAAGGGAAAACTCGTGTTTTATTTAGAAAGTTGGGTGGAATAAACTGGGTAAAGTTAAAATAGTGATTAACTAAGTGATAGCTGTTTCCTCACAGCTAGGCGGGCAACCACAGCAGAGACGCAAGAGAGACAAGAAAAGGCTGGTAACATAAACTATTTGAGCGAACCTCGAACTTGTTAGTAAGCGAGATCCCCTTACTTTGTAACGCACTAAGGGGGGTTACAAAATGGCCGCCAATATAACAGGCCCGCACAGAGACAAAATACCAACTGGAATCCCGAGCAAGAGACAAGGGTACACAACCCAATAAGCAACAGCAATAGAGGTAATTATTTTAATAGAGGGCCATATAATCAAACCATACGACAACCAGCGTTACCCCGAAAAGCTAATGTAACGGAGGTATGGCAGAGTCCGGACAGCAAACGACGCAGAGATGGTGATGATGGATAGAGAGAGACTAGATAGGTATATCGCAGAAAGAGAACGGGTTGTTGGAGAACTGCAGCTAGAAGGAGCAACCGTTGGACACCTTAAGTAAATGATTCTCAAGGTGTCCGGCTAACCGGCAGATCGTGCGTAAAAGAAGGCCACGGTCTAAACGTTCAGCAAGTCCTTCATGATACCAACTTATACCCTTCCAGGTACGAAAATAAACAGTGGACAATATTTATACGAGTACAGGGCAGAGATTGCGACTGCCTAATAGACTCAGGGGCAGGGGTCAGTCTGATTAGGAGTGAATTTGTACAGACGCATGAAATAGTAGATTCCGACATAAATCTTAAAGACGCACAAGGTAAAACAATGTCGACGTTAGGCAAATCAAAACTTGATCTAAATATATTCGGGGAAAATGGAAGTTTCGAGTTCCATATTTGCGACACTATAGGTTGGCCATGCATATTGGGGTTGGACTTTCAGAAAAAGTTTAATATAACCATTCATTTTGGAAGAGGGTGGATATTCCACCGAGAAAATTTGTTCGACCTAAACTGTAGTCGGACATTACATTTTCCTAGGGGTGAACTAGATATAGGTCAATTAGTTACGCAACAAATCCACAATATTTTTAATAAGGCGAAAAGAGGAGTAGGGTTTATTGTATCAAAGGCGTCAGTACCTAGACACAAGTACACAGGTGCGCCACCGGTCGACAAAACCGGATCCAAACCAAATTTGGAAGTACATATAGAAAAACCACAAAATAGCGAAACCACGCTAACCAAATTAGGCGAGGCCAGTATCGCAGACGCAGTAGAGAACCCGAATGCATTGCTCAAGCTAAAGCTAGAATCGTACGAAGGATTTATGAATTGGAAACTCTCGGGTTGTCCCAAAAGGGAAAAATGCTGCCAAATAAACGAAATGAAGAGCGAAGCCATTAAGTTGTCGAAGAAGTATATCATAGCCTTCGGAGTAGGAGAATTATTCGCCAAAAATTAATTTGGCGATATATATGACGGTTTGATACACAAAAAGAGCACTAAAAACCAATTAGCAAAGTTGTCAATCATTAAGACGAATGATAAATATATATATTGTATGGGGTCTAGGGCACAAGCACCAGGAAAAATAACTTATCGCGAATTATACTACATGTTGGACGATATGAAAGAGCATATTGTCGAAAATAAAATAAAGTATTTAGCACTCCCACGCATTAGAAACGGGTCATGCAGGTTAAAGGATGAAGCAATTCGTAGAATGATAGAGTATGTTTTCGCCAAGGTCAACGTCAAGATCTGCATATACGATAGCAGGACCGAAATGCCGGAAGTAGAGAAAGCACTAAACATCGTCGAAGAAGACCGTACCACACCAACGATACAAGTCAGTAGCCTGAGGGGCACTATGGATCACAAAGTTGAAGATGACGAGAAAACAAAAATAAAATCAAACGCATCGGTCTGGGATTAGACTAAGTGGGCAAATTTACAAACAAAACTAGTGGAAAGAATACACAATAGTGAAACAGGGAGAACTGAAGTAGGATATTACAAAGACAGGGGAGAAACAGAGAAGAAAAATGACCGCTCATACATACGACTAAAATACGCGGAGGAAATACCTGCAAGAAGCAGTGTTAACGTATGGGCAACACAGAAATTAATTACAGATGGAGACATTATAATCAAGACGGATATAACGCACTTAAATAATATATTAGTAGCTAGAAGTTTGAATACGGTTCGCAATAATCTTATAATACGGATTACGAATGTATCCAGTAAAACCATAAATTTAAATAAAAATACGTTATTGGCACGCGCAGAAGCACACACTGACAGCTACACAGCTATTGAAAGAGACCTAACTCAGCACTTGCTGAGTAAAAGAGACACCGATTGACGAGTATCAAGTGTTAGCAAACAACCCATAAACGAGATATGTTCGATCTCACTACCGGAAGTTAATACATCAGCATTATCAAAACAGGAGCAAGCCGCTCTAACAGAAATAATAAGGCAATGCAGAGAGCCTGGCAAAATAAATGGACCACAAATATCCCTTAGTAAAGACATCATAAATAAAATAGATGTATCACATTTGGATAGGGATGACAAGTTGAAAGTCGAACAGATGATAATCGAGTATAGTGACATATTTGCTGATAAAACCAAACCGTTATCGACCACAACATTAGTCGAACATAAAATAATCGTGGAAGATGAAACACCCATTTGTAAACCCCCATATCGTGTGCCGTACGCACAGCTGGAATTTTTGAAAACAGAATTAGACCAAATGCTAGCTCAAGATATTATTGAACCAAGTCAATCACCTTGGGGGTTCCCAGTAGTATTAGTAGAAAGGAAAAGTCAGGATGGCACGAAACAATACCGCATTTGTATAGACTACCGAGCCTTAAATTAAATAACAAAAAAGGACTATTTCCCACTTCCTATTTTAACGGACACACTTGACCAGTTGGGAAGTTCAAACTGGTATACAACTTTAGATTTGTTCAGCGGATATTTCCAGGAATAGCAGCGGAAAGCCGACAATATACCGCGTTTAACACACCAAACTGCAGATATCAATTTAAGAAAATGCCAATGGGGCTAGCTTCGTCGTCATACACGTTCCAAAGATTAATGAATCTGGCGTTATCCGGACTGACAGGGATATCGTGTTTAGTATACCTGGACGATATCATTATATTCAGTAAAGGGGACATAGATGTCCATATAGCACACATAAAGGAGGTATTCGACAGACTACGAAAGGCGAATCTATCTTTGAAAGCTTCGAAATGCAAAATTGCACACCCGGAGGTACAATATCTAGGCCACATTATAAACGAAGCGGGCATTAGGGCAAATCCAGATAAAATAGAGGCAGTAGTCAAATTCCCACAACCGAAGAATGTCAAAGAAGTTAGAGGGTTCTTGAGCTTAACAGGATTTTATAGACAATTAATTAAAAATTATTCTACAATCGCAAAACCGTTAACAGCACTGACCCATAAGGACGAACCATTTATATGGGGGGCGGAACAAGAACGAGGATTCCAGACGCTTAAAAACGAACTGATAAAAGAACCAATTTTGAAGCATCCCGATTTTAGTAAAGAATTTGTGTTAACAGTGGACGCCTCCGGGGTCGCAGTTGGGGCCGTATTGAGTAAAGAATATAAGAAAATTCAACACCCTATCGCGTACGCAAGTAGACAGTTGATACAGGCGGAACGGAACTACAGTGTGACAGAGCAGGAGTGTTTAGCAGTCATATGGGCTATCCAGAAGATCAGACAACAACGAAAAAAAAGGTGTGCGAGAGGCTAGGGATTAAAAAACTGGGCACAACAGCTTATAGGTTTAATTGCAACGGGCTAGTTGAGAGAAGCCACCGAACAATAAAAACATATCTGTCACACTATATAGAGAAAGATACTGCGGAGTGGGAAGACCACTTACCACTAGCTATATTCGCCTATAATACGTCGGTACACTCGGCGATTAAAGAAACACCTTTCTTTTTAAACTATGGCAGGGACGCGATACTACCATTGGAAGAAATCACCAGGCCCAGTAAACCGTGTCACAATCTAGAGGCAAATTATGCAGAACAGGTACTGCGTAGGCTAAAACTGGCTTACAAATTGTGTAAGGAACTAACGGAAATCGCCAGGGAAAACAGGAGAAGCAGTTCAACAAAAAAACAAAGCCCGTTTTTATTAAAATGGGTGATGTGGTATTGTAAAAAGAAGTTGCGTTACAATCCGGCCAAACAAGAAAGTTAAGTAAACCCTGGGTTGGTCCGTACAGGGTGATGGAAATGATCACTAAAGTGACGGCTATAATCAAAGAGATATATGGAACTAAAGTGCAGACCGTACATGTAGATCGTCTGAAGTTATTCAAAGGGGACTATAGTAGAATGCAGGGAAAGGAGAACCTCAATCCAGAAGAAAGCGAAATGGAAGAGATCCCGATTGCATATGGCGCTCTCGGAAATAGGGGTAGCCCGAATCGCGGTACCGAAGAGATCAGCCAAGAGAGTATGTTACAGACAGGCCCAGACAGTGACACAGAGTCCAGCGAGGCAGACAGCGAATCCGAACAATCGGACGGAACGGATGAGGAGAACGAGTCGGTAAACCAATAGGTCTGGCCCGCGAATGGGAGCTCAGAGGAATATAGCCTTTTTTTGTTATTTTATTTAAGGCTCGGTAGTCTATACAAATGCGGTATTGTTTCGTGCCATTCTGACTTTTCTTTTCTACTAATACTACTGGGAACCCCCAAGGTGATTGACTTGGTTCAATAATATCTTGAGCTAGCATTTGGTCTAATTCTGTTTTCAAGTCTGTTTGAGTGATTAGTAACTTACATTAGTAAGTGATCAAAGGTATTCTACAGAGTGTAATTGTGCAATCCTAAATAAATAAATAAGTAGACATATAAGATAAAATTGTGGAAGGGAAAACTCGTGTTTTCCCTTCCACAAATGCGACAAAGAAATAGAAATGAATGAGGCGGTAACAATAGCTGCCTGAAATGCAAACGGATTACAGGGATGCTAGGTTCATGTACTAGAGCTATTCATACACTTATAGAAAATTGATATATGCCTTGTATCGGAAAAACAGTTTACACGAGAGTCGTATATTAAGCTTAGTTTGAACTTTAATAAAAAAGAAATATTTTAGTTTTACCTAATAAGATTTATTTGAGCTAATAATCACTGTGCGATACAGTTTATTCCTAGTCTCAAAACGTGGTGAGCCAATTACTAGTTGCCCGATGCAGTTTATACATGAACTAACTAGAATAAGATTAACATACTATTTATATACTATTTCATTATCTCTAAAGTGCATGGTCAGCTAAGATACTGAAAAGACATTGTTCACCGGCAAATAAAGCAAGGAGAGGAACCGCCATAACAAATCATGAAGGAATAAAACATAATGCTAAAGTAACCATTAAAACAAAATAAATTCAAATGACAATAGTGTTAGTGCATATACTAAACCAAAAGTACAAAATATTGTCCATATTTTGTCCTCCGAGATATAACTTAAAAAAAGAGACTACGCAAACCTGTTCAATACATTAGGTAACAAATTTATTATTGGTGGAGATCTCAACGCCAAAAATACTTTCTGCGGCTCTCGAATCAGCACGCCCAAAGAAAAAGACCTCTACCAGGCTGGATGCGAACAAAAGTGCGACTTCTTATCCACAGGAATGCCAACGTACTGGTCAACAGATTGTGATAAAATTCTAGACTTGATTGACTTTTATATGACTAAAGGTCTATTAAATAACTATATGCATATTGTGTGTGATGAAACAATATCGTCGGATCACATATTTATTATACTCACCATTAGCAGCTCAATAATAATAAAATGTGCACCACCAAGCCTTACTAATAATAAAACCGACTAGTAAAATTGTAGTGAAAATCTTTAGCAAAGAATAAACTTACGCACACCGTTAAATACATCGAAGCAACTAGAAGACAACATCAACATTTTAGTGAAAGAAATGTAAAACGCAGCGTGAAGAAATACTCCGGTAGTGGGGGGGACATACAAAAGAGAATATGGATATATGAGAGACTGATAGCCAGTATGATGTCGTATGGAGCAGAGGTTTGGGGGTGGAAGGAACAAGAAAAGTTGGAAAGAATACAGGTGAGATACATGAAATGGGTACTAGGGCTGGACAGGTGCACGCCAGGATACATGGTGATGGAGGAGCTAAAGAGGGATAAGATACGAATTAAAACAGGAGAAAGAGCGGTAAAATACGAGGAGAAATTGAACAGAGCGGGAAGCAAAATCTTAAAGAAAATAAGAGAGGATTACATAAAGAATGGGGGGGAGGAGGTCCAAAAAAGAGAAAAGAATACTTTGAAAGGAATGGAATGGCGATCGAGGAGGCAGAGAGGAGAAGAGAAGGTGGCGCAAGTGTGGCAGAGGAGCTAAGGAGAAGGGTTAAGGAGACACAGCAGCAGGAGAGAATGGGAAAAATAGAAAAAAGTAACTACAATAAAAGATATAAGAGGTTATGGGAAAATAATGTGCCTCAGTACCTTATAGAAAAAGATATAAAACACATAAGAAGAACAGCAAGGTTTAGATTGGGAAATGAGGAAAAAGGAAACAGATACTGGGAAAAGAGTGAGGAAAGAAAGTGTAGAATGTGTAGAGCGGAGGACGAAACACTGGAGCACATTAAGTTTGAGTGTAAGGAAAAAGTAGCAAGCGAAAGGAATATTGGCCAGCTATTAAAGGGAGGCAGTGAAGGAAAGAGGTGGATGGCGGAAATAGTAAGAAGGAAAGGAAAAACAGGAGAATAAATAAGCTGGTGGAGAATAATAGAGAGGGTCAAATGAAGAAGAAGCAGAAAGCACTTTTGGAAGTAGTAAAAGTCGAGAAGTTTTTAAGTTTATTTTAAGTTTAGTTTTAAGTTTGGAATGTATATAGGAATGAAATGTATTAGAAATATAATACTGTAGATTGTAAAGCCGAAAGGCATACACAATTAATATATAAATAATACTCCGGTAGTGAAAAGAAAAAGAAATCCTCATGTGAAGTTTGTACAAGAGATTAGAAAGCTTATACGTAAAAAGCGGAGATCTAAGAGGATATGGAAAATGACTAAAATACCACAATACAAAACGACTCTAAATTTATAAGCAAAAAAGTTAGAGGAGCTGTTCAAAGAATTAAAAAATGATAACTTCGCTTGGTACATAAGCGGACTCTCGGCAGAAAAAAACACAGAATACTGACTGTCGAAAACAGCAAAAGCAATAAAGAGATCAAGGAATCAGAATTCACTTATCAAAAAGGGATACGGATCTTAAATGGTTAACAATAACCAAAAAACCAACTTATTCGCTGATCACTTAGAGAAGACTTTTATACCGTATCCACAACAAACTACTTAAAAAGAAATCATATGAAGCAGTAGAATGAACAACCAAAAAATTAATTCAGTCACTCTTAAGAAGCTGAAGAATTTAATAAAGACCTTTTTAGAATCTATTGCTGAAGAGACTGAAGCCAATAATCTCTGAAAGAAAACTAATCCTTGATTATCAATTCGTATTCAGAAGTAAGCACACGACCATTAAACAAGTCTATCGGATTTCCAATATTATTAAAAAAGCACTGGAAATACAACAACTAAGCTCAATCGTGTTTCTTGATGTGGTTTTAGAAATGCATAACTTTATAAACCGTGGCTGAACATGTAAACAAAATGGCATGTCTTCTACTACAAGGATTATAAGAGTGGTAAAAAATTGTCTGATAAAGATGTGGAATGATGAAATGAAATAAAGCTTGATAACTTTTCTGCCGCCATCAAGTGATATGGGAAGTTGCATACAAGACCAACATCAAACGATTGCGCTAATGCTTTTAACACCTTAATTGTCAACAAAATTTCTTCAAAATATTTATAGAATAAATACAATTTGTAAAGAAGATGACTTGGTAGGTTTTGTTAGCAATATAAAAAACCTAATCAAGTAGCACGAATGATATTGTACTGCAGAAATAGTCAATGCCATTTAAAAAAGTATTTCGTTCAATTTGCCTTAAATATTAAAAAATCTGTCAATGAATTTCAAGTATGCCAATATCAAATGGCATATTTTGTTGACGAAAATATCTCTGTGTTGTTAAGAAATGTTGCTTATACCTACACAATCTTAAACGAAATTGTCCTGTTAAAATACACAAACTTATTGTAAAAAGATAATAAAATGGACAACAAAACTTCAATCTCCCAATAAAATAAAATATTGTTATTGAAATTCTACTAAAATCAACACCATGTTGCAGATATTTCTGATGAAGTCCATTTCTCCAATATTCCGTACATCTAAATCACAATTTTTTAAGGTTCTTTCCTTAAAATTGCAGTAATAAGATGGAAGACGCAACACTTCGTGGGCTGTACCTTTTTAATGCAGTGAATTTCATAAACTTTTAATAGTTGATTGTCTTTAGCAAAAAGCGAAAGTTCGGTTCACTGCCTTTCTGGTGTGGTTGATATATTAGGGAGTAATTTTATGATAAATAGGTAGTACTTTTTATAACAATATTGTTTGGAATGTATATTGCGTTATTTATGATCATTGGGAATGGCTCCTGTAAATTGGAAATAAGTTGTTCTTTAAATCATTTCTTGAACAATTCCGCAATCTGATCATAATAATCCTGTATCTTACACTTTGTTGAAAATATAAGTGACGCATTCTCCACTGAAATTAGATTGCAAATAATTATTTTTTCAAAATACTTTTTAGGTGCATACATCTTAATATATTCCTACATTAAAAATTCTCATAATTTAATAATGTATTCGCTTATAACGGTATAATTACGGCA
The DNA here is from genome assembly GCA_963678705.1 of Panorpa germanica. Taxonomy (NCBI): domain Eukaryota; kingdom Metazoa; phylum Arthropoda; class Insecta; order Mecoptera; family Panorpidae; genus Panorpa; species Panorpa germanica. Next base: position 15,460,732 of record OY783216.1, on the reverse strand, counting down.
TCTTAAACAAATTCATCTACATCTTCCGACTGAGCTTTAACAAGATTATGTGTTTTCTGTGGATAAATGGGTACTTTAGAACCAGCATCGACTACACGATTTTTGACATTAACAGTGATTTTTCTCCTATGCTACATGCTTCTGTTGTCCTCTACGCGTATAGAAAATTTTTGTACCGTACGACTTCAATTATCCAGACTAATTGGGGTACAAGCCAATCTGGAATTGTAGTTCTTTATGTCTTTACCAATATTATAAATGTTTACGGCAATAATGTTGGTCCATCATCTTCAACATATCACAATACTTTTCTTTTCAAAGATTTGAACATTTAAACATCTTATATGCTTATATTATAACTAGAGTGTACCCCCGTCGCAAGCGACGACTGTCTTTTATGTGTGAAATAAATTTCATTTTAAGTTTTAATTCCATTTTTTAAATTAAAGTATTTAACTCGTTCTATATAAAATTTACATATAAAAACAAATCATTTTTTATATAAACAGTCTAAACAATTTTAGCCTTTATAAAGCTATAGTTAGCCTATATAAAAAATTTCAACTTTCTAGCACAATTTTTACTCTCTGCAAAAACTGCCCCGTGCCACCATAAAATTTTAAAATTTCGAATTTTTTTTTAATAATATATTTAAATATCACAAAATCCAAAATTCAAGCTTTCTCCAAAGTTTTCTACCGGGCCCTCTACTTTTTTCGGCGCCCTTTTTTTAAACTTTGAATTTATGAATATTGAAGAATGTTTGCATTCTATAGCGTAATACACACGAAAAATTTCACCTTTCTATCTTTTACGAATACAAAGTTATACAGCAAAAAAAAGCCTACTATTTTTCCAGTTTTTTCGAAATTATGGGTTTCCAGGAAATTCAGGGAAAAATTAAAGAACGTCAAAAGTTTAGAATTTTATCCTTTACGAAATAGGAAATTTTCAAAAACTTTCCTGTAACCGTATTTGAGCTACCATACAAAATTCACTATAAAACATATAAGAATAGAAGAATATAAACATACATTTAGAACATTATAATATAGGATTTTTGAAAATAAATTTGACAGTTCGTTTTATAAAATATATAAATTTGACAATTTAAATTTGTTTACAAAATAAACACAGCCACACGTGTATATATAGCAAACAACTGGTAAATTTTTCATCGTTTTCACTCCCATATAAATTATAGTCATAAGAGTGAGACAATAGGTTTTTAATATGCCGTAGAGCCTTATACCGCTAAACTTTTAAAAGTAATACTCATCGCCGAACTATCTTAACTTTGACTATAGTCATCATATGTGCTAATATTTTACTAAATGTTTCAAGTTATTGATAATGTTGTTAATATATATTAAAAATAATATAACGCTAAGAATAATAAATAATAATAATAAATAATACGCTATAAAACGCTATAATATAAACTAATAAAATAATAATATAACGCTAATAAAATAAAAATAATATAGGGCAGCGATTGGACGGAGGAAGGAAGGAAGAAGTTTATGGAGGAATTGGAACGGAGATACGAGGAAGAAGAAGAAACGGAGGAGATGAAGAAAATTGAAGAGAGGATGAAGGAAGCAACCCAAGGTAAAAAGTGGAGAATATCTAACAGAACGGGAGAAAACAATAGTTTGAAAGAATGTAAAGAATAGAAAAAAGAGGTAAAAAGGGAACTAAAGAGATGGAAGAAAGGAGAATCAAGTAAAGAAGACTTTAAGAGGAAGCAAAGGGAATATAACGATAAGATAAAAGATAAAAAAATGAGTTCAAAATAGGAATAGAAAAAGAAATTAGAGAGATAACAACGGAGAGGCAGGCATGGGATTACATAAATAGGGAGAAAAAGCGAAGGAAAGAGCCAAGCAAGGAAATAAAAATGGAAGAGTGGACGAAACATTTTATGGGAGTACTAGGAGGAAAGAAAATAAACGAGAATACAAAGAAGGGGATAAAAGAGAAAAAGAAAGTAAACGAAATAGAATTAAAGGAACTAAAAACACAAATTCGAAAACTCAAGGAAAAGAAAGCACCAGGTAGAGATGGACTAAAGAACGAAGCGTGGAAAGCTGGGCAAGAAAGGATAGAGAAAGGATTACTGATAGCGATGAATAAGATATGGAAAGAAAGAAACCTGCCAGACAGCTATAAAAAGGGAAATAGGCATGAAGCCAAATTTACAGGGGTATCACACTACTGAATACAGGGTACAGGATTTATGCAGGGATTGTGAGAGAAAGACTGGAAGAAGAGGTAAAATAAAAAGAAATACTTCCCGAGACACAGGCAGGCTTTAGAAAGGGACGAGGGACTTTAGACAGAATATACGCATTGAACCATGTAGGTAAAAAAAAGAGCTAAGGGAAAAAGGAGGACAGATATATGCAATGTTCATCGACCTTAAAGCGGCGTTTGACATTGTCAACAGACAGAAATTGTGGAAGTACATGAGAAAGAAAAAAATAGATGTGGACATAATGGAATGTATTGAAGAAATTTACGAAGGAACAAGATTGAGAATAAGAGTTGGCGGTTAATAATCAGAAGAATTCTGGACAGACAAGGGGTTGAGGCAAGGTTTTCCTCTGAGCCCCATTTTATTTGCGATATATACAGCAGACTTGGAGGGGGTTATGAAAAGAGGACAAGATGGGGGGGTGCTCATAGGAAGACACTACAAGATATGGCCTTTAGCATACGCTTACGATATAGTCCTGTTGGCAAAAAGGGAAGGAGAGCTGCAGGAGATGGCACACCGGCTAGGGTGGTATATAGACAGGAAAGGACTAGAGTTAAACGTGGAAAAGACAAAAATTATGGTATTTAAAATAGGGGGTGGAAAAAGAAGACATAAAAGGTGGAAATACAAGACAGAGGACATTGAGGAAGTAGAAGAATTTAAATATCTGGGCTACACTTTTAAAAAGAACAATAGAGAAGAGGCTCAGATGAGGGAGGTAGCAAAGAAGGCAGAGCAAGCAATGCGGCGGGTATTGTGACTAGGGGAAAAAGTATTTGGGGGAGACATACAAAAGAGAATATGGATATTTGATAGACTGATAGCCAGTATGATGTTGTATGGAGCAGAGGTTTGGGGGTGGAAGGAGCAAGAAAAGTTGGAAAGAATACAGGTGAGATATATTAAATGGTTACTAGACAGGTGCACGCCAGGATACATGGCTATGGAGGAGCTAAAATGGGATAAGATACGAATTAAAACAGGGGAAAGAGCAGTAAAATACGAAGAGAAATTGAACAGAGCGGAAAGCAAAATTTTAATATAAAATTAGAAAATAAGAGGATAGCATAAAGAATGGGGGGGGGGGAGGAGGTTTGGGGGTGGAAGGAACAAGAAAAGTTGGAAAGAATACAGGTGAGATATATTAAATGGGTACTAGGGCTGGACAGGTGCACGCCAGGATACATGGTGATGGAGGAGCTAAAAAGGGATAAGATACGAATTAAAACAGAGGAAAAAGCAGTAAAATACAAGAAGAAATTGAACAGAGCGGAAAGCAAAATTTTAAAGAAAATAAGAGAAGATAGCATAAAGAATGGAGGGGGAGGAGGTCCAAAAAGGAGAAAGGAGTACTTTAAAAGGAATGGAATGGCGATCGAGGAGGCAGAGAGGAGAAGAGAAGGTGGCGCAAGTGTGGAAGAGGAGCTAAGGAGAAGGGATAAGGAGATACAACAGCAGGAGTGAATAGAAAAAATTAAAAAAAATTACCTACAATAAAAGATATAAAAGGTTATGGGAAAATAATGTGCCGCAGTACCTTATAGAAAAAGACATAAAACACATAAGTAGAACAGCAAGGTTTAGATTATGAAATGAGGAAAAAGGAAACAGATACTGGGAAAAGAGTGAGGAAAGAAAGTGTCGAATGTGCAGAGCGGAGGACGAAACACTGGATCACATTAAGTTTGAGTGTAAGGAAAAAGTTGCGAGCGAAAGGAATATCGGCCAGCTATCAAAGGGAGGCAGTGAAGGAAAGAGGTGGATGGCGGAAATAGTAAGAAGGAAAGAAAAAACAGGAGAATAAATAAGCTGGTAGAGAATAATGTAATTTTATTTGTAATTTGAAATATGTATTAAGAATGTAGATTGTAAAGCCGAAAGGTAAACAATAAACAATAAATAATAATATAACGCTAAGAACTGACACTTGCGGACATAGTGTATCTGGTATAAATTGTTGTGAATTCTGATTGAAATTTACACCATTTTTTTTTTGTTTTTATTAAATTTCTAACAAATTAAACTGCATAACTCATCATGCTTCACTTCGCTTCTTTTTAATAAATTATTTTTCAACGTTCGGTCGTTTGCTTTTTTATTGTCTAAGAAAATTGCTAATATTTTTGTTATTATTAAAACTGTTAAGTACTTCCATTTCCAGTTTGACTATTTGGTCCAGATTGTGGAATGATGTTTATGAAAGCCACTTGTCTTCGTTCTATAAGATTTTGTTTTTCTAGAGCATATATGGGTTATTCATTTATTTTTTCAGAAAAATTTTATAATGTGTTCACTAAAAATATATGGCTGTAGCTACTGATAGAGGTTCCTTTATTTCAGGGTTTTAGAACAGTTACTTCTTATTACTGGAAATAAGTCGTCCACTCAGCTGTGTTTCAAGAAGTTAAAGGTTGTTGTTTTTGCTTTGGTAAGAAGATATTTGATAAAATAGTAATGAATAATGATGTTAAATTCAGGAGTGCTGATTCATCTGTCATCTGATTCAGCGATAGGAGTTTTATGTGATTTACTATTGTTTGATTGTAGATGTATTTTACTATTTGTTTCCCTTGCTATGTGTAATTTAAAATTTTAACCCATTAAACCTAATTTTTCGGGTAGTGAAGAAATTATATTTTATAACTGGAATAATATTGTTTTGCAGGTTGATTTAATTTCGATATTATATTGCTTTTGTAGTTATTTGCAAATCTATGGTTTGTGCAAATTGTTCTTATGATTGTTTTCTGGCTTGCCTCATGAATATGTGCAACTGCTCTTATTTTTTTGACTTTTTGAAAAAAGGATTTACAGTTTTTTGGAATTTGTATCTAATAAGAGCTGTTTTATTTATTTTTACAACATTTAAACAGAATCGGCTGGTCTGTGTTGGATATTTTTCTTCTTCAAACGGAATTATTGGTTGCTGTTAAAACATTAAAATGTGCTGCTGATTGTGTTATCACATCTAAGTTATCTACGTTAATAAATGCAAGGTTTAAATATTGAATTCTTCTTCATATTTGAAGATGAGGTGTAAATTGATCACTTTCATATCATTCTGGCACAACTAACTATTTTAGTATCAATGAAATTTGCTTAAGGTTAAGAATGTTGCGGATCTACTTTGGAAAGAGACAAAAAGGTCACTAATGTAAGTTGGTGTTGCAAGCAATATAGACCAGGGTAGAAGCCGTCAAAAATAATTAAAAACATAAAAAAATTAAAGTAGAATGAAATCTATTGGAAATGGAAGGGAATACTACTAAAATGAAAGGAAAAATAAATTACAGTCGATCTGAGGTTGGGAAGGGGTAGGGGGTGAGGTTTTAAGGGTAAAAATCGGTAAATCTCGATTTCCGGCAGAACTACAAGTCCTATCGAAAAAAGTTAAATGGCAAAGTTGTAGATAATAAAAAGATCTACAACTTTTGTATCTACACTTTTACTCCATAACCTCAAAATTCATGTAAAAAATCCAAAAAACCACATTTTTGATTTTTTATTTATATCTTTTACAAAAAAATTTTTTTTTTCATGATATTTGGTGAAAACTTACCTCTTTATGTCCCAAACACACTGGAATTTTGAAGATTTAAAATATTAATTTTTTCACCCTATTTTGACTCGATATATGAAAAAACACCCTAATTTTCAATCGAAAATTCTCACGTCAAAATATCTGATTTTTCAAAAAAGTCGGTGGGCTTTTTGTTCGTTGAAATCTCTATTTTCTGATGGTGTAAAAAAAAATATACATTACTATGGAAATTTTTTTAAGAAAATGTAAAAAATCGAAAAATATTAAAATCGAAATTTTTTTTTTTAATCTTTATGTACAATTTTGAGGTATTCATTAAAATTTTTACTTTAATTACTCGAAAAACGTTAGGTTTCATGTTAGATTAATAAACAAAAAAATTAAAACCAATTAAACATAAATATCGCAAAAAACTATCTCATTAGATAGAAATATACACGTAAATCGTACTATTGAGTAGAGATTTTTTTTAATGATTACACTATACATTATATTATTTCTAAAAGCATTAATTTTTGTATTTATCAAAACATAGTATTCAATTTGAATCACTTATTCATCAGTTTCTGTCTTTTTGATGGTATTTCTTGATCGTTAGATTCGACAGACTAGTAGATCTTCGACATCTTCAAGACCATCACCGTCTTCGTCTCCAACATTATTTTCGGTCTGCATTGGTTCTTCATCCGCAATTTCATCTGAATCATTAACTTCCTCGTAGATTTTTTTCTCCACATTGGCGCATTGTTCAGAACCATCACAATTTGAGCATAAATTTGTGCATTTTAAACCATGTTTTCGGCAGCCACATTTTAAACTATTACATCCAGTTTCACAGCTGCAGCAAATAGTTTTCAGCAATTTTTCCGGAATTAATTCCATTTCTGTAAATTTGGGCATAATTCCATGTTGATGTTGCTTCCAGCCCCAATCTGTTGCTGTCAATTCATTACCCAGCCACGTTTGAAGCTGATAATATGCCCTGTAACAATGTTGTTCTGCTGCACCTTCTGTGGGTGGGAGATTTGCCAATATGAAAGATGATTTAATTTTTGCCAATTGATATTTTTGAAATCTTAATTGATTCAGTGATATATTACCCTTTTTACATTTATAAATAGATTTAATTAATTTCAATCCATTTTTTTTATATCTTCTTTGTTTACATCTTTTTTAAAAAAAATATTAGCCAAATTTGACAAATTTTGATTGTCTAATAATGAATTTACGATAGTTTTCTTTCCTTTTCCGGCAAATCCAGATGTTGTGTCGCAACCAGAAAAACAATGCAGAAATGCAACGATGTTTTTGACGGATTCACATTTGAAACTATCACCAGAACCGGGCTTGAGAAAATAAATTTTATGATTATTAGAATTTAATTGATTCAAAAATACCAAAAGATCAATATCTTGTCGTACAACAATGACAGTTTTATTAGTATCTTTGGCAATTTCTATCGAGGTCTTAATAATGTCAGCATCAGCATCTTCTTTAGCTTGTTTACAGGAAAATCCTTTTGACTGTAATACTTGCATTAACGATTTTATTATTTTGTCTTTGTTTTTCTCATTAGATAAAAAAATTTCTTGCAAAAATGGTATTCTTGTATGGTTTTGATAATTGAACACTGGAATATTGTCTGACGTCTTTCTACGACTACGTTCTCCTTTTTTAGTTGAAAGGCGCAGACCCTCCAAGCCCCTTCCCCACTTCTCTATGAAATACCTTTTGATGGGCTACAATTTTCCGAAGGTCACTCAGGTATATAGGTATAATTTTAAAATAGCAATAAATAGGCATCTACGCATATAATTTAAAGAAAATTCGACAATTTTCTCAAAATTTTGTAGATGTCATATTAAATATTAACTTTATTAACTTATTTAGTTGTTAATTATAGTAGTACATTTCGACTTGCAATTTTTTGTTTATTAATCTAACATGGAACCTAACGTTTTTCGAGTAATTAAAGTAAAAATTTTAATGAATACCTCAAAATTGTACATAAAGATTAAAAAAAAAAATTTCGATTTTAATATTTTTTGATTTTTTGCATTTTCTGAAAAAATTTTCCATAGTAATGTATATTTTTTTTTACACCATCAGAAAATAGAGATTTCAACGAACAAAAAGCCCACCGACTTTTTTGAAAAATCAGATATTTTGACGTGAGAATTTTCGATTGAAAATTAGGGTGTTTTTTCATATATCGAGTCAAAATAGGGTGAAAAAATTAATATTTTAAATCTTCAAAATTCCAGTGTGTTTGGGACATAAAGAGGTAAGTTTTCACCAAATATCATGAAAAAAAAAATTTTTTTGTAAAAGATATAAATAAAAAATCAAAAATGTGGTTTTTTGGATTTTTTACATGAATTTTGAGGTTATGGAGTAAAAGTGTAGATACAAAAGTTGTAGATCTTTTTATTATCTACAACTTTGCCATTTAACTTTTTTCGATAGGACTTGTAGTTTTGCCGGAAATCGAGATTTACCGATTTTTACCCTTAAAACCTCACCCCCTTCCCAACCTCAGATCGACTGTAATTTATTTTTCCTTTCATTTTAGTAGTATTCCCTTCCATTTCCAATAGGTTTCATTCTACTTTAATTTTTTTATGTTTCTAAAATTATCGACCCTGGTCTAATAATAATAAAAGCACTTATAAATGCAAAATCTGAAACGGATTTATATCATAATGACTAATGATAACCAACAGTATATTATAAAGGCAATTGTTCTAAATACTACAAGACATAGATATTTATTAAAAAAATTAAATAAGATATTCCCTTTGACGTGCCACAGTTTTTTTAAATATGTTTTTATTTATAAATTTTGTGTAAATTAACAAGCCTGTAAATCCGTTATTAAGATATCGCATTTATCGGAAAAGTAATTGACCTATATCCTAATGATTTAAGTGCATGTCTATATTCTTATCTGTTTATATGTTTGGTACGAATTTTGTATGGCGGCTTAAAAACGACTTAGCGCATTTTCTTAAAAATTGCAAACTTCGTAGAGAAAAAAATTCTAAACTTTTTGGCGTTCTCGGATGTCCCTCTGAATTTCTTGAAATCCCATAATTTTGGAGAAATTTTACGCTCTTTGCTGTATAACTGTTATTCTGTTGAAGATAGAAAGTGGTAATTTTGCATGTGTATTATGCTATTAAATGCAAACATATTTCAGAATTAGGAAATTTTATTATTCATAAAAGGGACGTCAAGAAAAGTGGAGTACCCGTATGTGAAATTTAGAGAAAGTTATAAATTTTGCATTATATAATAATTTAGTATCTATTAATAAAAAAAAATCAAAATTACGAAAGTTCATTTGGGGACAGTTTATTCCGAAAGTAAAAATTTTGTTAAAAAGGTGAAATTTAATATAAAGAATAACATTGGTTCAAAATTTACAAATCGAAAAAAAATTTCTAAATTTTGAAAAAAAATTGGTCAAATAACGAATAAATTTTAAATATTTGAACTATTAATATTCAAACGAGTTTAATATTTCAATTTACATATAGAATTCAAATTTTAAATGGAATTATGAATTATTTAACTGTCAAGTATTTTAAGTATTTTAAGTCAAGAGTAAACTCTAGTATTTGTTTAAAATCGCTACTTACTGCATGGAACTGTTAACATCTGTACACTCTTTTTTGATGTGTAATTGCGATCTGTTAATGGTGTTAAAAATTTTAAATAGCAAATGTTTCTCACTTCTTTTCGATAGCTAAGGTGGCGTATAATTCTTAAGAAGGACCATTATACTATTAATTTTTTATTTACCATCAAAGAACACAGTAATTTTAAAACATTTATTTATTTAACACTATATGCATATAATTTGGTTGATGAAAATGTTTGGTTCGGATAGAATGCCCAATGCTACACAAGGTTTTATTTAAAGTAGAAAAAACAAGTTTCTTTCTCTTGTTGAAAATGATAAGATAATAATTTACCGTAGTGAAATACTGACTCAAAAATGGAAGTGTTCGCAAAGGCATGAGATTTAGAACTGTAGAGGTATTTGTGAAACAAAAAATATGGCTATCTCGTTGAAATACGTATTTATGAATATGTTTATTTATACAATAAAATAATATAATATTTATGATGTCAATGTAGGTATTTGAGCTAGATAAAAAAAATATATATAATTTCACATAACAAAAAAAAATTTATATTAAACAATTATTATTAATAAATGCAAAATATTAATACAGATATGTGAAGATTGCATGCATTTATTGCCATAGATTTATAATTTTGTATTATTTAATCATCTTTCATTACCCGAAAAAGTAATTATATATAATTATGTTTTACATGACTGTGTATATTTTAAACATTCGACGTCACATGCTAGACAAAGACTGCATCCGACGCGCGATATTATTGGATCTAAGTATATTACTAGTATTTTCTATAGTTATGTAGAAGCTATATGTATATGCAATATGCATTCTCCTTTCATTATATGTATCATGTCATGTGAATAAACCTAAGTTCTAATCATGATTTTTTGTCTAGTCTTATAGGTACAACAAACCTTATTCTCATATTTACTTCGTAACACAAACGAAGGCGTAATATTTCTAATATCAAGGTAACACTAAAATACGCTTTTATTAGTCTATATTTATGTATTACTTACCACCTGTTCTCAATAATGAATTTAAATTATATTAAAATTAACCGTTTATTATATATATATATATCATCTTACTATTATAATGTTCGTAATGTTCCAATTTAACATGGAAAACCCATAAGAACTCATAGATATTTATATAGAGCGTTATATAGAGCGTTATATATATATCCGGTAACAAAATCTATATGGTATCTTCTAAACGGCGACTACAAAGTTCTTCAAATTTTGGTATGATTTAAAGGACGAATTTCTAAGACTTTCTACGTCCCTGAATTTTTCCCTGAATTTCCGTGGAAAAACTTATATTGGAAAAACTGAAAAATTCGAAAAAATACTTTTGCTAATATCTGACGAACTAGAAAAGATAGAAAACTGAAATTTAGTATGTGTATTGAGATCATAATTGTGCACATCTGTCAATAGTTGGAAATTTGAAATTTGAGTTCAGTAGCGGCGCGAATTTCCGGGGGCAATGTTAGAATAGAGTTAGGACGATCAAATTTAATATGTGGGCTCGCTGTAGACAGTAATTAATAAAAAAAAATAAACAGCCCTAAATTTCCAGTGGCGGAGGGGGTTGAGACAATAAAAGCCAGAAATATTGAAAAAGAAGTATTAAAACTTTGGGTATGTATTGAGATACTAATTGCGCATGTTTGCCAATAATTGGATTACAAAAATTTTAATTCAGTAGCGGCGTGATTTTTAGGGGCCAATGTCGCAACAGAGGTAAAACGTTGATATTTGGAACGTGTGCCTTAGATAGAGTGTCATTTAAGACAAACTATAGAAAACTGTAACTTTCCAGAGGCGGCGGGCGCTGGGGGCAAAAAACCAGGAATATGAAATATATAGAGATAAAGGGCTATAGTTAAAAAAATATGTTCTTAGATACAAATAAAATAGATCTCCGTGCTAAAATTTAACAAACTTGTTCAGTAGCGGAGGTATGTGGGGGGTACTAATGCTAAAATATAAATACAAAGCTGAAATTTAGTATGCAGATATAGATTGACATATTATTAACGAAAATATAAAAAAAACTACATTTTCCTTAGTGTAACACTAAAATGGGGGGTGATAAACCGAGTATAAGAACAATATAGAGGTACAACGATGATATTTTGCATGTAGAATATTAAATAGAAGCTAAATAGTTCTGTATAAGTCAGGTATTCAAATTACATTCAGTAGTAGAATTGGATTGATTTTTGGTGCGTTTGTTGTGCTGTAAAATCGAACAGGAGTGAGAGGTATAGGGGGGAAATATTTTACAGCCCCAAATATCAAAAAATAGAAAAAGTGAAAAAATAGAAACTATGCATGTGCATATTTGCGAAAATAAATTTAACCTTAGTAGCGGCGTGAAATTGGGGAAGTGGGGGCGGGAAAAAGCTTTGCCAAAGAACTCAAATTTGAAATTTCGATCATTTATAAAAGTAGGGGTAGATAAAGGTAGAGAGAGTTGCTACGAGCAAAATAGATTGCTATGCCTAAAATTTGACAATTTTATTTCAGGAGCGGGGATTAATGGGGAGACTAATATTATAACGTAAATATAAATACGAAATATAGAATGTAAGATTACAGTACAGTTTTATTCATGTAAATGAATTGCTATAATATCGAATTAATAGTGCCTGATTGGAAGAGAGTGTGGCGCTGGGGTTCAGTACTAAGTAACGGTGGTGTTAGAAGTAGTGGCGATAGATTATTATGGCCCTGAGAGGTAACCGTGTTGCAGAATATGTGCTTTGGTGCTGAAAGTGTGGGTGGCGGGGTATGGGGATTAAATCGAAAGTGCAATAACGGGAAGGAAAAGGCCTAGAGATGAGATTATTAGGAGCGAACTGCTAGGCTTTCTTAAAAACATAAATGAATTGATGTAATTAGTAGGTTTACATTGAAATTAGTGAAATTTAATCAGAAATTTATCTTATCGAATAATTATTAAAAAATAATGTACTCTTTAGGATTACGAGTGCTTCTTAGGAAATTTAGTATGCAAGTTGCCAGTATAGTATTAATTTTGAAAACTAATTGTTAAGAGATTAGTACGCAGGGGGTGGAAGCGCAGGATTGTTTGATGATTGCGCTAAACGGGTGGGATAGGAAAGTACCCTAATGAGCGATGATGCTCACGTAGCCTGTAGTATTGCAAGTGGGCGCATTGTAGCAAAGGTGCAGATGAATACAATTAAAAGTGCGAGAACGATACAGAGCATGGAGCCAAGAGGTGAATGGTGTTTAGGGGCAAAGCAGTGGACATTGTTCAATACTGTGCTTCATTATGGTAAATGATAATTTTACGCAGCGGGGGCGCTGTAAAAGTACTCTAAGGACCGACTAAAAGTGCTAAAAGTTGGAGGCGCTCCATGGCGGAAGTTTAGAGGAATCAAATTAAAAATTTGGAAACGTAAGAGAGCATGGAGCCAAGAGGTGAAGATTGGGGCCTATGGGCGGGGGCACTGGAGACTAGTCAATACAGTGCTTTATTACTGTAAATAAAGGAATCACAACAAAATAAGGTAATATAAATTTAAAAAATAATATATTTTAGCGAAAACTACTTAAAAATAATTTTTTGCATTATTTTCAATTTATCAAATAACTTATTTATTCACAAATATTAAATACACGTCGCTTTGCGACGGGGCGAAGCGCTAGTCTTACTATTATAATGTTCGTAATGTTCCAATTTAACATGGAAAACTCATAAGAACTCATAGATATTTATATATATAGAGCGTTATATAGAGCGTTATATATATATCCGGTAACAAAATGTATATGGTATCTTCTAAACGGCGCCTACAAAGTTTTTTAAATTTTAATATTATGTAAAGGACGAATTTCTAAGACTTTCTACGTCCCTGAATTTTTCCCTGAATTTCCGTGGAAAAACTTATACTGGAAAAACTGAAAAATTCGAAAAAATACTATATCTGACGAACTAGAAAAGATAGAAAACTGAAATTTGGTGTGTGTATTAAGATCATAATTGTGCACATTTGCCAATAGTTGGAATTTGGAAATTTAAGTTCAGTAGCGGCGCGAATTTCCGGGGGCAATGTTAGATTAGAGTTAGGACGTTGAAATTTAATATGAAGGCTCGCTGTAGACAGTTATTAATAAAAAAAAATAAACAGCCCCAAATTTCCAGTGGCGGCGGGAGTTGAGACAGTAAATGCCAGAAATATTAAAAATGTAGTATTATAACTTAGGGTATGTATGGAGACACTAATTGCGCATGTTTGCCAATAATTAGATTACCAAAATTTTAATTCAGTAGCGGCGTGATTTTTTGGGGGCAATGTCGCAACAGAGCTAGAACGTTGATATTTGGAATATGGGCCCTATATAGAGTGTCATTAGAGACCAACTATAAAAAACTGCAACTTTCCAGAGGCGGCGGGCGCGGGGGGCCAAAAACCAGAAATATGAAATATATTAATTTAACAAACTTGTTCAGTAGCGGAGGTTTGTGAGGGGTACTAATGCTAAAATATAAATACAAAGCTGAAATTTAGTATGCAGATATAGATTGACATATTTATTACGAAAATATAAAAAAAAACTACATTTTATTTGATGCAACATTAGAGTGGGGGGTGATAAACCGAGTATAAGAACAATATAGTGGTACAACGATGATATTTTGCATGTAGAATATTAAATAGAAGCTAAATAGTTCACTACAAGTCAGATATTCAAATTACATTTAGTAGTAGAATTGGATTGATTTTTAGTGCGTTTGTTGTGCTGTAAAATCAAGCAGGAGTGAGTGGTATAGGGGGGAAATAGTTAAAAGCCCCAAATATCAAAAAATAGAAAAAGTGAAAAAATAGAAACTATGCATGTGCATATTTGCGAAAATAAATTTAACCTTAGTAGCGGCGTAAAATTGGGGAAGTGGGGGGCGGGAAAACGCTTTGCCAAAGAACTCAATTTTGAAGTTTCGATCATTTATAAAAGTAGGGGTAGATAAAGGTAGAGAGAGTTGTTACGAGCAAAATAGATTGTTATGCCTAAAATTTGACAATTTTATTTCAGGAGCGGGGATTAATGGGGAGACTAATATTATAACGTAAATATAAATACGAAATATAGAGTGTAAGATTACAGTACAGTTTTAATCATGTTATTGAATTGCTGTAATATCGAATTGGTAGTGTCTGATTGAGAAGAGTGTGGCGCTGGGGTTCAGTTCTAAGTAACGGTGGTGTTAGAAGTAGTGGCGATAGATTATAATGGCTCTGGGAGGTAACCGTGTTGCAGAATATGTGCTTTGGTGCTGAAAGTGAGGGTGGCGGGGTATGGGGATTGAATCGAAAGTGCAATAACGGGCAGGAAAATGCCTAGAGATGAGATTATTAGGAGCGAACTGCTAGGCTTTCTTAAAAACATAAATGAATTGATGTAATTAGTAGGTTTACATTGAAATTAGTGAAAATTTTATCAAATATTTATCTTATCGAATAATTATTAAAAAATAATGTACTTCTAAGGATGAAATTTAGTATGCAGGTTAACTAGAACAGGAAAACCAATTGTTAAGAGATTAGTACGCAGGGGGTGGAAGCGCAGCTGCGCGCCCCTGTGGAGGGGCATTATTTAATGATTGCGCTAAACGGGGGGTATAGCAAAGTGCCCTAATAAGCGATGATGTTCAGTTAAGTTGTAGTGTTGCAAGTGAGCGCATTATGGCAAAGGTGCAGATGATTACATTTAAAAGTGCGAGAACGATACAGAGCATGGAGCCAAGAGGTAATTAATGTTTGGGGGCGGGGCTGTGGACATTGTTTAATACTGTGCTTCATTATGGTAAATGTTAATTTTACGCAGCGGGGGCGCTGTGAAAGTACTATAAGGACCGACGATGCTCAGGGAAGAAGCGATGCAGAGTGCTAAAAGTAGGAGGCGCTTCATGGCAGAAGTTTAGAGGAATCAAATTAAAAGTTTGGAAACGTAAGAGAGCATGGAGCCAAGAGGTGACGATTGGGGCTTATTGGCGGGGGCACTGGATACTGGTCAATACAGTGCTTTATTACTGTAAATAAAGGAATTATAACAAAATAATATTTTGCATTTTATTTGCGATATATACAGCAGACTTGGAGGGGGTAATGGAAAGAGGACAAGATGGGGGGGGTGCTAATAGGAAGACACTACAAGATATGGACTTTAGCATACGCTGACGATATAGTCCTGTTGGCAAAAAGGGAAGGAGAGCTGCAGGAGATGGTTTACCGGCTAGGGAGATATATAGACAGGAAAGGACTAGAGTTAAATGTGGACATAAAAGGTGGAAATACAAGACAGAGGACATTGAGGAAGTAGAAGAATTTAAATATCTGAGCTACACTTTTAAAAAGAACAATGGAGAAGAGGCTCAGATAAGGGAGTTAGCAAAGAAGGCGGAGCTAGCAATGCGACGGGTATGGGACTAGGAGAAAAGGTATTTTGGGGGGACATACAAAAGAGAAAATGGATGTTTGACAGACTGATAGCCAGTATGATGTTGTATGGAGCATAGGTTTGGGGGTGGAAGGAGCAAGAAAAGTTGGAAAGAATACAGGTGCACGCCAGGATACCTTGCTATAGAGGAGCTAAAATGGGATAAGATACGAATTAAAACAGGGGAAAGAGCAGTAAAATACGAAGAGAAATTGAACAGAGCGGAAAGCAAAATTTTAAAGAAAATAAGAGAGGATAGCATAAAGAATGGGGGGGGGAGGAGGTACAAAAAAGACAAAATAGTACTTTGAAAGGAATGGAATGGCGATCGAGGAGGCAGAGAGGAGAAGAGATGGAGGCGCAAGTGTGGAAGAGGAGCTAAGGAGAAGGGATAAGAAGATACAACAGCAGGAGAGAATGGGAAAAATAGAAAAAATTAACTACAATAAAAGATATAAAAGGTTATAAGAAAGTACTGTGCCTCAGTTCCTGATAGAAAAAGACATAAAACACATAAGAAGAACAGCAAGGTTTAGATTGGGAAATGAGAAAAAAGGAAACAGATACTGGGAAAAGAGTGAGAAAAGAAAGTGTAGAGTGTGCGGAGCGGAGGACGAAACACTGGAGCACATTAAGTTTGAGTGTAAGGAAAAAGTAGCTAGCGAAACGAATATTGGCCAGCTATCAAAGGGAGGCAGTGAAGGAAAGAGGTGGATGGCGGAAATAGTAAGAAGGAAAGGAAAAACAGAAGAATAAATAAGTAAGTGGAGAATAATGTAAATTTAATTGTAAGTTGAAGTATATGAAATGTATTAAGAATGTAGATTGTAAAGCCGAAAGGCGAACAATAAACAATATTTCAGGATTATTTTCTATTTATCAAATAACTTTTATTTATTCACAAATATTAAATACACGTCGCTTTGCGACGGGGCGAAGCGCTAGTCCTATATTATAATGTCCCAGGTGTATATTTATGATCTTATATTCTTATATGTTTGGTAGTGAATTTTGTATGGCAGCGCGAAAACGGCTCCAGGGAAGTTTTTAAAAATTTCCTATTTCGTAGAGAAAAAAATTCTAAGACTTTTGGCGTCCCCGGATTTTTCCCTGAATTTCCTGGAAACCCGTAATTTTGGAAAAACTGGAAAAAAAGTGATCCCTTTTTTGCTGTATTACTTTTAAGTCGTGAAAGATAGAAAGTTGAAATTTGGTATGTGTATTAAGCTATTTAAGGCTGATATTTCTCAAAAATTAGAAATTCATAAATTGAAAAAGGGGGAATTAAAGAAATTCGGGAGCCCGGTAGAAAACTTTAGAGAAAGTTCATATTCTGAATTATAGAATAATTAAGAATATTATTGATGAAAAAAAATTCAAAATTTCAAAATTTTATTTGGGGGCACGGGGGCATTATTTTCCGAGAGTAAAAATTGTGCTAGAAAGTTGAAATTTTGTATATAGGCTGACCTTGGTAACTTATTTACGAATCGAAAAAAAAAATTCCAAATTTTAAAAAAAAGTTAGTCAAATAACGCATAAATTGAAAATATTTTTTATTTTGATAAAAAAAATATATTTTTTAGTCAATTTATATGTGTCAATGTATATGTGCGAGTTTTTTTATTATTTCAATTTAAAAATAGAACAGTGAAATATGAAATTTAATTACGAATTATTTTATTGGATTCAAATGATACACGCCAAAAAGACGTCGCATTGCGACGGGGGTAAACTAAAGTATATTATAATGTCCCTGGTGTATATTTATATTCTTATATGTTTATGTGTTTATATGTTTGGTTCGAATTTTGTATGGCATCTCGAAAACGGCTTCAGGGAAGTTTTCAAAAATTTCCTATTTCGTAGAGAAAAAAATTCTAAGACTTTAGGCGTCCCCGGATTTTTCCCTGAATTTCCTGGAAACCCGTAATTTTGGAAAATCTGGAAAAAAAGTGAGCCCTTTTTTGCTGTATTACTTTGAGTTGGTAAGAGATAAAAAGTTGAAATTTTGTATGTGTATTAAAAAATTCAATGCTGACATATTTTAAAAATTAGAAATTCAAAAATTTAAAAGTGGGGGGTTGAAGAAATTTGAAGGCCCGGTAGGGAACGTTGGAGAAAGTTCATATTCTGGGTTCTAAAATAATTAAGTATATTATTAATAAAAGAATATACAAAATTTCAATATTTTATTTAGGGGCACGGTAAAGGATTTTTCCGAAAGTAAATATTGTGCAAAAACTTGAAATTTTGGATACAGGCTAATCTTGGTAACTTATTTACGAATCGAACAAAAAAAACCTTAATTTTTAAAAAATGTTTGTCAAATAACGCATAAATTGAAAATATTTTTTATTTTGTTAAAATGTAAAATTTATATAGAACAAGGTAAATATTTGAATTTTAAAATGGAAATTAAATTTGACATGAATTTAAAGCCATACATAAAAGACAGACGTCGCTTGCGACGAAAATAAAAGCTAATATATATATATTTATATATATATATATATATATATATATATATATATATATATATATATATATATATCCGGTAACAAAATCGTATATAGTATCTTCTAAACGGCGCCTACAAAGTTTTTTAAATTTTTATATTATGTACAGGACGAATTTCTAAGACTTTCTACGTCCCTGAATTTTTCCCTGTATTTCCCTGGAAAAATTATTTTAGAAAAACTGGAAAATTCGAAAAAATACTTTTGCAAATATCTAACGAACTACAAAGATAGAAAACTGAAATTTGGTGTGTATTGAGATCATAATTGTGCATGTTTGCCAATAATTAGATTACCAAAATTTTAATTCAGTAGCGGCGTGATTTTTTTAGAAGCAATGTCGCAACAGAGAACTTTCCAAAGGCGGCGGGCGCTGGGGGCCGAAAACCAGAAACATGAAATATATAGAGATGAAAGGCTATAGTTTAGAATATATGTTCTTAGATACAAATAAAATATATCCCCGTGCTAAAATTTGACAAACTTGTTCATTAGCGGTGGTATATGGGGGGTAATATCGCTAAAATATAAATACAAAGCTGAAATTTAGTATGCAGATATAGATTGACATAATAATAACGAAAATATAAAGAAACAAAATTTTCTAGTATGTAGCATTAGAGCAGGGGGTGATAAACCGAGTATAATAACAATGTAGGGATACAAAAGTGATATTTTGCATGTAGAATACTAAATAGAAGAAAATAGTTGTCTATATGTTAAATATTCAATTTTCATCTAGTATTGAATAGTGATATTTTTGTGCATTTGTAGGCAAAGTGCTACAAAATCGGACGGGAGGAAGAGAGAAATTAATATGGTTTACAGTGAAATGAGTGAAAATAAATGTTAACATGCAATTATCTTATCAAACTCTTATTTTATCAATGTTCAAAATACATTCAGTAGCAGAATTGAAATATTTGGTGCGTTTGTAGGCAGAGTTCAATCTCCTTATCTTAAGTATGTAAGTTAGTGGTAAATAATAAGTTATTATTTATGTATTCCAAATGTTTATATGTGTATACATTTTTTTTAGTGCTAATAACTTTTTAAAGTTGATGCACTAAAAATAAATATTCAAAAAAAATTACATACATTATAGAATTGAGTTGATAGGAGTTGCGTCTAAAGGCAGAGCACTACGGATCCGGATATCAAGCGATGGAGGAAAGGGGTAGGTAATAGTCCGAAATGCGGAAAAAATTAAATTAAAACTAAGTATTGAGACTCTAATTATACATATTTCAGTAGCGCTGCAAAATTTCTAAATATTCGGGAAGTTTATGCTTTGCCAGACCTTTAATTTTTAAATTCAATTTGTGTGGTTCTTTATAAACGGTGTTTTAAAATAGCTTGGGAGAATATAGAGTATGAGCAAAATAGATTACTTTGATTAAAATTTGACAATTTTACTTCGTAATGAGAAGACTAATATTATATTCTAGATATAAATATGAAATTTAGTATGTTAGTTTATTGTGCAGTATTAATTACTTGAATGAATTTTTGGAGTATTGAAGAGGAAGTATAGTATATTGGAGGGGTGTGAGGGAGGGGGCGCCGATGTCAAAAAAGAAGCCGTGATGCTCAAAGCAGGAATGAAGGAAGAGAGCAACTATATGATCATGATTTGTGGTGGTGAATATGAGATCAGTGGTACAGTGGGATTAAATTAAAAGTGACAGATTGGAAACCAAACTGGCCACAGTGCCAAGGAGTGATTCAGAGCGTGGCGCTTGGCATTGTACATTACAGAATGTAATTAATGTAATTGGTAGGTTTAGAGTGAAATGGGTAAAAATATTACAAGTATGTGAAAAAATAAAAATAATGTGTATATAAGGTTGAAATTTAGTATGTAGGATAGGAGTAAAGTATTAATTTTGAAAATAAATTGCTGAAGAGAATTGTACGTAGCGAGGCGGAAGCGTAGAGATATTTAATTTAAAGAACATAAGCATTGGCACGGGAGATAGTACTTACGCCAAGTGGCGACGGCGCCCAGTGCAGGAGAGATACCGGATTGCTGAGCGTGTGCCGCGGTACTGTAAGTTGGCGTCTGTGTTGTAGGTGCAACGAAATTAAATTAAAAGTGTCGGAATGAAACTGCTTAGAGGCTGTCATTGGTAGTGATCACAACCGGGATACTGGATATTGTTCAATACAGTGTTTAATTAAAATAAATGGTGTGATTAGATACAAATGATGATACAAAGATAAAGTTTAAAAAGCATATAGTTTAGCAAAAAGTGCTCTATATGTTAGATATTCAAATTACATCCCGTAGTAGAATAGGATTTTTATTTGGTGCGTTTGTAGTGCTACTAAAATTGGCGGGGGAAGGAGCAGATAGTCAATAGCCCCAAATATCAAATTGAAAAAGTGTAAACTATGTATGTGCATATTTGCGAAAAAAAATTTAACCTCAGTAGTACAGTGAATTTGGGGAAGTGGGGGCGGGGAAGGATTTGCAAAAACTACAGGTCAGTACGCTAAGTAGCGGTGGTGCGTGAAACAGTGGCGATAGAGGATAGGGGCTCTGGGAGGTTGTCGCACTGTAGAATATGTGCCATGGTGCTGGAAGTGTGGGCGGCGCTGCAGGGGAATTAAATCGAAAGTGCAAGAACAAGAACGATAAGATAAGATGCTAGAGATAAGATGATTAGGAGCGAGGAACTAGGCATTCTTAAAAACAGAAAAGCGAAGGATTATTTATTTAAAGCGCTAAAGCGGGAGCGCTGGAAAAGTGCTCGAAGGACTGACGTTGTTAAGGGAAGGAGCGATAGCTGCTCAGCATGTGAAGTAGTGCTCATTGGCAGACGTGCAGAGGAATAAATTAAAAAGTGCGGGAACGATACAGAGCATAAAGGTAAGAGGTAATGATTCGTGTTTGGGGGCTGGGAACTGAACATTGTTCAATACAATGCTTAATTAGAGAAAATTAAAATTTTAGAACATAATATAGAAACATAAATTTAAAAAAAGATATATGTTACTGAAAATTATTCAAAAATAATATTTTGCATTCAGTTCAATTTAGTAAATACCACATTGTATTATTATCATCGGTATTATTTTAGTCAATAAATGTATTAAACAAATTATATGATTATTTATCATACTGATAAGAAACTGAGTTATTACATAGTTGAACATCCACTAACACATTTGCCAAAGTTAAATAAGTGTTGCTTGTTTCCATATTAGAATTGGGACAGTGTTTGAATCGCGATTAGTTTACCGCGATTTATTTTTGCGATGTTGTACGATGAATGTGAAGAAAACCACAAATATTTTTTCTTTTAAAATTAAAATGATTTTTTAAGAATTATCAACTACGAGCAACTGTGCAATCTGAATGAATACGAATGAATGTCATTGTTCGTCGAATATAAAACTTAAAGTCAATAGTAAAATTAAAATAAACATAAGTACAATGGAATCAAATTACAAGGTTAACAGCACAAGTCTTAGACTAAGAAATGAATACAAAATTTACAATCAATTTACATTTATAAAAGAAAACTAAAATTAAAAAGCCGATGTGGTCCATCAGCTGGTTCTGTCTATTAAAAACTTATAGTACGCAACATGCACCACGCCTTGAACTATTGTAGTTCAATGTTTATGAATAGTAGCCGTCTTCAGCCGGCAGCGGGCATAACCTTTTTGTGCTGCGATCCAGTTGCCCTGAGGCAGTTTTAATTGTGGCAGCACGCACTATCCCATCTTTCCCAGGATGAATTTTGATCACACGGCCTAGCAGCCACTGAAGGGGAGGGAGGTTGTCCTCGGCAATTAAAACAAGTGTGCCAAATTGTAGATTCGGTGACCTTCATTGATGAGCTGGCCGCGTGATTAGTTGAAGTATGTATTCCTTATACCACCGCTTCCAAAAGTGTTGCTTCATCTGCTGCGCATGTTAGAATGCAGACAGTCGATTGGAGGTGGTGCTAGTCTAGTCCGCTTGAGGAAAGCTTGTCAGTGGACCACCAATAAGAAAATGGCCAGGAGTTAAAGGGAGTAGGTCATTGGGATCAGGAGATAAGGGAGATATGGGACGAGAATTTAGGATGGCTTCGATCTCAACTACATACGTTTCTAATTGCTCGTACGTTAACAGAGTGTTCCCTACAGTGCGCGTCAGGTGATTCTTAAATGATCGTACCGCAGCCTCCCAAAGCCCTCCGAAGTGAGGAGCCCTAGGAGGAATAAAATGCAAAGTTATTTTCTCCTCGTGGAGATATCTCTGTATTAAATACTTGTGCTCGGCTGTAATAATAAGATCATATAACTCATTTATTTCGCGATTTGCCCCTACAAAATTAGTAGCGTTGTCGGAGAAAATGTCCGTATACTTTCCACGCCTAGAAAAAAAACGCTTGAGACTAGCAATAAATGCCTTTGTGGTGAGGTCACTTACCAGTTCGAGGTGGACAGCCTTAGTAGACATGCAAACATATAAAGCCACATAAACCTTTACGCTCTGACGATTACGATGTCGTCTTTCCTTAATATACAACGGTCCACAATAATCGACCCCGACGCGAAGAAACGGACGGGCCTGGGAAACTCGGTAGGGTGGCAGATCACCCATGACGTGGTCTGCTGGACGAGGCTTAGCTCGAAAACAGATTACACATTGATGTATAATTTTTCGCGTAACGTTGCGACTGTCCAGCGGCCAATAGGTTTGACGAACGGAATATAAGGTGCTTTGAATGCCCGCGTGATTGAGCCGAGCATGCTCCTCCCGTATAATGGTGCGAGTGATGTGATGATGAGCGGGCAATAATATAGGGTGACGCTGACTGTCGGGAAAGTCAGCGCGCGCAAGTCTACCACCTACACGAAAAACTCCTATGGAGTTGAGAAACGGGCTAAGAGGTATTAATCGACTGTTATCCTGAATAGCTATTCCCTTTTTTAAACGATTAATTTCTACTGAAAACGAGGATCCTTGAACCATTTTAATTATCGTTTCGCGGGCTGTGGCCATTTTCGAAAGCGATAAGCAGCCATCAGTTCGCGGTGAATCCTTGCATCTTGAATTGTTAATGAACCGGAGAATGCATGCAACAATACGGGTCGTTTTGCCCAGCAAAGAGTACCTGTCAATCAACTCAAACCCTCGCAATTGTAATTTCAAGTAGGTGTTATTAGTAAGCGCGTTTGTTTTTACATCAGGAAGCTCAATGCTAACTTAAATTGTTTTGGGCCATGAGCTCTGAGGTTCTAATAGCCATGACAAACCATGCTGCCACAGTTTTCCTGAAATAAACTCCGACGGAAGCTGACCGCGAGAAACTAGATCCGCGGGGTTGTCAAGTGAAGCAATGTGTCGCCAATGACACGTGGCGGTTAATCGTTGTATTTCGGCGACGCGGTTAGAGACAAATGTTTTTAGGCGATGAGGATAAGTGTTGATCCAATGCAATGCTATCGTGGAGTCACATTACAAGAAAAGGTCGTATATGGTAATTAACAGCGCGGTTTTTACCGTTTTTACTAGCCGAGCAAGTAATAAGGCGCCACAGAGCTCCAAACGAGGTAGTGAAATGGAACTTACTGGAGCCACTCGCGACTTAGAGCAAATTAGTTGAACGTGGACCCTATCATTTTTATCTATTGATCGTAGGTAAATACAAGCGCCATATGCCTTCTCGCTAGCATCACAAAACCCATGTTATTGAATATTTTTTTATTCAGCTACAGTGATGCAGCGTTTGAACCGCGGTAATTCAAGTAACGGAAGCTGGTCACGAAAAGTTGACCACAAAGTATGTATATCTACGGGAATAGCTTTATCCCAGGCTACCCCTAATTTCCATAACACTTGCATAACAATTTTCGCATACACTATTACCGGACCCAGAAGACCCAGCGGATCAAATAATTGAGCTATTTGACTTAAGATGGAACGTTTATTTACTGCGGTAATCTTACTGCTATTTACACTGTAGAAAATCTGACCCTCCCTAGCATTCCAGTGAATACCTAGGGTCTTGATTGTCATATCAGGATCCAGTGACATGTGAGTAGCATTGTCATTTTCATCGTAGCTTTAAACGAGAGATGGATCATTTGACGCCCATTTTCTCAAGTTAAACCACCCCTTTTAGTGATGCAATTCAATTCATCTCGTAAAGCCTCTGCTTCTTGTCGCGTGTTTGCGCCTGTTAGTAAGTCGTCTACATAAAAATTGTGCCTTAACGCATTAGCAGCGCGAGGATAAGCATGACCCTCGTCCTCCGCGAGCTGGTGCAACGATCGGATTGACAGATAAGAAGCACATGCAGTGCCATTGGTAGCGGTATTTAGCGCGTAAATTTTTATTGGATCTGATGGCTTGCTACGAAATAAATTTTTTTGATAACACGTATCTTCATGATGCACCTGAATTTGGCGGTACATTTTTTCAATGTCTGCCTTAAGTACAAATGGGTGCGACCGATAACGAATGAGAATGTTGAACAAGTTGTCCTGTAGTTTAGGACCGACGAGAAGCGAATCATTTAATGATATTCCGGTAGATGTTTTAGCAGAGCCGTCGAAAACTACCCGAGTTTTAGTTGTAATACTGTCATATTTTATGACTGCGTGGTGAGGGAGATAAAAATCATAAAAATTATCTGACAGGTCGGCACTTGACATATGACCCAGCTCTTAATATTCCTGTAAAAATGAATTGTACTTATTGCGCGTAATGCAATCTTTGAGAAGACGTATCGGCCTGTAGAATCCCTGGTGGTGTGTAACTTGTAGTGCTCTTCACACAACCTTTCGTCTATAGACAAGACCTTAACAGCAGGTAACTCCTCGATCTCCCAGAATCGCGTAAGGTTATAATCGTTAGGCTGGCTGCTAAATGCAAGATGACAAGACACGGAGGGTCCTTTAACTAATTGATTCGTGCTCCCTGCGACGACCCATCCAAGTTGTGTCTTTTGGAGTACGGCATCCGGATAATTTTTTAACTGTATTTGGCCTACGCTTAATAGTTTATAAAATAAATTGACACCTATCAAGGCATCTACGCTAGATGGTTTGCAGAATTCCGGATCCGCAAGTGCAATATTTTTTGGAATTTCAAACTGCGAGGGATCTATATGCGCCGACGGCATTGCCTTACTTATGTTTGGAACTATAAGAAATTCTATGTTTTTTGAGAATTTATTAAAACGCGATTTAATAGTAGCACGGGTGCTGTATTTAATGTTAGTGCATAGGTCATCGACTCCGCTGACCGAAATATTGACTTCAGTACGGTTCAGCGCTAAAAACTTAGCTGTGGCTTCCGTAATGAAATGAGCCTGAGAACCAGCGTCTAAGAAGACTCTACAACTTTTTGTAACGCCTTCTGGATTTGCCAGATCCACTACGGCAGTGGCTAACAAGACTTCTGACGATACGCGAGCATGCAAATTTACACTAGATCTAGGCATCTCCGAATGAGATGCTGTTTCTGATCTAGGCATCTCCGAATGAGATGCTGTTTCTGTTAGAATATTATTAAACGAGGATAAGGGTTTATTAAAGTGAAGAAGAGTGTTATGTCGTTGTTTACATTTGTGACACGTGCCAGAAGTGCACTTGGAGACAGAGTGGCCCTCGCGCAGACAATTAATGCACCAGTTACTCTTTCTTGCTAGTTCATATCGAGCAAAAGGATCTAACGATATGAATTGTTCACAATTGCTGATGTAATGATTGCTACCTTGACAATGAATACAATTACGCTTTTGGGTTACCGTGGTCGCAAAGACTTGCCTTGAGTGGCCGGTATCTCGACCCTTACCTCTTGAACGATTAAACTGAGGATTCACAGATTGAGGGACTACTTGAGCTCGCATACTTTCGAAATTAGCTCGCTTTGTTAAAAAGGCAATCATATGGTCGATGGTGGGCTTGGTCAAGGTGCAATAATGCTCTTCCCACAGTTCTCGAACGTGCTCATGTAATTTGTCGCGAAGAATAACAATTAATAACAAATCGCAAGAATCAACAGGTTCTCCTAGAGTTTTTAAAACACGTAAATTCTTCAGTACATGATCGATAAACGATCGCGTAGAGAAGTTGTTTAAAACTGCCGGTGTATTAAGTAGAGATTTAATATATTTTTCTTTTATAATTTGTCTATTATCATATCATTCTTTTAATAACTTCCACGCTAATTCATAATTCTGAGATGACGATTCAATAGAGGCAATAACCTCTTTCGCTTCACCCCTCAGACAATCTTTTAAATAAATTAGTTTGCGAACTGTGGGTAAAGTGTTATCGTCATCGACCAAGGAGTTAAACAGGTCACAAAATCCTAACCAAGTATCAAATGACCCGTCGAATGTTGGCAAATGAATAGTTGGTAAAGGTGCTTTATTCCAAAAATTTGTATTGTGCCCGGCTAATTGATTACTATGCACGGGTGGTGAACTATTCAATTGATTTTGGGTCTGAGGTCTGTTGCTTAATGATTCTAGGCCTTGATTATACGTTGATAATACCGGTGTTCCCATAATACTACTAGCAGTGGATACCCTAGAACCAGATGGGTTGGGCGAATTTGTTTTTTGCGAATCTAAAATTTTAGTGGCCTTAGCGCATGATTTCCAATACTGAGCCTCAAACTCGTCTCTATATTGATGCTGTTCCTCTGAAACACATCCTTCCTCATCCGCTACCAATAAGTCTATCTCGTCTTGATATGCTAAGAACTTTTCACGCGTTTGCTTTACCTCGTCGTATTTACTTTTTAACATACAAGAATACTCTTCTGAATCATTATTAAGAAGGTTCACGAATGATGTTAGAGCTCGTTTTGCAGTCGCGCGTTTGATCTTTAAAAGTCTAACTTGCCCTTCAGCCATTATTAATTAATGGGAATTTTGTTTAAGGTAAAAATATGTACGAACAAATGCTAGGATAATTGACGAATTGGGAAAATAGGATGAGTAATTGGTCGGAATTAAATGAGTGCTAAGGATTATTGGTGACTCAACTGACTTACTTGATAACGTCGATGTATTGTTCTGCATCCGCAGTGAAGACGATTTGAAGTTTCAATGAAGAACGGCACTCCGGTTATGATTATACAAATGTTGGTGTGTTATTTGTATAATTCTTTGCATAAAAAATGTTTGATTGCACACGATTGATGTAGTTGTTTCTACTATCTGATTATTCTGGTTCACTGTTC
Source organism: Panorpa germanica (assembly GCA_963678705.1). Taxonomy (NCBI): domain Eukaryota; kingdom Metazoa; phylum Arthropoda; class Insecta; order Mecoptera; family Panorpidae; genus Panorpa; species Panorpa germanica. The sequence goes on along the minus strand of OY783216.1, from coordinate 15,433,084 downwards.
ACTGTCTGGCTATCGAAGGACCAATGTTTGAATCGCGATTAGTTTACCGCGATTTATTTTTGCGATGTTGTACGATGAATGTGAAGAAAACCAGGAATATTTTTTCTTTTAAAATTAAAATGATTTATTAAGAATTATCAACTACAAGCAACTGTGCAAACTGAATGAATACGAATGAATGTCTTTGTTCGTCGAATATAAAAGTTAAAGTCAATAGTAAAATTTAAATAAACATAAGTTTATTTAATAGAATACAAAATTTACAATCAATTTACATTTATAAAAGAAAACTAAAATTAAAGAGCCGATGTGGTCCATCAGCTGGTTCTGTCTATTAAAAACTTATAGTACGCAACAGACAGTACTTTTGTTTCCACAACAGAAGTGCGGATTAAGTATCTTGTTTTCCACATCAGAATTGGAATTAGTAGCTCATTGCGAATTGAACTAAGTGCGAATTAGTAGGCTATATCGAATTGAACTAAGTGCGGATTGGTAGCTCATAGCGAATTAAACAAAGTGCAGATTAGTTATGTACGAGTTATCCACAAGTGAATAATACAGAGAGGAATAATAAAATTAAGTTTTGTTCAAACAGTGCTTTTAAGTGATAATTTATTAGCGAGATAGTCGAGAATTTATAAGACAAACTTTATTATAGGACTAGCAAGTGAATTGTATCCGAAAAAGCGTGTAAGCTGTTTTACAAGGAGTAAATTGAAAATGGCATATGACGTAAGCATTTCCAAAACTACTGTTGATGACAGTATGTTAGCTGGACGCTCAAGAAGTTTAATAACTATTGATGGTTGGTAGGGAGTGCAAGCAGAGCTGACAAGGCTTAGGACAGAACTATTACAGATAAGTATCAGTGACAATATAACACGAGAACAGTCAATGAATCACCATGGGTATTCCTGTCTTCAACCATTGTATAAACGGCTACAACTTGCGTGCAAAACTTGGAAGAAGCAACACACATTTACGGATAAAGTGATAAAGAGAAGGTTGATCAAGGTGTCAACACGCTACAGAGTCCCTTAAAAAACTGATTTTATGCTAGTTCAAATATAGTTAAAGATTGGACGACGTTTAAAAATGAGTTTATCAAGAGTTTCTCAGGATCAGATGAAGCGACAATGTGAAAAAAATGAATCTCAAATAAAGCAACCGCTAGTATAAATTAAAATATTAGTGAAAAAGATTTACTAAAATCAATAATAGCCGGATTAAATAACAAAGACATGATAAGTGCGTTATCAATGTACGATTTTAAAACCGTGCCAGATTTGTTATTAAAGATAGAACGTTATGGTTCGACACTATTATTGTTCAAAAAAGGAATCATACGATAGAATATTTAAAATGTAACAAAACCGGACGCAAAGCATTCGTGTGCCGAAAAATAAACAAAGATTATAAACTAAGTGGGGAAAATAGAATAAAGTGTTTTAAATGTTAAATAGAGGAACATATTTCGAGAAATTTTACCGCGAATAAAACGGGTGATACTTTGTTAGTGAACACTCAAAAAAACATGCGACATGAGAAAAGACATGAGTATAGACAGTATTATCATCTACCTATTATAATGTTCGTAATGTTCCAATTTAACATGGAAAACCCATAAGAACTCATAGATATTTATATAGAGCGTTATTTATATATTTATTTATATATATATCCGGTAACAAAATCGTATATGGTATCTTCTAAATGGCGCCTACAAAGTTCTTCAAATTTTGGTATGATGTAAAGGACGAATTTCTAAGACTTTCTACGTCCCTGAATTTTCCCCTGAATTTCCGTGGAAAAACTTATACTGGAAAAACTGAATAATTCGAAAAAATAATTTTGCTAATATCTGATGAACTAGAAAAGATAGAAAACTGAAATTTGGTACGTGTATTGAGATCATAATTGTGCACATTTTCCGATAGTTGGAAATTTAAAATTTAAGTTCAGTAGCGGCGCGAATTTCTGGGGGCTATGTTAGAATAGAGTTAGGACGTTCAAATTTAATATGTAGGCTCGCTGTAGACAGTAATTAATGAAAAAAAATAAACAGCCCCAAATTTTCAGTGGCGGCGGGAGTTGAGACAATAAAAGCCAGAAATATTGAAAAAGAAGTATTAAAACTTTGGATATGTATTAAGACATTAATTGTGCATGTTTGCCAATAATTGGATTACCAAAATTTTAATTCAGTAGCGGCGTGATTTTTTGGGGGCAATGTCGCAACAGAGCTAGAACGTTAAATTTAAAACGGGGGCCATATATAGAGTGTCATTAAAGACACACTATAGAAATTTGCAACTTTCCAGAGGCGGCGGGCGCTGGGGGCCAAAAACCATATATTTGAAATATATGGCGATGGAAGGCTATAGTTTAGAATATATATTCTTAGATACAAATAAAATAGATCCTCGTGCTAAAATTTAACAAACTTCTTCAGTAGTGGAGGTATGTGGGGGGTACTAATGCTAAAATATAAATACAAAGCTGAAATTTAGTATGCAGATATAGATTGACATTATTATTACGAAAATATAAAAAAAACATTTTCTTAAGTGCAACATTAGAGTGGCGAGTGATAAACCGAATATAAGAACAATATAGAGGTACAACGATGATATTTTGCATGTAGAATATTAAATAGAAGCTAAATAGTTCTCTATAAGTCAGAGATTCAAATTACATTCAGTAGTAGAATTGGATTGATTTTTGGTGCGTTTGTTGTGCTGTGATTTCGAACAGGAGTGAGAGGTATAGTGGGGAAATAGTTAACAGCCCCAAATATCAAAAAATAGATAAAGTGAAAAAATAGAAACTATGCATGTGCATATTTGCAAAAATAAAATTAACCTTAGTAGCGGCGTTAAATTGGGGAAGTGGGGGCGGGAAAACGCTTTTCCATAGAACTCAATTTTGAAATTTCGATCACTTATAAAAGTAGGGGTAGATAAAGGTAGTGAGAGTTGGTACGAGCAAAATAGATTGCTACGCCTAAAATTTGACAATTTTATTTCAGGAGCGGATATTAATGGGGAGACTAATATTATAACGTATATATAAATACGAAATATAGAGTGTAAGATTACAGTACAGTTTTAATCATGTAAATGAATTGCTGTAATAGCGAATTGGTAGTGTCTGATTGGAGAAGAGTGTGGCGCTGGGGTTCAGTTCTAAGTAACGGTGGTGTTAGAAGTAGTGGCGATAGATTATAATGGCTCTGGGAGGTAACCGTATTGCAGAATATGTGCTTTGGTGCTGAAAGTGTGGGTGGCGGGGTATGGGGATTAAATCGAAAGTGCAATAACGGTGAGGAAAAGGCCTAGAGATGATATTATTAGGAGCGAACTGCTAGGCTTTCTTAAAAACATAAATGAATTGATGTAATTAGTAGGTTTACATTGAAATTAGTGAAAATTTTATCAAAGATTTATCTTATCGAATAATTATTAAAAAATAATGTACTTCTAAGGATGAAATTTAGTATGCAGGTTGCCAGTAAAGTTTTAATTTGGAAAACTAATTGTTAAGAGATTAGTACGCAGGGGGTGGAAGCGCAGGATTATTTAATGATTGCGCTAAACGGGGGGTATAGGAAAGTGCCCTAATAAGCGATGATGTTCAGTTAAGCTGTAGTGTTGCAAGTGGGCGCATTATGGCAAAGGTGCAGATGATTACATTTAAAAGTGCGAGAATGATACAGAGCATGGAGCTATTGATGTGATTGATGTTTAGGGGCGGGGCAGTGGACATTGTTCAATACTGTGCTTCATTATGGTAAATGATAATTTTACGCAGCGGGGGCGCTGTGAAAGTACTCTAAGGACCGACGATGCTCAGGGAAGAAGCGATGCAGAGTGCTAAAAGTAGGAGGCGCTTTATGGCAGAAGTTTAGAGGAATCAAATTAAAAGTTCGGAAACGTAAGAGAGCATGGAGCCAAGAGGTGACGATTGGGGCTTATGGGCGGGGGCACTGGAGACTGGTCAATACAGTGCTTTATTACTGTAAATAAAGGAATTATAACAAAATAATATTTTGCATTTTATTTGCGATATATACAGCAGACTTGGAGGGGGTAATGGAAAGAGGACAAGATAGGGGGGGGGGGGTGCTAATAGGAAGACACTACAAGATATGGACTTTAGCATACGCTGACGATATAGTCCTGTTGGCAAAAAGGAAAGGAGAGCTGCAGGAGATGGCTCACCGGCTAGGGAGGTATATAGACAGGAAAGGACTAAAGTTAAATGTGGAAAAGACAAAAATTATGGTATTTAAAAGGGGGTGGAAAAATAAGACATAAAAAGTTAGAAATACAAGACAGAGGACATTGAGGAAGTAGAAGAATTCAAATATCTGGGCTACACTTTTTAAAAGAACAATGGAGAAGAGGCTCAGATAAGGGAGGTAGCAAAGAAGGCGGAGCTAGCAATGCGACGGGTATGGGACTAAGGGAAAAGGTATTTGGGGGGGACATACAAAAGAGAATATGGATGTTTGATAGACTGATAGCCAGTATGATGTTGTATGGAGCAGAGGTTTGGGGGTGGAAGGAGCAAGAAAATTTGGCAAGAATACAGGTGAGATATATTAAATGGTTACTATGGCTGGACAGGTGCTCGCCAGGATACATGGCTATGGAGGAGCTAAAAAGGGATAAGATACGAATTAAAACAGGGAAAAGAGCAGTAAAATACGAGGAGAAATTCCACAGAGCAGATAGCAAAATTTTAAAGAAAATAAGAGAGGATAGCATAAAGAATGGGGCAAGGAGGAGGTACAAAAAAGAGAAAATAGTACTTTGAAAGGAATGGAATGGCGATCGAGGAGGCAGAGAGGAGAAGAGAAGGAGGTGGAAGAGGAGCTAAGGAGAACGGATAAGGAGATACAACAGCAGGAGAGAATAGGAAAAAAAGAAAAAAGTAACTACAATAAAAGATATAAAAGGTTATAAGAAAATACTGTGCCTCAGTACCTTATAGAAAAAGACATAAAACACATAAGAAGAACAGCAAGGTTTAGATTGGGAAATGAGGAAAAAGGAAACAGATACTGGGAAAAGAGTGAGAAAAGAAAGTGTAGAGTGTGCGGAGCGGAGGACGAAACACTGGAGCACATTAAGTTTGAGTGTAAGGAAAAAGTAGCGAGCGAAAGGAATATTGGCCAGCTATTAAAGGGAGGCAGTGAAGGAAAGAGTTGGATGGCGGAAATTGTAAAAAGGAAAGGAAAAACAAAAGAATAAATAAGTTGGTGGAGAATAATGTAAATTTAATTGTAAGTTGAAGTATATGAAATGTATTAAAAATGTAGATTGTAAAGCCGAAAGGCGAACAATAAACAATATTTCAGAATTATTTTCTATTAATCAAATATCTTTTATTTATTCCCAAATATTAAATACACGTCGCTTTGCGACGGGGCGAAGCGCTAGTCCTATATTATAATGTTCCAACTGTTTGAATCTATTCTTATATTCTTATCTACCTATTATAATGTTCGTAATGTTCCAATTTAACATGGAAAACCCATAAGAACTCATAGATATTTATATAGAGCGTTATTTATATATTTATTTATATATATATCCGGTAACAAAATCGTATATGGTATCTTCTAAACGGCGCCTACAAAGTTCTTCAAATTTTGGTATGATGTAAAGGACGAATTTCTAAGACTTTCTACGTCCCTGAATTTTCCCCTGAATTTCCGTGGAAAAACTTATACTGGAAAAACTTAAAAATTCGAAAAAATACTTTTGCTAATATCTGACGAACTAGAAAAGATAGAAAACTGAAATTTGGTGTGTGTATTGAGATCATAATTGTGCACATTTACCAATAGTTGGAAATTGGAAATTAAAGTTCAGTAGCGGCGCGAATTTCCGGGGGCAATGTTAGAATAGAGTTAGGACGTTGAAATTTAATATGTAGGCTCGCTGTAGACAGTTATTAATGAAAAAAAAAAACAGCCCCAAATTTCCAGTGGCGGCGGGAGTTAAGACAGTAAAAGCCAGAAATATTGAAAATGTAGTATTATAACTTAGGGTATGTATGGAGACACTAATTGCGCATGTTTGCCAATAATTAGATTACCAAAATTTTAATTCAGTAGCGGCGTGATTTTTTGGGGGCAATGTCGCAACAGAGCTAGAACGTTAAAATTTGGAACGGGGGCCATATATAGAGTGTCATTAAAGACACACTATAGAAATTTGCAACTTTCCAGAGGCGGCGGGCGCTGGGGGCCAAAAACCAGATATTTTAAATATATGGAGATGAAAGGCTATAGTTTAGAATATATATTCTTAGATACAAATAAAATAGATCCTCGTGCTAAAATTTGACAAACTTGTTCAGTAGCGGTGGTATGTGGGGGGTACTAATGCTAAAATTTAATTACAAAGCTGAAATTTAGTATGCAGATATAGATTGACAATAACAATAAAAATATAAAGAAACTACATTTTCTTTAGTGTAACATTAGGGCAGAGGTAATAAACTGATGATAAGTACGATAAAGAGGTACATATTTGGACTTTAATTTAGTAGCGGAGATATGTGAGAGGCTCTTATGCTAAAATGAACAAAACTGGAAAATTCGAAAAAATACTTTTGTAAATATCTGACGAACTAGAAAAAAAAGAAAACTGAAATTTGGTATGTGTATTGAGATCATAAATGTGCACATTTGCAAATAGTTGGAAATTTGAAATTTAAGTTCAGTATTGGCGCGAGTTTCAGGGGGTAATGTTAGAAAAGAGTTAGGACGTTCAAATTTAATATGTAGGCTCGCTGTAGACAGTAATTAAAGAAAAAAAAATAAAAAGCCCTAAATTTCCAGTGGCGGCGGGAGTTGACACAGTTAAAGCCAGAAATATTGAAAAAGTAGTATCAAAACTTAGGGTATGTATTGAGACACTAATTGCGCATGTTTGCCAATAATTGGATTACTAAAATTTTAATTCAGTAGCGGCGTGATTTTTTGGGAGCAATGTCGCAACAGAGCTAGAACGTTGATATTTGAAACGTGGGCCTTATATAGAGTATCATTAAAGAAAAACTAAAGAAAACTTTCCAGAGGCGGCGGGCGCTGGGGGCTAAAAACCAGAAATATGAAATATATAGAGATGAAGGGCTATAGTTTAAAAAATATGTTCTTAGATGCAAATAAAATAGATCCCCGTGCTAAAATTTAACAAACTTGTTCAGTAGCGGAGGTTTGTGGGGGGTACTAATGCTAAAATATAAATACAAAGCTGAAATTTAATATGCAGATATAGATTGACATATTTATTACGAAAATATAAAAAAAACTACATTTTCTTAAGTGCAACATTAGAGTGGTGAGTGATATACCGAGTATAAAAACAATATAGAGGTACAACGATGATATTTAGCATGTAGAATATTAAATAGAAGCTTAATAGTTTTTTATAAGTCAAATATTCAAATTACATTCAGTAGTAGAATTGGATTGATTTTTGGTGCGTTTGTTGTGCTGTGAAATCGAACAGGAGTGAGAGGTATAGGGGGGAAATAGGTAACAGCCCCAAATATCAAAAAAATAAAAAAAGTTAAAAAATAGAAACTATGCATGTGCATATTTGCGAAAATGAATTTAACCTTAGTAGCGACGTAAAATTGGGGAAGTTGGGGCGGGAAAAAGCTTTGCCAAAAAACTCAATTTTGAAATTTCGGTCATTTATAAAAGTAGGGGTAGATAAAGGTAGAGAGCTAAAAATATGACAAAAATTTGACAATTTTATTTCAGGAGCGGGGATTAATGGGAAGACTAATATTATAACGTAAATATAAATACGAAATATAGAATGTAAGATTACAGTACAGTTTTAATCATGTAAATGAGTTGCTGTAATATCGAATTGGTAGTGCCTGATTGGAGGAGAGTGTGGCGCTAGGGTTCAGTACTAAGTAACGGTGGTGTTAGAAGTAGTGGCGATAGATTTTAATGGCTCTGAGAGGTAACCGTGTTGCAGAATATATGCTTTGGTGTTGAAAGTGTAAGTGGCGGGGCATGAGAATTAAATCGAAAGTGCAATAACGGGAAGGAAAAGGCCTAGAGATGAGATTATTAGAAGCGAACTGCTAGGCTTTCTTAAAAACATAAATGAATTAATGTAATTAGTAGGTTTACATTGAAATTAGTATAAAATTTATTAAAGATTTATCTTATCGAATAATTATTAAAAAATAATGTACTTCTAAGGATGAAATTTAGTATGCAGGTTGCCAGTAAAGTATTAATTTTGAAAACTAATTGTTAGGAGATTAGTACGCAGGGGGTGGAAGCGCAGGATTATTTAATGATTGCGGTTAAAAGTGCGAGAACGATACAGAGCATGGATCCAAGAGGTGATTGGTATTTAGGGGCAAAGCAGTGGACATTGCTCAATACTGTGCTTCATTATGGTATATGATAATTTTACGCAGGGGGGGCGCTGTGAAAGTACTCTAAGGACCGACGATGCTCAGGGAAGAAGCGATGCAGAGTGCTAAAAGTAGGAGGCGCTCCATGGCGGAAATTTAGAGGAATCGAATTAAAAGTTCGGAAACGTAAGAGAGCATGGACCCACGAGGTGAAGTTTGGGGCTTATGGGCGGGGGCACTGGAGACTGGTCAATACAGTAAAAACTGTATAAACCAGAACAACTGGCCATACTGTAAATAAAGGAATTATAACAAAATAATATTTTTAATTTTATTTGCGATATATACAGCAGACTTGGAGGGGGTAATGGAAAGAGGACAAGATGGGGAGGTGCTAATAGGAAGACACTACAAAATATGGCCTTTAGCATACGCTGACGATATAGTCCTGTTGGCAAAAAGGGAAGGAGAGCTGCAGGAGATGGCTCGCCGGCTAGGGAGATATATAGACAGGAAAGGACTAGAGTTAAATGTGGAAAAGACAAAAATTATGGTATTTAAAAAAGGGGGTGGAAAAAGAAGACATAAAAGGTGGAAATACAAGACAGAGGACATTGAGGAAGTAGAAGAATTTAAATATCTGGGCTACACTTTTAAAAAGAACAATGGAGAAGAGGCTCAGATAAGGGAGGTAGCAAAGAAAGCGGAGCTAGCAATGCGACGGGTATGGGACTAGGGGAAAACGTATTTGGGGGGGACATACAAAAGAGAATATGGATGTTTGATAGACTGATAGCCAGTATGATGTTGTATGGAGCAGAGGTTTGGGGGTGAAAGGAGCAAGAAAAGTTGGAAAGAATACAGGTGAGATATATTAAATGGTTACTAGACAGGTGCACGCCAGGATACATGGCTATGGAGGAGCTAAAATGGGATAAGATACGAATTAAAACAGGGGAAAGAGCAGTAAAATACGAAGAGAAATTGAACAGAGCGGAAAGCAAAATTTTAAAGAAAATAAGAGAGGATAGCATAAAGAATGGGGGGGGGGAGGAGGTACAAAAAAGACAAAATAGTACTTTGAAAGGAATGGAATGGCGATCGAGGAGGCAGAGAGGAGAAGAGAAGGAGGCGCAAGTGTGGAAGAGGAGCTAAGGAGAAGGGATAAGAAAATACAACAGCAGGAGAGAATGGGAAAAATAGAAAAAAGTAACTACAATAAAAGATATAAAAGGTTATAAGAAAATACTGTGCCTCAGTACCTTATAGAAAAAGACATAAAACACATAAGAAGAACAGCAAGGTTTAGATTGGGAAATGAGGAAAAAGGAAACAGATACTGGGAAAACAGTGAGGAAAGAAAGTGTAGAGTGTGCGGAGCGGAGGACGAAACACTGGAGCACATTAAGTTTGAGTGTAAGTAGCTAGCGAAAGGAATCTTGGCCAGCTATTAAAGAGAGGCAGTGAAGGAAAGAGGTGGATGGCGGAAATAGTAAGAAGGAAAGGAAAAATAGAAGAATAAATAAGTTGGTGGAGAATAATGTAAATTTAATTGTAAGTTGAAGTATTTGAAATGTATTAAAAATGTAGATTGTAAAGCCGAAAGGCGAACAATAAACAATATTTCAGGATTATTTTCTATTTATCAAATAACTTTTGTTTATTCACAAATATTAAATACACGTCGCTTTGCGACGGGGCGAAGCGCTAGTCTACTTATTATAATGTTCGTAATGTTCCAATTTAACATGGAAAACCCATAAGAACTCATAGATTTTTATATATATATATATATATATATATATATATATATATAGAGCGATATTTATATATCCGGTAACAAAATCGTATATGGTATCTTCTAAACGGCGCCTACAAAGTTCTTCAAATTTTGGTATGATGTAAAGGACGAATTTCTAAGACTTTCTACGTCCCTGAATTTTTCCCTGAATTTCCGTGGAAAAACTTATACTGGAAAAACTGGAAAATTCGAAAAAATACTTTTGCTAATATCTGACGAACTAGAAAAGATAGAAAACTGAAATTTGGTGTGTGTATTGAGATCATAATTGTGCACATTTGCCAATAGTTAAAAATTGGAAATTTAAGTTAAGTAGTGGCGCGAATTTCCGGGGGCAATGTTAGAATAGAGATAGGACGTTGAAATTTATTATGTAGGCTCGCTGTAGACAGTTATTAATGAAAAAAAATAAACAGCCCCAAATTTTCAGTGGCGGCGGGAATTGAGACTGTAAAAGCCAAAAATATTGAAAATGTAGTATTATAACTTAGGGTATGTATGAAGACACTAATTGCGCATGTTTGCCAATAATTAGATTACCAAAATTTTAATTCAGTAGCGGCGTGATTTTTTGGGGGCAATGTCGCAACAGAGCTAGAACGTTAAAATTTGAAACGGGGGCCATATATAGAGTATCATTAAAGACACACTATAGAAATTTGCAACTTTCCAAAAGGCGGGCGCTGGGGGCCAAAAACCAGATATTTGAAATATATGGAGATGAAAGGCTATAGTTTAGAATATATATTCTTAGATACAAATAAAATAGATCCTCGTGCTAAAATTTAACAAACTTCTTCAGTAGTGGAGGTATGTGGGGGGTACTAATGCTAAAATATAAATCCAAAGCTGAAATTTAGTATGCAGATATAGATTGACATTATTATTACGAAAATATAAAAAAAACTACATTTTCTTAAGTGCAACATTAGAGTGGCGGGTGATAAACCGAATATAAGAACAATATAGAGGTACAACGATGATATTTTGCATGTAGAATATTAAATAGAAGCTAAATAGTTCTCTATAAGTCAGATATTCAAATTACATTCAGTAGTAGAATTGGATTGATTTTTGGTGCGTTTGTTGTGCTGTGATATCGAACAGGAGTGAGAGGTATAGGGGGGAAATAGTTAACAGCCCCAAATAGCAAAAAATAGAAAAAGTGAAAAAATAGAAACTATGCACGTGCATATTTGCGAAAATAAATTTAACCTTAGTAGCGGCGTGAAATTGGGGAAGTGGGGGCGGGAAAACGCTTTGCCAAAGAACTCAATTTTGAAATTTCGATCATTTATAAAAGTAGGGGTAGATAAAGGTAGTGAGAGTTGTTACGAGCAAAATAGATTGCTATGCCTAAAATTTGACAATTTTATTTCAGGAGCGGGGATTAATGGAGAGACTAATATTATAACGTAAATATAAATACGAAATATAGAGTGTAAGATTACAGTACAGTTTTAATCATGTAAATGAATTGCTGTAATAGCGAATGGGTAGTGTCTGATTGGAGAAGAGTGTGGCGCTGGGGTTCAGTTCTAAGTAACAGTGGTGTTACAAGTAGTGGCGATAGATTATAATGGCTCTGGGAGGTAACCGTATTGCAGAATATGTGCTTTGGTGCTGAAAGTGAGGGTGGCGGGAAATGGGGATTGAATCGAAAGTGCAATAACGGTAAGGAAAAGGCCTAGAGATGAGATTATTAGGAGCGAACTGCTAGGCTTTCTTAAAAACATTATTGAATTGATGTAATTAGTAGGTTTACATTGAAATTAGTGAAAATTTTATCAGAGATTTATCTTATCGAATAATTATTAAAAAATAATGTACTTCTAAGGATGAAATTTAGTATGCAGGTTGCCAGTAAAGTATTAATTTGGAAAACTAAGTGTTAAGAGATTAGTACGCAGGGGGTGGAAGCGCAGAATTATTTATTGATTGCGCTAAACGGGGGGTATAGGAAAGTGCCCTAATAAACGATAATGTTCAGTTAAGCTGTAGTGTTGCAAGTGGGCGCATTATGGCAAAGGCGCAGATGATTACATTTAAAAGTGCGAGAACGATACAGAGCATGGAGCCAAGAGGTGCTTGATGTTTAGGGGCGGGGCAGTGGACATTGTTCAATACTGTGCTTCATTATGGTAAATGATAATATTACGCAGCGGGGGCGCTGTGAAAGTACTCTAAGGACCGACGATGCTCAGGGAAGAAGCGATGCAGAGTGCTTAAAGTAGGAGGCGCTTTATGGCAGAAGTTTAGAGGAATCAAATTAAAAGTTCGGAAACGTAAGAGAGCATGGAGCCAAGAGGTGACGATTGGGGCTTATGGGCGGGGGCACTGGAGACTGGTCAATACAGTGCTTTATTACTGTAAATAAAGGAATTATAACAAAATAATATTTTGCATTTTATTTGCGATATATACAGCAGACTTGGAGGGGGTAATAGAAAGAGAACAAGATGGGGGGTGCTAATAGGAAGACACTACAAGATATGGACTTTAGCATACGCTGACGATATAGTCCTGTTGGCAAAAAGGGAAGGAGAGCTGCAGGAGATATATAGACAGGAAAGGACTAGAGTTAAATGTGGAAAGGACAAAAATTATGGTATTTAAAAAAGGGGGTGGAAAAAGAAGACATAAAAGGTGGAAATACGAGACAGAGGACATTGAGGAAGTAGAAGAATTCAAATATCTGGGCAACACTTTTGAAAAGAACAATGGAGAAGAGGCTCAGATAAGGGAGGTAGCAAAGAAGGCGGAGCAAGCAATGCGACGGGTATGGGGACTAAGGGAAAAGGTATTTGGGGAGGACATACAAAAGAGAATATGGATGTTTGATAGACTGATAGCCAGTATGATGTTGTATGGAGCAGAGGTTTGGGGGTGGAAGGAGCAAGAAAATATGGCAAGAATACAGGTGAGATATATTAAATGGTTACTATGGCTGGACAGGTGCACGCCAGGATAAATGGCTATGGAGGAGCTAAAAAGGGAAAAGATACGAATTAAAACAGGGGAAAGAGCAGTAAAATACGAGGAGAAATTCCACAGAGCGGAAAGAAAAATTTTAAAGTAAATAAGAGAGGATAGCATAAAGAATGGGGAAAGGAGGAGGTACAAAAAAGAGAAAATAGTACTTTGAAAGGAATGGAATGGCAAGGAGGCAGAGAGGAGAAGAGAAGAAAGTAGAAGAGGAGCTAAGGAGAAGAGATAAGGAGATACAACAGCAGGAGAGAATAAGAAAAATAGAAAAAAGTAACTACAATAAAAGATATAAAAGGTTATAAGAAAATACTGTGCCTCAGTACCTTATAGAAAAAGACATAAAACACATAAGAAGAATAGCAAGGTTTAGATTGGGAAATGAGGAAAAAGGAAACAGATACTGGGAAAAGAGTGAGGAAAGAAAGTGTAGAGTGTGCGGAGCGAAGGACGAAACACTGGAGCACATTAAGTTTGAGGGTAAGGAAAATGTAGCTAGCGAAAGGAATATTGGCCAGCCATTAAAGGGAGGCAGTGAAGGAAAGAGGTGGATGGCGGAAATAGTAAGAAGGAAAGGAAAAACAGAAAAATAAATAAGTTGGTGGAGAATAATGTAAATTTAATTGTAAGTTGAAGTATATGAAATGTATTAAGAATGTAGATTGTAAAGCCGAAAGGCGAACAATTAACAATATTTCAGGATTACTTTCTATTTATCAAATAACTTTTATTTATTCACAAATATTAAATACACGTCGCTTTGCGACGGGGCGAAGCGCTAGTCCTATATTATAATGTTCGTAATGTTCCAATTTAACATGGAAAACCCATAAGAACTCATAGATATTTATATATATATATATATATATATAGAGCGATATTTATATATCCGGTAACAAAATCGTATATGGTATCTTCTAAACGGCGCCTACAAAGTTCTTCAAATTTTGGTATGATGTAAAGGACGAATTTCTAAGACTTTCTACGTCCCTGAATTTTTCCCTGAATTTCCGTGGAAAAACTTATACTGGAAAAACTGGAAAATTCGAAAAAATACTTTTGCTAATATCTGACGAACTAGAAAAGATAGAAAACTGAAATTTGGTGTGTGTATTGAGATCATAATTGTGCACATTTGCCAATAGTTGGAAATTTAAGTTCAGTAGTGGCGCGAATTTCCGGGGGCAATGTTAGAATAGAGATAGGACGTTGAAATTTATTATGTAGGCTCGCTGTAGACAGTTATTAATGAAAAAAAATAAACAGCCCCAAATTTCCAGTGGCGGCGGGAGTTGAGACAGTAAAAGCCAAAAATATTGAAAATGTAGTATTATAACTTAGGGTATGTATGGAGACACTAATTGCGCATGTTTGCCAATAATTAGATTACCAAAATTTTAATTCAGTAGCGGCGTGATTTTTTGGGGGCAATGTCGCAACAGAGCTAGAACGTTGATATTTGGAACGTGGGCCCTATATAGAGTGTCATTAAAGACACACTATAGAAAATTGCAACTTTCCAGAGGCGGCGGGCGCTGGGGGCCAAAGACCAGAAATATGAAATATATAGAGATAGGGCTATAGTTTAAAAAATATCCTATATTATAATGTTCCAACTGTTTGAATCTATTCTTATATTCTTATCCTATATTATAATGTTCCAACTGTTTGAATCTATTCTTATATTCTTATATGTTTATATGTCCGAGGTGTATGTTTGTTTTCTTATATTCTTATCCTATATTATAATGTCCGAGGTGTATGTTTGTTTTCTTATATGTTTATATGTTTACGCGATTCGTATGGTAGCTCGAAAACGGCTCCATGGAAGTTTTTAAAAACTTCCTATTTCGTAGAGAAAAAAATTCTAAGACTTTTGGCGTCCCCGGATTTTCCCCTGAATTTCCTGGAAACTCGTAATTTTGGAAAAACTGGAAAAAAAGTGATTCCTTTTTTGCTGTATTACTTTCAAGTCGTAAAAGATAGAAAGTTGAAATTTTGCATGTGTATTAAGCTATTTAATGCTGACATTTCTCAAAAATTAGAATTTTAAAAATAGAAAAAGGGGGGGTTGAAGAAATTCGGGAGCCCGGTAGGGAACTTTGGAGAAAGTTCATATTCTGGATTGTAGAATAATTAAGTATATTATTAATAAAAAAAAATTCAAAATTTCAAAATTTTATTTGGGGGCACGGGGGCAGTATTTTCCGAGAGTAAAAATTGTGCTAGAAAGTTGAAATTTTGTATATAGGCTAACCTTGGTAACTTATTTACGAATCGAAAAAAAAAATCCCAAATTTTGAAAAAAAGTTGGTCAAATAACGCATAAATTGAAAATATTTTTTATTTTGATAAAAAAATAATATTTTTTTAGTCAATTTATATGTGTGTATATGTGCGCGAGTTTATTTATTATTTCAATTTAAAAATAGAACAGTTAAATATGAAATTTAATTACGAATTATTTTATTGAATTCAAATGATACACGCCAAAAAGACGTCGCATTGCGACGAGGGTAAACTCAAGTGTATTATAATGTCCCAAGTGTATATTTATATTCTTATATGTTTATCATCATATATTATAATGTCCCAGGTGTTTGAATCTATTCTTATATGTTTATATTCTTATATGTTTGGTACTGAATTTTGTATGGCAGCGCGAAAACGGCTCCGGCGATCTTTTTGTAAATTTCCTATTTCGTAGAGAAAAAAATTCTAAGACTTTTGGCGTCCCCGGATTTTTCCCTGAATTTCCTGGAAACCCGTAATTTTGGAAAATCTGGAAAAAATATGATTCCTTTTTTGCTGTATTACTTTTAATTCGTAAAAGATAGAAAGTTGAAATTTTGCATGTGTATTAAGGTATTCAATGCTGACATTTCTCAAAAATTAGAAATTCAAAAATTGAAAAAGGGGGGGCTGATGAAATTCGGGGGCCCGTTAGGAAACTTTCGAGAAAGTTCATATTCTGGATTCTAGAATAATTAAGTATATTATCAATAAAAAAAAATTCAAAATTTCAAAATTTTATTTGGGGGCACGGGGGGCAGTAATTTCCGAGTGTAAAAATTGTGCTAGAAAGTTGAAATTTTTTATATAGGCTAACTTTGGTACCTAATTTACGAATCGAAAAAAAAATTCCCAAATTTTGAAAAAAAGTTGGTCAAATAACGAACAAATTTAAAATATTTTTAATTTTGTAAAAAAAAAAAAATTTTTTTAGTCAGTTTATATGTGTGGCGAGTTTATTTATTATTTCAATTTAAAAATAGAATTAAATATGAAATGTAATTACGAATTATTTTATTGGATTCAAATCATACTCGACCAAAGGACGTCGCATTGCGACGGGGGTAAACTCTAGAGATCTTATATTCTTACATGTTTGGTAGCAAATTTTGTATGGCAGCGCGAAAACGGCTTCGTCAATGTTTTTGAAAATTGCCTGTTTTGTAGAGAAAATTTTTTTAAGACTTTTGGCGTCTCCGGATTTTTCCCTGAATTTCCTGGAAACCCGTAATTTTGGAAAAACTGGAAAAAAAGTGTGACTTTTTTGCTGTATTACTTTTAATTCGTAAAAGATAGAAAGTTGAAATTTCGCATGTGTATTAGGGTATTTTATGCTGACATTTCTCAAAAATTAGAAATTCAAAAATTGAAAAAGGGGGGGTTGAAGAAATTCGGGGGCCTGGTAGAAAACTTTGGAGAAAGTTCATATTCTAGATTTTAGAATAATTAAATGTATTATTAATAAAAGAAAAATTCAAAATTTTATTTTGGGGCACGGGGGGCAGTAATTTCCGAGTGTAAAAATTGTGCTAGAAAGTTGAAATTTTGTATATAGGCTAACCGTGGTAACTTATTTACTAATCGAAAAAAAATCCCAAATTTTGAAAAATAGTTGGTCAAATAACGCATGAATTGAAAAAATTTTTTATTTTGATATAAAAAATATAATATATTTCCTTAGTCAGTTTGAATGAAAAATTAATTGTTATAATATGTAAAATTAATATAGGACGAATTTATTTATTATTTCAGTTTAAAAATGGAATTAAATTTTAACATGAAATTCAAGCCACACACAAAAAACAAACGTCGCTTGCGACGGGGGTAAAAGCTAGTATATTATAATGTCCCAGGTGTATATTTATATTCTTATGATCTTATGATCTTGTATTCTTATATGTTTATATGTTTGGTTCAAATTTTGAATGGCATCTCGAAAACGGCTCCAGGGAAGTTTTTGAAAATTTCCTATTTAGTAGAGAAAAAAATTCTAAGACTTTTGGCGTCCCCGGATTTTCCCCTGAATTTTCTGGAAACCCGTAATTTTGGAAAAACTGGAAAAAAAGTGATCCCTTTTTTGCTGTATTACTTTTAATTCGTAGAAGATAGAAAGTTGAAATTTTGCATGTGTATTGAGCTATTTAATGCTGACATTTCTCAAAAATTAAAATTTCAAAAATTGAAAAAGGGGGGGTTCAAGAAATTCGGGGGCCCGGTAGGGAACTTTTGAGAAAGTTCATATTCTGGATTCTAGAATAATTAAGTATATTATTAATAAAAAAAAATTCAAAATTTCAAAATTTTGTTTGGGGGCACGGGGGGCAGTATTTGCCGAGAGTAAAAATTGTGCTAGAAAGTTAAAATTTTGTATATAGACTAACCTTAATAACTTATTTACGAATCAAAAAAAAAAATTCCAAATTTTGAAAAAAAATTGGTCAAATAACGCATAAATTGAAAATATTTTTTATTTTGATAAAAAAAATATATTTTTTAGTCAATTTATATGTGTCAATGCATTTGTGCGAGTTTATTTATTATTTCAATTTAAAAATAGAACAGTGAAATATGAAATTTAATTACGAATTATTTTATTGGATTCAAATGATACACCCCAAAAAGACGTCGCATTCCGACGGGGGTAAACTCAAGTCTATTATAATGTCCCAGCTGTATATTTATATTCTTATATGTTTATGTCTTTATATGTTTGGTTCGAATTTTGTATGGCATCTTGAAAACGGCTGCAGGGAAGTTTTTAAAAATTTCCTATTTCGTAGAGAGAAAAATTCTAAGACTTTTGGCGTCCCCGGATTTTTCCCTGAATTTCCTGGAATCCCGTAATTTTGGAAAAACTGGAAAAAAAGTGATCCCTTTTTTGCTGTATTACTTTTAATTCGTATAAGATAGAAAAATGAAATTTTGCATGTGTATTAAGGTATTCAATGCTGACATTTCTCAAAAATTAGAAATTCAAAAATTGAAAAGGGGGGGGTTTAAGAAATTCGGGGGCCCGGCAAGGAACTTTGGAGAAAATTCATTTTCTGGATTCTAGAATAATTAAGTATATTATTAATAAAAAAAAAATTCAAAATTTTAAAATTTTATTGGAATGCACGGGGGCAGTATTTGCCGAGAGTAAAAATTGTACTAGAAAGTTGAAATTTTGTATATAGGCTAACCTTGGCAACTTTTTTACGAATCGAAAAAAAAATCCCAAATTTTGGAAAAAAATTGGTCAAATATCGCATAAATTCAAAATATTTTTTATTTTGATATAAAAAATGTATTTTCTTAGTCAGTTTGTATGAAAAATTAATTGTTATTAAATGTTAAATCAATATAGGACGAGTTTATTTATTATTTCAATTTAAAAATGTAATTAAATTTTGACTTGAAATTCAAGCCACTCACAAAAAACAAACGTCGCTTGCGACGGGGGTAAAAGCTAGTATGTTTATATTCTTATATGTTTACGCGATTCGTATGGTAGCTCGAAAACGGCTCCATGGAAGTTTTTAAAAATTTTCTGTTTTGTAGAGAAAAAAATTCTAAGACTTTCGGCGTCCCCGGATTTTTCCCTGAATTTCCTGGAAACCCGTAATTTTGGAAAAACTGGAAAAAAAGTGAGTCCTCTTTTGCTGTATTACTTTTAATTCGTAAAAGATAAAAAGTTGAAATTTTGCATGTGTATTAAGGTATTCAGTGCTGACATTTCTCAAAAATTAGAATTTCAAAAATAGAAAAAGGGGGGGTTGAAGAAATTCGGGGGCCCGGTAGGGAACTTTGGAGAAAGTTCATATTCTGGATTGTAGAATAATTAAGTATATTATTAATAAAAAAAAATTCAAAATTTCTAAATTTTATTTGGGGGCACGGGGGCAGTATTTTCCGAGAGTAAAAATTGTGCTAGAAAGTTGAAATTTTGTATATAGGCTAACCTTGGTAACTTATTTACGAATCGAAAAAAAAAATCCCAAATTTTGAAAAAAAGTTGGTCAAATAACGAACAAATTTAAAATATTTTTAATTTTGTAAAAAAAAAAAAATTTTTTTAGTCAGTTTATATGTGTGGCGAGTTTATTTATTATTTCAATTTAAAAATAGAATTAAATATGAAATGTAATTACGAATTATTTTATTGGATTCAAATCATACTCGACCAAAGGACGTCGCATTGCGACGGGGGTAAACTCTAGAGATCTTATATTCTTACATGTTTGGTAGCAAATTTTGTATGGCAGCGCGAAAACGGCTTCGTCAATGTTTTTGAAAATTGCCTGTTTTGTAGAGAAAATTTTTTTAAGACTTTTGGCGTCTCCGGATTTTTCCCTGAATTTCCTGGAAACCCGTAATTTTGGAAAAACTGGAAAAAAAGTGTGACTTTTTTGCTGTATTACTTTTAATTCGTAAAAGATAGAAAGTTGAAATTTCGCATGTGTATTAGGGTATTTTATGCTGACATTTCTCAAAAATTAGAAATTCAAAAATTGAAAAAGGGGGGGTTGAAGAAATTCGGGGGCCTGGTAGAAAACTTTGGAGAAAGTTCATATTCTAGATTTTAGAATAATTAAGTGTATTATTAATAAAAGAAAAATTCAAAATTTTATTTTGGGGCACGGGGGGCAGTAATTTCCGAGTGTAAAAATTGTGCTAGAAAGTTGAAATTTTGTATATAGGCTAACCGTGGTAACTTATTTACTAATCGAAAAAAAATCCCAAATTTTGAAAAATAGTTGGTCAAATAACGCATGAATTGAAAAAATTTTTTATTTTGATATAAAAAATATAATATATTTCCTTAGTCAGTTTGAATGAAAAATTAATTGTTATAATATGTAAAATTAATATAGGACGAATTTATTTATTATTTCAGTTTAAAAATGGAATTAAATTTTAACATGAAATTCAAGCCACACACAAAAAACAAACGTCGCTTGCGACGGGGGTAAAAGCTAGTATATTATAATGTCCCAGGTGTATATTTATATTCTTATGATCTTATGATCTTGTATTCTTATATGTTTATATGTTTGGTTCAAATTTTGAATGGCATCTCGAAAACGGCTCCAGGGAAGTTTTTGAAAATTTCCTATTTAGTAGAGAAAAAAATTCTAAGACTTTTGGCGTCCCCGGATTTTCCCCTGAATTTTCTGGAAACCCGTAATTTTGGAAAAACTGGAAAAAAAGTGATCCCTTTTTTGCTGTATTACTTTTAATTCGTAGAAGATAGAAAGTTGAAATTTTGCATGTGTATTGAGCTATTTAATGCTGACATTTCTCAAAAATTAAAATTTCAAAAATTGAAAAAGGGGGGGTTCAAGAAATTCGGGGGCCCGGTAGGGAACTTTTGAGAAAGTTCATATTCTGGATTCTAGAATAATTAAGTATATTATTAATAAAAAAAAATTCAAAATTTCAAAATTTTGTTTGGGGGCACGGGGGGCAGTATTTGCCGAGAGTAAAAATTGTGCTAGAAAGTTAAAATTTTGTATATAGACTAACCTTAATAACTTATTTACGAATCAAAAAAAAAAATTCCAAATTTTGAAAAAAAATTGGTCAAATAACGCATAAATTGAAAATATTTTTTATTTTGATAAAAAAAATATATTTTTTAGTCAATTTATATGTGTCAATGCATTTGTGCGAGTTTATTTATTATTTCAATTTAAAAATAGAACAGTGAAATATGAAATTTAATTACGAATTATTTTATTGGATTCAAATGATACACCCCAAAAAGACGTCGCATTCCGACGGGGGTAAACTCAAGTCTATTATAATGTCCCAGCTGTATATTTATATTCTTATATGTTTATGTCTTTATATGTTTGGTTCGAATTTTGTATGGCATCTTGAAAACGGCTGCAGGGAAGTTTTTAAAAATTTCCTATTTCGTAGAGAGAAAAATTCTAAGACTTTTGGCGTCCCCGGATTTTTCCCTGAATTTCCTGGAATCCCGTAATTTTGGAAAAACTGGAAAAAAAGTGATCCCTTTTTTGCTGTATTACTTTTAATTCGTATAAGATAGAAAAATGAAATTTTGCATGTGTATTAAGGTATTCAATGCTGACATTTCTCAAAAATTAGAAATTCAAAAATTGAAAAGGGGGGGGTTTAAGAAATTCGGGGGCCCGGCAAGGAACTTTGGAGAAAATTCATTTTCTGGATTCTAGAATAATTAAGTATATTATTAATAAAAAAAAAATTCAAAATTTTAAAATTTTATTGGAATGCACGGGGGCAGTATTTGCCGAGAGTAAAAATTGTACTAGAAAGTTGAAATTTTGTATATAGGCTAACCTTGGCAACTTTTTTACGAATCGAAAAAAAAATCCCAAATTTTGGAAAAAAATTGGTCAAATATCGCATAAATTCAAAATATTTTTTATTTTGATATAAAAAATGTATTTTCTTAGTCAGTTTGTATGAAAAATTAATTGTTATTAAATGTTAAATCAATATAGGACGAGTTTATTTATTATTTCAATTTAAAAATGTAATTAAATTTTGACTTGAAATTCAAGCCACTCACAAAAAACAAACGTCGCTTGCGACGGGGGTAAAAGCTAGTATGTTTATATTCTTATATGTTTACGCGATTCGTATGGTAGCTCGAAAACGGCTCCATGGAAGTTTTTAAAAATTTTCTGTTTTGTAGAGAAAAAAATTCTAAGACTTTCGGCGTCCCCGGATTTTTCCCTGAATTTCCTGGAAACCCGTAATTTTGGAAAAACTGGAAAAAAAGTGAGTCCTCTTTTGCTGTATTACTTTTAATTCGTAAAAGATAAAAAGTTGAAATTTTGCATGTGTATTAAGGTATTCAATGCTGACATTTCTCAAAAATTAGAATTTCAAAAATAGAAAAAGGGGGGGTTGAAGAAATTCGGGGGCCCGGTAGGGAACTTTGGAGAAAGTTCATATTCTGGATTGTAGAATAATTAAGTATATTATTAATAAAAAAAAATTCAAAATTTCTAAATTTTATTTGGGGGCACGGGGGCAGTATTTTCCGAGAGTAAAAATTGTGCTAGAAAGTTGAAATTTTGTATATAGGCTAACCTTGGTAACTTATTTACGAATCGAAAAAAAAAATCCCAAATTTTGAAAAAAAGTTGGTCAAATAACGCATAAATTGAAAATATTTTTTATTTTGATAAAAAAATAATATTTTTTTAGTCAATTTATATGTGTGTATATGTGCGCGAGTTTATTAATTATTTCAATTTAAAAATAGAACAGTTAAATATGAAATTTAATTACGAATTATTTTATTGGATTTAAATGATACACGCCAAAAAGACGTCGCATTGCGACGGGGGTAACCTCAAGTATATTTTAATGTCCCAGGTGTATATTTATCCTATATTATAATGTCCCAGGTGTATATTTGTGTTCTTATCCTATATTATAATGTCCCAGGTGTATATTTGTGTTCTTATATTCTTATATGTTTATATGTTTGGTTCGAATTTTGTATGGCATCTCGAAAACGGCTTCAGGGAAGTTTTTGAAAATTGCCTATTTCGTAGAGAAAAAAATTCTAAGACTTTTGGCGTCCCCGGATTTTTCCCTGAATTTCCTGGAAACCCGTTATTTTGGAAAAACTGGAAAAAAAGTGAGCCCTTTTTTGCTGTATTACTTTGAGTTGGTAAGAGATAGAAAGTTGAAATTTTGCATCTGTATTAAGGTATTTAATGCTGACATTTCTCAAAAATTAGAAATTCAAAAATTGAAAAAGGGGGGGTTGAAGAAATTCGGGGGCTCGGTAGGGAACTTTGGAGAAACTTCATATTCTGGATTCTAGAATAATTAAGTATATTATTAATAAAAGAAAATTCAAAATTTCAAAATTTTATTTGGGGGCACGGGGGCAGTATTTGCCGAGAGTAAAAATTGTGCTAGAAAGTTGAAATTTTGTATATAGGCTAACCTTGGAAACTTATTTACGAATCGAAAAAAAAAATCCCAAATTTTGAAAAAAAGTTGGTCAAATAACGCTTAAATTGAAAATATTTTTTATTTTGATAAAAATATATTTTTTTTTAGTCAATTTATATGTGTTAATGTATATGTGCGCGAGTTTATTTATTATTTCAATTTAAAAATAGAATTAAATATGAATTGTAATTAGGAATTATTTTATTGGATTCAAATCATACACGCCAAAAAGACGTCGCGTTGCGACGGGGGTAAACTCTAGACTTTAAAAAAGACTTTAAAGAGAAAAAAAGTCTAAGACTTTTGGCGTCCCCGGATTTTTCCTGGAAACCCGTAATTTTGGAAAAACTGGAAAAAAAGTGAGCCCTTTTTTGCTGTATTACTTTTAATTCGTAAAAGATAGAAAGTTGAAATTTTGCATGTGTGTTAAGGTGTTCAATGCTGACATATCTCAAAAATTAGAAATTCAAAAATTGAAAAGAGGGGGGTTGAAAAAATTCGGGGGCCCGGTAGGGAACGTTGGAGAAAGTTCATATTCTGGGTTCTAGAATAATTAAGTATATTATTAATAAAAGAAAATTCAAAATTTCAAAATTTTATTTGGAGGCACGGGGGCAGTTTTTGCCGAAAGTAAAAATTGTGCAAAAAACTTGTAATTTTGTATATAGGCTAACCATGGTAATTTATTTACGAATCGAACAAAAAAATCCCAAATTTTAAAAAAATGTTAGTCAAATAACGTATAAATTGAAAATATTTTTTATTTTGTTAAAAAAAATATATTTTCTTAGTCACTTTATCTGAAAAATTATTTATTTTTGTATGTAAAATTTATATAGAACAAGTTAAATATTTGAATTTTAAAATGGAAATTAAATTTGACATGAAATTAAAGCCATACACAAAAGACAGACGTCGCTTGCGACGGGGGTAAAAGCTAGTATATTATAATGTCCCAGGTGTTTGAATCTATTCTTATTCTTATTATAATGTCCCAGGTGTATATTTATATGTTTATATGTTTGTTTGTTGCTGAAATTCGTATGGTAGAATGAAAACGGCTCCGTCAATGTTTTTGAAAGTTTGCTATTTCGTAGAGAAAAAAATTCTAAGACTTTTGGCGTCCCCGGATTTTTCCCTGAATTTTCTGGAAACCCGTAATTTTGGAAAAACTGGAAAATTTGAAAAAATACTTTTGCAAATATCTGACGAACTAGAAAAGATGAAAAACTGAAATTTAGTATGTGTATTAAGATCATAATTGTGCACATTTGCCAAAAGTTGAAAATTTGAAATTTGAGTTCAGTAGCGGCGAAAATTTCCGGGGGCAATGTTAGAATAGAGTTAGGATGTTCAAATTTAATATATAGGCTCGCTGTAGACAGTAATTAATGAAAAAAAATAAACAGCCCTAAATTTCCAGTGGCGGCGGGAGTTGAGACAGTAAAAGATGGAAATATTGAAAAAGAAGTATTTAAACTTAGGGTATGTATGGAGACACTAATTGCGCATGTTTGCCAATAATTGGATTACAAAAATTTTAATTCAGTAGCGGCGTGATTTTTTGGGGGCAATGTCGCAATAGAGCTAGAACGTTGAAATTTGGAACATGGGCCCCATATAGATAGTAATTAAAGGAAAATTAAACAAAATTGCAAATTTCCAGTGGCGGCGGGCGCTGGGGGCCAAAAACCAGAAATATAAAATATATAGAGATGAAAGGCTATAGTTTAGAATATATGTTCTTAGATACAAACAAAATAGATCCCCGTGCTAAAATTTGACAAACTCGTTCAGTAGCGGAGGTTTGTGGGAGGTACTAATGCTAAAATATAAATAAAAACCTGTAATTTAGTATGCAGATATCTGCATCTGCGTCAATCTGCAGATTAACATATTTATTACGAAAATTTAAAAAAAAATACATTTTCTTAAGTGCAACATTAAAGTGGGGGGTGATAAACCGAGTATAAGAACAATATAGAGGTACAACGATTGAAAAAAAGTTGGTCCAATAACGAATAAATTGAAAATATTTTATATTTTCTTGAAAAAAATATATTTTTTTAGTCAATTTATATGTGTCAATGTATTGTGCGAGTTTATTTATTATTTCAATTTAAAAATAGAATTAAATATGAAACTTAATTATGAATTATTTTATTGGATTCAAATCATACACGCCAAAAAGACGGGAGTAAACTCTATCTATCTTATTTATAATATCCGAGGTGTATGTTTGTTTGCTTATATTCTTATCATCATCATCATCCTATATTATAATGTTCCAACTGTTTGAATCTATTCTTATATGTTTATATTCTTATATTCTTATATGTTTGGTACTGAATTTTGTATGGCAGCGCGAAAACGGCTCTATCAATGTTTTTGAAAATTTTCTATTTCGTAGAGAAAAAAAT
This sequence comes from Panorpa germanica, assembly GCA_963678705.1. NCBI lineage: Eukaryota > Metazoa > Arthropoda > Insecta > Mecoptera > Panorpidae > Panorpa > Panorpa germanica. Next base: position 15,407,239 of record OY783216.1, on the reverse strand, counting down.
TCTAAGACTTTTGGCGTCCCCGGATTTTTCCTTGATTTTCCTGGAAACCCGTAATTTTGGAAAATCTGGAAAAAAAGTGATTCCTTTTTTGCTGTATTACTTTTAATTCGTAAAAGATAGAAAGTTGAAATTTTGCATGTGTATTAAGGTATTCAATGCTGGCATTTCTCAAAATTTAGAAATTCAAAAATTGAAAAAGGGGGGGTTGAAGAAATTCGGGGGCCCGTTAGGGAACTTTGGAGAAAGTTCATATTCTGGATTCTAGAATAATTAAGTATATTATCAATAAAAAAAATTTTAAAATTTCAAAATTTTATTGGGGGGCACGGGGGCAGTATTTGCCGAGAGTAAAAATTGTGCTAGAAAATTGAAATTTTGTATATAGGCTAACCTTGGTAACTTATTTACGAATCGAAAAAAAAATCCCAAATTTTGAAAAAAAGTTGGTCAAATAACGCATAATTTGAAAATATTTTTTATTTTGAATTAAAAAATGTATTTTCTTAGTCAGTTTGTATGAAAAATTAATTGTTATTAAATGTTAAATCAATATAGGACGAGTTTATTTATTATTTCAATTTAAAAATGGAATTAAATTTTGACTTGAAATTCAAGCCACTCACAAAAAACAAACGTCGCTTGCGACGGGGGTAAAAGCTAGTATTCTTATATTCTTATATTCTTATATGTTTGGTACTGAATTTTGTATAGCAGCGCGAAAACGGCTCCGGCGATCTTTTTAAAAATTTCCTATTTTGTAGAGAAAAAAATTCTAAGACTTTTGGCGTCCCCGGATTTTTCCCTGAATTTCCTGGAAACCCGTAATTTTGGAAAAACTGGAAAAAAAGTGATCCCTTTTTTGCTGTATTACTTTTAAGTCGTAAACGATAGAAAGTTAAAATTTTGCATGTGTATTAAGGTATTCAATGCTGACATTTCTCAAATATTAGAAATTCAAAAATTAAAAAAGGGGGGGTTGAAGAAAATCGGGGGCCCGTTAGGGAACTTTGGAGAAAGTTCATATTCTGGATTCTAGAATAACTAAGTATATTATCAATAAAAAAAAAATCAAAATTTAAAAATTTTATTGGGGGGCACGGGGGCAGTATTTGCCGAAAGTAAAAATTGTGCTAGAAAATTGAAATTTTGTATGTAGGCTAACCTTAGTAACTTATTTACGAATCAAAAAAAAAAATCGCAAATTTTGAAAAAAAGTTTGTCAAATAACGCATAAATTGAAAATATTTTTTATTTTGATAAAAAAAATATATTTTTTTTAGTCAATTTATATGTGTCAATGTATATGTGCGAGTTTATTTATTATTTCAATTTAAAAATAGAATTAAATATGAAATGTAATTACGAATTATTTTATTGGATTCAAATGATACACGCCAAAAAGACGCTTTACGACGGGAGTAAACTCTAAAAGAATTAAAATTTTTACATGAAGTTCAAGCCACACACAAAAGACAGACGTCGCTTGCGACGGGGGTAAAAGCTAGTATTCTTATATGTTTATATGTTTGGTACTGAATTTTGTATGGCAGCGCGAAAACGGCTCCATCAATGTTTTTGAAAATTTCCTATTTCGTAGAGAAAAAAATTCTAAGACTTTTGGCGTCCCCAGATTTTCCCCTGAATTTCCTGGAAACCCGTAATTTTGGAAAAACTGGGAAAAAATTGAGCCCTTTTTTGCTGTATCACTTTTAATTCGTAAAAGATAGAAAGTTGAAATTTTGCATGTGTATTAAGGTATTCAAAGCTGACATTTCTCAAAAATTAAAAATTCAAAAATTGACAAAGGGGGGTTTGAAGAAATTCGAGGGCCCGGTACGGAACTTTGGAGAAAGTTTATATTCTGGATTTTAGAATAATTAAGTATAGTATTAATAAAAAAAAATTCAAAATTTCAAAATTTTATTTGGGGGCACGGGGGCAGTATTTTCCGAGAGTAAAAATTGTGCTAGAAATTTGAAATTTTGTATATAAGCTAACCTTTGTAACTTATTTACGAATCAAAAAAAAAATCCCAAATTTTGAAAAAAAGTTGGTCCAATAACGAATAAATTGAAAATATTTTATATTTTGTTGAAAAAAATGTATTTTCTTAGTCAATTTATATGTGTTAATGTATATGTGTGCGACTTTATTATTTCAATTTAAAAATAGAGTTAAATATAATATGTAATTACAAATTATTTTATTGGATTCAAATGATACACGCCAAAAAGAACCTTTGTGACGAGGTAAACTGTGGTGGAATTTAAATTTTTACATGAAGTTCAAGTCACACACAAAAGACAGACGTCGCTTGCGACGGGGGAAATGCTAGTATTATATTCTTATATGTTTGGTACTGAATTTTGTATGGCAGCGCGAAAACGGCTCCCACGATCTTTTTGAAAATTTCCTATTTCGTAGAGAAAAAAATTCTAAGACTTTTGGCGTCCCTGGATTTTTCCCTGAATTTCCTGGAAACCCGTAATTTTGGAAAAGCTGGAAAAAAGTGATCCCTTTTTTGCTGTATTACTTTTAATTCGTATAAGATAGAAAGTTGAAATTTTGCATGTTTATTAAGGTATTCAATGCTGACATTTCTCAAAAATTAGAAATTCAAAAATTGAAAAAGGTGGGGTTAAAGAAATTCGGGGGCCCGGTAGGGAACTTTGGAGAAAATTTATTTTCTGGATTCCAGAATAATTAAGTATATTATTAATAAAAAAAAAATTTAAAATTTTAAAATTTTATTTGGGGGCACGGGAGCAGTTTTTGCCGAAAGTAAAAATTGTGCAAAAAACTTGAAATTTTGTATATAGGCTAACCTTGGTAACTTATTTACGAATCGAACAAAAAAATCCCAAATTTTTAAAAAATGTTAGTCAAATAACGCATAAATTAATAATATTTTTTATTTTGTTAAAAAAAATATATTTTCTTAGTCAGTTTATATGAAAATTTTTTTATTTTTATATGTAAAATTTATATAGAACAAGTTAAATATTTGAATTTTAAAATGGAAATTAAATTTGACATGAAATTAAAGCCATACACAAAAGACAGACGTCGCTTGCGACGGGGGTAAAAGCTACTCTTATTTATAATGTCAAAGGTGTATATTTATGATCTTATATTCTTATATCATATATTAATTTAAGGATAACGTTGCTTGTTACATGAGCGGACTCTCTGCTGAGAAAGACACAGAATACTGACTGTCGAAAGGAGCAAAAGCAATAAAGAGACCTAAGAATCAGAATCCACCTATTAAAAAAAGGATACGGATCTTAGATGGTTAACAATAAACAAAAAACCGAATTATGCGCTGATCACTTTGGGAAGACTTTTATACCGTATCCACGACAGACTACTTAAGTAAAAATCATATGCAGCAAAAGAATAACCAACCAAAGAATTCTTTCAATCACTCTTCAGAAACTGAAAAATTTCATAAAGACCTTTTTAAAAACTAAATGTAGGATATGATCTTCTAACAGGTAAGGTAATAAATGAAACTGCCCGATAAAGCACTGAGACCACTGCCAGATAAAGGACCATTACAATGCAGCAATCTGACTACTATATGTTCCTAGCCAATGGAAAGCAGCTGAAGTGATATTGTTGCTCAAACCCGGTAAACCTCCAAATGAGGTTACAAGTTAACGACCAATCTCATTACTAATAGTAATTTAAAAAATATTTGAGAATCTATTGCTGAAGAGACTGAAGCCAATAATATCTGAAAGAAAACTAGTGCCTGACTAATCAATCCTTATTTAGAAGTAAGCAAACGACCATTGAACAAGTCTATCGGATTTCCAATATTATTAAAAAAGCACTGGAAACACAACAACTATGTTCAACCGTTTTTCTTGATGTGGTTTTAGTAATGCATAACTTTATAAACCGTGGCTGAACATGTGAACAAAAGGGCAAGTCTTCTACTGCAAGGATTATAAATATGTTAAAAAATTGTCTGATAAAGATGTGGAATGATAAAATTAAAAAATGCTTGAGAACTTTTGTGCCGCCATCGGGTCATATGAGAGGTTGCATACAAGACCAATCTCAAACGATTGCGCTAATGCTTTTAACACCTTAATTGTCAACAACATTTTTTCAAAATATTTATAGAATTAATACAAATTGTAAAGAAGATGACTTTGTAGGTTTGTTAGCAGTATGAAAAACCTTATCAAGTAGCACGAATGATATTGTACTGCAGAAATAGTCAATGCCATTTAAAAAAGTATTTTGTTCATTCTGCCTTGAATATTAAAAAATCTGTCAATAAATTTCAAGTATGCCAATATCAAATAGCATATTTTGTTGACAAAAATATCTGTGTGTTGTTGGGAATTGTTGCTTATACCTACACACTCTTACAGGAAATTGTCCAGTTCAAATACACGAACATATTGTAGAAAAATAATTAAATCCCAATAAAATAAAATATTGTTATTGAAATGCTACTAAAATCAACACCAGGTTGCAGATAATTATGATGCAGTCCATTTTTCCAATATGCAGCATCCTCACTTTTTAACGATTCTTTCCTTAAAATCGCAGTGATAAGATAGAAGGCGCAATACTTCGTGCCCTGTTCCTTTTCAATGCAGTGAATTTCATAAACTTTTAATAAATGGTTGTCTTCAGCAAAAAACGAAAGTTCGGTTCATTGCCTTTCTGGTATGGTTGAGATATTAAGAGTTATTTTATGAAATATTAGTAGTACTTTTTATAACAATATTATTTGGAATGTATATTGCGTTATTCATGATCATTAGGAATGGCTCCTGTAAATTGGAAATAAGTTGTTCTTTAAATCATTTCTTGAACAATTCCGCAATCTGATCATAATAATCCAATATCTTACACTTTGTTGAAAATATTAGTGACGCATTCTCCACTGAAATTAGATTGCAAATAACAATTTTTATAAAATACTTATTAAGTGCACATATCCTAATATATTCCTACATTGAAAATTCTTCTCATAATTTAATCGCTTATTACGGTATAATTACGGCACCTTAAACAAATCTAACTTCATCTTCCGACTGAGCTTTAACACGATTATGTGTTTCTGTGGATAAACGGGTACTTTAGAACCAGCATCGACTACACGATTTTTGACATTAACAGTGATTTCTGTTGTCTGTTCTGTTCTGTTGTCCTCTACGCGTATAGAAAATTTTTGTACCGTACGACTTTAATTATCCAGACTAATTGGGGTACAAGCCAATCCGGAATTGTAGTTCTTTATGTCTTTATGGTAAATTTTAACAATATTGTATATGTTTACGGCAATAATGTTAGTCAATTATTTTAAAAATATCGCAATACATTTCTTTTCAAAGATTTGAACATTTCAACACCTTTTATGCCTATATTATAACTAGAGTGTACCCGCGTCGCAAGCGACAACTGTCTTTTGTGTGTGAAATAAATTTCATTTCAAATTTTAATTCCATTTTTAAATTGAAATATTTATCTCGTTCTTAAAATCACACATATAAAAACAAATCATTTTTTAAATAAACCGTTTAAAAAAATTTAGCATATATAAAGCTATAGTTAGCCTATATAAAAAATTTCAACTTTCTAGCACAATTTTTACTCTCTGCAAAAACTGCCCTTGTGCCCCCAAATAAAATTTTGATATTTCGAATTTTTTTTTTAATAATATATTCAAATATTACAAAATCCAAAATTTGAGATTTCTTCAAAGTTTCCTACCGGGCCCCAAATTTTCTCGGCGCTTTTTTTTTAATTTTGAAATTATGAATATTGAAGGATACAATACAAAGTTATACAGTTAAAAAAAGCCCACTAATTTTCCAGTTTTTTCGAAGTTATGAGCTTCCAGAAAATTCAGGGAAAATCGAAGGATGCCAAAAAACTTAGAATATTTTTCTCTACGAAATAGGAAATTTTCAAAAACTTCTTTGGGACCGTTTTCGAGCTTCCATACAAAATTCACTTTTAACCATATAAGAATATAAACATACACTTTCAACTTTATAATATAGGATGTTTGACAAAATATTTGACAGTTCTAATACAATAAATAAATTTGACAATATAAATTAGTTTACAAAATAAACACAGCCACCCGTGTATACAATGGTTTATACAAAACTTAGCAGACAATTGGTGAATTTTTCATCGTTTTCACTCCCATATATATTGTTACGAATTTGCGGGCGTCTGAGCATACAAAAATTATAGTTACTGGAATTAGCAGAAAAGGTTACGCATCGCTGTACAAATATCTCGGCATAGCGATAAACAAGATGCTGTTTATTGTACGTTGCATAATTAATACGCGTGTTCCAGGAGATAAACATGTAACAGCTACATACCATGCACTTGTGTTATTGTTTACGAGTGATCTTTTTAGTACCAAATACTACGCGTATTGTGTGGAACGTCATAGAAATAGTCGGAAGGTCAAAACGGCGTATTTGGATAATTATAGAAATATTCTGGAAAGTCAAAAGTGTCGAGACAAGGGATATTCTACTGCGTAAGCTGCTGATATAAAAGATCCAGAGAATCGCGACGCAAGTCAGTCCGCGGGAATAAGGCAGTCCGCGAGAATTAGTCAGTCAGCAATGAATAATTAAGTGAAATAATAAACAGTGATTGTTGTTAATAGTTGTAATTGTTTTGTGTAAATAATTAAAGTCTGTTAAAGTGTAAATCCTTCTTATTATTTTAATTGTGGCTATTCAATAATTTATAAGTTACAACGCGACTAAGTTGTGTAAACAATTATTCCGCTAGGTAATTAAAGAACCCCAGTCGCAGGCGTAATACGGCGTATATTTACAAGGTTGGAGAATTCTAATCTTCCTTTCCTTTGTCCTCGCTCGCACAAACAAATTTGTACTTTTGGCGTCCTAGAAGGTTCCAGACTTCCTTCATTCCTCTTTCACGCACTTACAAGTTTGTATCATTTGGTGTTAGAAGCTGAATAGGATAGTTGCTACGTGCACAGAAGCCGTCTCCGCGCCCAGTAAAATTTTAACAATATTATAGTCATAAGAGTGAGACAATGGGTTTTTAATATGCCTTAGAGCCTTATATAGCTGAACTTTTAAAAGTATGACTCATCGCCGAACTATCGTAACTTTGACTATAGTCATGATATGTGCTAATATTTTACTAAATGTTTCAAGTTATTGATTATGTTGTTAATAAATATTAAAAATAATATAACGCTAAGAACTGACACTTCCGGACATAGTGTATCTGGTATAAATTGTTGTGAATTCTTTTTGAAATTTACACCAGTTTTTTTTTGTTTTTATTAAATTTCTAACAAATTAAACTGCATGACCCATCATGCTTCACAATTTATAGCGTTTTTAATAAATTATTTTTCAACGTTCGGTCGTTTGCTTTTTCATTGTCTAAGAAAATTGCTAATATTTTTGTTATTATCAAAACTGTTAAGTACTTCCATTTCCAGTTTGACTATTTGGTCCAGATTGTGGAATGAAGTTTATGAAAGCCACTTGTCTTCGTTCTATAAGATTTTGTTTTTCTAGAGCATATATGGGTTATTCAATTGTTTTTTCAGAAAAATTTCATAATGTGTTCACTAAAAATATATGGCTGTAGCTACTGATAGAGGTTCTTTTATTTCAGGGTTTGAAGAAGTTAAAAATTGTTGTTTTTGCTTTGGTAAGAAGATATTTGATGAAATAGTAATGCATAATGATGTTAAATTCAGGAGTGCTGATTCATCTGTCATCTGATTCAGCGATAGGAGTTTAATGTAATTTACTATTGTTTAAGTATAGATGTATTTTACTACTTGTTTCCCTTGCTATGTGTAATTCAAAATTTTTACCCATTAAACCTAATATTTCGGGTAGTGAAGAAATTATATTTTATAACTGAAATAATATTGTTTTGCAGGTTGATTTAATTTTGATATTATACCGCTTTTGTAGTTATTTGCAAATCTATGGTTTGTGCAAATTGTTCTTATGATTGTTTTCTGGCTTGCCTCATGAATATGTGCTATTGCTCTTAATTTTTTGACTTTTTGAAAAAAGGATTTACAGTTTTTTGGAATTTGTATCTATTAAAAGCTGTTTAATTTATTTTTACAACATTTGAACAGAATTGGCTGGTCTGTGTTGGATATTTTTCTTCTTGAAACGGAATTATTGGTTGCTGTTAAAACATTAAAATGTGCTACTGATTGTGTTATCACATCTAAGTTATCTACGTTAATAAATGCAAGGTTATATTATTAAATTCTTCTTCATATTTGAAGATGAAGTGTAAATTGATTAGTTCCATATCATTCTGGTACAACTAACTATTTTAGTATCAATGAAATTTGCATAAGGTTAAGAATGTTGCGGATCTACTTTGGAAAGAGAAAAAAAGGTCACTAATGTAAGTTGGTGTTGCAAGCAATAATAATAAAAGCACTTATAAATGCAAAATCTGAAACGGATTTATATCATAATGACTAATGATAATCAACAGTATATTATAAAGGCAATTGTTCTAAATACTACAAGACCTAGATATTTATTAAAAAAATTGAATAAGATATTCCCTTTGACGTGCCACAGTTTTTTTAAATATGTTTTTATTTATAATTTTTGTGTAAATTAACAAGCCTGTAAATCCGTTATTAAGATATCGCATTTATCGGAAAAGTAATTGACCTATATCTTAATGATTTAAGTGCATGTCTATATTCTTATTTGTCTATATGTTTGGTACGAATTTTGTATGGCGGCTTGAAAACGACTTAGCGTATTTTCTTAAAAATTGCCAACTTCGTAGAGAAAAAAATTCGAAAATTTTTTGAGTCCTCGGATGTCCCTCTAAATTTCTTGAAAACCTATAATTCTGGAAGAAATGGACGCTTTTTGCTGCATAACTGTTAATCTGTTAAAGAAAGAATGTGGTAGTTTTGCATGTGTATTACGCTTTTGAATGCAAACATATTTCAAAACTAAGAATATTTAAAATTCATCAAAGGGACGTTAAGAAAAGTGGAGTGCCCGTATGTGAACTTTAAAGAAAGTTACAAATTTTGCATTTTGTAATAATTTAGTATCTAATAATAAAAAAAAATCAAAATTACGAAATTTCATTCAGGCGCAGCTTTTTCCGAAAGTAAAAATTGTGTTAGAAAGGTGAAATTTAATATATAGCATTATAACATATATATAATAACATTTGTACAAAATTTGCAAATCGAAAAAACGACTAAATTCTAAATAGTTGAACTATTTATATTGAAACGAGTTTAATATTTTAATTTACAAATAGTGTTGTAATTATAGAAAGAATTACTATATTTGTATTCACCGCTTATTATAAATATATCAATTGTAATAGCTATGATACCACTAAAGTATCAGTACAAGAAACATATGAGCCATCTGTATTTCTGTCACACTAATAAAGAGGTACCGGGAGTACTTCGTAATGTTACATGGGGTAATACAGTGCTTGTTAACTTTGACGTTGAACTGTATGGAACGCTCTGAGAACCTAGTGCTAATGCGACATATTTAATACACAATATTAAAATGTATACTTAATAAATATAATCTTTTATTCAAATCTGCAAGAATAACACCAACAGGTTATGGGCCCAGTTCACGATTTTCTGCAGCATTGAATAAAGAGTATATTACAAGATATCAGGGTTCTAGAAAAAGCAAAGTGAGGCAGCCATTTTAATACAAACAAAAGTGATAATAATAAGCCCACTTGTGTTAGTGAAACTACTTAGACATTATTATTGTATTTGTGGTTAAAAAGTGATATGAATAAGTTCAGTGAGACTACTTTGGAAATAATATACTTTTTTGGGCTCAAACAGTGACATTAGTAAGTCCTTGAGTGTAAGAGACTACTTAGACAATAATAAACAGTTTGTGCTCGAATAACAACATTAACCAGTCCTTGTGTGTCTGAAAATATTTAAATAAGAGAGTGAGTAAATGAGAGGTGTTTATAGAAAAGTATTCGGGTGTTTAATATAAACAGTAATACAACAATATTAAGATGGCAAACAGTATTAGCATCGTCAAGTTTGGTGGTAAAAACTACCAGCAATGGAAGTTTTAAATTAAATGCATATTGAAATTAAAGGGCGTGTACGAGTGTACAACAGGCACCGAAGTTAATCCAGATAATAATGCAAAAGCTAATTTGGAAACTTAGAACCAAAGAGATGCAACGGTAATGTTAAACGGTAATGTTAAAAACTATAGCAAATCACAATAATTGAAAATTGTGAAACGGCCAAGGAAATGAAATCGGAGATGAAATCGGAAATAAATAAAATGTTAGTTCACGAGAGGTTTCAACAATATAAAATGGCACTTAACGAGACCATGGCACAACACATTTCCAAAGTAGAAAACTTGGGAAAGCAGATACGAGAGTAAGACATAACTCACAGCGATACTGCAATGTTGAATAAAGTACTCAGTACGTTACCAGCCAAGTATCGTTACTTCAGAAAAGCATGGTTGTCAGCGGAGGATTTGAAGCAGAATCTGGCCAACCTAACTGGACGTTTGTTGGATGAGGAGGCGAACCTCACTAAATATGAAGAAAAAGAAGCCGCTCTGGTAGCTACTAGGTCAGTATCTCCAGAAAGAAGGCAAAGTGATAAAGAAAATGTGACGTTCTTTAAATGCAACAAGAAGGGTACTACGAAGGGTACTTTACTACGCAAAGGATTGTAAAACAAAAACTAACAGTTTGAGAAATAAGCAAAATGTTACTTTATTTAAGTGTAATAGGAAGGGCCATTATGCCCCAGACTGTAGAAAAACAACGAGCAATAATGAAGATGAAGAGAAATCTTCTAATAATAATCTAGCCGCCCTTTAATGTCGAAAGATGCAACCCAACATACAGCAAAGACGACTATTGGATTCTAGATAATAGGGCTTCAGCTCACATGACGTACAAACGTGAATTCTTTGACACGATCAGTGACTGCAAGGGGGTCACCGTCAAACTAGGCAAAAATGAAGAGGTACCAGTAGAAGGCATCGGCACTGTAAAAATTAGAAAATTAATTAAAGGCAAAAATATACCCAAGCTAAGGATGACCTTATTTTCTGAAGGTGTAATAACTAAGAAAGGAATGAAAATAATAAAACAAAACGAAACAGCAAAAATATACTACCGAGGAATGCTTACAGCCAGCGCAATCTTGGAATCAGACAACTTGTATAAACTACAAATCGAAACTGTAGTTGCCATGGAAGCACATGCTACAGTAAACTCAGATTATCAAGTTTGGCATTAAAAACTGTGGCATAAAAATATAGAAACTCTTTGTGAAATGGTTACAAGAGGTTTAGTGAAAGGTATAAATACTTTGTAAAGATGTCGATGTTCCTCTTATTGGTGGCGATACGCTTAAAGGGGCTGATAAGTTGCTGGAGCAGTGGACTCAACATAGAAATTTCTCCTTGAACGCTTGTGCAAATATCATATCACAAGGAGAGGAGCTTCTACAAGAAATAAGGTCTGTGGGGTATATGGACTCTACGGGCTCTATGTTTGCCGTAGAAGGAGCTCTGGAGCGACTCGCTAAACAACGTTTAAAATTTCAGGAATTGTAAGCCACAACAAAAATGCGACTTGATTTATGTTTAAGGCTACGATTATTTGAACGAGATGCACTGGATGTATGTTTCCAGCTAAATATGTGGACAGAAGAAATGCAACACAGCGAGTTATGTACAAAAAGCAAAGGAATTTCTCCTCCTACACAATGAGAGGGTCAGTCACATGCAAAACACGACGTTCCTGGTTTTGGAACAGGGCCAAGAACTTACGCGGGTAATTGAACTTTTGGAAGTTTGTGCCATTGCAGATGCACAAACTATGGTACAGGTGCTGCTAGAACTTCTTCATGAACGCGAAATGAATACAACAAATTTAGCCAAGATGATGCGCGTTAAATTAGTGCAATGTCAGAGCTGAACTGAGTCAGAGTCAGAAAGACGCCGAGAAAATTATAAGAATCCTAAGTGTTGTAATTATAGTAAAGAATTACTATATTTGTATTCACCGCCCATTTTAATTATATGAATTGTAATAGCTATGATATTACTGACGTATCAGTACAAGGAACATATGAGCCATCTGTATTTCTGTCACACTAATCAAAAGTACCAAGATTACTTCGTAATGTCACATGGGGTATTGCAGTGCTTGTTAACTTTGATGTTAAACTATGGAACGCTCTGAGAATAACCTCTCCTTTTCCGAAAGATTACAAAAATAAGACATTCTTTCGTTATCCTATAGAAGCAGAAAGACTTCGAACATAGGGAATGGGACATATTGGCATTGATACATTTGCAACAAGAGGATCGTTTAAATATGTATGCGCAGATACAGGTTTACGAATGATATTGCTTCATACCACAATCCCAAATTTAAACCTTTCATCAATTCAAGTTTCACCTGTTCAAGCTTCATCACAATCCAGTACAATAGATAAGGTTAATTTGTTGGGTAGCTCTAAAATGCCGTTAATACGAAATACTATCTCCGAAGGTTCGTTTTGTTATTTGTTTGTATTTTTAGAAATGTATTTTATGTATTGACTTTAGTACACATTTTACACAAAAACAACTACAACTACGGCATCTCCACGAGGCCGAAAATGGAGTTTAAAAGACAAACTTATGGCATTTATAAACGGGCGCCAAGATGCTATAGGTTTTTATCTACATTGCAGCCAATGCCATCGCGGTCCACTTTATTAAAAATATTGTCAGCAGTACCTTTTGATCCAGGTATAAATAAACATATATTTAACTCTTTAGCAATTAAAAGTGAAAATTTAGGCCGGCATTGTGTTCTAATGTATGACGAAATGAGTATACGTTCGAGTCTAACGTATTGCCATCAAACGAAAAAAATTAGGGGCTATGTAGATTATGGAGATAATGCAATTACAATAATGCAATTAATTTTATATTACTGAACAAAGGGAACAGTTCCTAAAGCCGTATTGAAAAGGATTAATATAAATGTAATAGAAGAATTGCAGAAAACCAAAATAAGTGTAGCAGTTTTAGTGTCCTATCAAGGAGGTCACTCTATCGGAGGTATGATAAAACTGTGTGCAGGGAAACAAACTTTTAATGTAAAAGGAGAAAATGTAATTTATATTGCAGATCTTCCATATTTATTTAAAAATTTAAGGAACAATTTTCTTAATAAAGATATTCAATTCGATCCAGACAATTCGTATAAGAGAGCCAAATGGTCACATTTAGTTAAGGCATTTCAAGACGATCAAATAAGGCGTGTTAAATTGATGTTTAGCCTTAAGGAGGAACATTTTACGACAATCAGAGAAAACACTAGAATGAAAATGCGAGTTGGTATTGCAGCAAAGCAGCTCAGCAATTCTACAGCTGTCATGATTCAAACATTGGCATGGTTTTTAAAGAAAATGTAACGTATACATCTGTAGAATTAATTTGTAGAAAAGGCAGCCAGCATTATTTTTAAATATTCAGAAGAAACTGCAAGTAAATTTGATTATAGTATTTTATTTAAACAACTACAGAAAGATTTAAAATAAAATGCCCAAAGCATTCAAAATCAGTAAAAGCCATAATTATTGATAGATAATTAGCTGTTTGGATTAATGATTTTTGCAAAAATTAGTGAAAGATTAATAAATGATACTTTAATAAATTAATTTTATTTTTATTTCAACTTCACAATTATTGCATCTTGTTGCATGTATATATGCATATATACATATATATATATATATATATATATATATATATATATATATATATATATATATATATATATATATATATAGATATATAGAGAGAGATATGAGAGAAAGAGAAAGTGAGAGTAAAATAGAGAGAAGATTATTAGGTCAGAACTTAGCACAAAAAACAGTAAATTTAAATAAAATTTACTCCGAGTTGGCTGTCTGTTAGTATAGTCTGTGCGTCACACCCTAGACAAAGATAGTATATGACGCGCGATATTGTTCAATCTAAGTACATTTGTAGTAATTAATATAGATATGTAAAAGCTATATGTATATGCATTCTCCTTTCATTATATGTATCATGTCATATGAATATAGCTATGTTCTAATCATGATCTTTGTCTAGTCTTATGGGTACTACAAACTCTAGTCTCATATACACTTCGTAACACAAACGGAAGCGTATTATTATTAACATTCAGGTAACACTAAAATACGCTATTATTAGTAAAAATTAATGTATTACTTACCACCTGTTCTCAATAATGAAATTGAACTATATTAAAATTAACCGTTTAATATATATATATATATATATATATATATATATATATATATATATATATATATATATAAATATATATGTGGGATTTAATTTAGGATTAGATAAAATTAGCTTGTAAGAAATAATAATTATAAAGAACTCTATAAAATAGGTTAGGAACATTGCTAATATTAAGTTATATTTAAATGTTACTAGCGCTGTTTTAAAACGACTTGTGGACCCCTCTAATAGGTCACGACACAGTTCGCTTGCTACGACATGCACGATGCATAGTTAGCGCGGCATAAGATTGTTAAAATGGCGATAGTCGTAACATACACAGTTTGTATGGCGGTCATTTGTAAATTCGGGAAATGTTGTAATAACTAGTTGTTAGTAACAATAAAAATTATAATCCGATTAACAATATTACTAGTTGTAATATTTGTTGTTTGATAATATTATTGTAAACTATTTTTGATATATTAACATATTTACAATATAATTTCTTTAAAAAATCATCAAATGAACTATTATTAAATTCAGTTTTGTGTTAACTTTTTTTTAATAAGGTATACTGTAAATGGGGGCTCAACTCAGGATTGATATAACATAAAAACTGTTAAAACCACAGCTGGTAATCTAGCTAACACCCACTAAGGTGTAAGGTAGGCCCACACTTGGAAACGTCAACCAGATTTATTGTCAACCCACACTTGAGGGCGTCAATAGGGATAAAGGAAAAACAAAGTTTATTCCGTCGAGAATATTCTTACCCTTTAAACCAGAACTATTGACCAACAGGATAAAGGAAAAACTAAGTTTATTCAGTCAAGAATATTCTTAACCTTTGAACCAGAACTATTGACCAGGGATAAAGGAAAAACCAAGTTTATTCCGTCAAGAATATTCTTAACCTTTGAACCAGAACTATTGACCAATAGATAAGGAAACCAAGTTTATTCCGTCAAGAATATTCTTAACCTTTGAACCAGAACTATTGACCAACAGATAAAAGTAAAACCAAGTTTATTCCGTTAAGAATATTCTTAACCTTTGAACCTAAACTATTGACCAACAGATAAGGAAACCAAGTTTATTCAGTCATGAATACTCTTAACTTCCAGGAGCATACAATCTACTCGTCAAAGTAATTGCACTTCAATCTGTTAGCAGGGATAAATAAAACAATGATGGAGGAATTAAACAATTTATCCGTAGCAGAATTACGTCAAGAACTTAGTTTCGTTAGATTAAGTCAACGTGTAAATCGTGCTGAATTATTAACGAGAATGAACTCGTATAATAGCAAAGTTGAAGAACAGAATAGCAGGTCTGTAAACAATGAAACAGTCAATAAAACTAATTATACGTTTTTAGATTTAGAATTGGCTTTACCTAAATATGATAAAGTTAAAAATGTCAAATTATGGATCAAATAATTTTATGATTTCTGTGACTAGGCGGAAATAGATACAATGTACAGATATTTGTATGCTAGGCGATTGTTAACTGATACCGCAAAGCAATTTGTCAATTTTGAAACCAGGATATAAAACTAAGATACGATTAAATCGTATTTGATCGATGAGTTCGATACGAGTTTAAATAGTGCACAGGTGTACAAAATAATTTAGCAAAGGTTTAAGAAACCAGAGGAAACTTTTTGTCAATATCTCAATGATATTTTAGACATAGCTCGACAAGCAGATGTCGAAGAAGCAGCTAATATAGATTACATTATAGCTGGTATTCGTGACAGTACAGCTAATAAAGTATTACTGTATGGAGCTGAGAATATTGCACTACTTAGACGTAAGCTTGAACATTATGAAAAAATGAAAACGGATAGTCAGGACTATGATAGGACATCAAGGTCAGGTACCAAAACAAAAACTGAGACACCAGGTGAGAAGAATAAATGTTTTTATTGTGGTTCGTTATCACACTCATCTAAATTGTGTCCAGATAAAGACAAGGGTTATAAATGTTTTACTTGTGGTAATTATGGACATGTTAGTCGAAACTGTAAAACTAAAATAAATACTGTTAAATCGGAGCATTATGTTATACAAGTGGAAATGATAAAATCAATTTGTGTTAATAAAAGCAGTTATGTAAACGCTTTAATAGATACTGGTAGTGATTTATCAGCAGTGCGCGAAGACTATTTTAAAACAATAAAGAATGTTGAATTATATGACTCCGTTATAACAATTCGAGGTTTGTCAAACTCTCGAGTAAATTTTTTAGGTAGAATAAGATTGGACATTGAAATTGATTCAGAACACTACGCTAGTTATTTTAAAGTATTACCATCACAGGCGATGCGTATGAACATGGTGATAGGTTTGGACATTATAGCTAAAGCTAGAGTAGTTATTGATAACAAAGGTGTAAAATTTCATAAACTTTGTAACGATAAAGATGAAAATGAGAGTAAAGTTGAACAATTAATGACATTAAAAATAGACAATGGTAATAAAGAAAGTGAACTAGACTTATCTTATATAACCGATAAAAATGTTGTTATTAAAATACACGAGTTAGTGGACAATGACAAACGAAAAGAGTTACTTAACTCTGAAAGTGAAAAGATAATTGAATTGAAAAATTATACTCCCATATTTTCTAGGCCACTTAAACTACCACCTGCAGATCGACTAGATATTCAAGAGCAGCTGGATGAAGGGTTAGAAAAGAATGTCATAGAGGCAGCCTAGGAAATGAACGACCTAGGTTATGTAATTAAACAAGGCACTGTTCGTTCCTCTAAGGATAGGATCAAAGCCGTTAAGCATTTTCCGAAGCCGAAGGAAACGATACAAGTAAAGAATTATGCAGGAAAGTATTTAATAGAAAATAAATTATTATACAGGTTAAAAAACGATCAAAAGCTGTTAGTAGTACCAAGTAACATGCAAGCAGAAATAAAACATAAAGCACAGAAAATAGGACATTGTGGCTTGAATAAATGTCAAGAAATAATTAACAGAGAATTTTGGAACAATGACTTAGCTAAACAGATTAAAAACTGTATAGATTATTGCATAGAATGCATACTAGCAACCAGAAAAGTAGGTAAAGTAGAAGTATACTTAAACTTTATACCTAAGGTAGGTTTACCTTTAGACACATGGCATATAGACCATTAAGGACCTTCACAAACAACAAGCAAAAAGTATAAACATATTCTCGTTATAGTAGATGCTTTTACAATATTTGTTTGGTTGTTTCATACTAAATCAACAGGCACTGATGAAGTATTAAAGAAATTGAAAGTGATAGAAGAAGTATTCGGAAACCAAAAAAGGTTAATTTTTGACAGGGGTACAGCTTTTACTTTAACAGATCTCAAAGATAATTGTACTGCAGAAAACATTAAACATGTGTTAATAACTACAGGATTACCAAGGGGTAATGGTCAGGTTGAACGAATAAAGGAATTATTGTACCTGTGTTAACAAAGTTAGCCCTAACAGATCCTAGAAAGTGGTATTCACATGCAAGTAAACTACAGTTAATGCTAAACAGTACTTATCAAAGAGGTATTAAAATGACACCATTTGAATTGATAATTGGAGTTAAAATAAAAACCAAACAAGACATAAAAGTAATAGATTTGATTACAGAAGAAATACAAAATGAGTTTGTAGATAAACGTGAGAAGCTGAGAGAAGAGGCTAAAGAAAATATTCTAAAAATTCAGCAAGAAAACAGGAATAGCTACAATAGGAAATGTAAAACACCAAGAAAGTATACACTGAACAGTTTAGAGGCTATACAACGTACACAATTTACAACAGGAGCTAAAGTTAAAGCTAAATTTTTAGGACCATACAAAATAATGAAAATTAAAGGCAATGATCGTTATGACGTGGAGAAAGCAGGAGAGTGTGAAGGACCAATAAGGACTTCTACATCAGCAGATATGATGAAACCATGGGCAGGATGATTGTAGCAACTAAGGATAGTTACTAGTCAGGATAGGCCGAATGTGGGATATAATTTAGGATTAAATTTAAATAGTTTGTAAGAAATAATAATTATAAAGAACCCTATAAAATAGGTTAGGAACATTGCTAATATTAAGTTATATTTAAATGTTACTAGCTCTGTTTTTGAAACGATTTGTGGACCCCGTTCACTTGACAAGTCGCTTGCTACGACATGCAGCAGATGCATGGTTAGCGCGCAGAAGATTGTTAAAATGGCGATAGTAGTAACATACACAGTTTGTATGGCAGTCATTGGTAAATTCGGGAAATGTAGTATTAACTAGTTGTTAATAACATTAAGAATTAGAATCCGTTTAACAATATTACTAGTTGTATTATTTGTTGTTTGATAATATTGTTGTGAACTATTTTTATATATGTGAGTTATTTTTGTAATATAATTTCTTTAAGAAATAATTAATTGAACTTATTTTTAATAAGCAAAATTGTAAATAGGGCCTCAACTAAGGATTGAAATAACATTAAAACAGCAAAAACCACAGCTGGTAATCTAGCTAACACCCACTAAGTTGTAAGGTAGACCCACAATTGGAAACGTCAACCAGGATAGGTTTATAGTCACCCCACATATATATATATATATATATATATATATATATATATATATGTATATATATATATGTAGAAACGTAAAAATAAATCGAGCATACAAAGAAATCATAACTATGACACCCGGTCTAGGAAAGTCGTAAAGAATGTGATTAATGAGGGTATATTTTAAACGGAAACCAAGTGAAGGTTACAGCAATTATATTGTGTGAAACTTTAAACCACTGACTGAATACGTAAGGGGATGCTTACGGAAATTAACTAAACATATTCTTAGAAGTAATAAAAATAAACCTATTAAGTCAAGCTGAAAACTAATGTAGGACTAAGTATATATTAACTAGAACTTAAGATGGTTTGTGCATTCATTGTTCTGTATTTGTAAAGTAAACACCAACGTTTATATTGTAACCTTATTGTATTATTATCATTATTATATCATCGTTAATACATTAAACCAATTATGTAATTCTTTATCATCCTGACAACCAACTAAGATATTACATAGTTAAATATTAATTGAATTGACATTTGCCCTAAATTAAATAAGAGTACTTTGATTCCACATCAGATTAGCGGATTGGTTATTGTTTTCCACATAAGAAGTTGGATAGTTCTCGTTTTTCACATCAGGATTGGGATTGTACTCTCGTTTTTACATATATATATAATATATATATATATATATATATATATATATATATATATATATATATATATATATATATATATATATATATATATAACAATATAAACCAATTATGTAATTCTTTATCATCCTGACAACCAACTAAGATATTACATAGTTGAATATTAATTGAATTGACATTTGCCCTAAATTAAATTTTATTATTTATATATATATATATATATATATATATATATATATATATATATATATATATATATATATATATAAATAAATATCTAAGAGTTTTTATGGGTTTTTCTTGTTATATTGGAACATTACGAACATTATATTAGTAAGATACAATCATAAAGAGACACCTGGGACATTATAAATAAAATAAACATACAAATAAATAAATATATATATATCTTAATATATATAAATTACGTGTCACGTTGTTTGTCCGTGTATGTCCGCGAATGACTCCTAAACTACTTAACCGATTTTAATCAAATTTGTACACCGTGTGCAGTTTGATCCTATCTGGAAAGATAGGATACCTTACATCTTAATTTATTGTCTATTTGTCTATTAATTATCTGTTAGCTCTAAACGATGACATATGGCGACATCTGTTGACTAGAAGTCACAGCAACGCGTGGCCGGGACAGCTAGTATATATATATATATATATATATATATATATATATATATATATATATATATGGGTCGATAATAAACATATCCCGGTTGACGTCTCCAAAGTGTGGGTCTGGCTTATACCTTATTGAGTGTTAGCTAGATTACCAGCTTTTTAGCAGTTTTGATGTTATATAAATCCTGAGTTGAGCCCCCATTTACAATATAGTTTATTAAAGAATAGTTAACACATAACTTTTGTTTAATAGTAGTTCACTTAATTATTTCTATATAAATATAAAGAAAAACAATTATATTACAAAAATGGTAATATATCAAAAATAGTTCACAATAACAATATCACTTGATTATATACAATACTAAGGTTTGAAGACCTTTTCCAATGATTGCATAACATAAAGTAATGCGTAGTATAAATAGTACATAGTTTTCATTCGCAACGTTTTATAATGATAATGTTGTTAGTACTTACAATATCGTACTTATATTTCTATTTTTAATATAAATGTTATAAATACACAAGAATTGTATTATGTTAGCTTTAATTTTAATATTGAAAGCGTAACAAATTATTATTTAAATTAAGCGCTTTAAACGATGGCGCTGGTTCTGAGAGACATTTTATATATTTTTAGTTAAGGAAACACTTACTTGTGTACATGACTTGGGCTTAGAAGAACGAACGCTAGCTGTTGCTCGCTTGTCATTAAACTGTCATCACGTTTTTCTGTTAATTAATCATTGTACAAGAATTGTTATATTAAGTTTAATATTTAACATCCTAGTTAATTAAGTGAAATACTAATGTAACAACGAAACTAGATGTCTAAATAAAACCAATCAATTACTTTTTTTTAATAAAATGTGTTTAATTATTAATATAAAAAGATATTAATTCTTTAACAAAGTATGTTGGAAGAATGGCATACTTTAGTTGTTCGAAGAGGTCTCTATTTTAACATCACTATTCGGACAAGAAAACTATTACACTAAAATAAAAGATCAAATTATTATCTGAAGGATATCGTCTACGAAGAAATCTACATTTAGAAGCTAGCGACCCTGAAGGACGTAATAGGCTGAAGGTATTCCCATCTCCCATCCAACACACATCTTTACATTATCATCTCCGTTTTAATAACATTGGTGTCAGGTGTGAGGTCCCGGCGATAATCTTCTCAACATTGGTGTCAGGTGGGGTTAAAATTAGATATTCTTACACAAAAAAAAATTTCTGAGTATCTTTCACCTTGATGCGAGCCAAGTAAATTAAATCCACTACGCCGATTAATTATATTCAAAAAAATTGCTAAAAGTACGAGCTAGATCTACATATCATCATTATTTTCTACAAGTACCACCGAATTGCAAATCTTCTGGAAAATACAGACTGCTGAATGCTGGGAAAGAAATCTTTTGTTTCTACAATTGGATGAATGTTTCTAGGGACCTTGAATAGTTTGAAGTCGATGCCAGTTATTTTACAAAGCCAAGCATACAGCTTTGAACAGATTCTAAACAAAGATAAGAAATTCTTTTATCTATAATAGAACAATATCAAATTTTTTTGTAATGTAATTATTATTTTAAATTGATAATTATTTTTTTATATAGCAGCATTGTAAATGAAGCTATTGAATTTATTGTTTAAGTATTATATTCAATAATTTCGAATATATACTAAATATTTTTTTTATATCTAATTTAATTGTTTTTACAATTATACTTATCTTATTGTTTAATATTTTAGATCAATATTTTTGAACGAAATGGAATTTTTAAAGGAAAGCAAGAAGCTGATTCAGTATTAGATAACGGTCTGTTTAATCAGAGAAACTCTTTCCCTGACACAACAGCAACATCTGAGGCTCATCGAAAATTTACTGTGAGTTGTCTGTTATTGCTAACAATTTTTTATGTCAGAATCCTACATTCGGAGAGTCGTTTATTGGTACAACTAATCTTTAATCTGTATCTTACATAAGCTTTAATTAAGTACAATGGCACCAAACGTTCATTCGCTAACCTTAGTTGAAAACACAATTGTTCTAATTAATGAATTTTCTAAAAATCTAAAAGTACAATCAACGTCTTTGACGATTGTTGAATTAAAAATTAAAAATGTAGATAAAGCTTGGACTAAGTATACCGGAATAGTAGAAGCATTAGTTTTAACTCTAAAAAATGAGGAAGTTTCTGCAATAGTTAATAAATCTATGGAGGTTGAAAGTATATATGATGATACTTTAATTTCTTTGTAGAATTATAGACAAACTTTTAAGGATAATATACCTATAGTTGATGATTCAAAAAGTATTGATTTAATCAGAAATTTGAATTTAAGTCCAATACAATTGGCAGTTTTTGATGGTGAATACATCAATTGGCAAAGTTTTATGGAACTATTTACAAATTTAATTCGTATCAACGGCAAATTAACAAATATTGAAGAAATGCATTATTTAAAACTTAACTTGACGGGAGAGCCGCTCAAGCTTATTAAAAATTATCCCTTAACCCGATAATTATAAAATCGTTTGGATCATTCTTTCTAAGCGATATGACAATAAAGTAGCTCTTATTGAAACTTGTTTACACAAAATAATAAACTACAGTGTTATACGTTTAGAATCGGAGGATAATATTAAAAAAATTTTTGATGAAATAAATGAATCGGTTAAAGCCTTAACTAAATCAGATATCAACTCTAATCATTCAGATTTTATTTTAATTCATATTTTAAAAACCAAGTTAGATTTTAACTCACTTAAGGAATGGGAAAACAGAAATTCAACTCAATTACCAACCCTTAATGAATTTATTGACTTTCCTGAAAGACGGTGGCGCACTTTAGAAAGAAGAAGACATGTTAGAATAAAAACACATCCAAGTCACTTTTCTAGCAATAAACAAATCTCAAGTAAACAATTGTCTAACAAAGTTGAAACTAAAACTAAAAATTTATTTTGTGATCATTGTAAGAAAAATGGAAATATTGAAAAATATTGTTTCATAAAGAAGGAAAATGCGGATAAGGTAAATGCTGTCGCGCAGACTAATGCTTGTAGAAAAGCTACAGTATTATCAAAAACTTCTAATTATTGTAAAAGGTCGAGACATCTTAAATGTGATTGTTCCAGAGTATCTCTTAATAAAAAAACTAAACAAAATTCAAATAATGAATTATGTTCTTTTTATAATATTAATAAAAATTATGTAAATAAATTACAAAAAGCTAATGATAATTTGAAATTCAATAATAAAAACAAAAATATTAAGGCTCAGCAAATAGCAGATACTATCCAATTAAAAATAGTAGCAGCTAAACCTAAAACTGTATCGTTTTTATTGGATACAGAATCACAAATTTCTTTAATTAAGCAAAACATTTTAGGAAATAATATTAAAATAGACAATACTTCTAAAGTCTTGTTAAAGAGAATTTCACAAGGTATACCTTACACCTTAGGTTCACTTAAAACTTCCATAATTTTGGATAGCCATAAGTCGAAACATATTTTTCCAGGTTGTGAAGGAGGACTTTCCCATTGAGCATGAAGGAATTATTGGTCTAGAAATTTTACGTAAATTAAATACAATAATTAACTTAATAACGAATAGTGTACAATTCTTAGAATGTGATAAAGTATTTGAATTTCCACTAATAAACATAAAGAGTATTGTTTTACCTGCACGTACATGGAAATAAATTCCTATGTTGGGTTGTACAGTAGGAATTTGTGTAGCCAAAGAATTGTTACCTGAAGTTTTTTTAGCCAATGCGTTAATTAAACCTGTTATTAAATTTTTTTAATATCAATAATTAATTCCTCAATGAAAGATGTAATACCTAATAACTTTAAACCGAAAATCATTCCATTAAATGAATTTATTATTTACCATTTTACAAAAGCAAATCCAAACAATCGTAAGGAACTTTTATTAAATCACATAGATTTTTCACATGTTAATTCAGAATATGTAACGGATTTAATAAAAATCTGTCACAATTTTAATGATTTATTTTTTTTACCGGGAGATAAATTGTCTTGTACGAGTGCACTGAGTAACTCACCTAAGCCAGTAAACGTTAAGCCGTATTGATTACCTCATGCGCAAAAGGAAATTGTTGAGAAGCATATGTAAGAAATGTTGGTTAACAACATTCTTGAAGAAAGCGACAGAAGATCAAAAAAAAGCAAAAAAGTAGAAACAAACAATTTAGCGTTGTAGTCGATTATCAAAAACTTAATGAGCAGACGACGAGTGATGCTTACCCTATGCCCCTCATACTTGATGTATTAGACCAGCTTAGTGGTGCAAAATTTTCTTCTACGCTTGATTTAGCAAATGGTTTTTACCAGGTCTCTATGCTTCACGAAAACAAGAAAAAAACAGCATTAAGTGCAAACTTTAAACAAATTTATAATGACACTATACTTAAAAATTAATAAATAATATAATTTCTGAATTTTACATGAATCCTACAGCAGGACATTTAGGAGTTTCTAGAACGAATAGAAGACTAAAATTACATTTTAATTTCCCAGGTATGATTAGGAAAGTTAAAAATTGTATTAAACACTGCGAGTTGTGTCAAAACTACAAAATAAATATAGCGGAAGAGTTAACTATAAATAAATTTATTACAAATAAGCCAATAATAAAATAAAATTTTGATATAAAGGTCAATTCCCTTTTTCCACCTACGGTAAACGAATTAGTTTTACTTAGGAATGAACAGTTACCAAATAAAGGGCAAACAAAAAAGCTTTTACCATTATATGTAGGGCCATATAAAGTTACAAAAATTATATCCCTGTTAATACAGGAATATTTATTGGTAAAAAATACACGGTAGTTCATAATAATAGATTAAAGAGATTTTGTACCAATGAACAGAACCTTGACGAAAAGGTGGATTTTGTCAAAGGGGTTGTTCATGAAACAGTGGCAATTCTATACGATGAGAACAGAATCGTTATCGGCACTTTGCTTCTATTTTTTTTTTTTTCTAGAGTCGTAACTCGTATATTTTTTTTTATACGCGTTCCTTTTTTTTGGATAGGGGGTGTTGTGAGTACGTCCAATATCGTCCTTATCTTTCTTTTTTTTCTCAAAATAGTAACGCATATGTTTTGTTTTATGTGTTCCTTTTTTTTGGATAAGGGGTGTTGTAAGTACGTACAATATCGGACTTATATTTCTATTTTTAATATAAATGTTATAAATACTCAAGAAATGTATTATGATAGCTTTAATTTCAATATTGAAAGCGTAACAAATTAATGTTTAAATTAAGCGCTTTAAACGTTGGCGCTAGTGCTGACAGACATTTTATAGCACATGGGCTGAAAAGTCTCGGGCCTAACACATAGATAGCGCTAGTTTTATTGCAGTCACCTCTTTTTCAGTTAATACTAACCTTCAAGAGACAGCTGTTAAAACTTTAGGATATTCTATTCAGTAGTTTGTGAGTTATTGTGCTAAGAGTGACGCTACTTTTAATATTTCAATCAATTATTTCTTATTTTATTACAATGGATCAAAAACAATTTCGTGTTTTAATTTTACTCTGCTTCTTGATGGGAAAAAATACCGTTCAAGCGAAGCAATGGCTTGAAAAATGTTATGGGGACTCCGCTCCATCAGAAACAACAATAAAACGTTGGTTTGCTGACTGCAAACGTGGTCGTAGAGACACTCATGATGCAGAACGCAGTGAACGTCCAAATGAGGCGTTGAGTTGCGTGAGTTAGCTGACATCGTAAAGATATCAAAATAACGTGTTTGCTTTATATTGCATGAGCATTTAACTATGAGAAAGCTCTGTTCAAAGTGGGTGCCGCGTTTGCTTACCGTTGACCAAAAACGAGAACTTGTTGATGATTCTGAGCAGTGTTTGGCCATGTTTAAACGTAACAAACCGGAATTTTTGCGTCGAAATGTGACAATGGATGAAACATGGATACATCACTTCACTACGGAATCAAAATGATCGTCATCTGAGTTGACAGCAACTGGTGAACCTCGTCCAAAGCGCCCGAAAGCACAACAATCGGCTGGAAAGGTTATGGCCTCGGTATTTTGGGATGTGCGTGGTGTAATATTAATCGACTATCTTGAGAAAGGAAATACCATTTACAGTGAATATTATATAGCGTTATTGGAGCGTTTGAAGGCCGAAATTGCAAAGAAACGACCGCATATGGCAGAGAAAATTTTTATGTATCATCAAGACATGGTGCGTTGTCACAAGTCAATTAAAACAATGGCAAAACTACATGAATTGAATTTGGAATTGCTCCCACATCCACCGTATTCGCCAGATTTGGCTCCCAGCGACTACTGCGTGTTCGCAGACCTGAAAAAAATGCTCGCCAATAAGAAATTTCGCATGAATTAAGAGGTTATCGCTGAAACTGAGGCCTATTTTGAGGCAAAAGATAAATCGTTCTACAAAAGTGGTATTGAAATGTTAGAGCGGCGCTGGAATGATTGCGTTGCTCTTGATGGAGATAACGTTGATAAATAAAGCTAATTTTGAACCAAAAAAACTGTGTTTTCTTTGTTAGGCCCGGGCCTTTTCAGCCCATGTGTTATATTTTTTAGTTATGGCAACACTTACTCGTGTACTCGTGACTTGAGCTCAAAAAAACGAACGCTAGCTGTTGCTCGCTTGTCATTAAACTGTCAACACGTTTTCTGTTAATTAAACATTTTACAAGAATTGTTATATTAAGTTTAATATTTAACATCCGAGTTAATTAAGTAAAATGCTAATGTAACAACGAAACTAGATGTCTAAATAAAACCAATCAATTACTTATTTTCAATAAAAGATATTAATTTTTTAACGAGGTATGTTGGAAAAAGGCATACTTTAGCCGCTCGAAGAGGTCTCTATTTTAACATCACTATTCGGACAAGAAAACTATTACACTAAAGTAAAAGATCAAATTTTTATCTGGAGGATATCGTCTACGAAGAAATCTACATTCGGAAGCTAGCGACCCTGAAGGACGTAATAGGCTGCAGGTATTTCCATATTTCATCCAACACACATCTTTACATCATCATCTCCGTTTTTATAACATTGGTGTCAGGTGTGAGGTCCCGGCGATAATCTTCTCAACAATAAATACAACCTAGCATTTAACACTATACTTTTATGCACAAACTACACTATTTACGTCTTAACAATAACTAATATTACACCTAGCAATATAGTTAATCTGATTATAAATCTCAATGCCATTAACAACTAGTTGACACAACATGTTCTGAATTTTATCAATGACGTCATAAAAACTGTGTATGTATACGACTTTTGCCATTTTACAATCATCTGCTGCGCCCAACATGTGCCGTCAGCATTCAATGGTTAGCAACCGTTTTTAAAAACCGTTCTCTTACTCGTTCTGCTAGCGAACTGTCCAATGAACGTCTTAGAGGGGTCCACAAGTCGTTTCGAAACAGCGCTAGTAACATTTAAATACATCTTAATATTAGCAAAGTTCCTAACCTACCTAATTGAGTTCTTTATATTTATTATTTCTTACAAACTAATTATGTCTAATCTTAAATTATATCTTACATATATATATATATATATATATATATATATATATATATATATATATATATATATATATATACATTGTTACAATTTCAATTGGCGTAACGGAGACAGCTTGTGTGCACGTAGCAACTATCCTCTTCAGCTTCTAACACCAAATGATACAAACTTGTTAGGGCGTGAAAGGGGAATGAAGGGAGTTTGGCTCTGGGACGCCAAAGGTACAAAATTTGTATGTGCAAGCGAGGATTAATGAATGGGAGACTAGGATTCTCGAACCTTCTAAATATACGCCGTATTACGCCTGCGACCAGGGTTCTTTCTAATTGCCGAGCGGAACAATTGTTTACACTATTTAGTCGCGTTGACTCTTATAAATTTATGAATAGCCACAATTAAAATAATAAGAAGGATTAACACTTTTACAAACTTTATTTATTCACACAAAAACAATTACAACTACTTTATAATTATTACTGTTTAATATTTCACCTAATTATTCATTACTGACTGGCTGTTGTTGACTCATTATTACTCGCGGACTGACTTGCGACGCGATGCTCTGCTTCTTTTATATTAGCAGCATACGCAGCAGACTACCCCTGATCACGACACCTCTTTGATTGACTTTCCAGAATATTCCTATAATTATCCAAATACGCTGTTTGACCTTCCGACTATTTCTACGACGTTCCACTCCATACGCGTAGTATTTAATTCTAGAAAGTTCACTCGTAAACAATGACACAAGTGCATGGTATGCATTTGTTTATGTTATCTCCAAGAACACGCGTATTAAGTTATGTGCAAACGAGTAAACAGCTTCGTTATCAAAATGTCTTGATATTTGTACAGGGATGCGCAACCTTTTCTGCTGATTTCAGTTATTATTTTATAACTATAGTTTTTGTCTTCTCAGACGCCTGAAAATTCGTAACACTTTCTTTCTCTTTAAAAGCGCTCGTCCCGAGAGCTTATAATTTTCATCGGGCGGCTGATTCAGTTAATTCCCAATCCGGAGCATTTTCACCGTCGTACTTTGCGAGCCGGTCTCGGTGAACAATCATGCATTTTCCTCGGGCTGATCTCTGCACTTTGTAGATCACGTCTGAAATGACAGCTGATATTAAATACAGTCCTTTTTATTTGGCTTTTAGCATAGGGCTTCGTCCTATCTTTTTCTTAGGATAGTAAAGCCATACCGCATCACCTCTGCAAAAGCGCTGACTTTATTTTCCACAATCATAACGCGTTTTCGAGCGATCCGTTGCTAACTGAAGGCCTTCTCCTGCAAATTTGTAGATCTCTTCCAATTCTTGAACTAGGGTTTCGCAGTATTCTTTGTTGCCAATAAATCTTCTTTCGGGAAGATGTATGTACATCATATCACAGGGTAACCTGAGTTCACGTCCCA
This sequence comes from Panorpa germanica, assembly GCA_963678705.1. NCBI lineage: Eukaryota > Metazoa > Arthropoda > Insecta > Mecoptera > Panorpidae > Panorpa > Panorpa germanica. The sequence goes on along the minus strand of OY783216.1, from coordinate 15,378,075 downwards.
TTAGCATTGCGGCTGGAGTCTGCCGTGTTGCTTCGTAAACCGCTGACCGATATGCTAGTAAAAACAGAGGTATCATCTCGTTCAAATTGTCTTGATTAGCATTGACAAATTTCGTGAGATATTCTTCTATCGTACGATTTAGTCTCTCAACCATGCCGTTCGACTGCGGATGTAATAGTGTAGTTCGGATATTCTGCATTAATAGAAGTCTCGTAATTTGCTGGAATACGGCGGCTTCAAAATTTCTTCTTTGATCCGAATGTAGCTCTTATGGAACTCCATAACGCGATAATACTTCTTGCACAAAGACTTTTGCAACTGTAATCGCTTCTTGATTCGGGATAGGAAGTATTTCAGGCCATTTGGTAAAGTAATCCACCACGATCAACACGTAGTTATTGCCGGTTCGGCTCGATGGCAGTGGACCTAAAATGTCCATTCCAACTCTTTCGAACGGTGCTCCCACCGTGTAGGTATGCATAGGTCCTCGATTTCTCTGTCGGGGTCCTTTACTGGCCGTACAAGTGTCACAATTTCGACACCATCGTTTTACTGAGGCTCCGTAACGGGGCCAATACCACCTTTGCCGTATCTTCTCTAGTGTTTTATGTACCCCGAAATGTCTACCTGAGAAACTATCGTGTACTTGTTTTAATATATCCGGGACTAGTTCATTAGGTTGTTTATCAGTTGTCGAATAGGTGGCCTGTCATCTACAAAATGCCACAACCGATATAGCCTTCCATCGTGAAGTTCTAAACAGTTCCACATAGACCAATATTGTTTTACGCTAGGACTATAGGCTGAAACCTCTGGCCATTGAGGTCTAATTCCTGTCTTTTTCCATGCCGCAATGATTGCCAGATCTTCATCTTCTTTCTGTGCTTCGCCTACGACGCCACCTTATTCATCTTCTGCTTGATCAGTCCGTTGAATCGAGCTATCTGCAGGTGGGGGCGGATCATTATGCACTGTTACTTGAGTTTCTTCGGTTTTAGCCTTCGATCGCTTTAAGTATCTTATGGGAACGGTGTCGCCGGTTCTGGTATATAAACCTGAATGTTGAGCTCCAAATCGTAGAATACGTATTTCAGCAGACGCTCTACATGTGACCGCGTCAAATGATCGTGTCCGCAACCTATTTGCGGAATAGCTAACTTTTTTACTTGCTGCTGCAGGATGTGTTCTCGTAGTGATACAAATGATTGCCATAGATCATGGTACGTTGGTTTTCCGGAGCTCCTCCGTTTTGTAATCAAGTAATAAATAAATCTTTCATCCTTTTCTAGAATTTCAACTTCTCCTACCTTTCTCTGTTGTTCTCGAAGCTTTTTCAGATCTCCGAATTTCTCCTTGAATGTTACTGCAATACCTATACTCATGTGCAGGTCTTCGGCGACACAATGGGCTAACGAGTATTCGGAGGGTGCTAAGAATAGGTCATCCCTGATGTATTCCATGCTCATTTTGATTTCTGCTTTTACTAATGTGTCGGGATCCCATTTTTCGGCATTATCATAGCTAAGAGGTAATCGACTGTTTTGCCAATAGACTTGAGTATGTCGCATAAGTATTGCCTCATCGGGTTCGCTTTCGGGCTTCTGTTTAGCCTCCTTACGTTCACAGTAGTCACACCCATTGGTTGCACACGGTCTTCTAGACAATGCATCTGCATTCGCGTGTTGATATCCTGGCCGATACTCGATTTTATACTGGTATTCGCTTATCTGTTGTAGCCAACGTGCTAGTTGTCTCTCAGGCTCCTTAAATTTTGTTAACCAGGTTAACGAAGCGTGGTCGGTACGAATTCGAAATGGCTGGCCCCACAAATAGTGTCTGAACTATTTTAGAGCTTTACCGACTGCCAGTAGTTCCTTTCGAGTGACACAGTAATTTTGTTCGGCCTTCGAGAATACCCTACTGAAGTATTCTATAACGCGTTCTTTGCCTTGTTGTATTTGTGAGTACTGCTCCCATTTCGGTATGCGATGCGTCCGTATCCAATATAAATTAGCCTACACGTTGCGGAAAAGCAAGGATTGGTGCATTTGTAAGCTTTCCTTTTAATTGGTTGAACGAGTCTTTACATGATGGTGTCCACAAAATGGGTCGCCTCTTCGTAGTTGGTTTCTCCGTAAGTTCATACAACGGTTTTGCAATCTTCGCAAAGTTTGAAACAAATTTTTTTGTAATAAGCACATAACCCAAGGAAACTCCGCACTTTCGACAGGTTAAAGGGTGTCGGCCTGGTCTGAATAGCTTTCACTTTTTCCGAGTGGGTGATACTCCATTTCTAGTGACGACATGTCCCAGATATCTTATTTGCTTGCCACAAAGGTTGCATTTCTTTGGGTTTAATTTAAGGTTTGCTCTTCGTAATCGTTGAAATACAATTTAAAAATTATTTATTTGGCTTCTAGCATCTTTGCCAAGCACCACTATGTCGTCCAGATACACGAGGCATGTTCCCGGGGGTAAGTCTTTTAATACGCTATCCATTAATCGTTCAAATGTTGCAGGGGCATTACATAGACCAAAAGGCATTACTCGAAACTGCCATAGACCTTTCCCGGTCGTGAACGCTGTTTTCTCCCTATCTTCCTGTTTTACTTCCACTTGCCAATATCCGCTCCGGAGATCAAGCGTGGAGAAATATTTAGACCCGTTTAATACACTAAAAAGGCTATCGATACGAGGCAACATGTATGCATCCTTTAGCGTGACAACGTTTATTCTCCTGTAGTCTACGTAGAATCGCTTTGTTCCGTCTTTTTTCTTTACTAGTACTATCGGTGATACCCACGGACTTGTTGAGGGTTCTATTATTCCGTCTCGCAGCATTTTATCCACCATGGCGTCTACTTCCTCTTCTTGTCCCCACGGCAGTCTTCGTGCAGGTTGTTTAATTGGTCTAGCGTCTCCTACCTTTATTGGGTGTTGCACTAATGTCGTGTGTCTTGACGTCTTCTATTCCCGATGAAAAAATGTACTGGTTGTCTTGTAGTACCATCTATAGGTCATGAGATTCTTCAAGAGTTAAATTTTTATTTGACTTCTCATAGACGTCCTGTAGGTGGTCCGGAAGGGTCACTTCTTTATCATCTAAGGGCTGTATGTTTTTTGTAATACTCGTTCTGATATTTAGAGTTTCTTCGGTGTCATCTTTTAGCAGCTCAAGCCGGTCTCTTCCTATTTGTATAATTCTAGCTCTTGGAAAAATTGTGCAGTTTATTGAGGACATTTAATCGTAACCTAGAAGACATTCTTCCTCTATTGGTGCTACGAGGAATATAAAGCCTCGGATCATGTGGCCTAACCTGATCTTTAATTTAATTTTTCCAGAAACGGGTGCCGTATCTCCAGTAATTGCTCGCAATACAATGGGAGCTGCTGGTGCAATGATCTGCTTCGTAAATTCTTGTCGTCTAATGAATTCCAATCCGACTAGTGATTGCGTAGCACCAGTATCAATCAAAAATTTGCATTGCCGGTCTTCCATATATCCCATCACAATTGGTCCCCTATTTACTTCTCCTATTGTTCCGACTGCTGTAATGTGGGGACTCTTGATCGGAACAGCAGACAGAGTTGTGTTGTTAGGCTGCCTGCGACTCGTTTCCCGGCTGCCGATCCGCATTGGCAGCCGGTATCGAGGGTCTTCTTTCCGAGCTTGCACTATTCACAGTTGGGTTTTTTCCCCTGTAGTAAGTCCATCGCCAACCTTTTGAAATTCCTGGATTATAGCGGTTCCTATTTCGATCCTCGAGGTCCGCTAATCGCCGAAGCACATCGTCCATAGCAGGGGTGGTATGAGAGGGAGATGTAGTGACGGCGCTCCTTATACAGCTTACATCGGGAATATGGCTAACAGTTTCCATTTGAAGCGCAGCTGCCAGGGTCTCGATTATGTTCTTCGGCTTAGCCAATAATATGGCCTCTTTTATTCCGCGCTCTCGTACAGCGTTAGCGAAATGTTGTACCTCCCAATTTCCTAGTGTTTCTCTGGGGGCTTTACCTGCAGCACGGTTCACTAATCGCTCGATATCTGTCGCCAGGTCTGCTAGCCTTTCTCCTGCAGCTTGTCTCCTGTTTACCAGCTGCGCCCAGTACAGAGGTGCGAGACTTTCTTCCCCATACTGCTGGCTTAGCATTGCTTTAAGAGCCGTATAGCTTCGCCGCTCGTCCGGGTTTATATTTTGGAAAGCGATTAGAGCCGAGCCCCGTAACATGGCCGCTAACTGGCCTGCACAATCCTTGTCACTCCAGCCTTTGAACTCCGCTATGGCTGCAAATGGCACCTCATATTCTTGCCAAGAGATTGTTCCATCGTAAGGGGCTGGCTTGATAGTGCTGGTTTTCGCAATCGTAGAGTTGACGCAACCTTGAGAGTTTTCTAGAACTTGCATTATCTCGGCCAGTTGTGCGCCTGCTAGTTGCTTCCCATTCTTTTGAACGTTTTCAATGCGTTCTTCTATTTCTTGAATTTTAGTCTCAGCTAGCTCCTGTCATACTGTTACTGATTAAAGACCCTGTGCCACATCATCTATACGTATTTCTAGTTCCTTTTTGGATCCACTGCAAGCATCTTCTACAGCTTGCAACTGCACTTGGAAAGCAACATTCTGTTTTTGTAATGCGTCTATTTGTTCTTGAAACTTCTCGAAGATTTCTTCTTTAGACTTTTCTGTTTGTTCTTGTATTATTTTTCTTAATTCAACATTTTTTTCTATTGACCTTTCCGTCTGATCTTGAATTATTTTACTTTTTTCAGCCTGTTCTTGAAATTTCTCGAACATCTCTTCTTTGGACTTTTTGGCCTGTTCTTGAATTTTCTCGAACATCTCTCCTTTGGACTTTGTGGCCTATTCTTTAATTTTCTCGAACATCTCTTCTTTCATCGCTTTAAATTCCTTTAAAAATTCCTCCATTTTTGTTGCGTGTTGTGTTGTAAATTGTTATAAAATTATTTTCTATAATTTTCTGGGTGTCTCTAGAATTTCTGGAAGGTTCTGGAATTCTCTAGAGTTTCTTTGAAATTATTATTACCGTTTATCTCAAACCTTCCTCTTCGGAAAATCCTTCTTGCTGCAAATCCCGACTAAAAGTTTCTGGAAGTCTCTTCGGAAACGTAGTTTCAGATTTCCTGTTTGTTCTTCTTGGAATTCTCCCTGCAGCGGCCTTAACTGTAGCTATCCCACTTCTGTCACCAAATGTTACAATTTTACTTAGCGTAACGGAGACGGCTTGTGTACACGTAGCAACTATCCTCTACAGCTTCTAACACCAAATGATACAAACTTGTTAGGGCGTGAAAGGGAAATGAAGGGAGTCTGGCTCTGTAACCTTATAGTACGCCAAAGATACAAAATATGTATGTGCGAGCGAGGATTAATCAATGGGAGACTAGGATTCTTGAATGTTATAAATATACGCCGTATTACGCCTGTGACCGGGGTTCTTTTTAATTGCCGAGCGGAACAATTGTTTACACTAATTAGTCGCGTTGTAACTTATAAATTAATGAATAGCCACAATTAAAATAATAAGAAGGATTAACACTTTTACAAACTTTATTTATTCACACAAAAACAATTACAACTACTTTATAATTATTACTGTTTAATATTTCCTTAAATATTCATTACTGACTGACTGTTGTTGACAAATTATTACTTGCGGACTGACTTGCGACGCGATGCTCTGCTCCTTTTATATACGCAGCATACGCAGCAGACTACCCCTGATCACGACACCTCTTTGATTGACTTTCCAGAATATTCCTATAATTATCCAAATACGCTGTTTGACCTTCCGACTATTTCTATGACGTTCCACTCCATACGCGTAGTATTTAATTCTAGAAAGTTCACATATAAACAATGTGCATGTAGTGCACAAACAAGTGCATGGTATGCATTTGTTTATGTTATCTCCAAGAACACGCGTATTAAGTTAAGTGCAGACGAGTAAACAGCTTCGTTATCAAAATGTCTTAATATTTGTACAGGGATGCGCAACCTTTTCTGCTGATTCCAGTTATTATTTTATAACTATAATTTTTGTCTGCTCAGACGCCTGCAAATTTGTAACAATATATATATATATATATATATATCTATATATATATATATATATATATATATATATATGTGAGATATAATTTAGGATTAGATATAATTAGTCTGTAAGAAATAATAATTATAAAGAACTCTATAAAATTGGTTAGGAACATTGCTAATATTAAGTTATATTTAAATGTTTAAATGAAAATGTTTTAAAACGACTTGTGGACCCCGTTCACTTGACAAGTCGCTTGCTACGACATGCAGCAGATGTATGGTTAGCACAGAGAAGATTGTTAAAATTACGATAGTATTAACATACACAGTTTGTAGGCAGTCATTGGTAAATTCGGAAAATGTAGTATTAACTAGTTGTTATTAACATTAACAATTAGAATCCGTTTAACAATATTACTAGTTGTAATATTTGTTGTTTGATAATATTGTTGTGAACTATTTTTATATATGTGAGTTATTTTTGTAATATAATTTTTTTGAGAAATAATTAATTGAACTTTATTTGTAATAAGCTAAATTGTAAATGTGGGCTCAACTAAGGATTGAAATAACATCAAAACAGCTGAAACCACAGCTGGTAATCTAGCTAACACCCACTTAGGTGTAAGGTAGACCCACAATTGGAAACGTCAACCAGGATAGGTTTATTGTCACCCCACATATATATATATATACTCTTAGATATTTATTTATATATATATATATATATAAATATATATATATATATATATATATATATATATATATATTTATATATATATATATATATTTATATATATATATATATATATATATATATATATATATATATATATATATATAAATAAATATCTAAGAGTTTTTATGGGTTTTCCTTGTTATATTGGAACATTACGAACATTATTATAGTAAGATACAATCATAAATATACACCTGGGACATTATAAATAAAATAAACATACACTTGGAACATTAAAATACAGGATATTTGACAATAAATTTGACAGTTCGTTCTAATACAATAAATAAATTTGACAATATAAATTTGTTTACAAAACACAGCCACACGTGAATACATCAGTCTATACTAAACATAGTAAACAACTGGTGAATTATTTATCGTTTTCACTCCTATATATATTAAAGTCATAAGAGTGATACAATGGGTTTTTAATATGCCTTAGAGCCTTATACAGCTAAACATTTAAAAGTATGACTTATCGCCGAACTACCGTAACTTTGACTATAGTCCTCATATGTGCTAATATTTTACTAAATGTTCCAAGTTATTGATTATGTTGTTAATTAATATTAAAAATAATATAACGCTAAGAGCTGACACAGTGTATCTGGTATAAATTCTTGTGAATTCTTATTGAAATTTACACTAGTTTTTTTTTGTTTTTATTAAATTTTTAACAAATTAAACTGCATGACCCATCATGCTTCACAATTTATAGCGTTTTTAATAAATTATTTTTCAACGTTCGGATGTTTGCTTTTTCAATGTCTAAGAAAATTGCTAATATTTTTGTAATTATCAAAACTATTATGTACTTTCAATTCCAGGTTGACTCTTTGGTCTAGATTGTGGAATGAAGTTTACGAAAGCTAATTGTCTTCGTTCTAAAAGATGTTGAATTTCTAGAGCAAATATAAGTTATTCATTGATTTTTTCAGAAAAATTGCATAATGTGTTCTTTTAAAATATATGGCTGTAGCTACTTATAGAGGTTGCGTCATTTCCGGGTTTTAGTACAGTTATTTCTTATTTCAGGAAATAAGTCGTTCACTTAGCTGGGATTGAAGAAGTTGAAGGTTGTTGTTTTTGCTTTGGTAAAAAGATATTTGATGAAATAATAATAAATAATGATGTTAAATTCAGGAGTGCTGATTCATCTATCATCTACTTTAGCGATAGGAGTTTTATGTGATTTACTATTGTTTGATTATAGATGTATTTTGGTATTTGTTTCCGTTGCTTTGTGTTGTTGAAATTGTTTAAGTTTTTACCCATTAAACCTAATATTTCTGGTAGTGAAGAAATTATATTTTTTAATTAAAATAATATTGTTTCGCAGCGCAATAATATTGTTACTCCTAATATTTCCATTTTACTCTTCGCCGGAGTAGGTCACCAATGTGAGTTGGTTTTACAAGCAACATTAATAACTATGACTAACGATAACCAACATTCCATTATAAAAGTAATTGTTCCAAATACCATAAGACCTATATATTTTAAAAACAAATTGAATAAGATATTCCCTTTGACTTGCCACAGTTTTTTTAAATGTTATTATTTATAAAAATTTTGTAAATTAACGGGCTTGTAAATCCGTTCTTTAGATATCGCATTTATCGAAAAAGTAATTGACCTATATCATAATGTTTCAAGGGTATGTCTATATGTCTAAGTGTATGTTTATATGTTTGGTACGAATTTTGTATGGTAGCTCGAAAACGGTTCAGCGCATTTTTTTAAAATTTGCCAGCTTCGTAAATAAACTTCTTAATTTTTAAGCGTCCTCGGATGTCCCTCTGAATTTCTTGAAAACCCATAATTTTGAAAAAAATGTATGCTTGTTGCTGTATAACTGTTAATCTGTTGAAGAATTATTTTACTGAATTCAACTCAAATCAAGGGTAAACTCTAGTTTTTGTTTAAAATCGCTACTTACTGCATGGAGCTGTTAACATCTGTACACTCTTTTTTGATTTGTAATTGTGATCTATTAATAGTGTCTAAAATTTTTAATAGCAAATGTCTCTCATTTCTTTTCGATAGCTAAGGTGGTGCATAATTCTTAAGAAGGATCTTTTTACTATTAATTTTTTATTTAACATCAAAGAACACAGTAATTTTAGAACATTTATTTATTTAACAATATGTGCATATAATTTGGTTGATGAAAATGTTTGGTTCGGATAGAATGCCCAATGCTACACAAGGTTTTGTTGAAAATGATAAAATAATAATTTACCGTTGTGAAATACTGACTCAAAAAGTGAAAGTATTTGCAAAGGCATGAGATCCAAAACTGTGGAGGTATTTGTGAAACAAAAAATATAGCAATCTCGGTAAAATACGTATTTATAAATAACTATAATTAGCTAGAGCTAGATTTAAAAAATATAAATAATTTTACATAACAAAAAAAATCTTATATGAAACAATAATTAATAATAAATGCATAATACTTATACAGATATGTGAAGATTGCATGCATTTATTAACATATAAATTTATAAATTTGTATTATTTATTCATCTTTCGTTACAGTAAAAAGTAATTATATGTGATTCGTGTTTTATACGACTGTCTTATTTTTTTTAACATTCGATGTCACTCTAGCCAAAGACAGTATATGACGCGCGATATTATTCTATCTAAGTACATTAGTAGTATTTACTATAGTTATGTAGAAGCTATATGTATATGCATTCTCCTTTCATTATATGTAACATGTAATATGAATAAAGCTAAGTTCTAATCATGATTTTTTGTCTAGTCTTATGGGTACTACAAACTCTAGTGTCATATACACTTCGTAACACAAACGAAACCGTAATATTTCTAACATTAGGGTAACATTAAAATACGGTTTTATTAGTCTATATTTATGTATTACTTAGCACCTGTTCTCAATAATGAATTTAAATTATAATAAAATTAACCGTTTATTACATATATATATATATATATATATGTGGAAACGAGAGTACAATGCCACCTCTGATGTGGAAAACAAGAACTATCCAACTTCTTATGTGGAAAACAATAACCAATCCGCTAATCTGATGTGGAATCAAGGTACTCTTATTTAATTTAGGGCAAATGTCAATTCAATTAATATTCAACTATGTAATATCTTAGTTGGTTTGTCAGGATGATAAAGAATCACATAATTAGTTTAATACATTTATTGAATAAAATAATAACGATGATAATAATAATGATAATAATAATGCTAATACAATAAGGTTACAATATAAACGTTGATGTTTACTTTACAAATACAGAACAATGAATGCATGCACAACCTTAAGTTCTAGTTAATATATACTCAGTTCTACATTAGTTTTCAGCTTGACTTAAAAAGGTTTGTTTTTATTACTTCCCAGAATACGCCTGGTTAATTTTAGTAAACACATCCCTTACATGTTCAGTCACTGGTTTAAAGTTTCACACAATATAATTGCTTCGACCTTTCACTTGGTTTCTATTTAAAACATACCGTCATTAATCACATTCTTTATGACTTTCTTAGACCGGGTATTATAGTTACGCCTATTTTGTATGCTCGATATATTTTTTCTTTCCACATATATATATATATATATATATATATATATATATATATATATATATATATATATATATATATATACCGAATATATACCGATATATACCGAATATATACCGATATATACCGAATATATATATATATATATATATATATATATATATATATATATATATATATATATATATATATATATATATATATATATATATATTTATGTAAAGAAATAAAACAATAATGAGCATAAAAAGTAATCATTACTATAACATCCGAGCAAGAAAAGTTGTAAAATAATGTGATTACTCATGTTCATTGTGAACGCAAACTGAGTGAAAGCTTAAGGCAATTAAAATTTGTGAAACTTTCAACCACTGATTGAATACGTGAAGGGGTGTGCTTACCGAAATTATCTAAACGCAATTTTAGAAGTAATAAAGAGTAGAACTGAGTATATAATAATTAGAATTTAAAATGGTTCGTTCATTCATTATTCTGTATTTGCAAAGTAAATACCAACGTTTATATTGTAACCACATTGTATTATTATCATCGGTATTATTTTAGTAAATAAATGTATTAAACAAATTATATGATTATTTAACGTACTGACAAGAAACTAAGTTATTACATAGTTAAACATCCACTAACACATTTGCCAAAGTTAAATAAGTGTTGCTTGTTACCATATTAGAATTGGGACAGTACTTTTGCTTCCACAACAGAAGTGCGGATTAAGTATCTTGTTTTCCACATCAGAATTGGGATTAGTAGCTCATTGCAAATTGAACTAAGTGCGAATTAGTAGGCTATATCGAATTGAACTAAGTGCGGATTGGTAGCTCATAGCGAATTAAACAAAGTGCAGATTAGTTATGTACGAGTTATCCACAAGTGAATAATACAGAGAGGAATAATAAAATAAAGTTTTCCACAAACAGTGCTTTTAAGTGATAATTTATTAGCGAGATAGTCGAGAATTTATAAGACGAACTTTATTATAGGACTACTAAGTGAATTGTATCCGAAAAAGCGTGTAAGCTGTTTTACAAGGATTAAATTAAAAATGGCATATAACGTAAGCATTAACAAAACTACTGTTGATGACTGTATGTTAGCTGGACGCTCAAGAAGTTTAATCTCTATTGATGATAGTTGGTAGTACAAGCAGAGCTGACAAAGCATAGGACAGAACTATTACAGATAAGTATCAGTGACAATATAACAGTCAATAAATGACTATGGGTAAACCTGTCTTGAACCCTGGTATAAACGGCTATAGCTTGGGTGACACAATTGGAATAAGTAACACACATTTACGGATAAAGTGATAAAGAGAAGGTTGATCAAGGAGTCAACAAGCTACAGAGCGACGCAAAAAACTAGTTTGATGCTAGTTTAAATATTGTTAAAAGTTTGAACGACGTTTAAAAATGAGTTTATTAAGAAATTCACAGTGGAGTACGATGAATTTGACGTACACATGGATCAGATGGAGCGCCAATGTAAAAAAAATTAAGCAATTGAAAACTATGTATACTTGGTTAAACAATCGCTAGTAAAAATGAAAATATTAGTGCAAAAGCCTTTATAAAATTAATAATACCGAGATTAAATAACAAGGACATGATAAGTGCGCTATCAATGTGCGACTTCAAAACCGTGCCAGTTTTATTATTAAAAATAAAGCTTTATAATTAGACATTATTAATGTTTAAGAAAGAAATCATGCGATAAAATGTTTTAATTGTAATAAAACCAGACACAAAGCAAAAGTGTGTCAAAAAAGCAACTACGATTTTAAGACTAATAGAGTCGAACCAAGTGAGAATAACAATAAAAGCGAAAGTAAAATAAAGTGTTTCAAATGTCAAATAGAGGAACATATTTCGAGAAATTTAACCGCGAATAAGACGGATGATACTTTGTTAGTAAACACCAAAAGAAACATGCAACATAAGAAAAGACATGAGCATAGACAGTATCAGTTTTAAATGTCTGATTGATACCGGAATTGATCAGAATTTGAATAGACAATATAATAGACTATAGTAACATCGCAAAACCATTAGGTAACTTATTACTTAAATACAATAATTTTATGTTCAGTGATCAGCAGCGTACATCGTTTAACATGTTGAAGCAAAAACTGTGTGAAAACTGTGTTATTGTGTTTTATACGACTGTCTTATTTTTTTTAATATTCGACGTCACACTCCAGACAAAGACAGTATAAGACTCGGGATATTATTTGATCTAAGTACATTTGTAGTAATTACTATAGTTATGTAGAAGCTATATGTACATGCATTCTCCTTTCATTATATGTTTTATGTCATATGAATATAGCTAAGTCCTAATTATGATTTTTCTCTATTCTTATGGGTACAACAAGCACTAGTGTCATCTACACTTCGTAACACAACCGAAGCCGAAATATTTTTAATATTTAGGTAACACTAAAATACGGTTTTATTAGTAAATATTTATGTAGTACTTACCACCTGTTCTCAATAATGAATTTAAATTATATTATAAATTACGTGTCACGTTGTTTGTCCGTGTATGTCCGCGAATGACTCCTAAACTACTTAACCGATTTTAATCAAATTTGTACACCGTGTGCAGTTTGATCCACCTGGAAAGATAGGATACCTTACATCTCAATTTATTGTCTATTTGTCTATTAATTATCTGTTAGCTCCAAACGATGACATATGGCGACATCTGTTGACTAGAAGTCACAGCAACGCGTGGCCGGGACAGCTAGTAGATATATATATATCATGTCATATGAATGTAGCCAAGTCATTATCATGATTTTTTGTCTAGTCTTATGGGTACAACAAACACTAGTGTCATCTACACTTCGTTACACAAACGAATGCGTAATATTTTTAACATTGAAATGTTACTAATATTCGCTTTAATTAGTAAATATATATCTATTACTTACCATCTGTTCTCAATAATTAATTAATAGTATGTTAAAATCAACCGTATAATATATATATGTATATATATATATATAAATATATATATATATATATATATATATATATATAAATATATATATATATATATATATATATATATAAATATATATATATATATATATATATATATATATATATATATATATATTAGTCTGATTGTCCTGAAATTTTTACACATATTGTTTGCATGTATTTATTAACAAATAGATTTATAAATTTGTATTATTTATTCATCTTTCATTACATTAAAAAGTAATTATATGGAATTGTGTTTTATACGACTGATTAATTTTTTTTAACACTCGATGTCACACTCTAGACAAAGACAGTATCTGACGTACGATAATATTCGATCTAAGTACATTTGTAGTATTTACTATAGTTATGTAGAAGCTATGTGTATATGCATTCCCCTAGTTTGTAAGAAATAATAATTATAAAGAACTTTATAAAATAGGTTAGGAACTTTGCTAATATTAAGAAATATTTAAATGTTACTAGCGCTGTTCTGAAATGACTTGTGGACCCCTCTAACTTACTATGATATGCTGACGATGCATGGTTAGCGCGGCAGATGATTGTTAAAGAATGGCTGATAGTCGTAGACATACACAGTTTGTATGGCGGTCATTGGAAAATTCAGGAAATGTTTTATTATTTAGTAGTTGATAGCTTTGAGAATTGTAATTAGTTAAACTATATTGCTAGTTGTAATATTAGTTACTGTTAAGACGTTAATAGTGTAGTTTGTGCATAAATGTATAGTGTTAAATGCTAGGTTGTTTTTATCATTATAAAATGTTGTGAATGAAAACTATCTACTATTAGGGGCTCAACCGGGATAAAGAAAAAAACAAGTTTATTCCGTCAAGAATATTCTTAACCTTTGAACCAGAACTATTAACCATCGGATAGAGGAAAAACCTAGTTTATTCAGTCAAGAATACTTTCAACCTTTTAATCAGAACTATTAACCAACAGATAAGGAAACAAGCTTGTTCAGCTAAGAATAATCTTAAATTCCAGGTGCGTACAATCGGAGCGTACAGGCGGAAATAGATTCAAAGTACAGATATTTGTATGCCAGGAGATTGTTAACTAATACCGCAAAACAATTTGTCAATTTTGAAACCAGGATAATAAACTGGGATACATTTAAGTCGTATTTAATCGATGAGTTCGATACGACTTTTAATAGTGCACAGGTGCATAAAATGCTTCAACAAAGGTTTAGGAAATCAGAGAAAACTTTTCGTCAATATGTTTATGATATTTTAGACATTAACCGACAAGCAGATGTCGAGAAAGCAGCTATTATGGATTATATCATAGCAGGTATTTGTTACAGAGCAGCTAATAAAGTATTACTGTTTGGAGCTGAAAATAATGTGCAACTTAGACGTAAGCTTGAACAATATGAAAATATTAAAATGGATAGTCAGGACTATGATAGGAGATTAAGGTCAGGTACAAAACAAAAATTGAGACAACTGGTGAGAAGATTAAGTGTTTTAATTGAGGTTCGTTATCACACTCATCTAAATTGTGTCCAGATAAAGACAAGAGCTATAAATGTTTTACTTGTGATAATTATGGTCATGTTAGCCGAAACTGTAAAACTAAAATAATTACTGTTAAATTAGAGCATAATATTATGAAAGTGGAAATGATAAAATTAATTTGTATTAATAAAAGCAGTAATGTAAACGCTTTAATAGATACTGGTAGTAATTTATCCGCAGTGCGCGAAGACTATTTTAAAACATTAAAGAATGTTAAATTATATGACTTTGTTATAACAATACGCGGTTTGTCAAACTCTCGAGTAAATTGTTTAGGTAGAATAAAATTGGACATTGAAATTGATACAGAACATTACGCTAGTTATTTTGAAGTGTGACCATCACAGGCGATGCATATGAACATGGTGATAGATTAAGACATTATAGCTAAAGCTAGAGTAATTATTGATAACACGGGTGTTAAATTTCATAAACTTTATAACGATAAAGATGAAAATGAAAGTGATGCTAATCATTTAATGACATTAAAAATAGACAATGGTGATAAAGAAAGTGAACTAGACTTATCTCATATAAACGATAAAAATGTTGTTAATAAAATAAACGAGTTAGTGGACAATTATGCTACAGACCAAAAGAGTTCCTCAACTCTAAAAGTAAAATGATAATTACATTAAAAGATGATACTCCCATATTTTCTAGGCCACTTAAACAACCACCTGCAAATCGACTAGATTTTCAAGAGCAGCTGGATGAAGGGTTAGAAAAGAATGTCATACAAGCAGCCCAGGAAATGAACGACATAGGTTATGTAATTAAACAAGGCAATGTTTGTCCTTCTAAGAATAAGGTCAACGCAGTCAAGCATTTTCCGTAACCGAAGACAACGATACAAGCAAAGAACTACGCAGGAAAGTATATAATAGAAAATGCATTATTAAACAGGTTAAAAGACGATCAAAAGCTGTTAGTAGTACCAAGTAACATGCAATCAATAAATCATGCAAAAAATAATACGTAAAGCACACGACATAGGACATTGCGGATTGAATAAATGTCAAGAAATTTTTAACAAAGAATTTTAGATCAATGATTTAGCTGAAAAGATTAAAAACTGTATAGATAATTGCATAGAATGTATACTAGCAACCAGAAGAGTAGGTAAAGTAGAAGGATACTTAAACTCTATACCTAAGGTAGGTTTACTTTTAGACACATGGCATATAGATCATTTAGGACCTATACAAACAACAAGCAAAAGGTATAAACATATTCTTGTTATAGTTGATGCTTTTCCAAAATTTTTTTAGTTGTTTCATATTAAATCAGCAGGCACTGATGAAGTATTACAGAAATTAAAAGGGATAGCAGAAGTATTCGAAAACCCAAGAAGGTTATTTTCTGACAGGGGTACAGCTTTTACTTTAACAGATTTCAAAGATTATTGTACTGCAGAAAACATTGAACATGTGTTAATAACTACAGGAGTACCAAGGGGTAATAGCCAGGTTGACAAATAAACGAAATTATTGTACCTGTGTTAACAAAGTTAGCCCTAAAAGATCCTAGTAAGTGGAATTTACATGAAAGTAAACTACAGTTAATGCTAAACAGTACTTATCAAAGAGGTAATAAAATGACACCATTTAAATTAATGATTGGGGTTAAAATATAAACCAAACAAGACATAAAAATAATAGTTTTGATTACAGAAGAAATACAAAATGAGTTTGTAGATAAACGTGAAAAGCTAAGAGAATTCTAAAAATTCAGCAAGAAAACAGGACTAGCTACAATAGAAAATGTTAAGCACTAAGAAAGTATACACTGAACAGTTCAGTGGCACAGCGTACACAATTTACAACAGGAGCTAAAGTTAAAGCTACATTTTTAGGACCATACAAAATAACGAAAACTAAAGGCAATGATCGTTATGACGTGGAGAAAGCGGAAGAATGTGAAGGAGCAATAAAGACATCTACATCAGCAGATATGATGAAACCATGGGCAGGATGATTGCAGCAACTAGAAACAGTTACTAGTCAGGATAGGCCGAATGTGGGATATAATTAGACATAATTAGTTTGTAAGAAATAATAATTATAAAGAACTCAATAAAATAGGTTAGAAACTTTGCTAATATTAAGAAATATTTAAATGTTACTCGCGCTGTTTTGAAACGACTTGTGGACCCCTCTAACTTACTATGATATGCTGACGATGCATGGTTAGCGCGGCAGATGATTGTTAAAAAATTGCTGATAGTCGTAGACATACATAGTTTGTATGGCGGTCATTGGAAAATTCAGGAAATGTTTTATTAACTAGTTGTTGATAGCATTGAGAATTGTAATCAGTTAAACTATATTGCTAGTTGTAATATGAGTTATTGTTCAGACGTAAATAGTGTAGTTCGTGCATAAAAGTATAGTGTTATAAGTACGCACAATATCGTACTTATCTTTTTATTTCTAATATAAATGTTATTATTATACAAGAATTGTATTATGTTAGCTTTAATTTTAATATGAAAAGTGTAACAAATTATTATTTAAATTAAGCGCTTGTAAACGTTGGCGCTTGTCTTCGAGCACTTGTCATGTAATTGTGTTTTGGCAACACTGAACTGCACTATGACCAGCTCTCGAGGCGGGAGCCAACGAACAGAGTGGTTCTAGACATAGAAGTATCAGCAGGTCTCTGATAGCGAGAATCGGTGTTCATACGTTATTATATTCGTTGAACACCTTTTTTTAATAATTAAATATTATACAAGAAATTTAGCATCCTTTTTAATTAAGTAAAATACTACTGTAATTAAGTGACTAGATGACTAAATAAAACTAATTGATTACTTATTTTAATAAAAAAGTGTTTAATTAATAGTACCCAAAGATATTAATTTTTCGACAAGGTATTTTGGATGCAGGGCCATTTCAGCCGCTTGAAGTAGTCACTATTTTAACAATACTCTTCGAACAAGAAATCTATTTAATCAACTTAAAAGAGCTAATTCTTATCCTGTGAATATCAAGTGAAATCTGGTGGATGTCGTCAACTGAAGAATCTACATTCAGAAGCTAGCAACCCTGCGGGACGTAATAGCCAAGCTGAAGAATCTCCACGTAGAACGAGCATCCGCTCTTTCTACTTACAACAATAGTGTTAAATGCTAGGTTGTTTTTATCATTATAAAATATTGCGAATGAAAACTATGTACTATTTATACTACGCATTACTTTGTGATATGCAATCATTGCAAGGTCTTCAAACCTAATCATTGCATATAATCTAGTGATAATATTATTGTGAACTATTTTTCATATATTAACATTTTTGTAATATAATTGTTTTTCTTTGAGAAATAATTAAATGAACTAATATTAAACAAAAGTTATGTGTTTCCTTTTTTTTCATAAACTGTATTGTAAATGGGAGCTCAACTCAGTTTTTATACAACATCAAAATTGCTAAAACCACAGCTGGTAATCTAGCTAATACCCACTAAGGTGTAAGGTAGACTCACACTTGGAAAAGTCAACCAGGATAGGTTTATTTTCAATCCATATATATATATATATATATATATATATATATATATATATATATATATATATATATATATATATATATATATATATATATATATATATATATATATATATATGTGTAAAGAATTAAAAATATAATAATCATGCATAATAATCATAACTATAACATTCGAGCTAGAAAAGTGGTAAAATAATGTGATTACTAAGTGTATATTGTAAACATAAACTGAGTGAAAGGTCGAGGCAATTAAAATGTGTGAAACTTTAAACTACTGATTGAATACGTGAAGGAATGTAAGTGAAGTAATAAAAAGTAGAACTGAGTATATAATAACTAGAATTTAAGATGGTTTGTTCATTTAATATTCTGTATTTGTAAAGTAAATACCAACGTTTATATTGTAACCATATTGTATTATAATCATCGGTATTATTTTATTAAATAAATGTATTAAACAAATTATTTAACATACTGACAAGAAACTAAATTATTACGTAGTTAAATAATAACTAACACATTTGCCAAAAATTAAATAAGTGTACCTTGTTTCCATATTAAAATTGGGACAGTACTCTTGTTTCCACAACAGAAGTGCGGATTAGGTATCTTGTATTCCACATCGGAAGTGGGATTAGCAGCTCAATGCGAATTGAACTAAGTGCGGATTGCTAGCTCATAGCGAATTAAACTAAGTGCAGATTAGTTATGTACAAGTTATCCACAAGTTAATAATTCCGACAAAAATGATAAAATAAAGTTTTCTTCCAACAGTACTTTTAAGTGATTGTTTATTTGCGAGATATTCGAGAATTTATAAGACGAAATTTATTATAGGAGTAGCCAGTGAATTGTTCCGAAAAAGCGTGTAAGCTTTTTTAAGGAGAAAATTGAAAATAGCATATAACGTAAGCATTAACAATACTACTGCTGATGACTGCATGTTAGCTGGAAGCTCAAGAAACTTAATATCTATTGATGATAGTTGGTAGGAAGTGCAAGCAGAGCTAACAAGGCTTAGGACAGAACTATTACAGATAAGTATTAGTGACAATATAATACGAGAACAGTCAATGAATCACCATGAATATACCTGTCTTCAACCCCGGTATAAACGGCTACAGCTTGCGTGCAAAAATTGGAGGAAGTAACACATGTATAAAGTGATAAAGAGAAGCTGTCAAGGTGTCAACAAGCTGCAGAGCGCGCAAAAAACGGGTTTGATGCTAGTTTAAATATAGTTAAAGATTGGAGGACGTTTAAAAATGAGTTAATTAAGAATTTTTTAGTGGATTACGATGAATCTGACGTACACATGGATCAGATGGAGCGACAATGTGAAAAAAATGAAGCAATTGAAGACTATGTATACTCGATTTAAGCTATCGCTAGTAAAAATAAAAATATAAGTAAAAAAGCCTTTATAAACTACGTAATAGCCGAATTCACTAACAAAGACATGATAAGTGCGTTATCAATGTACGACTTTAAAACCGAGCCAGATTTGTTGTTAAAAATAAAACGTCGACACTATTTTTTTTTAAGATAACATTTAAATAAAACTTTATTACCTTTTAAAAATTAACCAGACGCAAAGCATACGTGTGCCGAAAAAGCAACTAAGATTTTAAGACTAATACAGTCGAACTAAGTGAGAAAAACAACATAAGCGAAAGTAAGATAAATCGTTTTAAATGTCAAATAAAGGAACATATTTCGAGAAATTGTACTGCGAATAAAACGGTTGTTGATAATGAACACCAAAAAAAAACATGCAACATGAGAAAAGACATGAGCATAGACAGTATCAGTTTTAAATGTCTGATTGATACCGGAATTGATCAGAATTTGAATAGAGCTGACGACTTCTTTAAATTAAACTAATACCGTATTGACTTAATTCGAAAGAATATCAAATCAAATTTTTAGGTGAATTTAGTGCTTAAGTAAATAAAGGCAATGAACAGTAACTATACTAACTTTTTAAAATTGCAAGTACAACTTGACATAGTCTCTTAATCGGTAAACCTTTGCTCGACCAAATAAAAACCACGATAAGCATATACTTTATCACCAAACGAAAGAAGTACGAGGAAAGTGAACAGAATAAGATATTATGTGTAGCTGACGATCAAATTGACATGGGTAATAACATTAGTCTAGATATCAGGGCTAAAGGTAAAGAGCTAGCTAAAATTTGTGAACAGGGTTACTGAAGTAAAAGCGAAAATATACATGACCCATAAGGTTCCTGTTTTTCAACAGATGGACGCTGAGAAGCATCTAGAAACCTGGCTGAACGACATTATTATTAAACGTCAAGCATAAGAGTGCGCGAGTATAGTCGTGCTAGTGAAAAAGAAAGATGGTAGTAGTCGACTTTGTATAGACTACCTCAGGTAAACAAGGGGGTATGAAAGGGCTATTATTCTTTGCCTGTGATACAGGACACGCTACGATACGCAAACCTTTTTACTACGCTAGACTTAGAAAATGGATTTTTTCACGTTTCGATAATTTAAGACAGTCAAAAGTACACTGCATTCGTCACGGAAAAATTACAATATAATTTTAAGGGACTTCCGTTTGGATTTTGTAACAGTGTTTAACAAAATTGTAAATGTAGGTATTTTGTTGGTTCATATGGACGATTAAATTCTACCTACAAAAGATGAAGGAGAAGCAGTAAGCAATCTAACTTTAGTTTTCAAACAAGCAAGTGATCTTGGTTTAGTAATAAAATGGAAAAGTAGCTAACTGTTGCAAGAAAGTGTAGAGTATTTAAGGCATCTAATTTAAAGCAATATGATTATGCCATCGCAAAAAAAAATAAAAGTGTTTTTAAGAACCCTGAACCAAAAACAGAGACGGAAATACAATGTTTCTTGGGGCTCACAGGTCACTTCAGAAAAATTATAAAAGACTATTGTAACATCGATAAACCATAAGGTGACTTATTACTTAAATACAATTATTTTATATTTAGTGATTAGCAGCGTACATCGTTTACCATGTTGAAGCAAAAACTGTGTGAAAACCACGAACCACATATTAAATAAACGATTCACTGTAAACAAATAATTTTTTCTACTATTACGGGTATGAATTCGTTACCGGGGTAAAGGGAAAGGATTTGGAGACTTGAATTTCTGACATTAGTTTGTTTACATTAACCTACAAATATATTAATTAATTTGTTTAATGTTTTAATATCTGTGCTGTCATTTAATTGAAATATATTTTTTTAAATATAATATAGATATGATTTACTTAATTCAGCATTTTGAATCAAGCATGAGGATATTTTGCAAAATTAATTGATTAGTAAACAGGGTAAATATTTCAAATAATATTTTATATATGTTCCATTGTTAGTTGCGATAGATCGGCGATGAGAATGGCTAGGAAATGCCTGACTAAAATTTGATGAACGTATTTCGCTTATTATACAGCAAAATACATTTTATAACAGCATCATCTATGAGAGCTATTGTGAAATAATTTAATGAAACTATATGTACGAATATGTTTAGAAATTATTTATATTGAAATTAACTATTTTCTACTAAATTAACCTATTAAAGATTAAGCTGTCCTGTACTTCTTATTTATTAATTAATATTTATACATATTGAAATAGTTGTAATGCATATTTTTTTAAATTATTTTTGAAAATAACAAATAATTTAGTAAAAGTTGATTCTTTATTTGTGTTTTTTTATATAATTGTTTATAATATAATATGCACAATTATTAATGATGGCACAATAGCTCAAAGCAATTATGCTTGACGTAAAACTGCTGTGTCTTCGTATTTAGTTTGTTGTCAGATTGTTATTACAATTAAATTGATTATGCACTTAAATTAATAAAACTTAGGAAGCAGCGGTGAAAATCACATGTGTAAGGTAACGGCACTATAGATACTGTAAACATTCTAAGTGCTAGAACGATGTAAAATAACAATTACTGTTCAGTACAGAACATAAGATATGTCTCTGTTGACATTTCAATATTGTGAAGTATTGTTGTCTCTGGTAGAATTCACACACAGGGCAACATTATAAGTATTGGAGTGAATGCCACGGGCATATGGCAAGGCAGTTGATTATTCATTCTATTCTATTCTGTTCTTTACACTTGCAGTGTCACCATTTTGTACAATAGAAATTATTAAGTTATATAAGAAAAAGTGTAATTAATTTTAAGTTTGAATATTTAATAAAATATTCATTCAAATTTTACTCGCATGGTTTTATTTCGTACAATTACTAATAAGTCCTCTTTAATTACTATCACTATCATTTCCAGGATCTCCTATCTGTATACACAACATCAGTATCTACAAAAAATCTTCGGTCGTGCTTCTTTATATTATATTAGCATTTCAACATCTTGTTTTCCACCGTCTTTATGCAATTTGTATAATATTCCGCATCCACACTGTTTAACGATTCTTGCCACATGGATAAAACATTCTCATTTTTCAGTTTATCTGTGCCAATGTTTTTGATATAAAATTCGTTACAGTTGACCTATATACCAAGTAAATTCAAAATGATATGGTGGAAGACGCAATACTTTGTGACCATATTCCTTTGCGATGCTGTGAATTTCATATACTTTTGATAGACGGTTGTCTTTAGCAAAAAACAAAAGTTCGGTTTTCAGTCTTTCTGTTGTAGATGAGATATTATTTTTTTGGAGATAATGGAGCAAATCGTTTTATCCATGTTGTTCTAGGTAGGGCTTTGCATATTTTGTATGAAAATATTATTTAGCATGTATCTGCTTTGTCCACGATCATCAAGAATTGCATTTGTAAATTAGGAATCACTTCAATAAACCATTTCTTGAATAATTCCGCATTCATATCATGGTAATCTAATATCTGACACTTTCTTGAAAATATTAGTGACGCATTCTCTACTGAAATAAGTGTTGCAAATAATTATTATTTCAAAATACTTTCTAATACATCTAAATATATTTTTACATTAAAAATTCTTCTCATAAATTAATCGCTTATTAGAGTAAAATTACGAAATCGTTAACAAATCCATCTACATCTTCCGACTGAGGTTTAACACGATTAAGTATTTTTTGTGGAGAAATGGGTACTCCCGAACCAGCATCAACTACACGATTTTTACACAAAGTAATTTTTTTCCTATACGACATGCTTCTGCTGTCCTTTATACGTTTAGAAAATGTTTGTATTGTAGGACTCTAATTATCCAAACTAATTGGAGTTCAAGCTAATCCAAAATTGCAGTTTTGTTGCGGCTTTAAGTAATATTTGAATAATAATCCAATATATTTGTTAAATTTTACCAATATTATAAATGTCAAAGGCAATAATGTTGGTCCATCATTTTCAAAATATCGCTATGCTTTTCTATTTAAAGATCTAAACATTTCCACACCTTGATATGCTTAAAATATTACAATATTTGATAATAAATTTTACAGTTCATTCTATAACAACAAATAAATTTGACAAATTTAAATTTTACACCATTTTAAAATAAACACAGACATACCTTTAAACATCAGTCTATACTTAACATAGCAGACAACTGGTGTTTTTTATACTTTTTACTCTCATATATATTATACTAATATAAGTCAGACAATGTTTTTTAATGTGTCGAAGCTTTATGCAGCTGAACTTTCAAAAGTATGACTCATCGCCGATCTATCATAACTTTGACTATATATAAATATATTGGTTTTGAAATTATTTTTTTTTATTTACAAAGAATATTACAACAAAGCGTGTCTTATTAAGTAATTTATATATAAAAAAGGTTATTAAATTTGTTCAGTTCTAGTCCACTGACTAGTTCCAAAATTTTAAACTTTACAGAAAAAGATTAAAAAAAACACTTGTGCGGTTTGTAGTAACAGAATCACAGTCTTCCGGATTGGGCCTCTTTAATCTGCGCAGATTCTCTCTGTTATTAAGCAGCTGCAGAATTTGCAGTCGAATAGATGTTTCCTTGCTGCCTTTCTGACTTCTTCGTCTACAATGGGTATCTTAAGATCGCGGTGTAAATTATCATTCCGTATGTATCAGGGCGCATTTGTAATGCTCCGTAGTACTTTGTTTTGAAAAGTTTGGATTTTGGTTGAATTTGTTTTCTTGGTACAACCTCAAAGTTGTATACCATAAGTCCATTTGTGTTTCAGTATTTGCTTATGCAATAACAGTTTGCTATGCACTGTAAGTTGAAAATGTTTTTTGATAAGCCAGTGCTTTTTCCATAAATTATCTTAACATGCTCCTTCCACTTGAGTTTCCCGTCTAGCGTAATGCCAAGGTATTTTTTGGCTGTTGATAGTAACTGTGAGAAGAGTAGTTATTCGATTTGTAAGGTTGATGTGCGTGGATTTGTCCTCGTTCAGCTTAATTTGCCATTTTTTGGTTTTTTCGTAAACCTCGTCTAGTGATTGGTATTGTTCTCTGGTAACATCTTCTTAATTTTTCCCAACAACCATTACCGCTGTGTCGTCTGTGTTCTCAGATTGTGGTGTATCCCGTATGTATAATAAACCAAACGAAGGACGCTGCCTTGCGGCACTACTGCTTTTATCTGTTTCATATCTGAGACGTCATCGTTTAATTTTATTCTTAAGTGTCTACATTCGAGATAAGATAGTATCAAAAAGTCTACAGTCATGATACTAGTAAAGTGTAGACTATAATTTTAAATTAATTTAATTTGTGGATCAAAAATCGGTATGTGTGTATAGTGCGCAAGGGTCCTCTCAAGGACCGAATTATTAACCGCCCAGTTACGCTTTGGTGAAGAGTCATACAAATGACTCATTTTACCCCATTAGTAAGGCAAGCAAAATGCAGAGAACTCCGCCCAAACAAAGCCAAGCAAGAACAAAGGAACAGATGGAACTAGAATATTAGTCATTACATCCAATGAACACTATTACCCCTCAAGAAGAAAACAATGGTTTAAATACCGAAAAAAAAACAGTTATATTCGCACTGTATAAAGAAAGAGCAGAAAAAACAAACCTACTTAAAAAAGTCGATTAAATGGAAGCGCGGATGCGCCACTTGGAAGATAAGGAAAACAGTCGGGCTCATTACAAAACAAGTAGTCAAATTGAAACTGATAAATATAAGACAGATAAAGAAAAACATAATAAAGAGAACGATTGGATCATAAAAAAAAAAAATCCAAAAAACGCTTAACCTTACATCTCTCCTTAAAAATATGTAATCAAAAACTAAGCACAAGGTAAAAACGATACTGAAATTGATCTGCAGCGAAATAAAAAACCAATTAGGACAACGTGTTTGTCCGCCGCCTTTTAATGTAGGGGGTATAAAGGAATATAAGATACTCTACGAGAACTTAAAAAATACAATCGATCAAGAAAGTAAGATAACGGCACTAAGTACTAAGACATTGAAAACTATTACGCCTAATCCCAATGCGTACAAAGCATTACCGCAAAAATTAAATGAGGGAAAATTTCAGTGGCATACATATGAAGACAAGAACGAGAGATAAATCAAGGTCATGGCTAAAGAATTACATCCTTCATGTGAAAAGATGACATCATTGAAAATCTCAAAGCCATAGGACTAAACGTGTTGGACTCAGTAAACATCATTAAAAAATATACAAGAATCCAGAAAATGGTGAGAAAGTAACTACAAAGCAGGGACTAATACTTTTCTTTCTGACCTTTGACAACAAAGAGATTATATGAAAAATTTACGCCATTAGATTTATATTTAACATTCTTGGTAAAATAGAACAAATACGTCAAAATATTCAGACAATTTAACAATGTAAGAGATGTCAGGAATACAACCATACACAAAGCTACTGCAAGAAAGAACCAAAATGCGCTGGTAAACACACATCGCCCAAATGTGTCAACTGTAAAGGAGATCATCCAGCTAGCTACAGAGGATTTGTAGTGGACATAGAACTTTAAAATATAAGAGACAATCTTTTGAAACCGAAGCATCAGATACAACCCAGACATACGCTAAAAATTAACAATTATAGCATAATCTAGAATAATCTGTTTCTAGCATAAGCAGCGAAATGCCAAGAAAACTATATAGCAAAACTGTCAGCGGAGGAGAAGAAAAATTACCAATTGAAGGTAGCCTAACTTGAATTTAAGCAGCATAAATAATCATCAAATTGTCAACAAACAAATATTTGAAAAAATTCAGACTTTAGAAACTAAATTGAAAACAATACGATAAAGAAATAGAAATGAATAATTTGATAGCAATAGCTGCCTGGAATGCAAGCGGATTACAGCGACGCTAAATTCAAGAACAAGAGCTAACTATGCACTTACATAAAATTGATATATGCCTTATGTCGAAAAAACATTTTACACTAGAGTAGTATATTAGGCTTAATAACTTTAACATATACAAGTCTATTCAGTAGGCAAATAAAGCGAGGAGAGGAACCGCTATTATAATTAATGAAAGAATCAAACATAACGCAAATTAAACATCAAAACAGAAAAAATGCAAGTGACAATAGTATCAGTGCATATACGAAACCAATGGTACAAAATATCAGCCATAGTTTGTCCTCCGAGATATAATTTAAGAAAAGGAGACTACGCAAACCTGTTCAATACATTAGGCAACAAATTTAATATTATTGGAGATCTCAACGCTAAAAGTATTTTTTGCGTCTCTCGAAAAAACACGCCTAAAGAAAAGGACCCCTACCAGGCTGGATGCGAACAAAAGTGCTACATCTTATCCACAGAAATGCCAACATACTGGCCAACAGATTGTGATAAAATTCCGGACTTGATTGACTTCTTTATGACTAAAGGTCTATATCGTCGGATCACACATTTATTATACTCACCATTAGCAGCTCAATAATAATAAAATGTGCACCACCAAGCCTTACTACTAATAAGACCGACTGGGAGAGATATCGTGAAAATCTTCAGCAAAGAATAAACCTACAAAAATTGCTAAAATCATCAAACAACTGAAAGACAACATAGACATTTTAGAGAAAGAAATTCAAAACTCAGCGTAAAAAAATGTTTCAGCAGTGAAAGCAAAAGAAAATTTTGATATGAAGTACCCACAAAAGA
Organism: Panorpa germanica; assembly: GCA_963678705.1. Lineage (NCBI taxonomy): Eukaryota > Metazoa > Arthropoda > Insecta > Mecoptera > Panorpidae > Panorpa > Panorpa germanica. The sequence goes on along the minus strand of OY783216.1, from coordinate 15,350,524 downwards.
TTAGATAACTTGTAAGTAAAAAGCAGAAAGCTAGGAGGATATGAAAAATGACAAGAACATCACAGGACAAAACCACTCTGAATTTAAAAGCAAACAAATTATAGGAGCTATTGATAGAACTTAAAAATGATTACTTCGCTCGGTACATGAGCGGACTCTCTGCAGAAAAAGAGACAGAATACTCACTGTGGAAAGCAGCAAAAGCAATAAAGAGACCATAGAATCAGAATCCACCTATCAAAAAAGGATACGGATCTTTGATTACCAATGAAAAAAAAACTGACTTATTCGCTGATCACTTAGAAAAGACATTTAAACCGTATTCACGACAGACATTTTAAGAAAAAATCATATGCAGCAATAGAATGAAAAACTAAAAAATTCTTTTAGTCACTCTTAAGAAACTGAAGAATTTAATAAAGACCTACTTAAAGGCTTTGCCCCAGGACTTGATCTTCTAGCAGGTAAGGTAATAAATAAAACTGCCAGATAAAGCACTGAGAAAGCTCCTACACCACTACAATGCAGCAATCTGACTACTATATGTTCCTAACCAATAGAAATGAGCTGAAGTGATAATGTTGCTTAAACTCGGTAAACCTCCAAATGAGGTTACAAGTTATCGACCAATCTCTTTACTAACAGTAATCTCAAAAATATTTTAGAATCTATGATTGATAACACTAAGAACTGATACTTCGGAACACAGTGCGTCTGGTATAAATTCTTGTGAATTCTTATTGAAATTTACACTAGTTTTTTTTGTTTTTATTAAATTTCTAACTAATTAAACTACATGACCCCCATCATGCTTCACAATTTATAGCGTTTTTAATTAATTATTTTTCAACGTTCTGTCGTTTGCTTTTACAATGTCTAAGATAATTGCTAATATTTTTATTATTATTAAATCTATTAAGTACTTCCATTTCCAGGTTAACTATTTGGTCCAGATTGTAGAATGAAGTTTACGAAAGCTAATTGTCTTCGTTCTAAAAGATTTTGTATTTCTAAATCATATATGAGCTATTCATTGATTTTTTAAAAAAAATTGCATAATGTGTTCATTATAAATATATGGCTGTAGCTACTGATAGTGGTTGCGTTATTTCCGGGTTTAAGTACAGTTACTTCTTATTACTGGAAATAAGTCGTCCACTCAGCTGTGTTTGAAGAAGTAAAAGGTTGTTGTTTTTGCTTTAGTAAGAAGATATTTGATAAAATAGTAATGAATAATGATGATAAATTCAGGAGTGCTGATTCATCTATTAACTGATTCAGCGATAGGAGTTTTGTGTGATTCACTATTGTTTGATTATAGATTTATTTTGGTATTTGTTTCCATTGCTATGTGTTGTTGAAATTGTGTTAAATACTTAGTTTAAAATTTAATTCAAAATCTAATACTTCTGATAGAGAAAAAATTCCGCAGATTGATTTAATTTTGATATTATAGTATTTTTGTAGTTATTTGTATATTTATGGTTTGTGCAAATTGTTCTTATGATTGTTTTCTGGCTTGCTTTATATATATGTGCTATTGCTTTAAATTTTTTTAATTTGGCAAAAGGATTTACAGTTTTGTGGCGTTTTTATCTAATAAAAGCTGTTTTATTTATTTTTCCAGTATTGGAACAGAATTAGCTGGTCTATGTTGGATATTTTTTTTTTTGAAACGGAATTATTTGCTGCTGTTAAAACATAAAAATGTACTACTGATTGTGTTATTACATCTATGTTATCTTCGTTAATAAATGCAAGGTTTTAATATTGAAATCTTCTTCATAATTGAAGATAAAATGTAAATTGATCACTTCCATATCATTCTGGTACTACTAACTATTTTAGTATCAATGATATTTTCTTAAGGTTAAGAATGTTGCGGATCTACTTTAGAAAAAAAAGCATCTTGTTCATCACTCAAGATTTTCAAATTGTTAATGTTTCTTTCTTGAATTTGATCTTCTGTTATTGTCTGCATTTGGCTTCGCAATTTGTCCCTCACAACGGTAAAATTTTTAGAGGTACTTTTGATATTTCCATTTTACTCTTCGCTGGAGTAGGTCATTAATGTAAGTTGGTGTTACAAGCAATAATAATAAAATCACTTTTTAATTCAAAATATGAAACGGATTTATATCATAATTACTAACGATAACCAACAGTCCATTATAAAGGCAATTGTTCCAAATACCATAAGACCTAGATATTTATAAAAAAAAATGAATAAGATACTCTCTTGGACGTGCCACAGTTTTCTTAAAAATGTTATTATTTATAAATCTTGTTTAAATTTATTATTAATCATCAAACTTTGTGCTTGTAAATCCGTCATTTAGATATTGCATTTTTCAGAAAAGTAATTAGCCTATATTATAATGTTCCAAGAGTATTCTTATTTGTTTATATGTTTGGTACGAATGTTGTATGGCAGCTCAAAAACGGTACAGCGCCTTTTCTTAAAAATTGCCAACTTCGTAGTGAAAGAAATTATAAAATTTTTTTTCGTCCTCGGATGTCCTTCTAAATTTCTTGAAAACCCATAATTTTGGAAAAATTGTACGCTTTTTGCTGTATAACTGTTAATCTGTTAAAGATAGAAAGTTGTAAGTTTGCATGTGTATTACGCTATTGAATGTAAACATGTCTCAAAATTAAAAAATTTAAAAATTCGTAAAAGGGACGTCAAGAAAAATGGAGTCTCACATCTAATTATGTTTTATATGACTTTAATGATTCAAATTTTTATGATTTTAAACATTCGACGTCACATGCTAGACAAAGACTGTATCTGACGCGCGACATTATTGAATCTAAGTATATTACTAGTATTTACTATAGTTATGTAAAAGCTAGATGTATATGCATTCTCGTTTGATTATATAATATCATGTCATATCAATGTGGCTAAGTTCTTATCATGATTTTTTGTCCCGTTTTATAGGTACAACAAACACTAGTGTCATCTACACTTCGTTACACAAACGGATGCGAAAAATATCTAACATTGAAGAGTCACTAATATTCGCTTTTATTAGTAAATATTTATCTATTACTTACCATCTGTTTTCAATAATGGATTAATAGTATATTAATATTAAGCATTTTAATATTTTTAAGTATAAAATTAGCGTCACTAAAACAACTTTAGCTAATGGTCTGAATGTCCTGAAATTTTAACACATATTGATTGCATGTATTTAATAAAAAATAAATTTATAAATCTGTATTGTTTAATCATCTTTTGTTACTCAAAAAAGTAATTAAATATGATTGTGTTTTATACGACTGTGTATTTTATTAAGCATTTGACGTCACACTCTAAACAAAGACAGTATCTGACGCGGGATTTTATTGGATCTAAGTACATTAGTAGTATCCTATATTTTAATGTTCCAGTCCTATATTATAATGATCTACGTGTATTTGACTTGTTTATATGTTTGGTACTGAATTTATGGTAGCTCGAAAACGGCTTAGTCAATGTTTTTAAAAATTGCCTATTTCTCAGAGAAGGAAATTCTTAAACTTTTAGCATCTTTTGATTTTCTCTTTAATTTCCTGGAAACCCGTTATTTCGCAAAATTTCATTTCAGGGCATATTCGGGGGTTTTTGCCGAGAGTAAAAATTGTGCTACAAACTTGAAATTTTGTATATGGGCAAACTTTGGTACCTAATTTACAAATTGAAAAACTTTTCGAATCAAATCTTAATATATAAAAGAAAGACGGGTTTGTTACAACACTTATAACTCGAGATCTGCTGAACTAATATTCATGGTTATTGATTCGTTGGATTTGTCTCCGCCCCGAATAGCATAATACATCTTAAAAACAATGAAAACTCAAAATGTGTAATGAATACTTAATCATTTCAATAAATGCTGATTTCATGTCAAACATTTGTTGTCCAATCCTGTCAAATACTGTAACAACTATTCATGTGTGCGTTCAGAAATTTATTTTTTGTAAAATGTCTCGAAAGTTCAGGTACTGTTATATTTGTTTGTTTTAGACATTAATTTGTGTAAATTATTTATTAATTATTTAATTTTTAATTTCAGAAAATAATACCTAAGATTTATTGTACAGGTAAACAAAAGTGTAAATGTCTTTTTATAGGTTATCTATAATTTTTCTTGATAAGCTATTCATATGTAGTGGTTATATACTCTTTGAGCTATTGTCTATGTCTAGAAAGTGGTTTTTTGTGGTTTTATGCGAGTGCACATACAGTATTAATATTAATAACAATGCCGCGTCCTAGAAGATTTAATCTTTCCCAGCGGAGCCGTAATGCAATTAGGCAACGGAATATCGCGAGTCAATTATCTGATGAAGAACGAGAAATTGCACGAGAAGAGCGCTGCGTTAGTATGGAGCAAAGAAGGGCCTTAATTCGTGCTTCTCAAACACAAGAGCAAAGAGAGGTAGCCCGTGAAACGGCTAGGTTAGAAACGAGAAATCGTCGAGCTTATCGTACAGATGAACAGAGGAATAATCTTCGAAGTGCAATAAGACATGGTTCAAGTATTGATTTGAATCGTTGATTCGATTTGAGCGTTTCTATATGATTGCACCATCGACTACAGCTTCTCCTTGGATGTGCCTGGTTTACCACCGCACAATTTAAAACTTAAGGTTGGCTCGGTAGTCATCATGCTTAGAAATTTAAACCAACCAAAACTGTGCAATGGAACGCGTTTAGTGATAAAAAAACTGATGAGCAATGTGATTCACGCGTCGATACTTTAAAGAAAATTTAAAGATAAGGAAGTTCTTATTTTAAGGATTCCGATGATCCCAACGGATATGCCATTTGAGTTTAAACGAATTCAATTCCCGATTCGTCTTGCCTTCGCCATGACGATCAACAAATCACAGGGCCAATCCTTGACTATTTGTGCCCTCAATCTAGAAAATGCATGTTTTTCTCATGGTCAATTATACGTGGCATGCTCACGTGTCGGCAAACCATCCGCTTTATTTGTTCTTGCGCCTGACCAAAAAACAAAGAATGTCGTTTACCACAAGGTGCTTGAATGAAAATCCCATTATTGAATTAATCCGAGTGTATTCCAATCTGCACAACATAGTTTTCAATCATTTTTTTCTGATATTAGTTTGAATTACTTAATTATTATTATTTTTTAATTTTTATTCTCATTCTGTATGTTTTCATCATCATTCATCATAATAAAATACTTTTATGTTTCTATCTATATTAATAAATATTATTTTGTATCATTGTATTACGTTCATTAAATCCTAAATTAGTTCAGCTAAAAGGTAAAACGACATTCATTGACTGTTAGGCGGTACGAAGTTCGCCGGGTCAGCTAGTAACGAATAAATTAAAAATATTTTATTTTATTTTATATATTAATTGTGTATGCCTTTCGGCTTTACAATCTACAGTATTATATTTCTAATACATTTCATTCCTATATACATTCCAAACTTAAAACTAAACTTAAAATAAACTTAAAATCTTCTCGACTTTTACTACTTCCAAAAGTGCTTTCTGCTTCTTCTTCTTTTGACCCTCTCTATTATTCTCCACCAGCTTATTTATTCTCCTGTTTTTCCTTTCCTTCTTACTATTTCCGCCATCCACCTCTTTCCTTCACTGCCTCCCTTTAATAGCTGGCCAATATTCCTTTCGCTTGCTACTTTTTCCTTACACTCAAACTTAATGTGCTCCAGTGTTTCGTCCTCCGCTCCACACATTCTACACTTTCTTTCCTCACTCTTTTCCCAGTATCTGTTTCCTTTTTCCTCATTTCCCAATCTAAACCTTGCTGTTCTTCTGATGTGTTTTATGTCTTTTTCTATAAGGTACTGAGGCACATTATTTTCCCATAACCTCTTATATCTTTTATTGTAGTTACTTTTTTCTATTTTTCTTATTCTCTCCTACTGTTGTGTCTCCTTATCCCTTCTCCTTAGCTCCTCTGCCACACTTGCGCCACCTTCTCTTCTCCTCTCTGCCTCCTCGATCGCCATTCCATTCCTTTTAAAGTATTCTTTTCTCTTTTTTGGACCTCCTTTCCCCCCATTCTTTATGTAATCCTCTCTTATTTTCTTTAAGATTTTGCTTTCCGCTCTGTTCAATTTCTCCTCGTATTTTACCGCTCTTTCCCCTGTTTTAATTCGTATCTTATCCCTCTTTAGCTCCTCCATCACCATGTATCCTGGCGTGCACCTGTCCAGCCCTAGTACCCATTTCATATATCTCACCTGTATTCTTTCCAACTTTTCTTGTTCCTTCCACCCCCAAACCTCTGCTCCATACGACATTATACTGGCTATCAGTCTCTCATATATCCATATTCTCTTTTGTATGTCCCCTTCAAATACCATTTCCCCTAGTCCCCCCTAGTTCTTTGCCACCTCCCTTATATGCGCCTCTTCTCCATTATTCTTTTTAAAAGTGTAGCCCAGATATTTAGATTCTTCAACTTCCTCAATGTCCTCTGTCTTGTATTTCCACCTTTTATGTCTCCTTTTTCCACCCCCTTTTTTAAATACCATAATTTTTGTCTTTTCCACGTTTAACTCTAGTCCTTTCCTGTCTATATACCTCCCTAGCAGGTGTGCCATCTCCTGCAGCTCTCCTTCCCTTTTTACCAACAGGACTATATCGTCAGCGTATGCTAAAGTCCATATCTTGTAGTGCCTTCCTATTAGCACCCCCCCATCTTGTCCTCTTTTCATTACTCCCTCCAAGTCTGCTGTATATATCGCAAATAAAATGGGGCTCAGAGGACAACCTTGCCTCAACCCCTTGTCTGTCCAGAATTCTTCTGATTCTTCACCCCTAACTCTTATTCTCATTCTTGTTTCTTCGTAAATTTCTTCAATACATTCCATTATGTCCTCATCTATTTTTTTCTTTCTCATGTACTTCCACAATTTCTGTCTGTCGACTATGTCAAACGCCGCTTTAAGGTCGATGAACATTGCATATATCTGTCCTCCTTTTTCACTTAGCTCTTTTTCAACTAAATGGTTCAGTGCGTATATATTGTCTAAAGTCCCTCGTCCCTTTCTAAAGCCTGCTTGTGTCTCGGGAAGTATTTCTTTTACTTTTACCTCTTCTTCCAGTCTTTCTCTCACAATCCCTGCATAAATCCTGTACCCTGTGTTCAGTAGTGTGATACCCCTGTAATTTTTGGCTTCATGTCTATTTCCCTTTTTATATATCGGCGTTATTACCCCTTCTCTCCAGCTGTCCGGCAGGTTTCCTCCTTTCCATATCTTGTTCATCGCTGTCAGTAATCCTTTCTCTATCCTTTCTTGCCCAGCTTTCTACGCCTCGTTCTTTAGTCCATCTCTACCTGGTGCTTTCTTTTCCTTGAGTTTTTGAATCTGTGTTTTTATTTCACCTAATTTTATATCGTTTACTTTCTCCTTCTCTTTTATCCCCTTCTTTGTTTTCTCGTTTCTTTTCTTTCCTCCTAGTACTCCCATAAAGTGTTTCGTCCACTCTTCCATTTCTATTTCCTTGCTTGGCTCTTTCCTTCGCTTTTTCTCCCTATTTATGTAATCCCATGCCTGCCTCTCCGTTGTTATATCTCTAATTTCTTTTTCTATTCCTATTTTGAACTCATTCTTTTTATCTTTTATCCTTTCGTTATACTCCCTTTGCTTCCTCTTGAAGTCGTCTTTACTTGATTCTCCTTTCTTCCATCTCTTTAGTTCCCCTTTTACCTCTTTTTTCCATTCTTTACATTCTTTATCCCACCATTTGTTTTCTCCCGTTCTATCAGATATTCTCCAGCTTTTACTTTGGGTGGCTTCCTTTATCCTCTCTTCAATTTCCTCCATCTCCTCCGTTTCTCCTTCTTCCTCGTATCTCCGTTCCAATTCCTCTATAAACTTCTTCCTTTCTTCCTCTGTCCAATCGCTGCCCTCTTTCCATTTGTTTCCTTTTCTTTCACCTCTCCTCGCCTCCAACTCCACCACCAGCGGTAGGTGATCCGAGTCCACCCTATCTTCCACTTTTTTTTTTCTACCTTCTGTCCTCCTCCCAGCGTTGTCACCACGTAGTCGATTACTGTATCCCCTCTGCTTCCCACATAGGTATATTCTCCTTCTTCATCTCCTTCTTTGTTCCCATTTAGTACTATCCATCCTTGTTCTTCTAGCATTTCCATTAGTTCTTTTCCCTCGGCGTTTTTTGTTTTGTCTTTCGTTGTTCTTTTCTTTTTTCTATTCCCCCATATTTCGTCCACCTCTCCCAACTCCCTAATTCTCGCGTTAAAATCCCCTCCAATTAATAGGTTTTCCTGTTTCTCATCCTTAATTATTTCTTTTATTTCTTTCATTGTTTCTTTTATATTACCTTTACTGTATATTGTTACAATTTCCCATGTCTTCTTCCAGTTTTATCGTCCTCCTTACTGCTGTTTCTCTTCTGTCTGGTACCTTCTCCTCTTCTAGCTCCCTACGTACCCCCATTATAATTCCACCTCTTGCTCTCCCTTTCTTATGCTCCCTAACAGCACCTTGGCACACCCGTCTGTAGTTTTTCGGTAGTTTGTCTTCCCATTCTTCCCATTCTTTGCTTTCCAGCCATGTTTCTACCATCCCAAACACATCCCAACCTTTGATGTATCTCCAGAAATCCTTATCTTTTCTTTTTATACCCGCCACGTTCCAGAAACCTATCTTTATCCTCTTTTTTATTTCTCTTCTTTCCTCTCTCCCACTTTTACCCCTCTCTTTACTTTCCCCCAACTCCTTCACCATTTTTTCGAAATTCCCCCTTTTCCAGTTCTTTGTTTTTTTCATTCCATATATACTGCGTTCCTTCACACCATACTTTTTTGTACCCGACCTTCACATCCTTTTTCCCCTCCTCTCTTTTCTTTTTTGCCCATTGTCTCAATTGCCACTGCACCCCTCTCTCCTTGTACGTCAAGTCGTCCTCTATGTACACATCCGTGCCCCTCAGTGTACTTTTTTTTTCCATTATCTTTCTCTTCTTTTCTTCCCCCTCACATCTCGCTATCACTATTTCATTTTCTTTTCCCACCGTGAACGCTTTTGTTATTCTTACTTCTTTCTTCAATTCTTTTTGTATCCACTCTTTCACTTCTTCTCTCAGTTCCGCGCCCATTTTGCTTGTTTTTACACCCCTTATAACTATGTTCTCCCTCTTCTCGCGCTTCCTGGCCATTTCCTGTTCTTTTTCCAGCTCCTCCACCTTTTCTCTAACTTCTTTCTCTGTTTCTTCCTTTTTCTTTTCTTTTTCTTTCTTTTCTTCTTTTTCCTCTTCCTTCTCTTTTTCCAACCTCCTCATAAGATCTTCCCTTTCCTTGCGCGATTCTTCGATGAATGTCTTGAATTCTTCTTCCATCTTTTTTAATCTTTCCCTCATTTCCTTCATTTCTTCTTGCATTTCTTTTTCTGTTTGAATCATCCTTTTAATTTTTTCCTCTGTTCCGTCCTCCTTCTTTTCATCCTGCTCCCTCCTCGTCTTCATTTCCCCAGGCATTTTTGTTATTTTATGTAAATAACTTCTTATTAAACTATTTCTTTTCACTAGAAATAACAAATTCCACAACAACAAACTGAACCTTTTGTTTTTTACTGAACAATAGCAACAATTTTAAATCTGCAAGCGATTCTCGGAACCCGTCCTCACTGCAGCACGATCAAACTGTAACTCTAAATAATAAAATATTTTATATTTTGTTGAAAAAAATTAAGAAATTATTTAATTTATATAAAAAATTATTTATTGTTATATGTAAAATTAATATAGAATGAGTTAAATATTTTAATTTAAAAATGAAATTTTAATTTAAAATGAAAATTAATTTACACACAAGAGACTGTCGTCGCTTGCGACGGGGGTAAACTCTAGTTTACTATAGTTATGTTAAAGCTAGATGTATATGTATTCTTCGTTTATTATATGTATCATGTCATATAATTGTAGCTAAGTTCTTATCATGATCTTTTGTCTAGTCTTATGGGTACAACAAACACTAGTGTCATCTACACTTCGTAACTTAAACGAAGGCGGAACGTTTCTAACATTGAAGTGTCACTAAAATTCGCTTTTATTAGTGAATATTTATCTATTACTTACCATCTGTTCTCAATAATGAATTAATAGTATATTAAAATCAACCGTATATTATAAATACTTTATTTATAAATATTTATGTATTATTAACTACCTTTAATCATTAATGGATTAAAGTACATTACCATTACCCGTATAATATATTTATATATATTTATATATTTGTATATGTATTTAGGTATACTTATATCTTCTAGTTGATTATTTCACAAGATACAGTAATTTTATAGAACTGATAAAAATGTAACACAAAGCTATAAAATTGATATAGTGTTTTAACGGATTAATACCCCGGCAAAAATTCAAAAAAAATTTATAGAATTTCTTATTAAGAAAAACATAAGAATGCTTTTTATTGCTGTGGAGGCACTATTATAAAGAGGGCTGAATGAAAGGCTTAATTAAACTAATGTGAATAGGATAAGATGTAAAATAAATAAACCAAATAATAAAACAGCATAGGCTGCTATTGTACAAAAATGTGTAGAAAAATATAACGAAACAGAACACACAGTCATTGAAATTTGATTTGAATAATTGAAAATTCCTTCTGGAATTTCCACCACTTCAATTGAAATTAATATGTACTAAAGAAAATCTGAAAAGAGATAGGGAACTTTTGAAAACAAAGTAAAATTTTACAATTATAAGGAAAAACATTCGACCTGAATGGGGAAGAGTTAATTTATAGTGGGTAACAGATTCTATGAGGAAAACTGAAATAGACAAAATTTGTTAGATAATACAACATTCAAAACAAGATGTCCAATTCAATCTATGAAGTTAATGTCGGATACAGAAAAGTAGAATTAAACCTCTAGCTCATTACAAAACTCTTTCCAGTGTTTGTTACTGAATAAACAATTAAGTACATTGTCACGTAAAATTGTTTCTAAAACTAAATCGACAAAGAATTGAAAACACAATTCAATACATCTTTTGTTTACTTTGTCTATTTCTACAAAATCAATGAATGCTTTTCTATCACTCTCTGATATGGCTCTCCCATCTTAGCTTTAATATTCTAGTAGTGTAGCAAATATTCATTACATATTCCCACCAAAACAAGAAAATATTCCTAAGAATTTTCTTTTTCGAAATTCAAAAAATTTAATTTCTTGGCACAGCATGTCTTTCTTTCGTCATATGGCTATTATTTTTACAGTGGAGACGGGATGAGTTTTGTTATATAGAATAAATTTAATTTTGATTTTTTATGTCCAGTGTCAATATTGAATATGGAATTTGATATTTTGTCTGTAACCATGAATGGACTTATTCTCAGGTTATCTAATTTTTTTCTGTTTAACCGGTTTTCTTTTTTAATATATACCATGTCTTCCATATCGGTTCTATCTTTGTCAAATACTTCTTTGTTGTAGTTATGATACTTTGTACTATTTTTATAAGTTACATTTCTATCTATTTCTAGTTTTGCATTTTTTTTTATTGTTTTAATTCTTTTGGTAATATGGCTGTGTCCTTCGAGTAAATATCTAGGAGTACATCCAGTTACTGAATGCCCTGTTTCAATTTAGTTTTATAAACACTTATATGCTTTGAAAGTTCATGCTCTGTTTCCTTTCTTTCAAAAAAAGAATATCTTACATTATTTATTATTGTTTGATTTAATCTTTCATTAAGTCCACTGGAAAAAGACGAGTTTAATGCTGTAAAACAATACAAATGCTCACACTTTTTAGGTAATCTTGAGTTGTTGAATTTAAACCAGAATATAGATCCGATAGTATCATGTTAATACTGTAGTATTTCATACAATTTCATCAATACCGTAATATTTTACTTCTGTTACTATTTTTATGAAATCAGCAGCATTTTGTGTTTTTGAAGTAAGAATAAATGCATATCTATTGAAGTGATCCACTATTAAATGCAAATATTTTTTTGTAGATCTATACCCTCCAAGACCCTCTATTGTGTCTATAAAGACAATGTGAAATGGTTCTGTTACCGTACCTAGTTGAGACAATACTCCAAATTTGTTTTTTTACTCTTGATTTATTTTTTATGCAAGTATAGCATTTTTTGCAGGTATTTGTAATATTTTGCATCAAATCTTTTGCTGTATAATAAAAGTTTAGTTTGCTTTGCATTTGCTTAATCCCAAGGTGACAAAACTTTTAGTGTTTTCATATTAAGTTTTTTACTGAATTCTTCTTTTAATATAATCTTTTCTATTTCTTTATATTTCTTATGATAAATTAAATTTTTTTATTTTTTCCTTTCAGTAGTGTATTTGTTTCCTGATCATCAGTTATATTTTTAAGATTTATTAAGTTTACAATTTTAATTGGAGCATCATCTGTTTCATCATTTATCTAATTCAAGAACTGTATTCCTACTACTTAAAGAGTCTGCCTCTGTATATTTTCTATTTATTTTTTATTATTTTATTTATTTATTAAATCAAAATCATATTATTATAGTTCTTCATCTGTTCTCATCTTCATGTTTATTTTTTTTAAGTATTTGTGGTTTGAAAGAATCTTTAATTAACGTCTAATAAGCCAGAGTTGCTAGTATAGTTCTGCTTCCTATATTGCTAGACATTCTAGATATATAGCTTATATTTCTTCTGTAAGTCGTTTTATTTATTTGAGAAGTATGCAACAGGTTTTTCTAAGTTGCTATCCAGTTGTGTTTGCTTTAATACTGCACCAATGCCATTTAGACTTGCATTCAAATGGGCAAGGCAAGGTCAAATATTGTTAAAAATGGTTGTGTGCATATATTTTTTTGGTCTATTCAAATGTCTTTTAGTATTCTTCTATCCAGATGAATTTTTGTCCTTTTCGTAATAATTGATGTAATGGATCATATAATATTGATATGTTAGTTACATATTCATGATAAAAGTTTATTTGTTCAAATAATTATCTGATGATTTTCTGTGTTTTTGGTGTTTGAAAATTACTTATAGAAATTATTAAATTAAATTGTCTCCCATAGGTAAAATGTGTTTGAACCTTATAATGTATCCTAAATATTTAATAGAATCTATTGAAAAATTACATTTTGATAATTTTATTCGAAATCCTTCTTGCTTTATTGCATTTAATGGTGGAAAATACCAACATATCATCTATGTAGATTACTGTAAAATTGGATAAATGATGTTTTCTCATTATATTGGCCATGATCCATTGAAAAATAGCAGGGAATGTTTTTAATCCAAATGGTAAACAGGTCCAGTGTAAGTGACCATCTTGTGTTATAAATGCAGTTTTACTTCTATTTTCTATTCGTAATGGGATTCCCCAAAAAGCAGAATTGATATCTAGTTTAGTAAGAAGAGAAGATTTACAATTTCTTGTTTACCAACCAAATCATCGATCAAAGGGAATGATTCAGAAAGTGGGATAATTATTTTATTTAAATATCTAAAATCTATCCATAATCTTGATCTATTATTCAATCTGTTCTTGCTTCATTTCCATTAACTGTACGAATATCGTATTTATTTTGGACGAAAACCGTTCCAAAACATTTATTTTGATATTTCGTATTAAAAATTAGAGATGTACGTGTCAGTTAGATCATTCCTTCTTCCCCCACCTTAAGACACTGTTCTCCTTACCCTAAATGTTTTTACTGCATAATCTCAGTCATTGTTCTCTGCACTGAGGAGACATCGCACCACTCAATCAACTATCCTACTGCCTTCAAACATTTCACATTCCTTTCATTCTATACAAACCCGTTTCTTTCCTGTTATCGACGAACATCATTGTTTTAGTTATAACAAGTAATATAAAGTTAATTCAAATTAAGATTGTTTATCGATTAACTCGTAAATTTAAGATAATAAATTAAACTTAGTGCATATTTTTGGTTCAAACTGATTTACAACCAGTTAATTTACGTCAAAGCAAGAACACTAATGCGTGGCTCTTGACTTCGTTCCATATTTATTGCAAATATTGTATTATATTTAACTATCAATTTATTCATTACATTCCTTTCTTCATTGTTTAAGTGTTGTATGGAAATATCAAAATTGTTTTTGAATATAATTTCATTGAAATTAATTTTGTATATTTTATAATTTAGATTTCCATTACTTAATATATCTTTAACCATACTTTCAGGAATTTTTTTTATTATTGCAAATTCTGTTGTACGACTGATATCATTTTGCATGCAATAGAAATTATGAAATTGATATCAATCATTTTTAGGTGTACCTACATATTTAGAGATTGCGTGTTTAATTTTTAGATTGTATTAATTTAAATGTTTTTATACATTCTAATTTAAGTAGGATATCGTAGCTAAAAATTTCATGGTTGACTGCTAGTATGTCTATTTTTTCATCTATGTTTCGAATTTTTACTTTTTACGTTGTTGTTCCTTCTCTTTTATTTACACCAATAATCGTTCTTAGATTATATTTTTTTTAAATGGTTCTCCTTGTTTACTTTTAAATTTAACCCTGAGTTTATTAGTGATACATTTGAGTTATAGCTTAGGTGACAAAATTGGAATAAGTAACACACATTTACGGATAAAGTAATAAAGAGAAGCTTGATCAAGGTGTCAACAAGCTGGTTTGATGCTAATTTAAATATAGTTTAAAGTTTGAACGACGCTTGAAAATGAAACTCACAGTGGAGTACGATGAATTTAACGTACACATGAATAAGATGGAGCGACAATGTAAAAAAAATTAAGCAATTAAAGACTATGTATACTCGGTTAAACAGTCGCTAGTAAAAATGAAAATATTAGTGCAAAAGCCTTTATAAAATAAATAATACCCAGATTAAATAATAATTACATGATAATTGCGCTATCATTGTGCGACTTTAAAACCGTGCCAGATTTTATATTAAAATTTAAACTTTATGATTAGACATAATTAATGTTTAAGAAAGAAATCATGCGATAAAATGTTTTAATTGTAATTAAACCAGACACAAAGCAAACGTGTGTCAAAACAGTAACTACGATTTTAAGACTAATAGAGTCGAACCAAGTGAGAAAAACAATAAAAGCGAAAGTAAAATAAAGTGTTTCAAATGTCAAATAGAGGAACATATTTCGAAAAATTTAATCGCGAATAAGACGGGTGATACTTTGTTAGTAAACACCAAAAGAAACATGCGACATAAGAAAAGACATGAGCATAGACAGTATCAGTTTTAAATGTCTGATTGATACCAGAACTGATCAGAATTTGAATAGACAATATAATAGACTATAGTAACATCGCAAAACCATTATGTGACTTATTACTTAAATACAATAATTTTATGATGAGTGATCATCAGCGTACATTGTTTAACATGTTGAAGCAAAAACTGTGTGAAAACTGTGATTGTGTTTTATACGACTGTCTTATTTTCTATGACGTCACACTCCAGACAAAGACAGTATATGACGCGCGATATTATTGGATCTAAGTACATTTGTAGTAATTACTATAGTTATGTAGCAGCTATATGTATATGCATTCTCCTTTCTTTATATGTTTCATGTCATATGAATATAGCTAAGTTCTAATCATGATCTTTGTCTAGTCTTATGGGTACAACAACACTAGTGTCATCTACACTTCGTAACACAAACGAAGCAGTAATATTTCTAATATAAAGGTAACATTAAAATACGCTTTTATTAGTATATATTTATGTAGTGCTTACCACCTGTTCTCAATAATAAATTTAAATTATATTAAAATTAACCGTTTATTATATATATATATATATATATATATATATATATATATATATATATATATATATATATATATTTATGTGGGATATAATTTAAGATAAGATATAATTAGTTTGTAAGAAATAGTAATTATATAGTAAAGAACTCTATAAAATAGGTTAGGAACATGGCTAATATTAAGTTATATTCAAATGTTACTAGCTCTGCTTTGGAAATGATTTGTGAACCCCGTTCTTTTGACACGAGTCGCTTGCCACGACATGCAATGATGCATGGTCAACGGGGTGATTGTTAAAAAATGGCTGATACGTAGATTTTACACAGTGTGTATGGCGTCATTGGTAAATTCAGAAAAATGTGTGTTAACTAGTTGTTAATAACATTGAGAATTATAATCAGTTTAACTATATTGCTAGGTGTAATATTAGTTATTGTTTAGACGTAAATAGTGTAGTTTGTGCATAAAAGTATAGTGTTAAATGTTAGGTTATTTTTATCATTATAAACGTTGTGAATGAAAACTATGTACTATTTATACTACGCATTACTTTGTGATATGCAATCATTGAAAGGTCTTCAAACCTAAGCATTGCAAATAATCTAGTGATAATATTATTGTGAACTATTTTGATATATTAACATTTTTGTAATATAATTACTTTCTTTGAGAAATAATTAAATGAACTATTATTAAACAAAAGTTATGTGTTAACTTTATTTTTAATAAGCTAAATTGTAATGGGGGCTCAACTTAAGGATTGAAATAAGATCAGAACAGCTAAAACCACAGCTGGTAATCTGTCTAACACACCAAGGTGTAAGGTAGACCCACAATTGGAAACGTCAACAAGGATAGGATTATTTGTCACTCCCACACTTGGGGGCTCAACCGGGATAAAGGAAAAACCAAGTTTATTCAGTCAAGAATATTCTTAACCTTTGAACCAGAACTATTGACCAACAGATAAAGGAAAAACCAAGTTTATTCAGTCAAGAATATTCCTAACCTTTGAACCAGAACTATTGACCAACATATAAGGAAACCTAGTTTATTCAGTCAAGAATACTCTTAACTTCCAGGTGTGTACAATTTACTCGTTAAAGTAATTGCACTTCAATCTGCTAGCAGTGATAAACATAACAATGATGGAGGAATTAAACAACTTGTCAGTAGCAGAATTACGTCAAGAAATTAGCTTCGTTGGACTAAGTCAGCGTGGAAATCGTGCTGAATTATTAACGAGAATGAACTCGTATAATAGCAAAGTTGGAGAACAGAATAGCAGGTCTGTAAACAATGAAACAGTCAATAAAACTAATTATACGTTTTTAGATTTAGAATTGGCTTTACCTAAATATGACGGACTTAAAAATGTTAAATTATGGATCAAACAATTTGATGATTTCTGTGACCAGGCGAAAAAAGATACAAAATACAGATCTTTGTATGCCAGGCGATTGCTAACTGATCAGTCAAAGCAGTCAAGCATTATCCGATGCCGAAGACGACGAAACAAGTACAAAGCTTTTTAGGTTTGGTGGGCTATTTCCAAAAATTTATACCACAATTCGCTAAGTTAGCAAGACCTTTGAGTGAGTTACTAAAAAAGGACAGTCATTTCAGGCTCAAATATGAACAAGTGCATTTAACAATTTAAAAATTTTTTTATTAAAAGACCCTATACTCAAAATATTTAGATATGGAGTATACACAGAGTTGCACACAGATGCTAGCAAGGATGGATATGGCGCTATGTTACTACAAAAATGCAATATTGATGATAGTATGCATCCAGTTAGTTACATGAGTAGAAAAACCACTGCAGCGGAACGGAATTATCATTCGTACGAATTAGAGGTACTAGCGATACCAGAAGCTCTTAAGAAATACAGGGTTTATTTAATAGGACAGCCATGTAAGATAATTACCGATTGCAATGCATTTAATATGAAACTTAACAAAAAAGATTTAGGAACACGAGTAGCAAAGTGGGTTTTATTATTACAAGAATATAATTATACTATTGAACATAGATCAGGTTCCAGAATAAGGCATGTAGATTCTCTAAGCAGAAATCCAGTAATGTATTGGATAGAATCATCAGTAATAACGAAATTACGAAATGCTCAGCTGAAGGATGATTACATCATTAAAAAGATAGAGACGATACAAGCAAAGAACTATGCAGGGAAGTATATAATAGAAAATGAATTATTATACAGGTTAAAAGACGATCAAAAGCTGTTAGTAGTACCAAGTAACATGCAATCAGAAATAATACGTAAAGCACACGACTTGATAGGACATTGTGGATTGCATAAATGTCAAGAAATAATTAACAGAGAATTTTGGATCAATGATTTAGCTGAAAAAATTAAAAACTGTATACATAATTGCATAGAATGTATACTAGCAAGTAGAAAAGTAGGTAAAGTAAAAGGATACTTAAACTCTATACCTAAGGTAGGTTTACCTTTAGACACATAACATATAGATCATTTAGGACCTTTACAAACAACAAGCAAAAAGTATAAACATATTCTCGTTATAGTAGATGCTTTTACAAATTTTGTTTGGTTATTTCCAACTAAATCATCAGGCACTAATGAAGTATTACAGAAATTGAAAGTGATAGCAGAAGTATTCGGAAACCCAAGAAGGTTAATTTCTGACAGGGGTACAGCTTTTACTTCAACAGATTTTAAAGATTATTGTACTGCAGAAAACATTGAACATGTGTTAATAACTACAGGAGTACCAAGGGGTAATGGCCAGGTGGAACAAATAAATGGAATTATTGTACCTGTGTTAACGAAGTTAGCCCTAACAGATCCTAGTAAGTGGTATTTAAATGTAAGTAAACTACAGTTAATGCTAAACAGTACTTATAAAAGAGGTATTAAAATGACACCATTTGAATTGATGATTGGGGTTAAAATGAAAACCAAACAAGACATAAAAATAATAGATTTGATTACAGAAGAAATACAAAATGAGTTTGTAGATAAACGTGAGAAGCTGAGAGAAGAGGCTAAAGGTAATATTCTAAAAATTCAGCAAGAAAACAGGACTAGCTACAATAGAAAATGTAAGCACCAAGAAAGTATACACTAAACAGTTTAGTGGCTATACAACGTACACAATTTGCAACAGGAGCTAAAGTTAAAGCTTAATTATTAGGACCATACAAAATAACGAAAATTAAAGGAAATGATCGTTATGACGTGGAGAAAGCAGGAGAGCGTGAAGGACCAATAACGACTTCTACATCAGCAGATATGATGAAACCATGGGCAGGATGATTGTAGCAACTGAGGATAGTTACTAGTCAGGATAGGCCGAGTGTGGGATATAATTAAAGATTAGATATAATTAGTTTGTAAGAAATAGTAATTATATAGTAAAGAACTCTATAAAATAGGTTAGGAACATGGCTAATATTAAGTTATATTCAAATGTTACTAGCTCTGCTTTGGAAATGATTTGTGAACCCCGTTCTTTTGACACGAGTCGCTTACCACGACATGCAATGATGTATGGTCAACGGGGTGATTGTTAAAAAATGGCTGATACGTAGATTTTACACAGTGTGTATGGCGTCATTGGTAAATTCAGAAAAATGTGTGTTAACTAGTTGTTAGTGGCATTGAGAATTATAATCAGTTTAACTATATTGCTAGGTGTAATATTAGTTATTGTTTAAACGTAAATAGTGTAGTTTAAGCATAAAAGTATAGTGTTAAATGTTAGGTTATTTTTATCATTATAAACGTTGTGAATGAAAACTATGTACTATTTATACTACGCATTACTTTGTGATATGCAATCATTGAAAGGTCTTCAAACCTAAATATTGCAAATAATCTAGTGATAATATTATAGTGAACTATTTTGATATATTAACATTTTTGTAATATAATTGTTTTCTTTGAGAAATAATTAAATGAACTATTATTAAACAAAAGTTATGTGTTACCTTTAATTTTAATAAGCTAAATTGTAATGGGGGCTCAACTTAAGGATTGAAATAAGATCAGAACAGCTAAAACCACAGCTGGTAATCTGTCTAACACACACCAAGGTGTAAGGTAGACCCACAATTGGAAGCGTCAACAAGGATAGGATTATTTGTCACCCCCACATATATATACGTTTAAATATATATAATATAAACTACTCTTAAGTGAAACCTTAAACATAGAACCAGAATAGCCAGAGTAGTCTCTTGAAGTCTTTTATAGAGTAAGGACGTGCAACCAATATCTTAACAAATCTTTACTTAATAAATCAATTTTGACTATTGTTAAATTTATTCTATGCATAAACACAGATTCTGAAAAATTAAACTTTTATGGGCTTCTAGGCACTTATGAGTTTGCAGAAGTGGTATATAACGCAAAATAAAAAGTTTTACCACCATTGTTTTGTTTTAATTTAAATAAGCTATATTTTAAGTCAATAAGAGTGGGTCAACAGGTCAAAATTAAAATAAAGAAAGTGCGAAGTGTAATTGTTATATAATAAATCAGAGCGATTTTGGAGGTTTATTTATCTTATTACTAGAACAAAGGAATTTGTATGTAACGTCATAAATAAGACCACGGTCAAATTACTCAGCAGAAATTGTGCACACGTAGATCTTATTGATCAATGCACAAAGAATTTCACGAGTTAACCAAAGATAAAAACTTCGCAAAAAGAATTTATTTCTAAGAGAATTAAAAAAGTTCATATAAGAATCTCTTTTAATATTGTGTTTTGGTGGTCCATGTACAGCCGATATCACAATAGGACATTCCAGTCCCCGACCATGACTTTGGTGGCTTGAATATGTTCTTTTTTGTGAGAGGTAGTTTGGTAGTGCTTAATTTTTTCCTACATCAGAACAGCCGTTTCTCCATGCGCTTTGCCATCAGGGTAGTTTGTGAAGTAGGTTCTTATCTTGGTATGTTCAGATAACTTTTACCTGTGGAATGCGTTTCAGATAGTTACATTATGTCAATGTAACTATGTATTATGTTTAGAGAAATATCTTTAATTCCTTAATATGGTGACAGCCCGCTGGCACTCCATAAAGCTAATGTTAAAAAGTTGAATTTTGAGCTAGTTTTGTCAGGAGTTCAGTCATCAAATTAGTGATGGTTTCTTTATTGGTTATCATTATCTAGAGCATCTGTTTCAAGTCTGTAATGATACTTCTGCACTGGTTAAGAGGAGAGTTTGAATTGAGGTTTAGATCTTGCATAATATTTTCATTTGATTGAGAGGAGTGACTACCAACTCTGGATATACTTTTTCCACTGAGTAGTTAAGCATACGTAGGGGCTCTGTGTTGTTGTCACAAAATCGAGCAACCGAGGTTTTTCTTGTTCTATGGCTGGTAGCTCTTTGTAGACACTTCATCCTTTATAATTTGCCGGATGATTTCTGTTACAGTACACATTTTACATTTTCAAATCATGTTTTTCTTGAGCACTGATCCCTGGCATTTCCGCATGCGTACTTGACACATCTATGTCTCCAATAGCAAAAGGATCGTGTATGACCATATCTCTTGCATGTAACACACTGTGAAATTTGTCTATTGGGTCTGGGTGCTTCCAAGATTATCGTCAGTTACGAAAGTGCTTTATATTGTATATATGTTTATTATCAGGAGTTGGTTTGGGGTCTATAAAAAAAGTGGTTTTTTTATACTATCGTTGATGTTCCAGAGACTGACTACCTGGTTTTCCAGTTCCTCAATTGCGGCCCTCAATTCTTTAATATCTGTTGTGGGGTGCATTTTTTTTTAAAACCACTCGGTGTCCCTTTTTTGAATCTCTTTAATTATAATTGTGTTAGGTTCAGTAGTTTTTGGTTGAATTTAAACTTCCTCAACTCGCGGGTTTTTAATTTAGTTTTTGGTGATGTCATTAAGCAGTTTGGTTATAGGTTTTACGTTGCTTACTTTATTAACATAAATTGGCGAAGGCTTGACAGGTTTGGATTCCTGTATATTCTGATCGTCTGTATGACTTTCATTATCGAGAGCTAAATTTTCCGTTTGCACAGGAGTACTCAGTTAGTATGTATTAAGCTTCGCTTGCTTTAGATTCCTTAAGAGTATCTTTGATTTTCCAGGTTTTGTCTTTCTAGCGAACTGCTTTTTTGTCGCCAAGATTTGTTAAGATTTGTTATTTTGTTGAATTAGCCAATATATCGCCAGTAGAATAATTAGATTTTATAATCATAACGTTAAAATAATTGATTTTAGCCAAAGTATATGTAATACGTCAAATAATAAACGTCAATTAATAATAACAATGAATGGAATAGACGTTCTAAGTGAAGTTTTATTAGTTACAAATAAAGTAAAAGATAAATTATTATCGGTAAAAGTGCATTATCTAATAATAAATTACTAATTGTAATTAAAAATGGACAAATAAGCAAAGAAGATAATAAAGATAACATTATTGACAGTAACAAAAATAAAACAGTTTTAAGTGTGAATAATATTAAAAACAGTGAACCGATCGTTACACTAAATATAAATATACAGAAGAATATATTTGAGAAAGAACAAGAAAACTTGTGTGATATGCCAATTAAAAATTGAATATTTTGCAAAAAATATTTACGAAATTGGCAGAACTAAACTTGTAGAAATACAAATAGACCTACCTGATAAAGAACCAATCTAAAGTCGTCCATATAGATTACTTTACAAAAAACGCATTAAAGCTGATAAAGAAATCAAATATTTATTAGATGCAAGAATAATAGAGGAATCTACATCAGATTATTCAAGTCCTATAATATTAGTACAAAAGAAAACTGGAGAAGGACGCCTAGTAGTTAATTACAGAAGAATAAATGTGTTTTCGGCGTTATTCGACAATCAGTCAAATCAATTTGCTGGGGACAAGTACTTTACAACGTTTGACATGGCGAGCAGATACCATCAGATGTCAATGTCAAAAGATTCAAAACATTAACCCGCATTTATTACAAGCAGTGAATTGTATCAATTTAAAATTTTTGTTTGAGTTTTAAAAGACTTATGTCTCAAATTACGCAATATAACACCAGGCAAAATTTTATTATACATGAATGATATTTTATACTTAGCAAAAGTATGAAAGCAATAAAGCGATTCTGTGATGTAATTAAACAATATGAGGTAACATTAAAAGTAAAGAAATGCTATTTATCAGGGATAAAACCAGGACAACGGAAAAGAGATAACAAACTACCAGAAACTGAGAAATGCATATGAGGTACGCAGGTTCTTAGGTCTATGCAATTATTTCCGCAGGTTTATTTAATAATTCGCAAATATTGTTAAGCCACTGACAGATTTAACGAAGACAGATATTGCGTTTACATGGACAAAGAAACAACAAGAAACTTTCAATGATTTAAGAGAAAAACTAAGACAGACCAATATAACAATTGTATGATGTCAATGCAAGACATGAATTACTTTGTGATAAGAGTTAATTGGAAATAGCAGATATATTAATGCAATATAATAATAATTTACGAATCCCAGTTGCTTATTTTAGTAGACAATCAACACCCGCACCAGCTTCAGCAGTCGTACTATCTGTAAAATGATTTAGTTTATCTACTAGGAAAATTATTTAAAGTGCTAAGAGATTGTAATGCACCTATCGACAATGTCAAAACGAGATACCGAGAATAGCGAGATAATGGCTTCATTTGCATGACATAGAACTAGAATGGAACAAAAATGAAACAAATAGATGCCATTAGCAGACTACCCCACGACGAATTTATTGAAGCAGAGATCGTAATTATAAAATTAATGAGTCAACACAAATCCGACGACGACCTTTTTAAACTACGCAACGACAAGATTCAAAATTGCAAGAAGTTTATAATAAACTACAACGAAGTCCAAACACAAACAAAGAAAAAGCGGTGCATACAGATTAGGTACTAAAAAAAGAAAAAGTCTGTCGTAAACAGGACAAGAAATGGATAGTACCCGCAAATATCAAATGAAAGATAGTGAAACAGAGTCACAACGATCTAGATCACTTCGAATAAGAAAGAACATTAGACCATCTAAAAACTGACTATTGGTTTCCTCGAATAAAACAATGTTTTATAAAATATATTAAAGAATATATTATATGTGCATTTCATTAGTCTTGCTGTGGAAATAATAAAGGAGAAATGCATTGTACAGAAAGGATTCCGATTCAATTTCACATCTGTCATATGGATCACTTGAAACCATTTACACGCAGTTCTTAAAGTAGAAGTTCTACGTATTATTATACATAAATTCATTACCAAAATATGTTGTAATTCGACCAGTGAAAACCAAAGTAACGAGACCAAGTCATGGATAACATTATTGAAACTTTTGGACCGCCGACACTGCTAACAACAAAGCGAGAATCAGCGTATTCTTTAAAGAATTTCGGACAATATTGTAAAGAAAATGGAATTCATTACATTAAGACAGCTACAGGGACTCCTAGATTAAACGGTCAAGTCGAGATAAATAACAGAACACTGTTATCAGCGATTGCAACAACGAGCGCAGATGATCAGCTTTTAAGCAGTTCAAAAAATAAAACCACAGGAATGACACCACATAACATATTATTTGATTTTAATTTGAGGAGCGCATTACAGAATGAGATTCTAATCACGTTAGAAAAAGCTAATGCAACAGATGAACCAGAATTTACGTTTAAGCATAAAAGAAGCAATGGACAGAAATCAAATAGTACAAAAGACGAGATACGATTAAAAAAAAAAGCAAACCGAGTCGTTACTATACAGGGGATATGGTAAGTGTCGAACTTGAATCACCAGCTACAGGGAACTTCAGGAAGCTCACACCGAAGTACATTACTCTTAATTTTTTGTTAAATTATTTTACGCAATAAACACAGATCTGGACAAATAGAACTTTAAAGGCTTTACGGCCTTACATAAAAAAAATTATATTTCTTTAATTGGTAAAACTGATAAGAGGTAATTCAACTGCATTCTGGTAAGATGACCAAACGCTAAATATTAGTTTTAACTACTTTCATTTTATTGTCATTCTGTGGCAAATGACCAAAACAGTTAATATTTAGAGTCGACAGAACTCACTGTACAGTACATAATAACTGATCAAATTAAGTTATTATAAAATAAGATAAAAAGGAATTGACAATTTAAATAAATTTTAAATGCCGTTTCTTTGATTTTAGGTAAGATAATATGTTTTAAGTTAAAGAGTGTAATTATTATAATGTGTATGTAAATTACTAAAGTATATGTTATTAAAAATTTAAAATTTCTAAAATGTCTTATAAAACGAAATTTCTATTTAAAATCAATAAATATTTCCATCAACAGACAGAAAAACAAATGTGATTTGCATAACAATAATAACAATGCGCCAGAAAAAAATATAAAGAAAAAACTGCTAAAAGGTTTTTAATAGAATAGTTTTAAAATCAATCATCAAATGCACACCAATGCTTTAATAAATTTAGGAGTAAATGTAAAAGATTTAAGATTTTACAGGATAAAGAGAACATTAAGATATTAAAACATGTTCTTAAAAAACAGTGCCTATATTGGTATAGTAGTAAATTAATAAAATTGACGCTTAAATCCCAATAGGCAGTACAAAAGGCAGTCAAGTTAGATCGTTACGATTATGAAATGATAGCATTATGCCACAAAAAAAGAAAGACTCCTAATAGAGGTTAACAAGCTTATCAAAACCCAAAAAATGATAAATCTTATTGTGATGAGATTGCCAGACTATGTAATGTAAAAAAATGATAAATAATCAACCGCAGGCATATAAAATAAAACGAACAAAAATAATTTTAAAAAGAATAATAGAAATATCTATGATTGTAAAGAAAAGTCTAAAAGAATTAAACCGTGTAAAAATTGTAAACATTTAAATAGAGGTATTCCGTTCTACCCTGAAGGAAAGTGCAGGTTTAAATAGACAGAAAAATAATAATAAAGAAAAATACAATGAAACTGTAAACAATTCAGTTGAACAAAAAAATAAATAATAACACCATTATTTAAAGTCAAACTATTATTAAAAGCACAAACAAAAATATATGGCATACATGATTCAGTACGATTAATTTCAAATTATTAAAACTAAAAGGAGAGAGAGAATGATTTTAAAAGTGATAATTTATATACAATTAATTGAGTTAAAAAGACAACTGATTAGACAACTAATAAAATAAATATTTGTGATATGAAAAAAAAGACAGATATTTATATAACTTAAAGAGAAGAATTTAAATACGATTTCCTAATTGACCTGGATATCATAAAACAATTTAGACTGGTTCAAGATGAAAACATGAAAATCACTTAGAAAGGAGAAGAAATTAAAATTGAACAGCAAAAAGGTCCTATGATAGAAGATGACGATAAAAACAACACTTCTAAGGATGTTAAAATAGAAAAATGTATAATGTATAAAATAGAAAAAAATTAAAAAAAAATAAAAAACCCATGTTTAATAAATTTTATTGGACACACAGAAATGCAGAAAATTTTAAAATAAACATAAAATACCTAATAAACACTTTCAAATCAATCTTCGCAAAACACAAATATAATATTGGTATGGTCAGAGAATACGAAGCACGTTTTGATCTACTGATGGACAAATATTGTAATAAAGGGCCTTATAGATGTTCAGTTAAAGATAAAAAGAAAATAAAAGAACAAATAGTAGAGCTACTAGACAAATATATTAAAGACCGTTTGCGCACCGGTTACTTTGGCTATCAACAGTTTTAGAAATATTTGATCACAATTTGCAAATAAATATTCATACAGATGCATCTTTAGAAGGTTATGGGGCAGTGCTAAAACAAACACAACCACATGGAAAAAATTAATTAGTGGCATACTTCTGAAATATTCAATCAAATACAAAGAAAAAAAAAAGTTAATTTAGATTGTTAGGCTATTAAAGAAGCAATAAGATACTGAGGTAGGTCGATTGCAGAATATTCATATCATAAACTATTGGAAAATTTAACTATGAAGTCTAGAACAGAAGACAAGAGATTGAACATATTATTAATCAGAAAATAATTTAAAATTAAATACGCTCCAGGAAAAGAAAATATAGACGCATATTGATTGATCAGAAACACAGTATTGGATGTAAATGAAGATATACGTTGATAATTTAAACTTGCAGACTTAATAAAATTGAATAATAATACTACAGAACAAGAAACAATAAAATGATATATAGTAATACATCAAAATTAATCTCAAAAGACGGTGTTGTTTGTTTACTATAAAAAGGTTAAAAGAATTATCTTATCAAAAGATTTCAGTAAAGAACTTATTAAAAATGTACAAGAAAACATGTGCCATCCAGGTGTAAAACAGATGCAAAACGAAATACGTACATTTAGGTAAAACGATACTTGACCTTTTTTTCTCGCGAAATATAGATGGCGATACTATACAGCAGGTTAAATATTATCAAAATAAACATGTTTCTTTATGTTTAAATCATTTTATGTAAGTAACTATAAACGCAAATCATAATCTAAAGCTGCAATCTGTTAGATGAATAACGTATCTATATTTTAAGATTTCTTCCATTGACTTTTAATGAGTTGGAACCGCAAAAAAAAATTTTGAAAATGACTATTACTATATTTTTTAGTTAAATTTTAATGTTTATATGACTGGTACCATTTATATGACTGGTAACATTTTTAAGGGTAAATCACATAATTATAATAAAATATATAGTAAAAGTAGAACTGAATTTAATTTAAATACAGAGGATAGTAAATATATATATATATATATATATATATATATATATAAATATATATCTATATATATATATATATATATATATATATATATATATATATATATATATATATATATATATATATATATATATATAGATGCGTCGAAGCTATAGAAGCGTCATCTATGAGAGCTTACAATAGCTAATTTTAAAAAACTATATAAAAGAGTATGTTTATAATTGATTTATAATTGAAATTAACTATTTTTTAATAAATTAACTTATTAAAGATTTAGTTGATATGCACTTCTTATTTATTAATTAATATTTATACATATTGAAATATTTGTAATACATGTTACTTCCGTAAATAACAAATAACTGAGTTTAAATTTAATTCTTTATTTATGTTTCTTTGATCACACAATAGCTAAGAGCAATTATGCTTGACGTAGGACTATTGTGGTTTTCTTATTTAGTCCTTTGACGATCGCTGCATGTTCCCAGATTTGATTGTTTTAACAATTAAATTGATTATGATGCGCTTATAATAAGAAAACTTATAAAGCATCGGTGTACTTCATATATGTAAGGTGACGGCACTACAGATACTCTTAACATTCTAAGGCGTCAGTGCTTGAACACTGTTAAAAAACAATTACTAATAAGTCCTCTTTAACTACTTACTCTATCATTGTCAGGATCTCCTATCTGTATAACAAAAAAATCTTTGGTTGTGCTTTTTTATAATATCCCACTATTTATATATTGTTTCTTACAGTGCACTTTATGCAATTTCTCTAATATGGCGCATTCACACTATTTAACGATTCAGTAAATTTTGCGATGCTGTAAATTTCATATTCTTTTGATAAACGGTTTTCTTTAGCAAGAAACGAAAGTTAGATTTTTAGCCTATCTGGTGTGGTTGAGATATTATTTTTTTGAAGATAAATGAGAAAATCCTTTTTACATGTTGTATTAGGTAGAAGTGCCAATATTTTTTTAAAACAATATTTTTTGAAATGTATTTTACGTTATCCATGATCATTAAGAATGGCCCTTGTAAATTGGGACTAAGATGTTCTTTTAACCATTTCTTAAACAATTCCACATTCATTTCATAGTAATTCAATATCTGACATTTTGTTGAAAATATTAGTGGCGCATTCCCTACTAAAATTAGTTTGCAAATAAATAATATTTCAAAATACTTTTTAAGTACATACATCTAAATATATTCTTACATTAAAAATTCTTCTCATGAATTAATAGCTTATTACGGCATCTTTAAAAAATTCATCTACATCCTCTGAGTTAGCTTTGACACGATTACGTGTTTTCTGTGGAGAAATAGGTACTCCAGAACCAGCATCAAGTACACGCTTTTTGACACTCACAGTTCTCACATGCTTCTGTTGTTCTCTACGGTGTATACAAAATGTTTGTAATGAAGGACTCCAATTACCCAGTCTAATTGACGTTCAACCAATCCGGAATTGTAGTTCTGTTGCGGCGTTAATTAATAATTAAATAATTATCTAATAATTATGTTAAACATTACTAATATTATAAATGTTAACGGCAATAATGTTGGTTCATCATTTTCAAAATATCGCAATGCTTTTCTTTTTAAACACCTAAACATTTCCATTATATGTTTATAATATTTGACAGTTCGTTGATTGACTAGTTAACGACAATTGGTTATTTATTTATAGTTTTTACTCCATATATATTATTTAAATAATAATAGTGATAAAATGCTTTTTTTAACGTGTTCTAGCTTTATACAGCTAAAATTTAAAAAGTATGACTCATTGCCAAACTGACGTAACTTTGACTATATAAATATATATATATATATATATATATATATATATATATATATATATATTATATATATATATATATATATATATATATATATATACATATATATATATATATATATATATATATATATATATATATATGTGGAAAACGAGAGTACAATGCCACCTCTAATGTGGAAAACAAAAACTATCCAACTTCTTATGTGGAAAACAATAATCAATCTAATGTGGAATCTGATGTGGAATCAAGGTACTCTTATTTAATTTAGGGCAAATGTCAATTCTATTAATATTCAACTATGTAATATCTTAGTCACAGTTTACATCGAGTCTTCTTGGTGAGCGCACGTATTTACAATAAACAAAACAATAAAATAAATAGTGATCTTTTTTTTTGCAAATTAGAATATTTTTTTTTTTTTTTCGTGATTTATTTTTTTTTAAATTATAATTTATATTATTATTAAGTGTTATTAAGTGTTATTAATAAGAAGTGAAGTAACTTTTATTTAATTATCACTGGTTAATTAACAATATGGATATGGAGGTTGAACCTCCCGATAAAAATCCGATCAATAAAAACAACTCTGTGACTAACAAATCAATTCCTACAGATAAAACATCCAGTGATATAACAGAAAACTTAAATAACAATAGTGACAATGTTAAAAAAATATTTAATAATTTATACAACACAGAAACAAAATATGACTCGTATAAAGTAATGATAGTTAAAAATAATAGTGATGGAAATACATTTTTTAGTTCTCTTAAATTAGCAGAAATAATATGTAAAATTAGCAATAAATCTAATATAATAGAAATTAAAAAAGTGGGAAGAAATAGAGTAATCGTTCAATGTGCTAATGCAGTACTAGCTAACGAAATTACCAAATCAACATTGCTGAAAAACAATGGGTATGAAGCGTTTATACCATTTTACTGGTGCACAAAAGTTGCTATTATAAAAGGTGTTGATATTGAATATTCGGAAGATACAATTTTAAATAATATAGAGTGTCCACCTTTTAAAGTAACGAGAGTGCAAAGGTTAAATCGAAAACTAAGAGTTGACGGAGCTATTAAATATGAACCCAGTACAACAGTGAAATTATTCTTTGAAGGACTTGCTATTCCTGCTTATGTTTACATGTGGAGAGTGAGACGAGCATGTGAACCATTTGTACAACAGACGATACAATGTTATAATTGTTTTAAATTTGGACATGCAGCCACAAAATGTAGAGCAAAAGTAGCAAAATGTAAATTCTGCGGAAGTGAAGATCATTTACGTACTGCATGCACATCTCCTAATCCGACATGCATAAATTGTAAACTTAACCACGAGGCTACAGACAATGAATGTCCTGAAAAAAAAAGACAAATCAAGATAAAAGATCTCATGGCCCAACACAATCTCAGTTTTTATGAAGCAAAATTAGAATTAACAGAAAAAAATACAGACTATTTATACTCAGTAAGAACTCAAAACTCTTTTGAAGCTCTAAACTACAATGAGACTTTTCCCAATATCACTAATAAATACAATAGTATCAACATAATTCCAACATACAAACCAAACCCTTTAACCAGAAGAACTAATACCAGAGTGAATAAATCAAATACAGGTAACTCGTTACAAAGATCTTACAGTCAACCACAACCTACGACATCCACTAAAGAACCAATTCCAAAAAGAAGAAGAGAAGAAAAGAAACCTAACAATGAAGAAAGCGACACATACCTTAAGATAACTAATCAAGGAAAAAACAGAAAGCAAATCAACCAAGAGACACCTGATATTACAATGGAAAACAATGATAATGATACTTGCTATACATCAATATATAATAAAAATAATGATGACAAAATTTAAAATACAAACAAAGACCCAAATATTACATCCCAATCCCTTAGAAGCTACAAGAAACAAATATCTAGTGTACAATGGCCAAACTCGTAAGAAAACATCGATATATAAATTAAGTTTATTTTTTAAAAATCTATTCACATCACTAAACCTAATCGTTTAATAAATTTACTAAAATATTAAATCAACAATAATTATATAAACGGAGAGAAAAAAAAATAAAATAAAATATATAAATAAATCTAACAACAAGACCAAGGACAGATATAAAAATCAATAATTAATTAAAACAGTTAAAATGATAAATTTTATTCAATGGAATTGCAGAGGAGTCAGATATATTAAAGAGGAACTACAACATATGTTACAGAAGCATAACATACATATATGCATACTATCAGAAACGTTTTTAACAAAAAATATCAATTTCAACATCAAAGGTTATTTTATTGAAAGAGAAGATAGGATACAGAATACAAACTATAATCCCCACGGGGGTGTTGCTATCTTGATTCATAAAGCTATAAAATATAAACGAGTAATGCTAAATAACCCATTTAATTCGGTCGAAATAGTTGGAATAATTTTAACACATAACGAAACTGATGTAATATGTATTTTATCAATCTATGCTAAACCGAATCATAAACTATCTAATTCTAATTGGTCACAGATAAAACAACAAATAGATGTTCCTGTTATACTTGCTGGAGATTTTAACGCGACTAATCTTGCTTGGGATATAAATTGTCCAGGTAGTCAGTATGAAGGTAACGAATTGTTAGATTTCATAGAAAACGAAAATCTAAATATTATTAACGATGATAAACCAACTAGAGTAAGCAATCTCAGTACAAGGGACAGTATATTGGATCTCACATTGGTATCAATGACGTTAACACAACAAATTACTTCGTGGCAAGTTCTTGCAGATAGCTTAGGTAGTGATCACTACCCAATTTTTTTCTGTTTGAATGTCTATAATAAAGACCGTTACCGTACATCTGAATATTTAACGAGGAGAAATTTCCGAAAAGCAGATTGGGAGAAATATAGCCTTGAAATAGAAAGCAGAATTTCAAACCTTAGCACAAATGGAATCACAAGTAATCCCCAAGATGTTGAAAACAAATACAACCAATTTAGAGATGTTATTAATAATTCGGCAGACATACATATCCCATCTACCAGATTGTATAATATAACTCCTAATAAAATAAAACCGTCTTGGTGGGACACTGAGTGCAATAAAATGATAGCTCAAAGAAAATTAGCACTAACTATTTTTAATAAAAACATGACAATGGCGAATTATTTAAATTATAAAAAACATCAAGCTAAAACCAGACGATATTTTAGAGCCAGAAAAAAAATAGAATGGCAAAATTTCTGCGAGAATTTAAACCCAAACACAACAACCAACATTGTCTGGAATAATATAAGAAAAATTAACAATAAAAGCTATAGTACTAAAAGGATAAGTGATAATGAAAATTTAATAGAAGAATTCATTAAAAAAAAATTTCCACAGAACAACAATTTAAATATTACTACCACCACCATCGTAAAAGATAATTTTCTAGATAATAACATAAATAAAAATGAAGTAAATTTCGCGTTAAATCATAATAAAAACAGTAGCACAGGATTTGATAGAATAAATTACAAAATGATACAAAACTTACCTGACAATGCAATAAATCATCTTACACAAATATATAATCTGTCATTAAACACTGCTGATATACCATTAGACTGGAAAAAACATATCGTTGTTCCTATATTAAAAACAGGAAAAGATCCAAACAAAGAAGAATCATTCAGACCAATTACTTTACTATCATGTATGGGCAAAACTATGGAATCCATCATCAAAAACAGACTGGAGTGGTATCTCGAACATCATAAAAGATTACCTGAGTTACAATTTGCGTTTAGAAAAACAAGAAGTACACAGCATAACTTAAACATATTGAATATAGATATACAAAGAACATACAGTAAAAATCATTATATGATAGCTGCTTTCATTGACATTGAAGCTGCTTATGACAATGTTAATCTAAAAATATTAAAAGAAAAAGTAGAAAACATAGGTATATCTTCCAAAATATCCAACTGGATTATAAACTACTTCCAAAATAGAGAAATAACAGTTAGATACAATAATAAGTTAACTGGTCCTATACTATGTAATCACGGAATTCCACAAGGCTCAATATTATCTCCCTTATTATTCAACATATACACAGAAAAGTTAACAACATTATCAGATAACAACACAACAGTACTGATGTATGCAGATGACATGGTTATTTATAGTATGGGCCATACACAAGATATAGCTCAAAACAGATTACAATCGAAATTAAGAAAACTAGATATTTTACTAAAGGAAATCAAATTAAATATATCGTCAGAAAAAAGTAAAATAGTTATATTTACAAGGCATAGAATAAACTGCAGTCCAAAAATAACCATCAGAAATAAAAATATAACTGTTAGTTCAAATACCAAATTTCTGGGTATATTCTTTGATACGAAAAGCACTTGGGCGAAAGAAATTGCACATATTATTAACAAATGTCAAAAAGGCTTAAATTTGATGCGATGTATAGCAGGATACAAATGGGGCGCACACCCAACAACCTTAATAAAAATATATAAAGCTATTGTTAGACCGCATATTGACTATTCTAGTACTATGATCTGCACCGCAAATAACTCAAGATTAAAAAAAATTGAAATTATACAAAACAAATGTTTAAGAATAATATTAGGTGCAATGGTTTCAACACCAATCCAAATCCTCAACTATCAAACTAATATTCCTCCGGTAAATATCAGAATACAACAAATATCAGACAGTTTCTTTTGTAAAAACAGACATAACTCATGTGGCCCCTTAAATACAAGATTATCTAAACTATATGTTCTTTATAATAAAACATATTGGACAACTCATAAAAAACCGGCACTTTTAACTAGTTTTGATAGATATAATAACTTGAACTTAGAGGTACACAACATTATACCTTTTTTCAAATTTCCATTAGAAATAAGCATGACAACAATACATACAGAAATAAATTTGTTCAAGAAGAATGACAGTAAGGAAATAACTTATCAAAAATATATGGAATATATAACAAAAGATGATATAAACTGGAGTATATGGTTTACCGATGGTTCATTCGAAAAAAACTCTAAAACTGGAGGAATTGGCATTTTCAATTATAATACAGATCAGCAGTACAAATACAAACTTAACAACATCACAAATTCTTATAATACAGAAATAACAGCAATTATGAAATTACTAGAAATAATACAAAAAACTGACAATAAAAATATATTAATCTTTACAGATTCTCGTAGTGTTTGTGTATCTTTAAATAACAATAAATTCAAAAACAATAATTATAACAAAATATGTGCAATTAAAGAATATCTTTTAAAAATGGAAAAAAATGATATCAATGTTAAACTTATTTGGATTCCTGGACATGTAGGCATAAAAGGAAACGAAATGGCTGACAAACTGGCCAAAGAAGCTTGTGTAGATGGGGAAATAATTGAAATAAATTGGTCTATAAATGATTCCAAAAAAATAATTAAAGAAAATTGTATGGCAGAATGGCAGAATATATATAATGAGAAAAGTCAAAGTACTGGAAAAATTTTTTTTGCAGCGAATCAAAAAATTCCAACAACCACATGGTTTAATAAAAATCATTCACGGAGATATATTTCAACAAATTGTCGAATGAAATCTGGGCATTCTAGATGTCCAGCTCATCTATACAAAATAAATATAAAAGACACACCAAATTGTAGATGTGGAGAAGAAGGGTCTTTGGACCATATAATTCTAGGGTGTCATCTTTTAACATCAAAAATTGATAGACTTTTAAATGATTTATGTAATGTAACACAGTTCCCAGTCAATATGTCCTGTTTAATGACAAGTGAAGCAACGGCGGAAATATTAACAAACTTTGTGATAGAAAATAATATAGAAGTGTAATTTAAGTTAAAATATTTTATTTAGTATGTATTTAATTTTAAGTTTAATTTTTTAAAAAGAATCAATTTGTTTTGTATTTATTAGAACAATTATAATTTATATGTAAATTTTTATATAATTTTACAAATAAAAGCAATGGCAAGAAGGCTGAATAAGCCAAAGCCTAAATAAATAAAAAAAAAAAAAAAATATCTTAGTTGGTTGTCAGGATGATAAAGAATCACATAATTTGTTTAATACATTTATTGAATATAATAGTAACGATGATAATAATAATGATAATGATAATGATAATAATACGATAAGGTTACAATATAAACGTTGGTATTTACTTTACAAATACAGAACAATGAATGCACAAACCATCTTAAGTTCTAGTTAATTTATACTCAGTCCTTCATTAGTTTTCAGCTAGACTTAATAGGTTTATTTATTACTTTTAAGAATACATTTAGTTAATTTTCGTAAGCATCCCTTACGTATTCAGTCAGTGGTTTAAAGTTTCACACATTTTAATTGCTTTAACCTTCACTTGGTTTGCGTTTAAAATACACCCTCATTAAATACATTCTTTATGACTTTACTAGACCGGGTGTCATAGTTATGAGTTCTTTCTATGCTTGATTTATTTTTACGATCCTACATATATATTATATATATATATATATTATATATATATTATTTATATATATATATATATATATATATATATATATATATATATATATATATATATATTGTAACAATTTTTCTAGGCGTCGGCGTGTTTTCTTTTTATGTGGCGTATTTCGCCTGCGACTGGGTTCTTTTAATTACCGAGCGGAGTAATTATGTTTAGTAAATAAGTCGTGTTGTAACTTTTAATTAATTAATGATAGCCACAATTAAAAAATCCGAAGGATTCACTCTTTTTATTAGACCGCTTATTTTCATCTCAATTACAATTCTAACTACTAAAACAATTCTAATTCCAACTCTTAAAAACAATTACAATACTAACTACAAAAACAATCGAAATCCATATATGCTTTTGTTTTTGTCGCCGTGATCTGTCTATCATGCGACGATCCCGTAAATTCTAACACTTTCCCCCTCTTTAAAGCGCTCGTCCCGAGAGCTTATAAATTTCATCGGGCGGCTGATTCAATTAATTTCCAATCCGGATCTTTTTTATTCTCGTACTTTGCGAGCCGGTGTCGGTGAACAATCATGCATTTTCCTTTCTATCGTCCTATCGGCTTCTTCCTATCTTTTTCTTAAGATAGTCAAGCCAAACCGCATCACAATTGCAAAAGCGCTGACTTTGTTTCCCACAATCATAACGCGATTTCGAGCGATTTGTCGCCAACTGAAAGCGTTCTCTTGCAAATTTGTGGATCTCTACTAATTTTTGCGCTAGGGTTTCGCAGTATTCTTCGTTGCCAATAAACCTTCTTTCGGGAGGAGGTCCGTACGTTATGTCACAGAGTAACCTAAGTTCTACTGATATTTTCTTTTACACCGGGGTCAGTACAAGTTCTGCCGCATCTTCTGTAGGGTTGCATATGTCCATTAGTGTTCACCTGACTGAATCCACGAGAAAGCTTTTTTAGTCTTCATCTGATTAGACCTACGAGGGAGCTTTTTCGGTCGTCACCTGCTTGGACCCGCTAGGAAGCTTTTTCGGTCTTCACCTGTTTGGACCCATTTAATTCTATTGTTAGTTAGTGTTGAGGGAAGTTGCGCCATTCGCAGTAGAATTTTTTTCTCTGTCGTAATGCCATTGATGTTCTCTTCTTCTTGAATTACTACATCTTCTGTTTCGATTTGATTGATTCTGATCCTGTTCTTCGCCCATGGCAGCAGTAGCTAGAGGAGCAGATAATGCAGTAAAAGCAGTCCATGTGCGGTTTACTTCAGGGACTCGTATTATGGCTACTCGTATTATCTGAAGCGCGGTCACTTAAACTTCGTTGATGTTCTTTAACGTCGCTAGTAATATGGCCTCTTATTTTTCGCTCCTTTGCAGCGTTAGAGAAATATTGTACTTCCCAGGTTCTTAGTGTATCTCTGGGTGCTCTGCCTACAGCAAGGTTCACTACACGTTCAATGTTAGTCGCCAGGTCAGGTAACCTTTCTCCTGGATCTTGCTTTTTGTTTACAAATTGCGTCCAATATCGAGCTGAGATATTCTCTTCGCCAAAACGTTGGCCTAAAACTGTTTTTAAAGCAGAGTAGCTTTGCTGTTCATCCGAATTCATGTTTTGAAATGCGATGAGGGCCGAGCCTTTTAATATGGCTGCTAACTGGCACGCACACTCTTTATCATTCCAGCCGTTGTATTCTGCTATGGCTATAAATTGTGATTCATATTCTTGCCACGCAATATTTCCATCATAAGGAGCTGGTTTCAAAGTACTGGCTTTCGTCACCGTATTATTTTTTGGAATTTTCTATAACTTGCACTCTCTCGGCATGTTGTGCTTACTGTGCTCCTGTCAGTTGCTTTCTATTCTTTGGAACGTTTCCATGCGTTCTCCTATTTCCTTTTTGGATCCCCCGCAAGCACCTTCTACAGCTTGCAACTGTACTTGGAACGCTAAATTCTGTTGTTGTAATGCGTTTGTTTGTTCTTGAA
The DNA here is from genome assembly GCA_963678705.1 of Panorpa germanica. NCBI lineage: Eukaryota > Metazoa > Arthropoda > Insecta > Mecoptera > Panorpidae > Panorpa > Panorpa germanica. The sequence continues at coordinate 15,312,590 of OY783216.1, read as the reverse complement.
ACATTTTTAAAATTTCTTCTTTAGACTTTTCTGTCTATTCTACATATACCATTTTCATTTCTCTAATTTCTTTTAAAAATTGGTTTTTAAACTACTTTCTAGAAGTTTCTGGAAGGTTCTAGAATTCTCTGGAATTTTCTAGATATTTCTTTGAAATTAATTTTACCATTTTTCTCCTTGAGATTCTCTCTTCAGCGGTCTAATCCGTAGCTATCCCACTTCTGACACTAAATGTTGCGACTGGGTCCTTTTAATTACCGAGCGGAGTAATTAATTATGTTTAGTAAATGAGTCGTGATGTAACTTTTAAAAAATTAATACTAGCCACAATTAAAAAATCCGAAGGATTCACACTTTTTATTAGACCGCTTATTTTCATCCCGCGATGATCCCGTAAATTCGTAACAATATATATATATATATATATATATATATATATATATATATATATATATATATATATATATATATATATGCGATGAGTCACACTTTTTAAATTTCAGCTGTATATATATATATATATATATATATATATATATATATATATATATATATATATATATATATATATATATATATATATATGTATATTTATAAAACTCTGTAGTTCTATTAATTCTATAGTTTTATTAGAAATTGTATATTTTGATTAAACTCATGTGTTGCTTTTGAAATTTAAAGAAACGACATTTAAAGTTTATTTACTATAAATTGTAAATTCCTTTTAAAATAATTTTATTACAACCTGACAATATATGCACTTAAGTAACTGAATAAAAAAATGTTGCTTCTGTCTACTTTAGATATTAACTGTTCTGACCATCATTTCTGCTGTGAAATCAACTGCCTTTATAAGAATATGTTTTCACTAAACGGTCATTGTTTTACCGTAAATGCAATTTCTTTACATCTTCCCTCTCAAAGAAGAAAATTTTCACTCATCTACACTTAGGTACCTAAAACTAAATCTAAATTTTACGAAATTATATTGAACTAAATGAAATTTTATTTGTCATTTTGTTTTGTTTTGTTTTATATTTATGTGGTTATTGGTATAAAATTTGCGATATGATAGAGATATGACTCTGTTTTTTTTTGACCTGCATTATTTTTATATAATGAATATATTTTCTTTTCTATAATTTTACATAAACCAACATTCAGTTCATGAAATTTATCTTTATTAAGTTCGTTTTCATTATCTACATATACCATATTGAAATTGTATTTGAGTTCTATTTTTATCAAATATTTGTTTATTGTAATTATGTGATTTAATTTAATTTCAAATGCTATTTTTCTATCTCTTTGTTTTTAGTTTATGTCGCACATACCCCATTTTTTTTGGTTTTCTATAAACGATGATTTAAAATAGCTAGAGAAAATATAGACTACGAGCAAAATTGATTACTTGGATTAAAATTTAACAATTTTACTTCAGCGGCGGGGGTAAATATGAAGACTAATATTATATTCTAGATCTAAATACTAAATTTAGTATGTAAGTTCACGGTGCAGTATTACTTACTTGAATAAATTTCTGTAGTATCGAAGTGGAAGTGTATTATAGGTGTATAGTAAAAGTGTATTATAGGAAGTGTATATAGTATATTAAAGGTGAGGGGAGATAAGGGGTGGCGGTTCAATATACTAAGAGGCAGAGATGCATGGGTGGTGGAGGAGAGCGCCTATATGAGATAAGGACGCTGCAGATCATGAATCGTGGTGGTAAATATGAGATTGACGGTGCTGTGGGATTAAATTAAATGTGCCAGAATAGGAGTTGACTATAAGGGTTAGAGTGCTAAGGAGCGATAAGGAGCGTGGCGCTTGACATTGTTTATTACAGAAATTAAATAATGTAATTGGTAGGGTTGAGTGAAATGGGTAAAAATATATTTTAACAAGCATTTGTCTTATTTAAAAAAAAAATTATTTTCTTAAAAATATTCTACATATGAGGATTACATTTAGAATTTAAGATAGCAGTAAAGTATTATATTTAAAAATAAATGTGTAAATAAAAAGTTGAAAAGATTGATACGCAGGGACGAGAAAGCGTAAGGATATTTCATTTGAAGAGCAGGAGCTTTGGCATGGGAGGCAGTACTCTAAGTGGCGATGGCGCTTAGTGCAAAAGAGATAGAGGATTGCTAAGCGTGTGCCGTGGTACTAAAAGTTGGCGTCTGTAGTATAAGTGCAACGAAATTAAATTAAAAGTGTGGGAATGATAAAGCAAATAAGAGGCAAAACAACCGGAGTACTGAACATTGTTTAATACAGTCTTTAATTAGAATTAAGATTGAAGTGGATGAAGTGGAGATAGTTAATAGACCCAAATATCAAATTAAAAAAGTTAAAACTATGTATGCGTGTTTTTGCAAGAAAGTGCAAGAGCGGAAAGTGTTAGAGATAATATGATTAGGAGCAAAGGGCTAGGCATTCTTAAAATCGGAAATTAATTGACGTAATTGGTAGGATTACAGTGAAACGAAAGAAAATAAATTTATCTTATCAAGCATTTATCTTATCGAATAATTATTTCAAAATTGTCTAACATGGAAAACCCATAACAACTCATGTGAAGGACCAATAAGGACTTCTACATCAGCAAATATGATGAAACCTTATGCAGGATGATTGTAGCAACTGAGGACAGTTACTACTCAGGATAGGCCGAATGTGGGATATAATTTAGGATTAGATATAATTAGTTTGTAAGAAATAATAATTATAAAGAACTCTATAAAATAGGTTAGGAACATTGCTAATATTAAGTTATATTTAAAAGTTACTAGCTCTGTTTTGAAACGATTTGTGGACCCCGTTCACTTGACAAGTCGCTTGCTACGACATGCATGATACATGGTTAGCACAGAGAAGATTGTTAAAATGGCGATAGTAGTAACATACACAGATTTTATGGCAGTCATTGGTAAATTCGGGAAATGTTGTATTAACTAGTTGTTAATAACATTAAGAATTAGAATCCGTTTAACAATATTACTAGTTGTAATATTTGTTGTTTGATAATATTGTTGTGAACTATTTTTATATATGTGAGTTATTTTTGTAATATAATTTCTTAGAGAAATAATGAATTGAACTATTATTAAATTAAGTTATGTGTTAACCTTATTTTTAATAAGCTAAATTGTAAATGGGGGCATAAATTGTAAAACAATGATAAAGGAAAAACCAAGTTTATTCCGTCAAGAATATTCTTAACTTTTGAACCAGAACTATTGACCAACAGATAAGGAAACCTAGTTTATTAAGTCAAAAATACTCTTAACTTCCAGGTGCGCACAATTTACTCGTCAAAGTAATTGCACTTCAATCTGTAGCAGTGACAAATAAAACAATGATAAAGGAAAAACCTAGTTTATTCAGTCAAGAATATTCTTAACCTTTCAACCAGAACTATTGACCAACAGATAAAGGAAAAACCAAGTATATTCCGTCAAGAATACTCTTAACCTTTGAACCAGAACTATTGACCAACGGATAAGAAAACCTAGTTTATTATGTCAAGAATACTCTTAACTTCCAGGAGCGTACAATTTACTCGTTAAAGTAATTGCACTTCAATCTGTTAGCAGTGATAAATAAAACAATGATGGAGGAATTAAACAACTTATCAGAAGCAGAATTACGTCAAGAACTTAGCTTCGTTGGATTGAGTCAACGTGGAAATCGTGCTGAATTATTAACGAGAATGAACTCGTAAAATAGCAAAGTTGGAGAACAGAATAGCAGGTCTGTAAACAATGAAACAGTAAATAAAACTAGTTATACGTTTTTAGATTTAGAATTGGCTTTACCTAAATATGATGGACTAAAAAATGTCAAATTATGGATCAAGCAATTTAATGATTTCTGTGACCAGGCGAAAATAGATACAAATTACAGATATTTGTATGCCAGGGGATTGTTAACTAATACCGCAAAAGAATTTGTCAATTTTGAAACCAGGATAATAAACTGGGATACATTTAATTCCTATTTGATCGATGAATTCGATACGAGTTTAAATAGTGCACAGGTGCACAAAATGCTTTAACAAAGGTATAAGAAACCAGCTAAAACTTTTCGTCAATATGTTTATGATATTATAGACATAGCTCGACAAGCAGATGTCGAAGAAGCAGCTATTATTGATTATATCATAGCAGGTATTTGTGACAGTACAACTAATAAAGTGATACTGTATGGAGCTGAGAATATTGGGCAACTTAGAAGTAAGCTTGAACAATATGAAAAAATGAAAATGGATAGTCAGGACTATGATAGAAGATCAAGGTCAGGTACCAAAACAAAAACTGAGACAACAGGTGAGAAAATTAAATGTTTTAATTGTGGTTCGTTATCACACTCATCTAAAGTGTGTCCAGATAAAGACAAGGGTTACAAATGTTTAACTTGTGGTAATTATGGTCATATTAGTCGAAACTGTAAATCTGAAATAAATACTGTTAAATCAGAGCATAATGTTATGAAAGTGAAAATGATAAAATCAATTTGTGTTAATAAAAGCAGTTATGTAAACGCTTTAATAGATACTGGTAGTGATTTATCAGCAGTGCGCGAAGACTATTTTAAAACATTAAAGAATGTTAAATTATATGACTCTGTTATAATAATACGAGGATTGTCAAATTCTCGAGTAAATTCTTTAGGTAAAATAAGATTGGACATTGAAATTGATTCAGAACAATACGCTAGTTATTATGAAGTGTTACCATCACAGACTATGCATATAAACATGGTGATAGGTTTGGACATTATAGCTAAAGCTAGAGTGATTATTAAAAATTTCATAAACTTTATAACGATAAAGATGAAAATAAAAGTGAAGTTAAACAATTAATTACAATAAAAATAGATAATGGTGATAAAGAAAGTGAACTAGACTTATCTCATATAAACGATAAAAATGTTGTTAATAAAATACACGAGTTAGTGGACAATAACAAACGAAAAGAGTTACTTAACTCTGAAAGTGAAAAGATAATTAAATTGAAAAATGATACTCCCATATTTTCTAGGCCACTTAAACTACCACCTGCAGATCGACTAGATGTTCAAGAGCAGCTGGATGAAGGGTTAGAAAAGGATGTCATACAGGCAGCCCAAGAAATGAACGACCTAGGTTATATTTTTAAACAAGGCACTGTTCGTCCCTCTAAGGATAAAGTCAAAGCCGTCAAGCATTTTCCGAAGCCAAGAAAGACGATACAACTAAAGAATTATGCAGGAAAAAATTTAATAGAAAATAAATTATTATACAGGTTAAAAGACGATCAAAAGCTGTTAGTAGTACCAAGTAACATGCAAGCAGAAATAATACATAAAGCACAGGACATGGGACATTTTGGCTTAAATAAATGTCAAGAAATAATTAACAGGGAATTTAGGATCAATGAATTAGCTAAAAAGATTAACAACTGTATAGATAATTGCATAGAATGTATACTAGCAACCAGAAAAGTAGGTAAAGTAGAAGGATACTTAAACTCTATAACTAAGATAGCTTTACCTTTAGACACATGGCATATAGACCATTTAGGACCTTCGCAAACTACAAGCAAAAAGTATAAACATATTGTTGTAAGTACGCATAAGTCGTACTTATCCTTCCTATTTTTAATATAAATGTTATTTATTTTATAAGAATTATATTATGTTATCTTTAATTTTAGTATTAATATTGTAACAAATAATTGTTTAAAGTTAGCGCTTGTAAACATTGACTCTGGTCTGTGGATATTTTATATTGTTATTTAATTTTTGGCAACACTGAACTAGTATTGTATGATGTAAAGTTAACAAATAAATTGTTAATATACCGTTTTGTACTGGAGTCAAAAAGTCAGTCTTCTCCTGAGTCTCAACCAAGTGTTTACTAATTGTACTTCGTTCGTACAATACTCCAATTGTAACATCTAAGTATTCAATAGTGAGCACATTTTAACTATTAATCAAATTATAACACTAGAATTACATTTTGTTTTATATCTGACATCTTCATTAATCTAATAAAATACTATTGTAATTAAGTAAGCAGATATAATATTACAACGAATAAATGATATATTTTAATAAAAGTGTTTGTATTAATAGTAATAAAAAGATACTAATTGTTCAACCGTCGTATGTTGCAACGAGGTTATACTTTAGGCCGCTCAAGTATTCTCTAATTGCAACAATACACCGTCAAACAAGAATCCTATTAATCATCTTAAAAGAGTTAATTCTTATCAACGTGAGTAATTCAAGAAGGTGGATGATCGTCAACTGAAGAGTCTACTTCCAGAAACTAGCATCCCTGCGGAATGTATTAGCAAGCTGAGTAATCGCCTTTAGAACGACCATCAGCATCTTCACACATTTTTTACATCTGACTACCAACCTCACTTACAACAAATGGTGTCAGGTGGGGTCTCGAAGAGATATTCCTACACATAAATATCCAAGAGGTACGCCCAAAAAATTTTTTTTCTATATATTCTACACCTGGATGCGAATCAATTAAATCTGGATACCACTACGCCGATCGATTATTTCCAAAATTGCTGAAAAGTACGAGCTAGAACGTCATTTCATCTGTATTTCACATAATTTTCTACAAGTCCGGCGGATGCAAAATTACAGCCCGCTGAACCTGGAAAAAGAAATCTTTTGCCGCCACGGGAATGGATGGATGCTTCTAGAACACTTGGAATAATCTAAATCGATGTTGGTCGCGTGCAGAATTTCGCACACAGCTGTTTATAGATCATAATCACTGATAAGAAAATCTTTAAGTATAATAAGACAGTATCTTTCTTTTTGTATATAATTATTATTATAAATTGATAATTGTATTTTTTTTATTAATAGCATTATTTTTAACGAGGCTATCATTTTTTTTAGTATTATATTCAGTACTTTTGAATATTTACTATAATCCAAGCATTTTTTTAGTAGCAACGTTGTTAATGAGGCTATTGATATTTTTTTTAGTATTATATTCAATACTTTTGAATATTTGCTATAATCCAAGTATTTTTTTGTAGCATCCTTGTCCATCATTGAAGCTATTAATTTTTTTATAGTATTATATCCAATACTTTTGCATATTTACTATAATATTTTTCTATAATTGTTTCCGCAATTATACTAATTTATGTTAATATTTTTTTAGAACAACATCTTTTTTTGAACGAGAGGGAATTTTGAAAAGGAGAAGTAAAGAGCTGAAGCAGTTTGATAGCAGTCTGTTCAATCAGAGAGACTACCTTCCTGTTACAACTGCGGTGTCTGAGCCCCATCGGAAATTTCCTGTGAGTTACTGTTTTCGCTAACAATTTTTCCTTGTCAGAATCCTATTTTTCGGAGAGTCGTTTATTGGTACAAAATAATCTTTAGTCTGTATATTATATATAACTTTAATTAAGTACAATGGCACCGAACGTTCATTCCCTCACATTAGTTGAGAATACAATCAATCTAATTAATGAGTTTTCAAAAAATTTAGAAGTCCAATCAACATCCTTAACAATAGTTGAATTAAAAATCAAAAACTTAGATAAAGCTTGGGTTAAATATAGTAGTATCGTAGAAGCACTGCTTCCAATTCTAAAAAATGAAGAAGCTACGGCTATCGTTAGTAAGTCTATGGAAGTTGAAAGTATTTATGACGACACTCTTATTTACTTGTTGAATTATAAGCAAACATTTGAGAATGATACACATATTGTAGACGACTCAAAAAGCATAGATTCAATAAAAAATCTGAACTTAAGTCCAATGCAACTAACCGTTTTTGATGGAGAATATACTAATTGGCAAAGTTTCATGGAATTATTTACAAATTTAATTCGTAATAATAGCAAACTATCAAACATTGAAAAAATGCATTATTTAAAATTAAATTTGACAGGAGAACCACTCAAACTCATAAAGAATTATCCTTTAACAAACGATAATTATGAAATTGTTTGGAACATCCTTTGTAAACGTTATGATAACAAGGTAGCACTTATTGAAACCTATTTAAACAATTTGATAAACTACAATGTTATACGTTTAGAATCAGAAACTAATATCAAAAATTTTTTAGACGAAATTAATGAATCGATTAGAGCATTAACCGAGTTGGGAATATATTCTAATCATTCAGATTTTATTTTTATACATTTTTTAAAGACCAAGTTAGATTTTAACACATTAAAGGAATGGGAAAACAGAAATACTTCTGAATTACCAACCCTAAATGATTTTACGAATTTTCTTGAAACACGGTGGCGCACTCTAGAAAGAAGAAGGCATGTTGAATTTAAAACAGATTCAAGTCATTCTATTTCTAGTAGTGAACCAGTTTCAAGTGAACAATTTGCTAACGAAGTCGAAACAAAATTTAAAACTTTTTTTTGTAACTATTGTAAAAAAAATGGTCATTTAGAGAAATATTGTTTTATCAAGAAGGAAAATGCGGATACGGTATATCCTGTCGCGCAAATTAATATTTGTAGGAGAGATACGGTATTTTCAAAACCTTCTGTTTATTGTAAAAGATCGAGACATCTTGAATCTGATGGTCCTCAAGTATCTTTTACTAAAAATACAAAACAAAATTCACGTTCTTTTTATAATCACCATTTACGTAAATTTAATAGTTTAAATAAAAATATTGAGATTAAAGAAATACAAAATACCAATGATATAACAAATTTTAACTGTAACAATGAAAATGTTATTGACAAGCAAACAGCTGACACTGTTCAATTCAGAATAGTCGCAGCCAAAGCAAAGACTGTATCATTTTTATTGGACACTGGTTCTCAAATTTCTTTAATTAAACAAAATATTTTAAAAAATAATATCAAAATAGATAGTACATCTAAAGTGTTATTAAAGGGAATCTCTGAAGGCACGCCTTATACTTTAGGTTCACTAAAAACTTCTATAATTTTAGATAGTTCTAGGTCGAAACAAACCTTTCAGGTTGTGTCAGAGGACTTTCCCATTCAGCAAGATGGAATCATAGGATTAGATATTTTACGTACATTTAAAGCAGTAATTAATTTGGAAACAAACAGCGTACAATTCTCACAACATGGCAAAATGTTTGAATTACCATTATTGAACATAAACAGTATTATCATAGTTCCAGCACGTACTAGGAAATTAATTCCTATGTCGGGTTCTACGGTAGGAGTTTGTGTAGCCAAGGAATTGCTACCTGAAGTTTTTTTAGCCAACGCATTAATTAATCCTGTTAATAATACTTTTTATATATCAATAACTAATTCCTCAGCAAAAGATGTAATACTTAACAATTTTAAACCAGATATTATTCCAATAAATAAATTTAATTTTTACCATTTTTTGAAAAGAAATCCTAACGATCCTAAAAGATCCTTACGACATCTTTTATTTAATAATATAGACTTTTCAAATGTTAATTCAAAATACTTAACAGATTTAATGGAAATCTGTAATAATTTTAATAACATATTTTTTTCCCCGGTAGATAAGTTATCTTGTGCGAGTGCACTGAGTAACTCACCTAACCCTGTAAACATTAAGCCGCATAGATTATCTCATGCGCATAAAGAAATTGTTGAGAAGCATATTCAAGAACTGTTGGCTAACAACATTATTGAAAAATGCGACTCACAGTTTAACGCACCTCTGTTAATGGTACCTAAAAAAGCAGATGTGTCGGGGAACAAACAATTTTGCGTTGTAATCGACTATCGTAAACTTAATGAACAGACGACAAGTGATGTTTATACTTTGCCTCTCGTACATGACATACTAGACCAATTTAGTGGTGCAAAATATTCTTCTACGATTGATTTAGCTACAAATAAATTTACTAGTAATAAACCAAAATTTAAACTAAATTTTGATAAAAGGGTCAATTCTTTTTTTTCACCTAGAAAGTATACGGTAGTTAATAGGAATAGATTAAAGAGATTTTGTACCAATCAACAAAACCTTGACGTGTTAGATGGATTTTGTCAGGGATGATTGTTTTGTGAAGCAGTGTTAACTCTATACGATGGGATCAGAATCGTTGTCGACACTTTGCTTCTCTTTTTGTTTTTTTTTCCAGAATTGTAACTCGTATATTTTGTTTTTATACGTGTCCCTTTTTTTTTGGAAGGGGGTGTTGCGATAGTACGACATCGTCCTATCTTCCTTTTTCTTTTTCTTGGAAAGAAACGCATATGTTTGTTTAATATGCGTTCCTTTTCTAGGGTTGAAGGGTGTTGTAAGTACGCATAAGTCGTACTTATCCTTCCTATTTTTAATATAAATGTTATTTATTTTATAAGAATTATATTATGTTATCTTTAATTTTAGTATTAATATTGTAACAAATAATTGTTTAAAGTTAGCGCTTGTAAACATTGACTCTGGTCTGTGGATATTTTATATTGTTATTTAATTTTTGGCAACACTGAACTAGTATTGTATGATGTAAAGTTAACAAATAAATTGTTAATATACCGTTTTGTACTGGAGTCAAAAAGTCAGTCTTCTCCTGAGTCTCAACCAAGTGTTTACTAATTGTACTTCGTTCGTACAATACTCCAATTGTAACATCTAAGTATTCAATAGTGAGCACATTTTAACTATTAATCAAATTATAACACTAGAATTACATTTTGTTTTATATCTGACATCTTCATTAATCTAATAAAATACTATTGTAATTAAGTAAGCAGATATAATATTACAACGAATAAATGATATATTTTAATAAAAGTGTTTGTATTAATAGTAATAAAAAGATACTAATTGTTCAACCGTCGTATGTTGCAACGAGGTTATACTTTAGGCCGCTCAAGTATTCTCTAATTGCAACAATACACCGTCAAACAAGAATCCTATTAATCATCTTAAAAGAGTTAATTCTTATCAACGTGAGTAATTCAAGAAGGTGGATGATCGTCAACTGAAGAGTCTACTTCCAGAAACTAGCATCCCTGCGGAATGTATTAGCAAGCTGAGTAATCTCCTTCTAGAACGACAATCCGACCTCTTTTTACAACATTGATGTCAGGTGTAACATCCGCCTTCGAATCTACTCACAACAATATTTTCGTTATAGTTGATGTTTTTACAAAATTTGTTTGGTTGTTTCCTAATAAATCAACCGGCACTAATGAAGTATTACAGAAATTAAAAGTGATAGCAGAAGTATTCGGAAACCCAAGAAGGTTAATTTCTGATAGGGGTACAGCTTTTACTTTAACAGATCTCAAAGATTATTGTACTGCAGAAAACATTAAACATGTGTTAATAACTACAGGAGTACCAAGGGGTAATGGCCAGGTTGAATGAATAAATGGAATTATTGTACCTGTGTTAAGAAAGTTAGCCCTAACAGATCATAGTAAGTGGTATTCACATGTAAGTAAACTACAGTTAATGCTAAACAGTACTTATCAAAGAGGTATTAAAATGACACCATTTGAATTGATGATTGGGGTTAAAATAAAAACCAAACAAGACATAAAAATAATAGATTTGATTACAGAAGAAATACAAAATGAGTTTGTAGATAAACGTGAAAAGCTGAGAGAAGAGGCTAAAGGAATTATTCTAAAAATTCAGCAAGAAAACAGGACTAGCTACAATAGGAAATGTAAAGCACCAAGAAAGTATACAGTGAACATTTTAGTGGCTATACAAAATACACAATTTGCAACCGGAGCTAAAGTTGAAGCTAAATTTTTAGGACCATACAAAATAACGAAAGTTAAAGGCAATGATCGTTATGACGTGGAGAAAGCAGGAGAGTGTGAAGGACTAATAAGGATTTCTACATCAGCAGATATGATGTAACCATAGGCAGGATGATTGTTGCAACTAAGGACAGTTACTAGTCAGGATAGGCCAAATGTGGGATATAATTTAGGATTAGATATAATTAGTTTGTAAGAAATAATAATTATAAAGAACTCTATAAAATAGGTTAGGAACATTGCTAATATTAAGTTATATTCAAATGTTACTAGCTCTGTTTTGAAACGATTTGTGGACCCCGTTTACTTGACAAGTCGCTTGCTACGACATGCAGGATGCATGGTTAGCGCCGCAGAAGATTGTTAAAATGGCGATAGTAGTAACATACACAGTTTGTATGTCAGTCATTGGTAAATTCGGGAAATGTTGTATTAACTAGTTGTTAATAACATTAAGAATTAGAATCCGTTTAACAATATTACTAGTTGTAATATTTGTTGTTTGATAATATTGTTGTGAACTATTTTTATATATGTGAGTTATTTTTGTAATATAATTTCTTTGAGAAATAATGAATTGAACTATTATTAAATTCAGTTATGTGTTAACTTTATTTTTAATAAGCTAAATTGTAAATGGGGGCTCAACTAAGGATTGAAATAACATCAAAACAGCTGAAACCACAGCTGGTAATCTAGCTAACACCCACTTAGGTGTAAGGTAGACCCACAATTGGAAACGTCAACCCGGATAGGTTTATTGTCACCTTACATATATATACGGTAACAAAATCATATATAGTAACTTTTAAACGGCGCCTACATAGTTTTTTAAATTTAATTATTATGTAAAGGACGAATTTCTAAGACTTTTACAGTTCCGGAATTTTTCCCTGATTTTCCGTCGAAAAACTTATTCTAGAAAAATTGGAAAATTCGAAAAAATACTTTTGCAAATATCTGACGAACTAGAAGAGATAGAAAACTGAAACTTGATGTGTGTGTTAAAATCATAATTCTGCACATTTGCCGATAGTTGGAGATTTGAAATTTAAGTTCAGTAGTGGCGCGTATTTCTAGGGGCAATGGTAGAATAGAGTTAGGACGTTCAAATTTGTTTTGTAGGCTCGCTGTATACAGTAATTAATGCAAAAAAATAAACAGTCCCAAGTTTCCAGTGGCGGCGGGAGATAAGGCAGTAAAACTCAGTAATATTGAAAAAATAATATTAAAACTAAGGATATGTACAAGTATTGAGGCACTTATTGTGCATGTTTGCCAATAATCGGAATATCAAAATTTAAATTCAGTAGCAGCGTGATTTTTGGGGGCAATGTCATAACAGCCCTACAACGTTGAAATTTGGTGCATAGGTCACATGTAGAGGGATCATTAAAGACCAACTATAGAAAACTGCAAATTTTCAGAGGCGACGGGCGCTGTGGGCCAATAACCAGAAATATCAAATATATAGAGATGAAAGGTAATAGTTTAAAATATATATTGTTAGATACAAACAAAATAGATCATCGGGCTAAAATTTAACAAATTTGTTCAGTTGCGGAGGTATGTGGGGGGGGGGTACTAATGCTAAAATTTAAATACAAAGGTGTAATTTATTATGCAGACATAGATGGACAATAACAATAAAAATATAAAGAAACTAAATTTTCCTAAGTGTAACGTTTGGGCAGGGGTACCAAACTGATGATAAGAACAATACAGAGGTACATATTTGTTGATATTTTGCATATAGAATTCTAAATAGAAGCACAATAGCTTCTCAATATGTTAGATATTCAAATTACATCTAGTACAAGAATTGGATTGATATTTGGTGCGTTTGTAGGCAACGTGCTACGAAATCGGACAAGAAGAAGAGGAGTAGAAAAGTAGAAAACTATGTATGTGCATATTTGCCCTAATTGCAATAAAAAATTTTACCTTAGCAGCGACGCGAATTTGGGGAAGCGAGGGAAGACCTGTATAGATTCACTAATTGTATGTTATCGCCAATAAGTAGAATACCGAATTTATAATTCATTAGCGGTGTAAATTCCTAGGGCAATGTGAGAAAAGAAATATTTAAATTTGGCAGGTAAGCTCTCTGTAGACAGTAATTTCTGAAAAAAAAATAGAAAACCATAAATTTCCTGTGGCGGTGGGAGTTGAGATCGTAATATCTAGAAATATTAAATAAAGACAATTTTAATTTGCGATATGTATAGATACACTAATTGTTAATATTTTTCAATAATTGGACCACCACTTATTTTATTCAGTGAGTGATTTTTTGCCAAAAATATTAAATAAATGTAATTGAAATTTAGGGTATGTATTAAAACACAAATTGTGCATATTTGCCAATAATTGGAACCACAATGTTTTTATTCAGTAGCGGTGCGAATTTTTGGCGACAATGTCACAACAGATTTAGAACGTTAAAATTTGAGACGTTGGTAGATGATCATTAAAGACAAACCATAGAAAACTGCAAATTGACAGTAAGGGTTGGCACCGGAAACCAAAAACAGGAAATATGAAATATATGGGGATAAAAGGCTAAGATTTAATATATGTCTTGGATACAAACAAAATTGATTCCTGCGACTACTTTAAAACGACTTGACGTAAAAAAATTGTTCCTTTTATTCGGAAAATAATAAGAGGCCTCCGCTCCTTCGTTGCCCCAGACCTTTAAATCCGGCATTGACTAAAAATAAATATTATCATAAATAACTGGAATTTGGTCAATACAGTGCTTAATTAGTATAAATGAAACGATTAGACCAAAATAAAGGTACACAAATTTAACAAAAAAAAAGATATATTTTAGCGAAAATTACTTTAAAATTATATTCTGCATTACGTTCAATTTAGCAAGTAACTATTATTTAACCTCAAATAATATATACACGACGATTTACGATAAAGCGAATCGCTAGTAGTATTTATTATAATTTTCCAAGTGAAAGTTTATTGTATTTGATTATATGTTTATATGATTACGCGATTAGTATGGTGACTAGGAAATGCCTCCGCGCATTTTCTTGAAAATTGTCTATTTCGCAGATAAAGAAATTCTAAGACTTTTGGCGTCCTCAAATTTTTCCCTGAGTTTCCTGGAAACCTGTAATTTTTGTAAAACTAAAAAAAAATTCTTTACTTTTTGCTTTATAACTTTTAATTCGTAAAACATAGAAAGTTGAAATTCAACATGTGTATTACGGTGTTCAATGCTAACGTTTTATAAAAATTAAAAATTGAAACATTGGAAAAGGGGACGTTGGAAACACTCAAATTATTTATTATTTAATAATGAATTGTTATTAAAATTTAAAATTTTATTTGGGAACACGGGGCAGTTTTTGCAGAGGGTAAAAATTTGGGCAAGAAAGTTAAAATTTATGGGCATATGGGCTAATTTTTTAATAAAAAAAAAATCACAAATTTTTAAAAAAAAGTTTCGAATTTCCAGTTATAATTTTGAATATATTGAAATTATTTTATATTTTGTGAAAAAAAAATTAAATTCTATTAGTCACTTTATATAAAAAATTATTTTATTATTAAACGACTTGAAAATATTTCAATTTAAAAACAGAATTATAATTTGAAATGAAATTCGAAATATTTGATTAGATTCTAAGACGATTCTAATAAACTCTAGTTTACTATAGTTTTGTAAAAGTTAAGATGTATAGTGATTTATCCGTTTAAAATGTACATTATGTCATATGCATATTAGTTCTTATTATGATCTTTTGTCTAGTTTTATGAGTAAAACAAACACTAGTGCAATCTACATTTTATAACACTTGATGCGGAATATTTCTAACATTAAGTTATCACTAAAATACGCTGTTATTAGTAAACATTTATACATTACCATCTGTTCTCATTAACGAATTTAAATCATATTAAAATTAACCGTACAGTAAAGCAAACATTATACATATCTATATATATATATATGGTCTGAATGTCCTGAAATTTTAACACATATCGTTTGTAAGAAATTATATGAATTTGTTAATAGTGACGCCATTTATGTCATGCTACGAACTTTTTGAGTTGATGTGTTATAAGAGGAATAAGAATTGAAAATTGTCAGAGGATATTGGAGCAATAAGGAAAGATAATAAGAGAATAAGGTGAATGACAGAAGTTTAGAGAATAAGTGAGAAAAATAAGAAATAGTAGAAAATCGTTCTTAAGCAAAGAAGTAGAAGAAGGAGTACTAAGAGATAAAGTGGGAGACGGTTTTGTGTTTCTTGGGTTTTAATACTTTAATATATTAGTTAATTAAGGAAGAAATGAAATGTAATATCAAGAGGCAATATGAAAATTTTAAATAAAAAAATGTACTATTAAAGTCGATTGTAATGCCCAAAGACCAATTAATATATCAATGAAAATATTGAATATAAATATATAAATATAAGAGATATTTTATTACCTGAATTTACTTTGATGATCAAAATAGCTAAAGAGACTATATAGAGTACTGCAGACATTATTATATTAAATAACAATATAATGTGTTAAAAGTATGTTTTGAGCGAGGTGTTTCAATATTTTCTTTATTTAGTAAAGTATATTAATTACAACAATATAGCCTTCAGCCAATTACGATTCTACTTTTTAACTACAATCTAGATTGCTAATTTATTTTTTGCCTAAGCCTACTCTTTATGAATTTTGAACTTTTAATGTAATATTTAAAAATGTATATGTTAAATAAGTGCAGCGATTTTAATTTAACTAAACCTGCACTATTTATTTCTAAACAATATCTTATATTTCCCTAACTAATTAGAACTGTATGTAATTACTGTGCTAAACATAAACAATATATGTTAACGGGATTACTTACAGCAGCTTCCATTTGAATAGTACTTCACGATTCTTACAATAATCGAAGTTATTAAACAAATAGTTTGCCGAAATGGGCGGTGGTGTGGGTAAGGTTAAATCGATACAAGAAAAGCATATTTTTGATAATGTTTGTTGAAGACACATAATTATCTCTATAATTACTACATGATAAAACATAAGGAATACTTTGTGAAATTTTCATAAATAAATATGAAAAAATGAATTATTGACAGTAAATATCCGCAGACGTTACAAAAAGAGTTTGATTGCTGTGTGTGTCATAACTCTTCAAAGGATTATTTAAAATCAAAAAATTAAAATCATTAGATGATATTAGATGATCAGTTTGTGCAGTTAATCTTGTAGAGTAATTTTTCATTATTGATTTTTCAATTTTTTACCACATGGAAGTGGTAATTGGTCTTTTCATGAAAAAAATTAGAAACTTTGTTATTTTATAATTTGTTGAATTCAAGACAAAATAAAAACCTGACAGCTTTAACTCAGCATTTAAATAATGAAAGAGTGTGCAAATTTTTAAGACAATCATTGTGAAAGAAAAGAAAAACAAATCCAGAATATAGACCAGAGAGGGGAAGACTTATTACCTCCTTAAAACTCTAATACTCTCCGACAGTTTCAATCGACTTCAAATTTTTAAACAATAAACTTAATATGTTGTACTTTGCTATATAAATTTGATGTAATGACTCACTAAAGATGTGAAAAAAGTCTCATTAGATTTTTCAAAAACTCATGCCTACGAATGGTATAAAGAGTTTAGAGCTTAGAAATCATTGAAGGCGAACTACCACCTCTTTAGCCTGTAAAAACATTGGGAAAGTGAAGGAAATTGTGCTTATTGATCGATATTTTTCCAGCTTAAGTAAGATAACTTATGACCCGAAGTCTATCAAAGTCGCTCAAAACTTAAAAAGATTCCTATTATTTACTTCGATATTCGTGATTTGTTGCATCACAAACTCGTTCTAGATAGACGGTCAATATAAAATACTATTTTATTGTATCCAAAAGTTTGTGTGAAAAATTCTGTCAGAACTGGCCAGATTTTGAGAAAACAATTCATTTATTTTAAACGATAATAATGCGCCATCCCCTATGGTACTGAACATTTAAAGAAAAAAATACAATAAGCATCAGTTAACCACCGTATTTACCAGGTTAGGCCCGTGTATCCACTTTTACTCTTTTAAAATTAAAAAAAAATCGTAGAAGATAAAGAACGCCATTCGGAAAAGCGCTTATATGAAGTCTTTAAAGATTAAAAAAATCTCAAATATATATGGGATATAATTTAGGATTAGACATAATTAGTTTGTAACAAATAATAATTATAAAGAACTCTATAAAATAGGTTAGGAACTTTGCTAATAATAAGAAATATTTAAATGTTACTAGCGCTGTTTTGAAACGACTTGTGGACCCCCTAAGCCGTTCATTTCAGACAGTTCGCTTACCGTGTCCAGAGAACGCTTACAGAGAACAGTTCACAAAGCTGTTCACTTACTATTGAATGCACGGCACATATTGGGCGCGGCAGATAATTGTTAAAATGGCTGATACGTAGATATACACAGTGTGTATGGCGTTATTGATAAAATTCAGGATATGTGTTAACTAGTTGTTAATGGCATTCAAATTATAATCAGTTTAACTATATTGCTAGGTGTAATATTATTTATTGCTTAGACGTAAATAGTGTAGTTTGTGCATAAAATTATAGTGTTAAATGCTAGGTTGGTTTTATTATTATAAAACGTTGCGAATGAAAACTATGTATTATTTATACTACGCATTACTTTATGATATGCAATCATTGTAAAGGGTCTTCAAACCTTAGTATTGTATATAATCAAGTGATATTATTATTGTGAACTGTTTTTGATATATTAACATTTTTGTAATATAATTGTTTTTCTTTGAGAAATAATTATTTGAACTACTATTAAACAAAAGTTATGTGTTAACTATTCTTTAATAAACTATATTGTAAATGGAGGCTCAACTCAGGATAAATATAACATCAAAACTGCTATAAAAGCCACAGCTGGTAATCTAGCTAACACCTAGTAAGGTGTAAGATAGACCCACACTTGTAGACGTCAACCGGGATAGGTTTTTTTTCAGTATACATATATGTGTGTCATTTTAAATGGGGCCTACTTTGAAGGATATAAAATAAATCTGGTTGAATAAATAAAAATGAATAAATTTATGACACTGTAGTATATCTAATGGTTTTTTATTTATTTTCCAAATATTGTGGTTTAAAGTTTAATTTTGTACAACAACATATAAATAAGTGACTATTAGAGTATAATTAATTTTTCTATGTTTTGAAACACTAACGTGTAAATTGGTTTTACTATCGAGATCTTGGTCTACGTTGCGCTATAAACATTGCGCATCAAATGTAAGCGAATCTACAAGACCATACTGCTGTGGTTGTGCTTAGTATAAAGAACACGTTTAGCACATTATACATTTTAAATGTGCTCCTTCTGAATAGTGATTCTCTTGTGTCCAGCACCAGAGAAAAAGTGGATCTCTTACGTCAATTAATAAATGTTTTTTTCTTCGAGTAATTATGTTGAAGACTGTAAGTGGCTTCTCGAGTGGAAAAAGAAGAATAGCGTTCTTGAGTGCAAAAAAAGACAAGGGATTATTTTATGTTCTATGTACTAAAATTTTTGGCGACCTAACATAAGAAGCGAATAATGCGGGAACGGAGTACACTGGTGGAATTGATATAGAGTTACACGATTTTTGTGATGTCTCGGAAAAGTCTTATATTGCCTGCGTATATTTTAAATCTTTCAATATTCAAAGTGATTTATAAGTATTGGTAATACATTCTAAATCTAAATGCACCACGAAAAACTCTTAGTATTTCCTGTTTAGAGGTATGCGCAGCTTTATTATGGAGTGGAATGACTTTAAAATAATTAAGCATTCTACCAATTAAGATTATTATAGTTATATTTAGGTCTGATTCGACAATAGTATTATCTTTGTTAAAATTCTTACCACATACTTTAAAGGTATTTGCATCTAATCGTATCTCTGAAATACAATCAATTATGAAGGAACCGTTTCAATGGACTCACGTACCTACATACAGTAACCCAGCTGATTATATTTCACGTAGTACTACTGGTAACCAACCTTTAAATAATGATTTATGGTGGTCAGGCCTTCACTGGTTAAAGAAATCTTCTGTTTATGTTTAAATGTAAACATAAATTTTTTATTTTTTTTTTAAGTTTTTTTTTTGTTCATCAACTTTTAAAAGTTATTAGCATTTAAAAAATAAATATACATTCAAATACATTTACAATACATTATTCGTAATTCATAATTCATAATTTACAACTTATAAATGTATTTAAAATAAAGAAATTAAATTTGTTTTGTTTATGAACTCAATAAGGTTTTTCAGATTTTCTTTGCTTTTATATATCAGCCTACATTCCTGAGGCATAATACAATCTTGTCTGGGCGACGAGTATTTTGTGCAATGGAAAATAATATGCTATAGCGTTAGTAGGTTACTGCATTGTTGTTCTTTAAATAAGCAGGTATGAATATAATTTGTAACGCCAATCATGAGTCTACATATTACTACTTCCAGCCTTCTATTTATTCCGTCCGGTAATTCTTGTTTGCAAATTAATGGCTTCACTTCCCCTAATTTGTTATCTCGTTCTTTACTCCATTCTTTTTGCCATAAACAATTTATTATGTTTTTGATTTTGTTTTTTAGATCTAAACATGTAATTGTTGTTTCTTCTAGAATGCGTCCTGAATGGATTGCTTTTTTAGAATAATTATCAACTTGTTCATTTCGTGTGATACCGGTGTAAAAGAGAATCCTTTAAAATTGAGTTTTTATTTGCTTGATGTGGAGGTTGTGAATGAGACGGTGAATGGTTTGAACTATTAGGTAATTAGTATATTGGGTTTCTATGGTCAATAGGGCACTCAGAGAATCATATAAAATTAGTACATTCCTTTTTATTGTTTGTTGATGTGATTTCTTGTAAACTATCTTTTATAGCATATAATTTAGACGTAAACACACTGTTGCTTGTGTTTAATTTGATTTTTCCAATTGTATCTTCAATTATATAAGCGCAAGCTGTTTCATCCTGTAATTTGATGCCAACTGTATAAATTTTAATCTAATCATGGTAATCTTCTAAAATACTATTTAGTGCCGACCTGTAAATGGTTGAATTAGTATTACGTTTAGTCATTTTTGCCAGTGTTAAGTTTATAGATGGTAATCCTTAAATATTATGGGAATAGTTCTTATGTCAGATAAAGAATGTTTGTCCTTGAGATTTTTTAATTTTATTGAAAGCGTTTTTTTCAATTTTGAGTTTCTGTGGTATTGTGAGACATATTGTGGAGCTATTGTTATTCTTAAATTAATGTTTGTGAGATTAGAAATGACTGATATATAATAATTTAGAGATAGTTGGTCTCGTCTAAGTGAAGGCGGTGCTTCTCCACTTATGACATATAGGCTCTTTACAGGAGATGATCTAAATGCACCAGTGGTTATTCTTAAACCTGCATTATAAATGCTGTCAATGAGTTTGAGAATGTTTTTATTTGCAGTTTGATATATCATTTCACCGTAATCTATTTTAGAGCAGATCATAGTTTGAAAAATTTGCATTAGTGTTTTCTGGTCACTATCCCAATTATTGCGTGATATAACTTTCAAAACGTTTATGACAGTACTACATTTTATTTTTGAATTTCTTATGTGATCAAAACAGGATAATTTCTGAAATTTGGCGTGGCAAGTTCTTCGTTGTATATTGTCAGTCTTGCAGGAGAATTAGGCTTTGGTGATTTCTAAAAAAGGATGCATTTACTTTTAGTAGTAGAAAATCAATATCCTGTTTTATTAGATCAGTCTTCTAGGCAGTTTAGAGCTGATTGAAGTTTTCGTTGAGCTATTTCTATATCCTTGTTGCTGCACTAAATATCAAAGTCATCAGCATTAAGGCCTGCTATCACAAGATTTTTAATATCTACATATTATATTGTTCGTAGTTATTTATTATATTGTTTATTAAAATTAGAAACAATGTTACACTAAGAACTATACCTTGAGGAATACCATTTTCTTGCATGAACTCTTGTGATTTATTGTTGTTTAAATTCACACTGAATTTTCTGGTTTTTATTAAATTTTTTAACGAAGTAGGCTAGATGATACTTTATGTTCCATATTTTTAGTGCTGCTAAAATAGAGTATCTCCATGTTCAGTCGTAAGATTTGTCAATGTCAAAGAAAATTGATATAGTCTTTTGGTTAGTTGCAAAGCTTTTGGGTATTTCCGGTTCCAAATTAACTATTTAATCTAGTGTAGAATAATGCTTACGAAGGCCACTTTATCTAGGTTCTAAGAGATTTTGTGCTTTTAGGGTATAAATGAGTCTTTCATTATTGGTTTTTTCTAATAATTTCTATAAGGTTTAAGATATAGGTCTGTAGGTATTGATATCAGTTGCGTCTTTTCCGGGTTTTAGATCGGGTAATATAGTTGCCTTTTGCTATTCAATTTCTTTGATAAGTCTGGTCTTTTAAGAACTAGTTCATTCATTAATTGTTTGGGATTAACTGTTGTTAACTGGGATTTGGTGGTTTTGATTTTCTTTTTTCAGACATGCTGTAAATGGTTTAGCTTTTGTAGCATATCCAGGTATGAATTTTTTCTTAAAAACCTGTTAATCCGAAAAAACTTTTAATTTCCTTGGTAGTTTTTGGAATAGGAAAGTTTTTAAATGCTTCAATTTTCTGTGGATTTGTTTTCGCTCTGTTTTCTGTTATGGTATGACCTTAAAATTTGGCTTCTTTCTTTAGAAATTCACATTTGTTGTTTTTAAGTTATAAATTGTTTTCACGTAACCTTTTTAGGACAAATTCTAAGTGGTTCAGGTAATGTTGTATGCTTGTTACAAGTATGACCATGTTGTCCAGATAAACTAGACATATATTTCTACTAATCCAGTTAATACATAATTCATTATTTGTTGGAAGATGGCAGGGGCGTTCTACAATTCAAATGGCATTCTTAAAAACTCATAGTGACCATGACTTGTAGAGAAAGCAGTTTTCGCAATACTTTCTGGTTCTACTTCTATTTGGTGAAAACCTGAGTGTAAGTCGAGTAATGTAAAATAATTTGCTCTGCCTAGACTTTCTTATATAACTTGCATTTTAGGGAACGGGAACTTATCCTGTGTAGTTATGTCGTTGAGCTTTATGTAGTCAATTGCCATTCCTAATTTTTTACTTTAGATTGGTCATATTTTTCTGTAACTATTAGTACGGGATGATTATAGGGTAAATATGATTTTTGTATAACACCTATTTTTAATAATGTTTGAATTTGTCTATCTACTTCTTGTTGTGTTGTTTCGGGTAAACGATAGTTGCGAGAATAAATTGGTTGATCGAGTTTAGTTCGTATAGAGCATTTGATATCGTGTGTAAACGTAAGTACTTCATTTTCTCTAGGGAATGGGTCGTCATAGTTATTAAGTAGTTTATATAGGCGATCTTTCTCTTCTATATTCATATGCTTGTCTTAAACTGAAATGTTATTAAGGTATAGTTTCTTTTTAATATTATAAGTTATTGAGATATCTACTTTAGGAGTTTTTTAAATGTTTTCAGATATATCTATAACTGGTTGTAGTTGTTTGATTAGGTCGGTTCCGATTAATCCGTCAAGTTCGATAGAGAATTTGAATAAGTAAATTTTTGTAAATCCTTGAATTTTGAATTTAAGGAATATAGCTATTTTTGCTACCTGAGTATGTTTTGTGGTTTGATGTGGTGTTTGAATAATAAATTCTTCATTGGTTATATAGTCCTTATAGTTTTTATAAATGAATTTCATATTTAATATGGTTCGAGCAGATCCGGTCCCAATTAGTAGTTTTGCATTTTAGGATTTGATATATACTCGTATATAGCGTAATGTTTTGTCTTTATTGATATTTAATGTTACGTATTCAGTTCTATCATCTGGCCTAAAGGAAAATCCTCGTTGTAATTTTCTTCATTATCATAACATTCTTCATCTAATTAATTTTGGATTACTTCTTCTGCATCACATGTTGGTTGTGGTAGTGTCATTTGACATAGACGTGTCATTTGTGACGTTTCCATGGGGTCATGTGGCTGTATGCCTACTGGTTTCTATTGCCATAGTGATGGCTCCATAGAGCGATTGTACTGTTGTACTGGTCGTTGAGGGGTTTTGTAATTTGGATTGGGATACCAAGTTTTTTTATCGCTAGTGACCGTTAAATCTGTTGTGTTTGTGCATAGCGTAATTCGTTGTTTGCATCTTTATAGTGGACTAGTACTCAGTTTGTTGAGCTGCGAGGATTGTCAATCTGTTATAGAAGACTTTCCAACTCGATCCAAGGACTGTGCGTTTGTGTAGGGATGCAAGGAAGGTGTTGGAGATTGCCTTCTTTTCAATAACGTTGCATAATAGTACCGACTGCGCTAATTAATTTTTTAAGTTCACAATTAATTAAAATGAAAAATTAATTTTATATTTGTAAGCTAAGCTTTTATTCTTTTTTTTTATTGGTACAGCAATAAATTAGCAGTCAGATTGCTTATGTTTCTTTATATCCTTTTTCTTTTGTTTTCTTGTCCGGTGACCAGATATTAGTGTATGGGTGTGAAATTAACTCACGATACACAAGAATTTATAGTTCTTTAGTTTTCCTTCTAGGTACAAAGAGAACACCGTTTTTGATTTTCTAGTTAAACAGAACCAATATCTTACTTTATCATAAGAATCATAAATTATACATTTAAAAACTGTAAGTCAGAACCGTGACCCTCGTAACCTATGTAGTAAATCCCACGCTGATTCTAAGAACAATTTGACACTTGACTTAAGGTCCTACCCTTAGGTTAATATACAATTATTATATATACAGTTCTTAGAGATACTTTAAGGCAGTCTGTAAAAGTGCAAGCATTAATCGAACTCGCTTAAACTTATACTTGCTCAAAGAATCTCAATAGAAACACCAGAATCGCTGTACGTGTATCTTTGATTCAGTAATGGTCAATTTCTATCGCAGATTATTGACATTACCATAATTTAAATTTAAAAATACAAAAGTATAAATTGCAAAAGAAAGAAAACAAAATTAAATAAAATATATAATAAAATATAAATAAATAAACTTAAATAATTGTTTTATTTACGACGACTACGACATATGAATTATTAAGTTAATTAACTACCCAATATAAATTTGTTAATTACTTTCGGCTCCCAGAAAGTATACGTTAACTTGTATACCCGTGATTCTAACTGGTTATATTTACTTCTTTAAACCAAACAGCAGCACCGTATGTTATGATTGGTACAACCATTCCTTTGTTAAGAGCTCTAAGTACCGTTGGTCGCAGTCCCAAATCATTTCTTGTTACTCTGTTCAGATTTCCCATGCATTTGCCTAATTTTTCCATGATATATTTAACGTGTTCAACAAAATTTAGATTTTTTTCTAGGATCATTCCCAAATACCTAATAGTGTGCATGATATGGTATTCGCTTTACATTTAACTGTCATAGATCTATTAAATTTTCCTTTAACTCTAGATTTCTTCTAGATTAACTCTAAATTCTCCTTTAGATCTATTAACCTTTCACTTTATTTTTATAAAAGTATGTTTCTTGAAGTAATACGACATCCAAATATTCTGAATCTATAAGCCGTTTAGTTTTTGTTAATACTTTAATACTTCTTTGCCCATTTACCTGCATAACATTTAAATATTTAGTACTATCTTAGTCTACATGTTTCAATAAATCCTGAGTTCGCTTTTCTCTTTATTGGCACAGATATATATATTACTAATTTCTGTATTAATGTTATTATTGCTGCCTGTTTAGTCGAGCTGCTGAAATAAACAATGCTTGCTCATATTCCGAAAATTTATCAGTTCCCGCAACATGTTCCGCAGGTGTATTCTTACATTTACAAATTCCAGAAGATAGGAGGGGATCCTTTCCTTCACAATCTTTCTTTTACTTTTTTTCAATAATATTTTACGGGCTATTTAGGACCGCGGACTTTTTCTTCACAATCTTTATATGTGTGATTTCCACCGCAATTGCCTTACACAAATAATATCTTTTGCCTCCGCGTGTTTTACTCTATTTGCAAAGACAGGTGACTCTCTTTTATTCTGTTCAACAATTATTTGGTTATTAATTAATTTATCCGCTCTCACTACGTTTGCGTAGCTAAAATTTCCATTGTTATCAATAAGATCGTATTGCTGCTCTTCATATTGACTTTTCATGCTGATAATTTCATTATTTAAATTTATATTTTTATGAATTAACAGAATCATTTTAGATTCTATCTGCACAATGTTTCTAATCAGAAAACTCCTTACTTCAGTAATTATCTAATTCTTAGGATCACTTTTTACTTAAAATATTTTAGTTTTTAACTCAATCATTTTCAAAATTTCTTTTTTATGCTCGTTCTTGCCATAGGGCTCCTATCTTCCTCTTTTTTATTATGATCATGCTCAGATGTGCCTCTATGTTCATTAGGGGTCTCTTCTGCTGGACTAGATTCGGTCTCGCTGCTTGTACTTGATTCATTTCCTAACCTTCCTGCACCTGCTCTAGTAGGCATGATTCTTGAAATAGCATAAGAATTTATTGTTGCTTTATGTAAATTTCTAGTTTTTGTGTTATTTTGACGACCTGCAATATTTTTTCCAAACTCAATTTCAATGCGCTTCGGCAAACATCCTAAAGCCCTAAAGCGATCCAAGTAGTATTTTTTATCACAATTACGTATTGTTGCAATCAACAATGTTCGACATAATTCATATTCAATAACTGTTATTGAATACCAAGGGTCACTAAACAATGGATGCTATATTGTTTAATAAAATTTGCAATGTTTTAGCCAATAGACTTTTTTTTTATTTGACTGACTTCTAAAATCACTTTTTTCACGGTTATATTAACCTGGTAATAAAATGGTGTGTATATTACCACAATATGCACGGCACAAAACTACACAGTTCCTACACTTTTCGTATACAGTTGAGAAATATATAGAATAATACAAATATTTTTCAGGAGCAAACAATTGTTGTACCGCAATCGATAATAGCTCGATAGCAACTCTCAAGTAATCTCTTAGTGAAATGCGTTTCACTAAGAGGTTCGAGCAGTACCGCAACTGATAATTTGTGTTATGACAGTTATAACATTTGCTGAATGCGGTCTTGCACTCTTTTACGGCCGATTTAAGACTTCTCGGCAGCACGACGCTTAAATTTACGCGTTTTAGCTGCGCGACTGTTCGGATCTTTGTCAATGCAATGTCTTAAACGCCCTTGTAGTAGTTTTATACTAGCCATGTAACCTCATTAAACGAATCATTTTTGACAGCAACTAATTAGATTGGTTCGATCATTAGCTGATGTCAAATTCTAGAGTCATTCCGATGACTTGGTCTTCTTTACAACAGGCTGTAGGCTGTTCCGAACGTTCACAGCAATGTGCCAAAGTATTACTCTTACGAAAACTAATTTTCTTAAAAAAATGTTGTTTACGAACTTAATTTAATGCTTCTCAATACAAAACTAAATTCACTAGATTTCTAATAAACCTACTTTTTAAAAAGAACATATGTTTCAGACAACAGATTCTGAATTCATTAGCACTTAAAGCACTTGATAAGAATCATAAGCATTAAACAACACAATACAAAACAACAACTATTTCCTAAGCACGATCTTAGTAAAATATTTTACACGATACTGTTATTATTTTTGCAGTATTCGATTTCACACCGGATATGTCAGTAAAAATTAGGATTTACTAATCACAAATCATAATCCGAAGATAATATTGGTACAATAACAAATATAAGGTTAACAAATATAAGAACTTTTTATAATACAAAGAACAGTATATCTCAATGACTTTATATTAATGAATGTCGTCTGGCAGTGCCTTGGACCAGAACAAGGGCCTTAGTCCATAACGTCAATCTCTATAAGCCAGAAGTACGCATTCCAGAGTAGTTTATGATGAGATTAGGCCGAAACATAAGTATCTCCAGGACTGTTCTTAGATTTTTAGAGCGCAATATCGCTAACACTATACTTAAATATAATTTACATTGATTGCATCATCAACCACTTAGAATCGACATAAAAATAAAAACACAATGGTTGCTAAAATAAAATAAAGATTTATTAAACATGATTATAAATAATTATATTAATACAAAAAAGGACAAATTATGATTTCTTCTTTACTTTGACAAACAATAACCAGCTATTAACTATACCAAAGAACTACTATTAGAAAGGAAAAGTATAAGCTTAATGATTTTGCAGTAAGTGACATAGATGATATCCTAATATTTTCTGAGCACATTAACCATCTAACACAATTGTTAGAAGCTATAAAAAGGCAGGGGTTTAGACTAAAGTTCATATCTCAATGAGATATCTCGGTCATATAATACATAATAAAACCAGTATTGGATGCATATAAGGATACTGATGAACAATTGAATATTGTAAAAATGATAAAATTAAAAGATATTGTTACAGATTAGGAAAACAATAAAAACATACAAAATAATAAATCAAAATAAATATCGACACAATGTTTACTATAAAAATGTTAGAAAACGAGAAAAAAATATTTTATTAGAAGATTTCAGTAGAAAACTTTTAAAAAAAGTACGTTAACACATGAGTAAAACAAATGCAAAATAAAATAAATACATTATATACCGCAAAATATTTAACGGCAAATATTTAAAGACATTGTAACAGTTGTGACATATATATATATACATATATATATATATATATATATATATATATATATATATATATATATATATATATATATATAAACAATTAGAATAAATATAGTCTAATGTCACATTTTGGTCCCTCCACAAAACTTTTTAAAATAGTTTTGTTATACACGATTGAAGGTATTGGAGTCTCATGTTAGACGAAAAGATATACTGCTTCTAGTGGACCACTTTACACAAAATGCGTATATTGTTACGTCTAAAACACAAAGTGCTCATGATTTTGTTGAACTGATCAATAATGTATCAATTTCTGATGCAATTGGAACTCTTCTCTTTGATCAATATCCGGGAATCAACTTAAAAGAATTCAAAATGTTTGGGCGAATGTGATGCCCGGGTATTTCACCGTAAATAGTCAGCAAGTCCTTTGAAGTTCGTGAACTCAATATGAATTTAAACGTATATTTATTTCAAACAAAATTACACATTGGGGTCGTAAATCCCAACAGAATTACACAATTAAACACTTATCCTATTAATTAATAGTAATGAATGTATATAAATGTATATGAATGTCTTAATGTATAAATTTTAATATTAGATTGTACTGTTTATTTAATACTTGTTGTCTCGTCTAGAGCTGGTTCAAAAAGGAATGATTTTTGTATAATACATTTAACACTTTTTTTTTTTTTTTATTTCTCCTATTGTTTCAGCAATCTGCCTAAGTAGGCAATAAGCTTTTTACATGATTAATTATTTAAGACATGTAAGAGAAACATTCCAGTGAATGCCCTCTTGTTTTTATATACAATAAACTATTTTCATATATCATACATTGTACACTATTCCCTATCGCGGACCTAAAGTTAGGTCTATTGGTTGATATCGCCTTAATCTGCGGGGTTCCCTGTTGTCGCACACGTTCAGTTGATTTGCCAACGCATTGGGATGGTTGATTAATCTATCACTATATTTTGTGCTGGATAGGTATATTTCATCTTTGATGGATGCTATTGATATGACTTTCTGGATGACTTCGTTAGTGACGTAGTATGGTGCATCAACAATGAGTCGTAGTACTTTATTTTGAAATCGCTGGATTATGGCTATATTGGAGTTGCATGCAGTACCTTAAAGCTGAATTCCGTAAGTCCAGATGGGTTTCAGAATGGTTTTATATATAAGTACTTTGTTGTCCAGAGAGAGTTTTGACTTTCGACCAATTATCCAATACATTTTCCTGATTTTAAGACCAAGCTGCTTACGCTTTGTAAAAATGTGCTTTTGCCAGGTAAGCCTTCTGTCCAAATGTATACCGAGATATTTAGCGTCAATGGATTGTGGAATTACACAATTATTTATTTTCACATGCGGGCAAGTTTCTCTGCGCGTGGTAAATGTTACATGCGATTTACTTTCGTTTGCTTTTATTCGCCATTTCTTGAGCCATTCATGAATCATATCAAGGTTAGTCTGTAGATTCCGTGATGCCGATACTGGGTCTGTGTGCGATGCTAATATAGCAGTATCGTCTGCAAACGTAGCAACGGTAGTTTCTGTTGTAGTTGGCAAATCGGAAGTATACAGAAGGTATAGTGTGGGTCCTAGGACACTTCCCTGAGGGACTCCTGACTGGATGGGTTTCAATTCAGTGCATTCGCTACCTATTTTAACCATGAAGTGCCTATTAGTTATATATGATCTCAATAGTTTATAATCTTGGTACGGAAGTATTTTTTTCAGTTTATATTGAAGACCTATATGCCACACTTTGTCGAAGGCTTGGGCTATGTCTAGAAAAGCAGCTGAGCAATATCTTTTGGCATTTAAATCTCCATTAATTGTGTCAACCAACCGATGTACTTGTTCTACAGTACCGTGCTTATTGCGGAAGCCAAATTGATGTTCGGGAATTAGCTTTTTGTCATTAATGATACATTTTAACCTCTTAGCGTATATTTTTTCAAATGATTTCGATAGTATCGGCAGTAAACTAATGGGCCTATAGAAAGTAACCTCTTCCGGTTTTTTCCCAGGTTTCGAAATCATAATTATTTGAGCAACCTTCCAACTACTTGGATAGTAGTTGGTTCTAAGAATTGCATTAAAAATGAAAGTAATTAGTTTTATACTTATCTTACATAGTTCGAATATTATCTTTCCTGTGATTAGGTCAAAACCCAAAACCCGGTGATTTCCTAATATCGATTTCTTTTACTATTGTTTCCTAAGTTTCCTTGGTTGCAATTTTTCTATTAGGAAAGTCCATTTGGAAAGGGCTGTCCAGAAAATCCAAAATTCCATTTTCTTCTTCTGCTGCCGTTTCTGAAGGATACGGTTTAAATACTTCCTGCAGATGATTAGCAAACATCGCAGCCTTTTCTTTGTCATTCCTTGCCCATTTATTTTTGTCATCTTTGATAGGAGGGTGTGTATCTCTTGTCTTTTAATCTTCCATGTTGCTTTCTACAGCGAGTACTCCGTAGCTTCCGATGGTGTTACATTTTCAAGATATTCTTGAATACATTGGTTATTATGCTCCACTATCAATTCCTTTAGGCCTTTTATAGCTCTATTTAATTTTCTTTTATTAGCAAGTGATTTGCATAGTTGCCATTGTTTACGTAGATGTCTTTTCTTAATTATTTTCTCTTTAATGAGTAGGGGCACATCACTCTTTTCTCCCTTGGATAGCTTTATGCGTGGGAGTAGCAAACCATGCTGCTTCTTGGATGTTTCTGGTAAGGTGTTCTACTGCTATTTCAATTTCCAGTTCAGTTTTCAGTGGTATACTTAACGAAATAGACTCATTTAGCTTTGATCTAAAAAGGTCCTAGTTAGTTCGATTATTGTGCAAGGATGGCCCAGTTTCTCTACTGCGTATTTCCTCGTATACAGTAATAATCACCGGAGAGTGATCTGATGACAAATTTAAACAGGATTCCGCTTTACACTTTTTCGAGTCAAGTGATACAAAAATCGATCACATCCGGAACTTTTTTTACGTCAGAAGGCCAGTAAGTTGGTTCGTAAGTTAAAATTGATCTTGGATTTTTAGCACTCATTGCTTTTACTAGTTCTTTACCCTTGGTATTAGTTATTCTCGAGCCCCATGTTGGGTGCTTGGCGTTATAGTCACCCCCTGCCACAAATTTGTTACTTAGTGTTTTAAAAAAGGTCACGTAGTGTTCCTTCTTGTTGTTGTGTTTTGGTGGACAATAAATTGCTGAGATTGTTACTAGGCTAACTTCATTTTCAATAGTAATACTGGTGGCCTGTAAATAATCCATTGCAAACTTCTCTCTTTCATGATGTGCAATACTATCTTTTATAATTATTGCAGTTCCACCATGTGCCTTACCATCCGGATGTCTAGTGTGGTATATTTTATATTTTGGAATACTAATGTAGTGCCGTTCAATAAAGTGGGTCTCTGATACCATTATGATATCTATGTCTTGGTCAATTAAAAAAGTTTTTATTTCCCGAGAGTGTTGGTGTAAACCGTTTGCGTTCCAAATACATAATTTATACCTTTGTTGTTTATAGTTTTGTTGTTGTACTGTCATTAGGCCAATTTACTAACTACGACAGTAAGTAGATTTAGCATCGTCCCCATCTGTTCCATGAGACTGGCAAGCATTTCTTCAAGCTTAACCATATTGCTGACTGGTTGGGTGCTTTTTGGTACTGTTTGATCATTAAGAGCTCGGGCGTATGATACTCCAGTTCTTATTTGGCTTTCTAGGCTAGGTTGAGCTTTAGTTTGATTGTTCTTCTTTTCACGTAGTGTAGGCCATAATTTTTGTTGCAATTGCTTATGAACTTCACATCCTCTGTAGTTTGCAGGGTGATTTCCTCCACAATTAGCGCATTTTACTTGGTTGTCTTTTATTTAGCGGGAGCAATTTTTTGTCTCATGTTGCTCAGCACATTTTACGCATTTGTGTACTTTGCGACAGTATGCTTTAGTATGCCCAAATGCCTGGCATCTTGTACATTGTGGAATTACTCTTTTGGTACGTGGTGGTTCGCATTTAACAATATTATAGTCAAGTTTTTCTATGTTGTATACTTCTTTGTTGTTACCACTAGTTTTTAGGTCTACATAAAACATAGGTAGAGGTAATTTGGTGACTCTGTGTTTTATGTTATGAATGTTCACTGCTTCGTGGCAAAGACCAAAGAGCGCTGATTTTATTGCTTCCACCTCTGTTCCGTGGTGTAGGCCTCTTAGTACAAACCTAAATGTTTTCTCACTTTTTGGTCTGAAGGTGTGGTATTGGGTGTTTTTCTCATTCAATTCCTTTATAAGAGTTTTAAAGTGTTCAGCCTCAAAAACTTGAACTTTAATTGTTTCAAAGCTAGTGGATTTGACTGTATAATTACTCGTAATTTTTTGCATCAGTGTATGGATGAGTTGAATCACTCCTACCTTATATATTGTTACGGGTGGAGGTTTAGGTCTAGAGGTTGTGTTGCTTGATTCATTGGTAGCTGTCTCCTTTGTGGTTTCTATGTTTTCTCGTTCTTTTTCTGTCAGGCATTCAAAACTGTTATTTGTTTCTATTGGTTAACTCAGCCTAGTTTTGTCTGTTTCCTGGCATTTAGCACTTCTGGACTTCTTAGTCTTTTCTTTTGTTGGACGGTTGTCCAACGGTTGGATGGTGATTGTACACTTTGGGGTATAGTCTCTGGGATGGTGTCCGTTTTATCAGATATGTTTGTTTTATCGGTGCCGTAGGCTGTTGAATTTTGCGGCGGACTTCTAATCACCATATTATTAATTATTGGGTCACAATTAATTCAGATTTGATTTTAATTTATTCAAAATACAATACACTATTATTATTAGAACAATGATTGTGCACGGCATTGTTTATAGGAATTTCACTTTTTATCGATGTATTTACTTTGAAGAGAATTCCACATGATATACCATATAGGTTATACACCATATAATATAAGGTTTATTTTCCACTTTAAATACAGATTTAGATTATCTACGATGATTTGTAAATGTTTAACGGATACTTGTTCAAATCGTTTTAAACACTTCTTTTGTTAATATAATAACGAACAATAGTAGTTAAAAACAAATTTTTTAAATAACTTATAGAATATTTGAAAGAAAGAACGTCTGCACTGCTTAACAAGCAATAGTGAACTACATTTAATACTTAAAATAGAAAAAAGTGGGGATGAACCCATAATACAATTTGTCGGACATAGTTGAACGGAAATAAGTAATAAAATTATTGGTA
Organism: Panorpa germanica; assembly: GCA_963678705.1. NCBI lineage: Eukaryota > Metazoa > Arthropoda > Insecta > Mecoptera > Panorpidae > Panorpa > Panorpa germanica. The sequence continues at coordinate 15,278,806 of OY783216.1, read as the reverse complement.
ACAACAAGAATGTAAGTCTGGTTTTACACATCACATAACAAAATGTTTGTTCAGTACAGAACATAAGATATGTCTCTGGTGACATTTGGTCATATTGTGAAGTATTGTTGTCTCTGGTAGAATTCACACACAGGGCAACATCATTAGGTATTGGAGCAAGCCACAGGCATATGGCAAGGCAGTTGATTATTAGTTCATTCTGTTCTGTTCGTTACACTTGCAGTGTCACCATTTTGTACAATAATAATTATTAAGTTATATAAGAAAAAGTGTAATTTAATTTAAGTTTGAATATTTAAATAAAATATTCATTCAAATTTTACTCGCAGTGTTTTATTTCGTACATGCGAAGCTGGTCCTTCGAGCCTTTGATGCGAAGCTGGTCCTTCGAGCATCTAGTAACCGCGTGTTATTTCGTTGTGCTTTGAGGTTATATCCATATAGTACCCGGCACGTGTACAGGCGTTTTTTTTTTTTTTTTTTTACATTTGCCCCATGGCGGCTCTGGAAGTCATCAATTGCCATTGATTGGGTAATGCAACGCTTTATTTAAACGGATTCACAGACGATTTGGATACTACATACTTACATTTCAAGAAAAAATATTCAAGAAAAATATCAATACGGAAAGGGAACACAAGGACACTGGAAGAGAGTAAAATACTTTTTTACTCATCAAGGTACAAATTTTTTCTTACTATCCACAAGTACCAAAATATTAACAACTTCTTAAGTTGCTGGATTAAGCTGGATTCGTTTTGTCATCCACGTTTCGTCTATCATAAAAGTACGATATTATCACGTAAGAAGAATGGAGGGATTTAAAAGACTTAAAGCAGCGCGGACGACAGCAAAAGGTTCAATATCGAGGATGGACAACTACGTCAGCGACTCAAGGGCTCTCGAATCCGGTACAGTGGAGTTGTTAGAGGCGAAAAAAGAAAAGTTGCTGACTACATTTCAATCGTACGAGCTCACGCAGTACAGTATTTTAGAGATTGATGAACAGGATGATGAAGACATAGAGGAAGTTGAAGAAAAATACTTTAATATTCTATCCAAGTTAAATGCTAGTATCACCAAATTAAAAAAAGTTAATAGGCCTACTTGTCCTAACTTAGTTACATCAAAACTTCCAGCAGTGGAAATTCCAACCTTTGATGGCAAGGATATAACCAGGTTTAAGCCCTTTTATGAGCTCTTCCAAGCGGTTGTTCATAATAATACCTCATTGTCCGAAGTGCAAAGGCTCTTTTATTTAAGAAAGTATCTCCTTGATGAAGCTCTTTTAATAATTATAAACCAGCCGCTTGTGAACAGCTCATATAAAGAGGCGCTTGATTTATTGTTAGCGCGGTATGATAATAAGGCGCGATTAATCTCTAATCATATTAATATACTACTTGATATTCCAAGCATGCAAAAGGGTACTGCAGTCGCTATAAGGGCCTTTTTATGTCAAGTTAAACAGCAATTACAAGCTTTAAAAAATTTTGATGAGCCTGTTGACAAATGGGATATGATTTTAATCTCAATCTTAAGCGGGAAGTTAGATATATTTACTAGCCGCACTTTCCACATGGAAAGAAATTTAGAAAAACTGCCTACTATGGCAGAATTTATTTCCTTTTCAGATAAACGTGCAGTTGCACTTGAGGATAGTTCACCTTATAAAAATATGTCACATGACAAAAATTATAAAGAATATTCACACTCAAGAGTTTCCAATGTCACTACTCGCTACAATGTAGCATGTAGGTATTGTGATATGGAACATCAAATTTTTAAATGTCCAAAATTCAAAATGGTTCCTTTAGAGACGCGCAATTCCTTTGTTGAAGAACATTAATTATGTTCGCTATGTTTGAAAGCCCATAGAGGCAGGTGTCCCCTTAAAAATAAATATAAATGTTACAATTGCAAAGGTATACATAACAGTTTGTTATGTGATAAAACTGAAGCTCCAGTTTTTATGTGCTCTAGCAATGATAATTTGGGTGGTACCATATTGCTGCCTACTATAAAGGTAAAAATCGTTGACAAATTTGGTCGCGAGTTGCTAGATCGTGCATTGCTCGATAGTGGTAGCCAAGCATCATTTGTGACTGCTGAACTTTTAAAAAAATTGTGTTTACGCACAACTACTCAATGTAGTAACATTATTGGTATAGGTAATAAAGTTACAAAATTATACCACTCAGCAATTTTAAACATACAGTCATATCATAACAACAATATTAATTACAATGTGAACTGTCATGTAGTTGAGGCTATCACTACGCCTTTGCCTCAATTTTTAATTGATACATCTAAAGTTATTCTTTCCAAAAATATTACACTAGCTGATGAGCAGTACAATGTACCGTCGAAAATATCATTGCTATTGGGAGCTGATGTATATTTTGCCATTCTATTAGGTGGCTGTATTAAGTTAAATAATGGGTCAATTTTACAAAACACTACATTTGGATATGTGGTTGCAGGTAAATTGCATAATCAAAACAATTATTCATATAATAATATTGTATCTAACTTTGCTATTTGTGACCATACAAACCTTGAAAATGTTATGGAACAATTTTGGACGACTGAGAAAGTCCCAGAAGAAACAGATAAGTTTTCTGAGGAATATCTAAAGGCTGAACATATTTCTCAAAAATCAGTAGTACTTAAAAATAATACTTTAACTGTTGATTTGCCATTAGTCAGCCCAGTAAATAAACTAGAATTGGGGGATTCTTTCTCAGTCGCCCTGCAAAGATTTTATGTGTTAGAAAAAAGATTTAAACGAAATCCTTCACTATTGGAGGTCTATAAAACATTATTAAACAAATCAACCATTATTAAAACATTAGGTTTGAAACACAATATTATTTTGGACACATTTGCCTTTAAGTGTCCTAACACAAAGGGCAAGATAAAAACAAATTTAATTTGCTCCAAGTCTAGTGTGGCTCCATTAAGTAAGGTGCTTACAATACCCCAACTAGAGCTTAATAGCGCAGTTTTGCTGGCGCAACTCGCGGCTAGAGTCAGTAAATTACTCACGACTAGATTTGATTATAAAGTTTTCTTGTTTAGTGATTCCAAAATAGTCCTTGCTTGGATTCAAGCGGACAAACTAAAGACTAATATGTATGTTAATAAGAGAGTAAAGCAAATAACACAACTTACAGATAAAATTTCATGGTACTATGCAAAGTCAGGTGATAACCCGGCTGATTTAATTTCTCGTGGAATAGAACCACAATATTTAAAGGATCAGGCTTTTTGGTGGAATGGTGCTCCCGATTTATCCGATTGTGACTTTAAACATGATCGTTATTATATTGATTTAAACACAGTACTTCCATCAGAAGGTGAAGATATTAACTGTAATGCTTGTAACATTGAAGTCGAATAAGCACCTTTACTGTTAGATTTGTTTAAAGAATTTTCTAACATCATTAAACTGAAACATTTTTGGCTAGTTACTATTATTGTAACTATTTGATGATTGTTGTGTCCATTATGTTGATGATATTGTATGCTATAATGATAATTACGATTTCTCTTATATTTAGGATAGTTATTATTTTGCTTATTATTTAAATAAAATATTCATTCAAATTTTACTTGCATGGTTTTATTTCGTACAATGTTCAGGCGGCACTCACTAAAGTTCATTTACACTTTTGCCTTAAAAACATGTAAAATTAAGTTATATTATAATTGTATTTTGATACATGTTTTTGTCCATACTCTCCCCCTTGATAAATTGGGTTTAACAAAACGAGTTTACTGGTAAAAGGGCTAAACGTCTGACAGCACGTTTGATCTCTCCTGCTTGAGTTTTTAAGGTGGCGACTCGCGGAGTGTTGTCGTTGCCTGTGGTAATATGTGTTATGCGTCGCATTCTCCATTGAGTAGGAGGCATGTTGTCTTCTTGTACTATTACAAGCGATCCAACTTGTAGATCTTGAGTGCTTGAAGTCTTTCATTTTGTGCGCTGCTGACAGAAGTGTGTATAGTCTGCAGACCATCGTTTTTAATAATACTGCATACACTGCTGGAAACTTCTCATGTTGTTAAGGTTCACTGGTGCTCCTGGAGTAGGCATAACACTGGTGAGTTGTCCACCTATAAGTAAGTGTCCGGGAGTGAGAGGAATAAGGTCATCTGGACTGGGTGACATGGGGTACATTGGTCGGGAGTTAAATATTGCTTCGATCTGAGTAAGGATTGTATACAAATCCTCATATTAAAAATAATTGTTCTGTAATACTTTCTTAAGATGGCTCTTAGTTGATTTAATATTACTTTATCAAAGACCTCCAAAATGAGGTGATCGAGGCGGAATAAATTTTTAAACTATCGATAGTTCAGCGGCCGAGATTGCTATCTTGGACGTGTTTGATTTATTACATAGAAATTTACCCAAAATGTTATTAGCTCCGACGAAATTTGTACCATTATCGGAGTAAATGGTATGCAGTTTTCCACGACGCGAAATAAATCGATTTAAAGCAGCTAGAAAACATTGAGTTGATAATTCTGTAACTAACTCTAAATGAATTGCCTTTGTTGCAAAAGAAATAAAAAGGCATATGTAAGATTTAATGAGAGAACCGCCTCTGCCATATTTGCTTTTCATTAGTACGGGCTCTGCGTAGTCAACTCCAGTGGTTCTAAACGGATAGTCGAGATTGACTCTGTCATGTGGTAAATTGCCCATTTTTGGCGATGATAATATAGGTCTAAATTTGAAACAAATGATACATTTGTGTACGATTGATTTTGCGAGTGAAATTCCTTTAAGAGGCTAGTATTGATCTCTTAATGAAAAAAGTAGCGTTTGAGGACCCGCGTGAAATAGCCTTTCGTGTTCATTTCGAGCAATAAGTTTAGTTAAAATATGACTTGGGTGTAATATCATGGGATATTTTTTGTCATATTCAAACTCGGAATGCGATAAACGACCGCCAACGCGTATTATGCCGTTATTGTCTAAAAATGGATTTAAATTTAACAAAGTACTAGCCTTTGATAATGGTTTTTTGTCTGTTAAAGAGCGTATTTTGCTTGCAAAGTATTCTTCTTGTGACAACTTCACTAAGGTATGCAAGGCGTTTTGTAGCTCTTGAACAGTTAAACAACCTGTTAATTTATATTGTTTGTTTTTTGTGTTCGTTATAAATCTGTTGCAATAAGCCGTTATTCTTTTTAATTTTGTTAAATTTGAATATCGATTAAATAATTTAAATGATTTTATTGAAAGAAGGTTGGTTAACACCACTTCTTTTATCTCAGGGATTTCTAATTAAAGTTACTTATAGGCCAGTGGCTGGACGGATGTTTTAACCAGTCTGGACCTGACCACCATAAATGATTGTTTAAAAGAACGTCTGCTGTTATACCTCTTGATATAAGATCCGCGGGGTTTGAATCAGTGGGAACATGACGCCATTCATGTTTATCGGTCATGTCCGATTGAATTTCTGAAAAACGGTTAGCAACAAATGTTTTTAATGTATGAGGAGACAGTTTAATCCACGATAACACAATTGTGGAATCTGTCCATAAAATAATTTTATCTACGTTAACTGGAAGTAAGTTAATTGCTTTTTTGACCATTCTTGTAAGGATTAATGCAGCACATAACTCTAAACATGGTATGGTTATAGTTTTTAACGGCGCGATCTTTGATTTAGAATGTAACAAGCTTGCTTTTGTGTCTCCCAACCCATTCATACTTTTCAAATAAACGCAAGCTCCATACGCCTTTTCGGATGAATCACAAAAGCCATGCAGTTCAATAGCTTTATAATTGTCTATGAGAACATTGCGTTTAATAGAAATGTCATTTATTGCAGGTAAAGATTTTATTAAAGATAAACAATAATCTTTGAGATCCTGTGGCATCTCATCGTCCCAATTTAATTTTAACAACCATAGCTTCTGTATGATGATTTTAAATAAAATAATGCAAGGTGAGAGTAAGCCTAGTGGATCGAAAATCTTTGCAACAAATGACAGTATAGTTCGTTTCGTAAGTTTATCGGGTTGTTCAATGAGAACAAGGTTGTATTTGAATAAGTCCCGTTCAGAATCCCACATAACGCCTAACGTTTTTGCGTGTTCTGTATCACCCAGATCAAAATAAAAACACTTATTTGAATTTTGACTTTTTAACCCCGACAGCAATGATGGTGTATTGGAAACCCATTTCCGTAAGTCAAAACCTCCTTTGGACAAGATTGAACTTATTCGTTTGCAACGATCAATTAGTTCATTCTTGTCATTGGAACCTGTTATGAGGTCGTCAACATAAAAGTCACTGAGGATAGAATTTGCGCGGCTAGGATTATTTTTCAAGTTGTCAAACCCAAGTTGGGACAGACTTCTGATCGCAAGAATGGATGCAGAAGTTGTACCATATGTTACCGTATTTAATTGGTACGAAAGTAATGGATCTTGGGGTTCGAATCGCCAGAGAATTTGTTGCAAATTTCTCTGTGATGTATTTACTAGGACTTGCCGATACATCTTTTCGATGTCTGCGATAACGACAAATTTGAACATTCTGAATTTTGTAAATAGCGTTAAAAGATCGCTTTGAATAGTGAATTTGCTTAAAGAGCGTTTATGAGACACCAGTAGTAGTGTTCATAGAACCATTAAAAACAACTCTTAACTTGCTGGTAGTGCTAGGCGGTTTTAACACACCATGATGAGGTAAAAAATATGAATTACCTAGTGATTGCTGTTCTGTATTAACAGTCATATTATTTAAAGAAATGTACTCGCTCATGAATTTGTGGTACATTGCTTTTAATTCGGGGTTGTTCGTTAATTTTTTCTTAAGTGTGAGAAAACGCTTCGTAGCAATAATTTTGGAATCTCCCAATAATGTGACTGATTTTTTTAAGGAAATTTTAAAAACAAACTTACCATTCACATCGCGCGTAGTGTTGGTTACAAAATGCTCCTCGCAGGCTACCTCTTCGGCAGTGTGCGGATTACAATTGGGTACACTTTCAATTTCCCAGAACTTTGTTAACTGAGTTTGCATTTGCGAATGGTGGCAATGAAACAGATTTTGTTCAATTTTATCATTAATACCAATTACAATCCATCCTAATACAGTATTTTGTATCTTAATTGTATCTTGTACTAATTTAATTTTACCAATTATTATCAGGCCCCAGAATACATCTGCTCCGAGTAATATGTCTATCTTGCTAGGCTTGTTAAAGTTTAGGTCAGCTAATTTTATATGGCTTGGTACAATTAAGCCCCTAATGTCTAAACAATTATTTTGTACATTGTCAGTTATCTTTTCAATAACTAAACATTCAATATTTTTTGAATAGTCATTATTTAAAGAATTTATTTGTACACTAACTTTCGAATTTACATTATTTTTGGTTTGACCGATACCTGATATGACAAAATTGGTGTTAGTTAAGGGTGATTTTAATTTTCTTGCAAACTGCTTTGTCATAAAGGAAGTTTGGCTGCCATTGTCCAAAAGAGCACGTGCCTTTATAGATTTTCCATGCTTATCGACAACCTCCACTACTGCGGTAGCAAGTAGCGTGTGATTTGAATTCAGAGTCTGCGACGTAAGAGTTTGACTTGATACGGCAGGCTCTGATTGAGGTGTAGCCTTCTCTAAATGAAGCAAAGTATTATGAGGTTTTCGACAAATTCTGCATTAATATTTTGACTTACATTTATTTCTAGAATGACCGGCGTAGAGACAATTTAAACACAATTTACTATTTTGACAGTGTTCTATTCTATCATTTACATTAAGTTTCAGAAAATCTTAACATTTGTACATTAAATGATCTTCTTGGCAGTAATAGCATTTAGTTTGTTGAGTCACCAATAATGATTAGTGATGTTTTGGTTTACTACTGGGTTTATAATTAAAACTTTGTTCATCAAGATCACGAGCACGATCAAGAATAAAAGTTAATATAGAATCCACTGTTTGATATTCTGATTTAGAACTAGGTGATATTTGCCAATGTGCTCTAGTTTCAACGTTCAATTTTTTAAATATTAGTGTGGTAACTAGTTGATCCCATCTGCTATAAGGAGGAATGTGTGTTTCTAGAGCTTTAACATGCTTTCTAATGGAATTCGCGGTAACCCTAAGCTTATCACTGGATTCTACGTTTATGCTTGGTATATCAAGAAAAGAATTAATATGATGAGAAACTATTGCCTTTTTGTTATCATAAGTTTTCAGCATGAGATTCCAACATAATTCGTAATTTTCTTGTAAAATTTCAATAGAGGATATTGTGTCAAGGGCATCGCCTTTAAGACAATCTCTTAAGTAATGCAATTTTTAATGATTGTTATATCCGACATTATGTACTAAGCTGACATAACTGGATTTAAAGTTATTCCATGATGTTATGCCGCCGTCAAAACTAGGTACAGAAATTGTCGGTAGTCGTATGCCATTGTTTACATAATTAGGAGTGTTATCACTTGATCTGATATCATGACGATCCATAATCGTATTTATAACATACCCTATATCACTGCATTTTTTAGACAAATTTAAACGTGTTTCAGCAAGCTTTTGTTTATCTGCATCATCCAAATGTTGGAGTAATTCAATACAAACATTTTGAAATTTATCAATCAGTGGCTCACAACTTTTCTTACAATACTTAATCCTTTGAACGTCGTATGTTGATGGGTCATTTGAATCTATGCTATCAATATAGGTGACATGATCATTTAAAGTTTGATCATAAACCTCTAATTGCGCGTATAACTTCTTGATATTAACCATTATTGAATCTTTGTAATTAGTTTAAATTAGAAATTATAATTTGATTCTGATGCGAATATAAAATTGTTTAAGCAATATGGAGTGAATGGATACTCTCTTTTTTAAAATACCAATAAAGTATTTTTAAAAATATAATATAAAAATGTGAATAAGTAATATAAAATGTGATCTGGTGAATATTGTAGAAAGTATCCAGAACCACATGTAAATATTATGCGGTATAACAAAATGTTCAGATGTTCAGTTAAAAGGTCTCATACTATATAAAACCCCATGGGTACGTTCAATCAGGTATTTCATGAAACATAACTCAATACCGCATGGCCATAGAAAAAGGTCTAGACAGGACCGTAATTGTACTGATGTTTTAAATGCGATATCGCTTAACAACAAATATGCAGAACAAATATTACCACGTGTTTAAATGTTGTCGTAATTTAGAAACAATCCCGGTGGCTTTTAATATGTAATATTTTACCAACTCAAAAGAAATATTTTAATCAATGAAATATTCCCGGTGGCTTTTAATATCGATTATTTACCAACGCATAAGAAATATTTACTAAATATGGACATTAGCTGTGCCCTCCTAAACCAACAATTTGAAAGACTAACAAATCAAACAATATACACAAAATAACAATCTTTGCTATAATTTTATAGCATAAAAAATGCACAAATATATTTTAGAAGTAAAACAAAGCAATATTGTAATAGGATATGGAGAATTTTTTAAGGAATGGACACTAACCGTTGTTGCACGTGTTTGCTCAGGTGCGCCTCCTCTGACCATTTTTCCAGTGTTTGTATAACTCAAAACTTTAAATTCTTCACTGTAGATAATTGCAGGTATTCCATGCACGATTGCTTCTCGCGACTGTAAGAGATTTGGCTCGAAGGACCAAATGTTTGGGCGAATGTTGTGCCCGAGTATTTCACCGTAAATAGTCAGCAAGTGTTTTGAAGTTCGTAAACTCAATATGTATTTAAACGTATATTTATTTCATACAAAATTACACTTTGGAGTCGTAAATCCCAACAGAATTACACAATTATACACTTATTCTAATAATTAATAATAATGAATGTATATAAATGTATGTGGGGTGACAATAAACCTATCCTGGTTGACGTTTCCAATTGTGGGTCTACCTTACACCTTAGTGGGTGTTAGCTAGATTACCAGCTGTGGTTTTAGCTGTTTTGATGTTATTTAAATCCTTAGTTGAGCACCCATTTACAATTTAGCTTATTAAAAATAAAGTTCAATTAATTATTTCTCAAAGAAATTATATTACAAAAATAAGTCACATATATAAAAATAGTTCACAACAATATTATCAAACAACAAATATTACAACTAGTAACATTGTTAAACGGATTCTAATTCTTAATGTTATTAACAACTAGTTAATACTACATTTCCCGAACTTACCAATGACTGTCATACAAACTGTGTATGTTACTACTATCGCCATTTTTAACAATCTCCTCGCGCTGACCATGCATCTGCTTGTCGTAGCAAGCGACTTGTCAAGTGAACGGGGTCCACAAGTCGTTTCAAAACATTTACATTTAAACATTTAAATATAACTTAATATTAGCAATGTTCCTAACCTATTTTGTAGAGTTCTTTATAATTATTATTTTTTACAAACTAATTATATCTAATCCTAAATTATATCCCACATTCGGCCTATCCTGACTAGTAACTGTCCTCAGTTGCTACAATCATCCTGCCCATGGTTTCATCATATCTGCTGATGTAGAAGTCCTTATTGGTCCTTCACACTCTCCTGCTTTCTCCACGTCATAACGATCATTGCCTTTAAATTTCGTTATTTTGTATGGTCCTAAAAATTTAGCTTTAACTTTAGCTCCTGTTGTAAATTGTGTATGTTGTATAGCCACTAAACTGTTCAGTGTATACTTTCTTGGTGCTTTACATTTCCTATTGTAGCTAGTCCTATTTTCTTGCTGAATATTTAGAATATTTCCTTTAGCCTCTTCTCTCAGCTTCTCACGTTTATCTACAAACTCATTTTGTATTTTTTCTGTAATCAAATCTATTATTTTTATGACTTGTTTGGTTATCATTTTAACCCCAATTATCAATTCAAATGGTGTCATTTTAATACCTCTTTGATAAGTACTGTTTAGCATTAACTGTAGTTTACTTACATGTAAATACCACTTACTAGGATCTGTTAGGGCTAAATTTGTTAACACAGGTACAATAATTCCATTTATTCGTTTAACCTGGCCATTACCCCTTGGTACTCCTGTAGTTATTAACACATGTTGAATGTTTTCTGCAGTACAATAATCCTTGAGATCTGTTGAAGTAAAAGCTGTACCCCTGTCAGAAATTAACCTCCTTGGGTTTCCGAATACTTCTGCTATCACTTTTAATTTCTGTAATACTTCATTAGTGCCTGTTGATTTATTAGGAAACAACCAAACAAATTTTGTAAAAGCATCAACTATAACGAGAATATGTTTATACTTTTTGCTTGTTGTTTGTAAAGGTCCTAAATGGTCTATATGCTATGTGTCTAAAGGTAATCCTACCTTAGGTATAGAGTTTAAGTATCTTTCTACTTTACCTACTTTTCTGGTTGCCAGTACACATTCTATGCAATTATCTATACAGTTGTTAATCTTTTCAGCTAATTCATTGATCCTAAATTCTCTGTTAATTATTTCTTGACATTTATTCAAGCCACAATGTCCTATGTCCTGTGCTTTATATATTATTTCTGCTTGCATGTTACTTGGTACTACTAACAGCTTTTGATCGTCTTTTAACCTGTATAATAATTCATTTTCTATTAAATACTTTCCTGCATAATTCTTTAGTTGTATTGTCTTCTTCGGCTTCGGAAAATGCTTGACGGCTTTGACCTTATCCTTAGAGGAACGAACAGTGCCTTGTTTAATTACATAACCTATGTCGTTCATTTCCTGGGCTGCCTGTATGACATCCTTTTCTAACCCTTCATCCAGCTGCTCTTGAACATCTAGTCGATCTGCAGGTGGTAGTTTAAGTGGCCTAGAAAATATGGAAGTATCATTTTTCAATTTAATTATTTTTTCACTTTCAGAGTTGAGTATTTCTTTTCGTTTGTCATTGTCCACTAACTCGTGTATTTTACTAACAACATTTTTATCGTTTATATGAGATAAGTCTAGTTCACTTTCTTTATCACTATTGTCTATTTTTAATGTCAATAATTCTTTAACTTCACTTTCATTTTCATATTTATCGTTATAAAGTTTATGAAATTTTACACCCGTGTTATCAATAATCACTCTAGCTTTAGCTATAATGTCCAAACCTATCACCATGTTCATATGCATCGCCTGTGATGGTAACACTTTAAAATAACTAGCGTAATGTTCTGAATCAATTTCAATGTCCAATTTTATTCTACCTAAAGAATTTACTCAAGAGTTTAACAAACCGCGTATTGTTATAACAGTCATATAATTTAACATTCCTTAATGTTTTAAAATAGTCTTCGCGCACTGCGGATAAATCACTACCAGTATCTATTAAAGCGTTTACATTACTGCTTTGATTAACACAAATTGATTTTATTATTTTCACTTTTATAATATTATGCTTTAATTTAACAGTATTTATTTTAGTTTTACAGTTTCGACTAACATGTCCATAATTACCACAAGTAAAACATTTATAGCCCTTGTCTTTATCTGGACACAATTTAGATGAGTGTGATAACGAACCACAATTTAAACATTTAATCTTCTTACCTGTTGTCTCAGTTTTTGTTTTGGTACCTGACCTTAATCTCCTATCATAGTCCTGACTATCCATTTTCATTTTTTCATATTGTTCAAGCTTACGTCTAAGTTGCCCAATATTCTCAGCTCCATACAGTATCACTTTATTAGCTGTACTGTCACGAATACCTGCTATAATATAATTTATAATAGCTGCTTCTTCGACATCTGCTTGTCGGGCTATGTCTAAAATATCATAAACATATTGACGAAAACTTTTCTCTGGATTCTTAAACCTTTGCTGAAGCATTTTGTGCACCTGTGCTCTATTTTAACTCGTATCGAACTCATCGATTAAAAACAATTTAAATGTATCCCAGTTTTGTATCCTAGTTTCAAAATTGACAAATTGTTTTGCGGTATCAGTTAACAATCTCCTGGCATACAAATATCTGTAATTTGTATCTATTTCCGCCTGGTCACAGAAATCATCAAATTGTTTGATCCATAATTTGACATTTTTAAGTCCATCATATTTAGGTAAAGCCAATTCTAAATCTAAAAACGTATAATTAGTTTATTTACTGTTTCATTGTTTACAGACCTGCTATTCTGTTCTCCAACTTTGCTATTATACGAGTTCATTCTCGTTAATAATTCAGCACGATTTCCACGTTGACTTAAACCAACGAAGCTAAGTTCTTGACGTAATTTTGCTACTAATAAGTTGTTTAATTCCTCCATCATTGTTATATTTATCACTGCTAACAGATTGAAGTGCAATTATTTTAACGAGTAAATTGTACGTACCTGGAAGTTAAGAGTATTCTTGACTGAATAAACTAGGTTTCCTTATCTGTTGGTCAATAGTTCTGGTCCAAAGGTTAAGAGTATTCTTGACATAATATACTTGGTTTTTCCTTTACCATTGTTTTAATTGTCACTGTTACAGATTGAAGTGCAATAACTTTGACGAGTAAATTGTATGCACCTGGAAGTTAAGATTATTCTTGACTGAATAAGCTTGTTTCCTTATCTGTTGGTCAATAGTTCTGGTTCAAAGGTTAAAAATATTCTTGACGGAATAAACTTGGTTTTTCCTTTATCCCGGTTAACGCCCTCAAGCGTGGGGTGACAATTAACTTATCCTGGTTGACGTTTCCAATTGTGGGTCTACCTTACACCTTAGTGGGTGTTAGCTAGATTACCAGCTGTGGTTTTAGCTGTTTTGATGTTATTTTAATCCTTAGTTGAGCCCCCATTTACAATTTAGCTTATTAAAAATAAAGTTTAATTAATTATTTGAACTATTCAATCTCATATGAGCCTCCAATTTGTAGGTAATTTCTACAACTTTCCGTTGAGACGATCAATTTGCAGTATAACATAACAATATAGTTTCTTTTATACGAGCAAACACATGATTTGAATATTGATAGTTCATTTAATATTTACACAAAATTATACAATTACATTTAAATAAAGCGAATTAATCGTAATTAAGTTCACAACAAAATACACTTGGTTAAAATACAATACTTAGATTATAATGTCTCTTCACAGTGTTTTGCGTGTTAACACGTAATACGCAATTTCCATTGTTCATAGTTATCAACACAATGATTTTATAATGATAATACAACCTAATATTCAACATTACATTTGCTGCATAACTCTAACATATGTTACAACTAATAACAATGTTACACTTATTAAATTATATTAACACCCGTTAATAATATTTAAACTAACAAATAACAACATCGCACAACCTATGTACATTCTGTCGCCATTTTTTATCAACTCTGACTACGACTGTTGCTTGTGTCGACATGTGCCCGTAATGACTCGTCTGCATACACTATAGCGAGTGTCTGTGTTTGAGAGTTTCGGGGTTTACATGCCGCATCAGATGCTAAGGTAAGCATCTGGTGTCGAGAGTACTTTATAATATTACCCTAATATTATTCAAGTTCTTAACCTAATTTACAGGTTACTTTATATTTCTATTTCTTAAAACTAATTATATTTACGCTTAAAACTAATCTTAAAAAATAATCCCACATCTCGGCCTCTCCTGACTAGTAACTGTCCTCAGTTGCTATAATCATCCTTGCCCAAGATGTCATCTTGTCTGCTGATGTAGAAGTCCTGTCTGGCCCTTCACACTCTCCTGCTTTCTCCACGTCATAACGATAATTTCCTTTAATTTTCGTTATTTTGTATGGTCGTTCGTTATTTTGTTGCTTTAGTAGGTAACAACCAAACAAACTTTGTAAAAGCATTTACTTTAACGAGAATATGTCTACACTTTTTGCTTGTCGTTTTACATTTTCTACCGTAGCTAGTCCTGTATTCTTGCTGAACTTTTAGAATATTTCCTTTATCCTCTTCTCTCAGCTTCTTGCGTTTTTCTACAAACTCATTTTGTATTTCTTCTGCTTGTATCGTCTTCTTCGGCTTCGGAAAATGCTTAACGGCTTTGTCCTTATCCTTCGAGGAACGAACAGTGTCTTGTTTGGTTTTCATTTTAACCTTAATCTTCAATTCATTTTCTGTTATACACTTCCTTGTATAATTCTTTGCTTGTTGCGTCTTCTTCGGCTTCGGAAAATGCTTAGCTGCGTTGACCTTATCCTCAGGAGGACGAACATTGCCTTGTTTCCTCATCTTCGGCTTCGGAAAATGCTTGACTGCTTTTACCTTATCCTTAGAGTGACGAACATTGCCTTGTTTCATTGCACAAGCTAGGACGTTCATTTCCTGGGCTGCCTGTATGATATCCTTTTCTAACCCTTCACCCAGCTGCTCTACAACAACTAGTCGATCTGCAGGTGGTAGTCTATGCGGTCTGGAAAATATAGGAGTATCAATTTTCAATATAATTGTCTTTTCACTTTTAGAGTTGCGTAACTCTTTTCGTTTGTCATTGTCCACTGACTCGGGTATTTTATTAACAACAATTTTATCGTTTATATGAGATAAGTCTAGATCACTTTCTTTATCACCATAATCTATTTTCATTGTCATTAATTGTTTAACCTCACTTTCATTTTCATCTTTATCGTTATAAAGTTTATGAAATTTAACACCTGTTTTATCAATAACTACTTTAGCTTTAGCTATAATGTCCAATCCTATCACCATGTTCATATGCATTGCATGTGATGGTAACACTTCAAAATAACCTACGTAAAGTTCTGAATCAATTTCAATGTCCAATTCAATTCTACCTAAAGAATTTACTCTAGAGTTTGACAAACCACGTATTGTTATTTCAGAGTCATTTAATTTAACATTCTTTAATGTTTTAAAATAATCTTCGCGCACTGCTGATAAATCACTGCCAGTATCGATTAAAGCGTTTACATTACTCCTGTTATTAACACAAATTGATTTTATCATTTCTACTTTCATAACATTATGCTCCGCTTCAACAGTTTTTATTTTAGTATTACAGTTTCGACTAACATGTCCATAATTACCACAATTAAAACATTTATAACCCTTGTCTTTATCAGGACACACTTTAGATGAGTGTGATAACGAACCACAATTAAAACATTTAATCTTCTCACCTGTTGTCTCAACTTTTGTTTTGGTACCTGGCCTAGATCTCCTATCATAGTCCTGGGTATCTATTTTCATTTTTTCATATTGTTCCAGCTTACGTCTAAGTTGTCCAATATTCTTAGCTCCATAAAGTATTACTTTGTTAGCTGCACTGTCGCGAATGTCTGCTATGATATAATCCATAATAGCTGCTTCTTCGAAGTCTGCTTGTCGAGCTATATCTAAAATATCATACACATATTGACAAATACTTTCACCTGTTTTCTTCACCCTTTGTTGAAGCATTTTGTGAACCTGTGCGCTTTTTAAACTCGTATCAAATTCTTCAATCAAATACGATTTAAATGTATCCCAATTTATTATCCTGGTTTCGAAATTAACAAATTGTTTTGCTGTATCAGTCAACAATCTCCTGGCATACAAATATCTGTATTTTGTATCTATTTCTGCCTGGTCACAGAAATCATCAAATTGTTTAATCCATAATCTAACATTTTTAAGCCCATCATATTTAGGTAAAGCCAATTCTAAATCTAAAAATGTATAATTAGTTTTATTGACTGTTTCATTGTTTACAGACCTATTATTCTGTTCACCGACTCGGCTATTAAACGAGTTCATTCTTGACAATAATTTAGCACGATTCCCACGCTGACTAAGTCCAACAAAATTAAGTTCCTGTCGTAGCTCTGCCACTGACAAATTGTCTAATTCTTGTGTCATTGTTATAATTTTCACTACTGTACAATTACTTTAATGAGCAAACTGTACACTAAGTTTTCCTTTTGATTCCGCTGGTCAACTGTTCTGGTTCTAAGGTTAAAAATAATCTTAACTGAATATTTTTGATTTCGCCCTTATCCCGTTGATCAATAAGTCTGGTTCTAAGGTTAATAATAATCTTAACTGAATATTTTTGATTTCGCCCTTATCCCGGTTGAGAGCCCCCAATTTGTAGGTTTTTATATCTACATTAGTAGTTTTTGAATCTAATACCATCCCGGTTCAGACTCCGCTTTGCAGGTTAGAATATACAACCACCTGTTGAGATCCTAATTTGCAGCCTAGAACTATTCAATCCCATATGAGCCTCCAATTTGTAGGTAATTTCTACAACTATCCGTTGAGACGATCAATTTGCAGTATAACAAACAATATAGTTTCTTTTTTACGAGCAAACACATGATTTGAATATTGATAGTTTATTTAATATTTACACAAAATTATACAATTACATCTAAATAAAACGAATTAATCGTAATTAAGTTCACAACAAAATACACTTGGTTAAAATACAATACTTAGATTATAATGTCTCTTCACAGTGTTTTGCGTGTTAACACGTAATACGCAATTTCAATTGTTCATAGTTATCAACACAATGATTTTATAATGATAATACAACCTAATATTCAACATTACATTTGCTGCATAACTCTAACATATGTTACAACTAATAACAATGTTACACTTATTAAATTATATTAACACCCGTTAATAATATTTAAACTAACAAATAACAACATCGCACAACCTATGTACATTCTGTCGCCATTTTTTATCAACTCTGACTACGACTGTTGCTTGTGTCGACATGTGCCCGTAATGACTCGTCTGCATACACTATAGCGAGTGTCTGTGTTTGAGAGTTTCGGGGTTTACATGCCGCATCAGATGCTAAGGCAAGCATCGAGTATTGTATTCGAGTATTGTATTCGAGCATACCAGCCCGTTCCAAGGCCACCAGCTGGCTTGGCAAACGCCTTTTGTATCAATGTGCTGTTCCATCATTATTAAAATATTCATTATTAACTCAAACTTCGTACAGTAAACATCTCTAAACATCCTTAAATATTATTAACTAGCATCTAGAACAGTAAACATCTTTTAATTATTAACTCTAACGTTCAACAGTCAACATATCTAAAACAATTTAAATATAATTAATATTAAATCAGATTATAATAAAATTAATATTATAAAGATTTTTTAATAGTGAATTACATCACAGTAACATCGATACAACTATAGATTCATTTAAGTTTCAATTATTGTAATTCGTCAAGTGTATTTGTATAATAAATGTTTTTTGTAAAATACTAGTGTTTCGCTGCGTTTCTGACTTAAAAAAAAAATAAAAAATTGTTATTAAGCAATTAATAACAAAAAGGTCCTTCGACGTGTTTTGGCGCAATCTACGCTATCAAAGGAATTGGATGCAATCGAGCAATCCGAGATTTGGATACCGCCAACAGATCGCAGATAAGCCAACCTCAAGCTTATATAGATCTCCATAGGTCCAAACTCACTCAACCAACTAGTAATATTGTTAAATGGATTCTAATTCTTAATGTTATTAACAACTAGTTAATACCACATTTCCCGAACTTACCAATGACTGTCATACAAACTGTGTATGTTACTACTATCGCCATTTTTAACAATCTCCTCGCGCTGACCATGCATCTGCTTGTCGTAGCAAGCGACTTGTCAAGTGAACGGGGTCCACAAGTCGTTTCAAAACATTTACATTTAAACATTTAAATATAACTTAATATTAGCAATGTTCCTAACCTATTTTATAGAGTTCTTTATAATTATTATTTCTTACAAACTAATTATATCTAATCCTAAATTATATCCCACATTCGGCCTATCCTGACTAGTAACTGTCCTCAGTTGCTACATTCATCCTGCCCATGGTTTTATCATATCTGCTGATGTAGAAGTCCTTATTGGTCCTTCACACTTTCCTGCTTTCTCCACGTCATAACGATCATTGCCTTTAATTTTCGTTATTTTGTATGGTCCTAAAAATTTAGCTTTAACTTTAGCTCCTGTTGTAAATTGTGTATGTTGTATAGTTACTAAACTGTTCAGTGTATACTTTCTTGGTGCTTTACATTTCCTATTGTAGCTAGTCCTATTTTCTTGCTGAATATTTAGAATATTTCCTTTAGCCTCTTCTATCAGCTTCTCACGTTTATCTACAAACTCATTTTGTATTTTTTCTGTAATCAAATCTATTATTTTTATGACTTGTTTGGTTATCATTTTAACCCCAATTATCAATTCAAATGGTGTCATTTTAATACCTCTTTGATAAGTACTGTTTAGCATTAACTGTAGTTTACTTACATGTAAATACCACTTACTAGGATCTGTTAGGGCTAAATTTGTTAACACAGGTACAATAATTCTATTTATTCGTTCAACCTGGCCATTACCCCTTAGTACTCCTGTAGTTATTAACACATGTTGAATGTTTTCTGCAGTACAATAATCCTTGAGATCTGTTGAAGTAAAAGCTGTACCCCTGTCAGAAATTAACCTTCTTGGGTTTCCGAATACTTCTGCTATCACTTTCAATTTCTGTAATACTTCATTATTGCCTGTTGATTTATTAGGAAACAACTAAACAAATTTTGTAAAAGCATCAACTATAACGAGAATATGTTTATACTTTTTGCTTGTTGTTTGTAAAGGTCCTAAATGGTCTATATGCCTTGTGTCTAAAGGTAATCCTACCTTAGGTATAGAGTTTAAGTATCTTTCTACTTTACCTACTTTTCTGGTTGCCAGTACACATTCTATGCAATTATCTGTACAGTTGTTAATCTTTTCAGCTAATTCATTGATCCTAAATTTCCTGTTAATTATTTCTTGACATTTATTCAAGCCACAATGTCCTATGTCCTGTGCTTTATATATTATTTCTGCTTGCATGTTACTTGGTACTACTAACAGCTTTTGATCGTCTTTTAACCTGTATAATAATTCATTTTCTATTAAATACTTTCCTGCATAATTCTTTAGTTGTATTGTCTTCTTCGGCTTCGGAAAATGCTTGACGGCTTTGACCTTATCCTTAGAGGAACGAACAGTGCTTTGTTTAATTACATAACCTATGGCGTTCATTTCCTGGGCTGCCTGTATGACATCCTTTTCTAACCCTTCATCCAGCTGCTCTTGAACATCTAGTCGATCTGCAGGTGGTAGTTTAAGTGGCCTAGAAAATATGGAAGTATCATTTTTCAATTTAATTATTTTTTCACTTTCAGAGTTGAGTAACTCTTTTCGTTTGTCATTGTCCACTAACTCGTGTATTTTACTAACAACATTTTTATCGTTTATATGAGATAAGTCTAGTTCACTTTCTTTATCACTATTGTCTATTTTTAATGTCAATAATTGTTTAACTTCACTTTCATTTTCATATTTATCGTTATAAAGTTTATGAAATTTTACACGCGTGTTATCAATAATCACTCTAGCTTTAGCTATAATGTCCAAACCTATCACCATGTTCATATGCATCGCCTGTGATGGTAACACTTCAAAATAACTAGCGTAATGTTCTGAATCAATTTCAATGTCCAATTTTATTCTACCTAAAGAATTTACTCAAGAGTTTAACAAACCGCGTATTGTTATAACAGTCATATAATTTAACATTCCTTAATGTTTTAAAATAGTCTTTGCGTACTGCGGATAAATTACTACTAGTATCTATTAAAGCGTTTACATAACTGCTTTTATTAACACAAATTGATTTTATTATTTTCACTTTTATAATATTATGCTTTAATTTAACAGTAATTATTTTAGTTTTACAGTTTCGACTAACATGTCCATTATTACCACAAGTAAAACATTTATAGCCCTTGTCTTTATCTGGACACAAGTTAGATGAGTGTGATAACGAACCACAATTTAAACATTTAATCTTCTTACCTGTTGTCTCAGTTTTTGTTTTGGTACCTGACCTTAATCTCCTATCATAGTCCTGACTATCCATTTTCATTTTTTCATATTGTTCAAGCTTACGTCTAAGTTGCCCAATATTCTCAGCTCCTACAGTATCACTTTATTAGCTGTACTGTCACGAATACGTGCTATAATATAATTCATAATAGCTGCTTCTTCGACATATGCTTGTCGGGCTATGTCTAAAATATCATAAACATATTGACGAAAACTTTCCTCTGGATTCTTAAACCTTTGCTGAAGCATTTTGTGCACCTGTGCTCTATTTAAACTCGTATCGAACTCATAGATTAAAAACAATTTAAATGTATCCCAGTTTATTATCCTAGTTTCAAAATTGACAAATTGTTTTGCGGTATCAGTTAACAATCTCCTGGCATACAAATTTCTGTAATTTGTATCTATTTCCGCCTGGTCACAGAAATCATCAAATTGTTTGATCCATAATTTGACATTTTTAAGTCCATCATATTTAGGTAAAGCCAATTCTAAATCTAAAAACGTATAATTAGTTTTATTTACTGTTTCATTGTTTACAGACCTGCTATTCAGTTCTCCAACTTTGCTATTATACGAGTTCATTCTCGTTAATAATTCAGCACGATTTCCACGTTGACTTAAACCAACGAAGCTAAGTTCTTGACGTAATTTTGCTACTAATAAGTTGTTTAATTCCTCCATCATTGTTATATTTATCACTGCTAACAGATTGAAGTGCAATTATTTTAACGAGTAAATTGTACGTACCTGGAAGTTAAGAGTATCTGTTGGTCAATAGTTCTGGTCCAAAGGTTAAGAGTATTCTTGACATAATATACTTGGTTTTTCTTTTATCATTGTTTTAATTGTCACTGTTACAGATTGAAGTGCAATAACTTTGACGAGTAAATTGTATGCACCTGGAAGTTAAGATTATTCTTGACTGAATAAGCTTGTTTCCTTATCTGTTGGTCAATAGTTCTGGTTCAAAGGTTAAAAATATTCTTGACGGAATAAACTTGGTTTTTCCTTTATCCCGGTTAACGCCCTCAAGCGTGGGGTGACAATTAACTTATCCTGGTCGACGTTTCCAATTGTGGGTCTACCTTACACCTTAGTGGGTGTTAGCTAGATTACCAGCTGTGGTTTTAGCTGTTTTGATGTTATTTAAATCCTTAGTTGAGCCCCCATTTACAATTTAGCTTATTAAAAATAAAGTTCAATTAATTATTTCTCAAAGAAATTATATTACAAAAATAACTCACATATATAAAAATAGTTCACAACAATATTATCAAACAACAAATATTACAACTAGTAATATTTTTAAACGGATTCTAATTCTTAATGTTATTAACAACTAGTTAAGACCACATTTCCCGAATTTACCAATGACTGAAATAGCATCAAAACTGGAATGATCAGTCCTACCAGATTTATATGGAAGTGATTATTTTCCAATTTAACTTCAATTTTTAAGCAATAGAACAGATATGATCTGGTCACGATTAAGATGGAACATCCCTGAAGCGCATTGTAATCTATATGTTAAAGAAATAACAAATAATAATATAACATTTAATGATGATCACATAGATGTGATAACAAAAAGTATTAGGTCTAAGATATTAACAGCAGCAAATATTAGCAATCGGCTCTTATCTATTTCTCAATTTATTGCTTTTCTGACATGATAAATTCTGTTTACTAATTGACGGATAATATTAAAGTGTTTTCTCTTTTATCAGTATTCATTAAATTCACAGCTAGATCTATAGCACATAACTCAGCCGTATATATTGATGATTGATTATGAAGCTTGTAAGTTCTACTACTGCGTCATCAGTATTTAATTTAGGAATTGTTAATCCAATCTTTTTTGTAAGTCTATCGTTATTAGCTCAGGTAATATGTTACTAATTTTTCTCCTTATCAATAGTTATATTTGCAGGAGTTCCTCTACCTGAGTAATAATAAACTTATATGAAAATTGGTATTTTTACGTAAATTCCTCTTTCTGTTTATTTCCTTTTTTTACTTATCCAAATTGAATTAAATTCGTTAATTCTTGAACCTGTTCTTAATAATTCGTTAGGTTTGTCCCTTATTAGTATGCTATTAGTCATTAAAGCACTTTCCATAAATTAAGACATTTTCTTTATGCATCTATTTTCATGGTAACATACAAGCTTATGCTAGTAATGAAAGGGTATGAGTTGTACAGATAGCTCCTAAAACTATTCTCAAAGCTTTATTTTGTAACTTTTCAAGTAAATCTATCGTATTCTTTTTACACATTATTAGTACTTTTGCACCATACTTTAAATGAGGGCGGACTAATGATTTATACAAATTTAATAGCGAAGATGTATTTAGTCCAACCATCTTTGTTCAACAAACATTTTATGGATATTGATTGCTGGTTCAGCTTTTCTTTAATATTGAGTAGTATTGATTTTTCGGATTTATTTGTGGAAAATAGAAATATTAGGTATTTATAATTGTTTGTATATTCCAATTTTTGTTCACGTAGAGTTATTATAAGTCGATGTGATATTTTTGAACGCATAGTAAAAATCATCAGCTTAGATTTTTCGAGTGATGCTTCTAAACTAGCATCGTTGTGCCGTTTCTCAAAGTAATTTACAATCTTTTGCATTTTTTACCTTTATCCTCTATAGTATTTTGCTGTGATAAGAAAACTAAGTCATTTACATATGAGATCCATAATATTGTTGGGATGAGATAAGGTTTAATCGAACTAACCATCATATTAAAAAAAAATCGAAATTAATGGGATCCCTTAGGAACATATTCTTCAGTCCGATAATAATTCATTAAATCATAATTAAATTTTCCTGCCACTTAGTGCCGGTTTTATGGTTTTCTATTTACTTCGGGGATTATGAAACCCGAAGTTAGTTTAGTTCGGTACTTATTTTTGTAGCGGGTTTTATCATTCAAATTTAATTCCGTGTTAGTTAATACTGAAACAAATAAATAAACCGTAACGTGAACCATTCATTCCAAGGCAAGTGGTACGTAGATTTAAATATTTATGAAATTCGTATATTTGTTTAAATTAGTTAACCCAAGATAATGTCAGATTCAGTTTCAGATTCAGATTCAGCGAGCACGTACATTTAATTTCTTTATTGAGGATTGCCAAGCCCTAATAGATGCAGTCAAAAGTTTCAAGGCAATTGTTTTAAACACGAAGACGGATGGAGTCACTTCCAGAATTAAGGTATGTAATAATTGTCAAATATTATTGCAAGTATTTCATATAAATAAAGAAAAATAATAAAAAATAATTACTAAGAGAAGGCTTGGGATGACATTACGGTAATGTTTAATAGCAGAAGCGTCTTACAGAGGTCTAAAGAAAACCTAAAACTTAAATTTAAGGCAATAAAATAGGATGCCAGAAAATTATCAGCAGCGGATAGAAAATCTATATTAGGTACAGGAGGTGGACCGGCAAGAAATCTGCAAATAAACGATGTTCTGTACAGAGTTAAAGATTTCATTAAGTTATCGGCTGAGGGTGAAGAAGGTTTATTAGATTCGGATACTATAAATTTATCAGGTATGTAATTTAACTTATGTACTCAATACATTTATTCTTATTATGATATATCTATGCATATAAATATAATTTAAGGCCCGATACCAAATACCCAAAAGTCTCCTATGGCAATAGATGAGGTAGCATATATTTTAGAACTAATGCAAGAAGAGGATACTGAAGGTAAAGTTAAAATATTATGTGGTTTTGAAAATGTTTACTTAAAATTATGAAGACGAATAAATAATTATTATAATTCATTATAGAGCCTGTACAGCAACATAGCTGGGATGATTATACACCAGCTATGTTGTCCATGAAGGTGAATCCTCTTTTAAAAGAACTTAGCAACGAAAATAATATGCTATGTTAAATTCAAATAAATATAGAAGCGTCAACGTGTAATAATAATAACATTGATAATAATATATATTACAACAATAACAGATACAATAATAAATTATAGCAGAAGTGATCATCGCAGATGCAGCAACAGCGAAAAAGGCTATTCAACTAAAAAGAAGACTACCTAGTTTGCCCATGAAGACAATTAAGCAGTCAAAGAAGAAGCAAAATATTTCTTTATGGATAGAAACGAGACAAAATGTAACAGAAACGCAAATACATCTTCTCAAAAAGGAGCACAGTGAAAATGAGAAAAGAAAAAATGAACTACATGAATTACAAAAAAAAAAAAAAAAATAGAAATAGAATGTGAAAACATTAAATTAAAATTACTAAAAAAAAATCTTGAAAATGAAAAATGAAAGAATAGTTTATAAAGATTATTTCAATTAATTAGATGATATATTATTAATTGTAAAATTAATCGATAATAAACTATAGTTTAAAATATATATATTTATATATTTATATATTAAATAATAATATTATATATTAATTTAGATAATTAGTTATCCCTATTTCTAATTCTGTCGCGAAAATAGGAAATAAATACATTTCTGCTTCCAATCTGGCTTCTATTATCTTCAACAGTAGCAGGAATATTTCCTTCGGAAATAGCTCTTGCAAGTGATACTCTTGTTTCTGGATCTTCTGGTGGCTCTTGATCTTTCTCCATTATAGCAATATTATGCAATACTGCACATGCTACAATTATGCCTTGTACTGATGTCTTCCTTAACCGAATACCCATAGCAAAGACTGGTAATCTTCTTTTCAATACACCATATTGTCTCTCATCAACATTCCTCGTTCTAATTTGCGACTCATTAATAACTGATGTTCAGGTAAAGTGCAATGCCTCAGTGGTGGTATCATATAGGGTTTGCATGCATAATTAGAATCACACAATAATACATTATTGCCAAATACTCCTAACTCAAACTGTGATTGTACCCTTGAATTTTCAAAAATTGTAGAATCATTAGTTGAGTCAGGCCATCTGGTTACAACATCTACGACTTTCAAGGAATGATCGGATATTGTTCGTACATTGTACGAGAAATATCCCTTTCTATTCCTATATACTTCAACATCAGCACCTTCTGGACTGTATTTTAACATGGGTGCAGTCTATGGCTCCTATTACCCTTGGAAAGCTGGCTATGTTGTAAAAGTCCATATTTACTTCTGAGACAGTTGTTGGCATTTTCACATACGTTGATCTTAATTCTGCTATTGCAGTGGTGACTCGGTGAACTGTTCTAGATGCTGTTGACTTTTGCACTCCATAAAAATCTCCAACCACAATTAAAAAACTCCCTGTTGCATAATATCTCAGAGTAAATAACAACTGATTCATTGGAGATGGAGACGTAATATCATTTCTGAAACACATACACTGATAACTAGTGTGCTTTATTTTAAGGTTATGCTTAAGTTATTTTACAGTATAAGTATATACATATAGCTGTGAGTGTTATATATTACCTGCTACTTGAAAATTCCAACTTGTTATTAATGAGATCTAAAATCTTCAATACAGTTGCCTTTTGGAAGCGAAATTTTGCGTAGAAATGAATCTCATTTAAGTCATAAAAATAATTTGTTCTTTTTTTAATTATTTTCTTATTTTCAAACATAGTACTATATTCGTATACTAGCTGATCTTCCTCATCATCTGTTATTGCTAATTGATTATGGTCACTCACAAAATTCATAATAATCAATTTAATTTATTAATATTTTAACTTGAAAAATACTGTATAATGACAACTAAAATATTATAATAATTGATAATAATGAAAGCTAAACTGGCTGAGATAGCGTGATATTTTATCTCTGTTGCACACTTATTGCGGGTTATCATATTTAAACCTTGATTTATGACGGGATTTGTTACTCCGCGATTTTAGTTCCAAATTAGCGTTAATCCTTGATGATAAAACCCATTTTTCGTTTAATTCGAGGGTTAGGTATTTAATATGGTAGTAAGACGAACCATAAAACCGGGCCTTAGTAAATTTTTCAGTATATTTATTATTAGTCTCGGTAGTCATTCTACATATAATTGTTTTAGAAGAAAATTGATATTACCATTACCAAAAGCTGCTTTTATATCTACAACGCAGGCAACTAATACATTGTCTTTGCAATACAGCCTTTGTCTTGTTTCAATTTTAGCTGATATTGCAACTATCCTTGGTAGTTCTAATTTCTCTACATCCTAAATATTGTTATTGTATTAACGACTTAGAAAGTAACCAATATTCAAATTTCGTTTGCAATATTATGTCAACAACTTTTCGAAAGCAATTAATGAGAGATTATTATCTGTATGAGGTTGGTTGATTTACTGGCTTATCTATTTTTAATATTGGAACAATCTATATATTTTTTCAGGATTTAGAAATCAGTTCTTCTTCCAAAATTGTGTTTTATATGTGTATTAATAGCTTTTTAGCGATTGATGGGAGATGGCCTAACATTTTATACGATTTTCCATCTAGTTTGGTCATTATTAGGTGAGATTGTACCTCCTATATTTCCACTTCTTTAAAAATCATTTTACTAGAGTCGTCTTGAGTTCATATAGTACGCTTTCTTGCTTAGTTACCCAGGACGGTGCTTTTAATTGTAAGAGTTCACATAATAAGTCCTCACTGTTTTCATGTTTAGTAGTTAAATTATGCATTAACTCTTCAGCAAGGTTTCTCCAAGCTTGTGTTTTCTAGAATTTTAATAAGTTGGTCGAATTAGATTTTACTTTCTTTAAGGCTACTTTATTTGTTTCAGAACTATTTCGATGGTATCTTATATAGGTTTTTTTTTCGATTTTGCACAGCCCTTTACTTACAATCATCATCCCACCAAAGATTTGGTGGATATTTTGAGATATTATTGTTTGAAATATTCTTTTCCCATTTTTTAGCAGCAGATTCAATTAAGTCAATTAGACAACTTAACTTTTTTTCAAGCGTAGTCATGGACTATATATTGTTTACTAATAAATCTGCTTCTATTTGGTTAAAAAAATTGCCCCAGTCGATTGTATTTGGTGTGATATTTACCCTAAATCTTTCCTTGCCTCATTTTAATTGACCAATTTGCGCCATATTCATAAGTGTATTGCTATAATCTGAACTTAATTGATCTTCCATTACGTTTCATGAAAGTAGGCTGCCAAAAGATGAAGTTGCCCATAATATGTTTATTTCTGACGCTGTTCTTGAATGCATGCCAATTCGTGTAAAATAATCATCATCAGGGAACATCATATACTATTAAAAGGGAAAAATTATACTTTTCTATTTTGGCAATAACTATAGCGTCATCTTATATTCTATTAGCCAGAAATGGGCTATTGGTCTCTCACAACTTTTGCTGATAGCAATAATGTTAATTTCCTTGTAATTTAACTGCAAATATTGTGCTAAATAGGCAAAGATTGTATTGTACGAAATTGGTTTTAAAATAACTAAGCACACTTCTGAATAACCATGTAAATAACAACTGGTTTTTATTTTTTTTGCTTCAAAGAAGTATTTTTTTTAAACCTGTTATTATTCAAAATTATACCCCACTTTCACAAAAAAATAATCAATTACTTCGTTTTTAAACTTTATTTTTTTTAAACTTCTTTTCAAATTGTATATAATAAATAAAAAGTTATTATTTAGTTTAATAAATTTAATAATTGGAAAATAATTTATAAAGAAAAATTTAAAACAACATAAATACACGATTTTGTTTTGTTTAATATAGCGTCCATTGGAGCCAAGTTAAAAATGCTGGCCCAATATTTGACTTATACAATGGAGTCTTGTCGTACTATGCCGTCTGAGCTAGCTCCCAACTACTCTTCTTTCATGTCAACAAATAGGTTACAGTTTTGAACTAGGACTTTGTATTCGCTAATAAATTGTTTTATTGCTAAAGGTTTATGATCAATACCACAACGAGTACTTTTCCTACCACTAAAATCTGAGTATAACATAGATTTCAAAGCAATTAGCCTATTTGTCCAAACCATGAGGCTGCCAAACGTTTTAATCTTTCTTGCTTTCATGTAACATTGAAGTTTTGTTCTCTAGTATATTTTCAATACTCACTTATTGAAGCTCTAAAGATTTTATAAATTTTAATTTGTCAGCCATACTAACCTCTACATTATTATCATCGTTTAGAAGCCCGTATACTTCATCCGGGGTAATTAATTTTCTTTTGACTTTCTAATATTTTTTAGACTTATTATTTTTTAATATTTGCTTTCTGGCGAAAATATTTTTTTTGTAACTCTGCCCTGAGCTTTAAATAGTAATAGCTTTGTGTATTGTGTAAAGAAGTTGCAGCGGCTCCACATCGGCTTTAGAGGGTTCCTTCTTTGGAAAAGTTTATTCCTTTTCCACCTATAAGTTTAGCAACAACATTATTATAACTTTCTGCAGTATTGTTGCCCCAATCCATTATTAGGTTTATTGCATTATGCACTAATCGGTATGCACAACATAAAATATCGTCACTAGGCCTTAAGGCACCACATTTCTTAAATTACAGTATATTACAAAAATATTAAGCAAATTTGAAATGGGATCCAAAAACTTGATCTACTTGCAACAAAGCGCCTCAGTCTTTAGTATATTTTCTACATCTTGCCCTGTATGGTGTT
Source organism: Panorpa germanica (assembly GCA_963678705.1). Lineage (NCBI taxonomy): Eukaryota > Metazoa > Arthropoda > Insecta > Mecoptera > Panorpidae > Panorpa > Panorpa germanica. Next base: position 15,249,304 of record OY783216.1, on the reverse strand, counting down.
CTTTTGCGCACTGTACAGATATTCTAAGTCTATTTAAATTTTTAGCAAAAATAGTCCGTAATGATTTAGAAATTATTAATTTCTTTGATGATATTTTTCTTTTAGATAAATTGCGAAGTCTTGTATGATAATTTCGAAACAGATGGTTTTTGCATTTGTTCCAAAAGATTGTCTCTCGATGAGTTTCTTATAAACAATACTATCTCCATCTCCCACTAATCATCTTCACGTAATAATTGTGCAAAATCCTTCCTCAATAATATCCGCCTTCATACTTGTTGATATTCCGTTTAGTTTTTGAAGCATTATTGTTTACCATTTTCCGCATTTTTTGCACAGGTGCTGCAATACTTATTACGAATGCTAATAAATGATAATTTTATAGTTATTTTACCAACCAATTAACCCTGAAATATAAACAAAACTCTTTTTTTTATTAGAAGTACTTACTCTCTGCAGATAGCATAATTTACTTACAACTCCAGATGGCGCAATATAGTTAACTTTGTAGAAACGCTTACAGCATTGAATCGCACTAAATCCCTGTAACGTATTACAGGGGTGAGAGGGTTCGATACTATAATATTATGATTTTGAATAAAGATATTCAATACATTAACTTGTTTGAATGGTTCGAGATCCATCACATCGGCTTATCTTAACACGCACAATATAAAAATATACAATATTGATATAATAAACTCAAAGTAATTTTCAACACAGTTAGTATATTTAAAAAATAATTCAATAAGAGCACACATCGATCCCATGCAATAATATAAGCAAACGATTGCGCATGATTTTAACATAACTATAATACCATAATTATGGACCCTGATCTATGCAGGATAAATCCATATCGCTAAAAGTTAATTACAATTTCTCAAAAACATTAACTTGATTTACATAATAGTATCATATAATGAAGATTTAGAATAATTAAAAACAGTCGATTAAATAACAATTAATAAATATATGTTGTTACGAATTTGTGGGCGTCTGAGCATACAAAAATTACAGTTGTGAAATATTATTCAGAATCAGCAGAAAAGGTTGCGCATCCCTGTACATATCTCGTCATTTCGATAACAACGCTGCATAACTTAACACGCGTGTTGATTGGAGATAAACATAAACAACTGCATATCGCGTATATCTTTTATTTGTTTGCGATCTTTCTAGAACTAAATACTACGCGTATTGAGTGGAACGTCATAAAAATAGTCGGAAGGTCAAATGACGTATTTAAATAATTAGAGAAATATTCTTGAAAATCAAAGGTGTCGAGACCAGGGGTATTCTACTGCGTAAGCCGCTGATATAAATAAAACAAAGCATCGCGTCGCTAGTCAGTCCGCGATAATCAGTCAGTCCACAACAGTCCACAATAAACAGTTAACAAATGAAATGAAATAAAGAGTAATTGTAAATAGTTGTAATTAGTTGAAATTGTTTTGTGTAATAATTAAGGTCTGTAAAAGTGTAAATCCTTCTTATTATTTTAATTGTGGCAATTCATTAATTTATGAGTTACAACGCGACTAAATAGTGAAAACAATTACTCCGCTTGGTAATTAAAGAACCTAAGTCGCAGGCGTAATACTGCGTATATTTAGAAGTCTCCCTTCCCTTAATCCTCGCTCGCACATACAAATTTGTACCTTTTGCATCATAGAAGGTTCCAGAATCAGACTTCCTTTATCCCCCTTTTACGCCCTTACAAGTTTGTATCCATTGGTGTTAGAAGCTAAAGAGGATAGTTGCTACGTGTACACAAGCCGTCGCGTCGTGCCCAGCAAAATTGTAACAATATATATCATAAAATCAATATCTAAATTAATAAGGATTAAATTGTATTTTAATATAAATAATGTGAGAACACAGAAATGGAAATAAAACCCAGATGAGCTACAACAAAACTCAACTTGTAAATACAATTTCATCTAACTTAATTATTTATTAAGTTATTATTGGTACCCTGTAAAAGTTAAAGGATTATTTTGATAGATTGCTTTATAAATATATAATTATAAAATAAATGATAATAATTTAATTATCAGTACGATTTACAGGTTTTGAGAGAAAACCTCTGTAGCGTATCAATGCGTATCGACAGTGTACTATCAACATGGTCCTCGGGCTCTACCATGTCTTCGCTAGGCATGATCGACTGGCACAGTATCGGATGGATCCGATTGATAATCAATATTATTATTGGCATCATAACCCTGACCTCCTGGTACCCTAAAAATAACCGTGAATAACCAGATGCACACTAAAAATATTTCCGTAATATTACGGTGGTTATAATTATACACACAATCCAATTCACTTCACTATTATATTATATTTTCATATCCTATTCGGGATTAACAACTTATAAAATATAATGGCGGCATTAACAAATTGCATGCCAATGACGCGCCCAAAACCATGAATTTCAATATTTACAAAAAATATGACAAATAGCGTCTATCCAACTTACAAAATCGCGGACTCATGGTGTTTTATAATGCCGGTTTTACACCAGATAAACAGTTGCATAAAACTGCAACTAAAACTTGTTTTTATTAAAAGTTGTATCAATGTTTACACCAACTAGACAGCTTTTACAACATTTTTGTCATTTATTGCATTTGTTTGCAACAAAACACATTCACATCTAGAGTCGGTAAAGATCAAAACAAACACTGTTGCGTTATTTTTAGACCCTCCGCACATGATCGCAAACGCGAGCCCTGAATCTTGATGGTGAACAGCATGAGCAGTATTATGCTATTGTTAAAAATTCTATAGAGTAACGAAACATTGCTCGACATTTAAATCTTCGACTTTTCAATCAGAGTCGTGTGTGAACTGCCTTAGTCTATTTGGTTTGAATACGCAGTTTTAGTTTCTGCATACATTTGCTCTTCGCCCCGCAATCGATACAAGAGAGGGGAAACATGAAATGAATATACTTTTATCTCTTTCTATCCAAACAAGCAAATTGACATCGCATTGTAACATAAAAAGTATGACTCATGCTTTGACATGAGTATATCTCTGGAGTATACTTGTACAGTCTGTGTATCTAATTGCTTGTGATTTATTTTGATACATTTTTATAGACATACGTTTCTATTAATCTTCTTCCGATTTGCATTTTAATATTAACAAAGCAATTAATAATATATAAGCACGGTATATACAAGTATTATTTATTTATTTTTAATTTGTTATTGTAATAACTTTTTATTTTTGTCCAATTTATTATTTTATTTTTTTCTCTATTAATATAATTAATTAAATTTAATATAATGATTGATGTGTGATTTGCGGGTTTGCTTTCTATATGCTATAGGCGCATTCTGTAATAAACTGCAAAAGAATCGAAACAAAACCATATTAACATAATATTGTAATAATTAATAATAATAATAAATAGTATTAGTGTATTAATAGAAACATCAAATATATGAATTTATTAAAATACATTTTATTAAATAATTGTTTTATTTCCAAAGCCACGACATATAAAATAATAGCAAATTAATTAAACTCGCAAATATAAATTTGTTAATTTTTTTGGCTTGCAGAAAGTAAACATTAATTCGTAAACGTATACACAAAATAAAATTGCGTGTTTAAACCAAAAAGAATAAAAACAACGCAACCGTGTTTCTTTTGATCTTTACCGACTCCAGATGGGACTGTGTTGTGTTTGCTAACAACTGCAATAAATGACAAAAATGTTGCAAAAACTGTCTAGTTGGTGTAAACATTTTTTTTTTTTTGCAACTAATCATTTTTATTTCCATAAAATAATTTTTAAGTTCTACAAAGGGGCGTCCATAAATTACGTGAGATGTTTAAGGGGGGGAGGGGGTCGAGTCAAATCCCATTTAATCTTCCGTTGGAGAGAGGGGGGGTCTCGGCAAATATCACGCAATTTTTTTTCTGATTGAAACAAAAAAAAATTATACTATTTTGGTCCATTTAATCTAGATTGTACATGCTTAAGGCCTGTCTCAGTATGGGACCGTATTTAAGCAAATTTCTGCCGGACGTATACGGGCTACTACGCTTTACCTATCCGAACCATGTAAATGTAATGAGATCGCTCTGGAGCTCTCAGACTGCACGCTACAAAGCTGTCCGACTACGGGCGGCACTACCTCGCACAGTAGAACCGAATAAAGGTGAATTTTATCCAAGCGTTACCACTACTACAACGATACCCTATCCGAACCTTTGTAAATGCAAAAAGCCGTCTCAGACTGGAGGGGATACCTAAGATCGCTTGTTGTTACGGTGCAATACGAGTCAAATGAAATCTATCGGCGACATGGGTATGTTCTGCATGCAGTTTATGTTTGTATTTCAGTGAATCCTGGACACGGATGCCGATACCAATACGATAGAAGTAAATTTAAATTTACGCCCACCAGAACTCAGATATATAATAAATGCTAAAGTCCCTTTAATACCAGTAGTGTATCGATAAAAATTAAAGTTAAAGTTTGCTCTCATAATAAATTATATAAATGCTAAAGAACTCCAATACACCCCCTAATACACGACTACAGACATCTGCTGAGAGCTGAGTAGCAGTGACACACGGACAGGTTCCAACCTTGCTTTGTTTATTCTTGTAAATGTTTTACTCGACTCAGTGCATGCTCTTACTAATTTAAAATGAGTTATCAAGATTTTTATAACGCATACGTCAAAAGATACGTCTATAAGACAAAGAAGTCCTGCCAGGACGATGTGATAAAATTATGGAATACAGCGAAGCAAAAATTTCCGAAAAAAGAAGAGTTAATACATCACATTCAACATGAGATTGAACGGCTTCTCAGGGAAGCCACTGAGAGAAAAGTTCGGTCTACTTTAGCATTCCTTCAAAAGGTAGGTTAAATATATTTTTTTAAGAAAATACTTTTTTTATATAAACTTTATTGTCACAATTAATAGCATAAAAGAAAACTGAAACAGTAAAATTCTTGATAAAATATGCTAAAATCATAACTACAAAATATTAGCGCGGTCATTTCCTTTACTGTTTTCACATTATTCAATATTTCTTAATTTTGTGTTAATCTATCTTTTTAATTTATTAGATTCATTTCTTTATTATGTACTTTGATTTCAGACTAACACTAAGATCTCTAACAGTTCTTCGATTCAGGCTGGGACAAGCACTGAGAGTGTTCCAAACGTGGAATATGCAGGTTTAGATCAACGATCATAATATTCAACACGGGGAATCTGCAGTTCAGGATGAGATTAATGACCAGCAGTCAGGAGATCAAGATTTGGACGTTGGCCCTCAACCGGCAGGTTAGTATTCGTCTTTCTTTCTATAGGTGACGTTTTCTTCATTTTGTCCTATTCTAAATAGAAGTTTTCTACATTTCACAGGCGCTTCGAAACGGAAAAATCAGCCTCTTGTGATCAGCGGTGATGAGGATGAAGCTATGTCGAACACTACACCATCCAACGTACGTCCCACTCCAGCTCAAGCTACTATGAAGAAAAAGATTGCTAAGCTGCATACGGAGCTTGACTTAACGGAAAGGCGCAAAAGGTCTCTTGTAGCTGACGGCACTGAATTTGATAAAGCATGTAATTTGCGGCGAGAAATTGACATTTGTGAAAAGAAGCTCAAGCTTAAAGAAAAACAGAGAGTGTTCTCTATGACGCACAGAAAAAATAAAAAACAAAAAATAATTGAATTATGTTCAAAGAATCCCGATGCAGCTAAGTCGTTGACGCCTCGTGCTGGCTCTGGACGCCCACGTGTAGAAAAAGAACATTCTGAATTGCTAAAAACAGTAAGTGATTTAGCCGTGTTTGGTGCTTCTGCTGAAGAGCGACGTCGTTGTGAGATAGTTCGCACGGTCCATACGCTTTCAGAACTTACAAATAAACTAAGCGAGCTGGGATTTAATATTTCACGAAGTGCTACTTATATTCGACTGTTGCCTAGACGGGCAAATACACGAGAAGCTAAGCGCTATGTAGTGACTGTGCCAGTGAAGCTGAGTCGTCCTGAAGCTGACCATCATAAGGCACACCAAGACCAATACTTTTCTGTGGCCTCCATAAGGTCGCTGGAAACGATAGCCTCAGTACTTGGTCCTGACTCCGTAACTTTTTTATCTCAGGATGACAAAGCCCGCGTTCCCATCGGCCTGACAGCGGCAAACAAGCAGGCGCCATTATTAATGCACGTTGAATATAAAGTGTCGTTACCAGATCACGACTTTGTGATTGCTTCGAGGCACAAATTAATTCCAAGCGTGTATGCTTTGTGTGAAGTGAAACCCAATGAGATGGGACGACCAGAAGCTGTTTCATATAGTGGACCAACTTACATAGCAATACGAAGTGGCAAGCACTCTTCGTCAACTGCAACTAGTCACGCTCAAGACTTGGACACTCTTTTAACAATTGAGTCTTTTTCCAAATTTATTAAGAATATAGACAGCAAAGTTGAACCTGTTCTTATAATTTCAAGTGACGGTGGGCCTGACGAGAATCCGCGATATCGCAAAGTGATCACACACGCCATAGAGCATTTTAAACAATAGGATTTGGACGCAGTATTTATTGTGACTAATGCCCCTGGCAGGAGCCCATTCAACAGAGTAGAGAGACGCATGGCTCCACTCAGTTGAGAACTAACAGGCGTTGTTCTTCCCCATGATTCTTTTGGTACACATCTTGACTCCAGCGGCAGAACATTAGACGAAAGTCTGGAAAAGGATAATTTCAAAAAGGCAGGGGATATTTTGGCTGAATATTGTGCATTGATGGACACGAAGTAGTCGCTAAATATATAGACCCGAGTAATGACACTTCCAGCGTTCCAGACCTGCTAGCCGAAGAATGGTACACTGAGCACGTTAGAGAGAGCCAATATTTACTCCAGGTTTTTATGCGTGCCTATTTTTTTTTTTTTTTAATTTTTCAACGAGCGCGAATGTCAACAAATTTGTATTGTAATAAGAGTTACAAAGGGAAATTGTTTTTAAATTTCTTTTTAGATTGTGAAATGCGATGACCAGAAGTGCTGCAGCCCACGCCGGAGTGATCTGCATATGATTCTTCACGACCGTTTTCTGCCACCTCCATACCCTATCACGCAGGTTGATAGACATTTGACAATTCCGGACTTTAAAGAGCATGACGGAAAGTCAATTGCTTCATTTCTAATACGCCACTGCCTACCGATTCAACCGCTGAATGCCTTCATCAGCACGCCTTATGATCTCTATTGCCCAAGTGTACGTGATGATTTAGAGAAAAGATGCTGCAGTACATGCGGTATTTACTTTGCATCTAGCACAAGAGCTGCAGAGCACAGGCGAGCAGCCTAAATTGCACCAGCTAAGCAAGCGCGTATGTTCCGCAAAGTGCGTCCCTCACGGATTGTCACAAGACGAGCTAATGAGTTACTGTGCGCAAGCGCCAACGGCTTAGAGTGGCTAGATCAGAACGAAGTTGAAGGAGCAGATGATTTTACTGAAAATCATATGGACATGTTGGTTCCAATAGTCTCACTTGAGACCGCGCATGATTCTCCATGGACTAAATTAGAGTAGATATTCTTTTTTTAATCACAGTAATGACGATTTAAGTATTCTATTGTTAAATTTTTATTACATTTATAATTAAACTCTCAGCAATATTGATTACTAGTCTTAACTAGTCGTAAATAAAAGCACGAAGCAAATTTTTTTTTTCTTTTTACAATAACAATCCAACGCGTTTACGTAAGAAACCCACATTTTGAAAAATCTCACGTGAGATTGGGGGATGGGGGAGGGGGTTGAATAAAATCTCACGACATCTCACCAGGGGAGGAGTGAGGGACAGAAAATTTAAAAAAACACCTCACGTAATTTATGTACGCCCCCTTATAATATACTAGCGCGTCGCCCCGTCGCAGAGCGACGTGTGTATAATATTTGTGAATAAATAAATTTATTTGCTAAATTGAAAATATTGCAAAATATTATTTTAAAATAATTTTCGTTAAAATATATCCTTTTTTAAATTTATGTTTCCTTATTTTGTTATAATTCTTTCATTTACAGTAATAAAGCACTGTATTGACCAGTCTCCAGTGCATCCGCCTATAAGCCCCAATCATGACCTCTTATATCCATGCTGTGTTACGTTTCTGAACTTTTAATTTGAATCCTCTAAACTTCCGCCATGGAGCGCATTCTTCCTTCAGCACTCTGTATCGCTTATTTCCTGAGCATTGTCGGTCCTTAGAGTACTTTCACAGCGCCCCCCTTTAAAACTATAATTAAATAATCCTTTATTTCCTTCTCTCTATGTAAAATTATGATTTACCCTAATGAAGCACAGTATTGAACTATGTCCACTGCCCTTCCTCTAAATACCAATCATCACATCTTGGCCCTATGCTCTATATCGTTCTCGCCCTTTCAATTGTATTCCTCTGCACCTCTGCCACAATGCGCCCACTTGCAACACCACAGCCCACCTAAGCATCATCGCTCATTACGGCACTTTCGTATCGCCCCCGTTTTACCGCAATCATTAAATAATCTTGCGCTTTAACCCCCTGCGTACTAATCTCTTACCAACTAGTTTTCAAAATTAATACTTTACTGGCAACCTACATACTAAATTTTATCCTTAGAAGTACATTATTTTTTATTAATTATTCGATAAAATAAATGCTTGATAAAATTAATTTTTACTTATTTCAATGTAAACCTACTAATTACATCAATTCATTTATGTTTTTAAGAAAGCCTAGCGGTTAGCTCCTAATATTGTCATCTCTAGCCCTTATCATTCCCGTTATTGTACTTTCAATTTAATCCCCTAAACCACCGCCTACATTTCCAGCACCAAAGCACATATTCTACAACACGGTTACCTCTCAGAGCCATTATAATCTATCCCTACTTCTTCTAACCTTAATGTTACTTGGTGTTTTAAACCCCGGCGCCACGATCTCCTTCAATCAGGCACTACCAATTCAATATTACAGCAATTCATTTACATAATTAAAACTGCACTGTAATCTCATTTTCGTATTTATATTTACGATATAATATTAGTCTCCCCATTAATTCCCGCTTCTGAAATAAAATTGTCAAATTTTAGGCATAGCAATCTATTTTGCTCGTAACAATTCTCTCTACCTTTATAACCTTTATCTACCTCTACTTTTATAAATGATCGATATTTCAAAATCAAGCTCTCTGGCAAAGCCTTTCCCGACCCCACTTCCCCAATTTCACGCCGCTACTAAGGTTAAATTTATTTTTCGCAAATATGCACATGCGTAGTTTCTATTTTTTTAATTTGATATTTGGGGCTGTTAACTATTTCCCCCTCATACCTCTCACTCCTGTTCGATTTCACAGCACAACAAACGCACTAAAAATCAATTCAATTCTACTATTAAATGTAATCTATCTAACTTATAGAGAACTATTGTGCTTCTATTTATTATTCTACATGCAAAATATCATCGTTGTACCTCTATATTGTTCTTATACTCGGTTTATCACCACCCACTTTAATGTTACACTAAAAAAAATATAGTTCTTTTATAGTTTCGTTATCAATATGTCAATCTATATCTGCATACCAAATTTTAGCTTTGTATTTATGTTTTAGCATTAGTGCCCCCGACATATCTTCGCTACTGAACAAATTTGTAAAATCTAATCACTGGTATCTATTTTGTTTGTATCTAAGAATATATATTTTATATTATAGCCTTTTATCACTATATTGACATTTCCGGTTTTTAGCTCTCGGCACCGCCACTACTTGAAATTTGTGGTTTTCTATGGTTTGCCTTAAATTTCAACGTTCTAGCTTTGTTGCGACATTGTCCCCAAAACTTTCCGTCGCTACTGAATAAAATTTTTGGTGTTACAATTATTGGTAAATAAGGACAATTAGTGTCTTAATACATGTCTCAAGTTTCAATATTCTAAATTTAATATTTCTGGCCTTTACTGTCTTAGTTCCCGCTGCCACTGGAAATTTGTAGTTTTTAATGCTTATTCCTTAATAACATTCTTCATACTAAATTACAACTTTGGAACTCTATTATAACATTACCCCCAAAAAATCGCTCCGCTACTGAATAAAATATGTGGTTTTCCAATTTTTGGCAAATATTTACAATTAGTTTGTCTATACATATCGCAACTTAAAATTGTCTTTATTCAATATTTCTAGATTTTACGATCTCAACTTCCGCCGCCACAGGAAATTTATGGTTTTCTATTTTTTTTTTATAAGTTACTGTCTACAAAGAGCTTACCTGCCAAATTTAAATATTCTAAATCTATTCTTACATTGCCCTAGAAATTCGCGCTGCTAATGAATTATAAATTTGGTGTTCTAATTATTGGCGATAATGCACAATTAGTGAATCTATACATGTCCCAAATTAACATTTTCTTTATTAAATATTATTAGATTTTAGGGTTTCAACTCCCATCGCCACTGGAAATTTAGAATTTTCATTTTTTTCCCCTTAATTAGGGTTACTGCACTTCCACCACCCTGTGCACCAATCTCTAAACTATTAATTTGCCAAATTTATTCTTTACTGTTAACCTACATACCAAATTTTATTTTAAAATAATGGCTCAATAAGATAAATGCATGTTAAAATTTATTTTCACTCATATCACTGTAAACCTAATAAATTTTTGCTTTTAAAGGTGCTCAGCTCCTCGTTCATAATCATCCCTAACCCCAGCGCCCTTCGCTACTTACTACTCTAGCCCTTATCGTTCCCGTTTTTTGCACTTTCGATTTAATCCCTCAGCACCGCCTCTCACACTTCAAGCACAACGACTTATTTCTTGCAGAGCAGCTACCTTCTACCGTTACTACTTCAAGCGCCACTCTTACTTTGCGTACTGACCTCCAGCACCTCCACCCCCCTCGCTGAAGCACTTCCAATTCGATACTACAGGCATTCATTTACATAATTATTGCTGCACTATAAACCTACATTCTATTTTTCATATTTATATTTACGATATAATATTAGTCTCCCCATTTACCCTCGCTACTGAAGTAAAATTGTCAAATTTTAGTCATTGCAATTTATTTTGCTCTTACCAAACATTTTCCCTACCTTTTATAAATGACCTACCTTGAATAAATGAGACTCTCCACATACTAAATTTTAAAATTGAGCTCTATTGCAAAGCTGACCCTGCCATCACTTGCCCCAAATTCGCGTATTTTACATGCAAAATATCCTTTTTGTACTTCTACATGGTTTTTATACTCGGTTTATAACCCCCTCTTGCAATACTACACATAAGAAAATGTAGTTTTTTTATATTTTCGTTATTAATATGTCAATCTATATCTGTATACTAAATTTTAGCTTTGTATTTATATTTTAGCATTAGTACCCCCCACAAACCTTCGCTACTGAACAAGTTTGTTAAATTCTAGCACGGGGATCTATTTTATTTGTATCTAAGAACATATTTTTTAAACTATAGCCCTTCATCTCTATATATTTCTGGTTTTTGGCCCCCAGCGCCCGCTGCCTCTGGAAGGTTACAGTTTTATATAGTTTGTCTTTAATGACACTCTATATAAGGCCCACGTTTTAAATATCAACGTTCTAGCTCTGTTGCGACATTGCCCCCAAAAAATCACGCCGCTACTACATTAAAATTTTAATAATCCAATTATTGGCAAACATGCGCAATTAGTGTCTCAATACATACCCTAAGTTTTAATACTACTTTTCCAATATTTCTGGCTTTTACTAACTCAACTCCCGCCGCCACTGGAAATTGGGTGCTGTTGATTTTTTTTCATTAATAACTGTCTACAGCGAGCCTACATATTAAATTTGAACGTCCTAACTCTATTGTAACATTGCCCCCGGAAATTCGCGCTGCTACTGAACTTAAATTTTAAATGTCCAACTATTGGCAAATGTGCACAATTATGATCTCAATACACACACTAAATTTTAGTTTTCTATCTTTTCTAGTTCGTCAGATATTTGCAAAAGTATTTTTTCGAATTATCTAGTTTTTCCAAAATTACGGGTTTCCAGGAAATTCAAGGACGTTAGAAATTCGTCCTTTACATAATATCAAAATTTAAAAAACTTTGTAGGCGCCGTTATTACTGACTGACTTATTTTTTTGGTGTTTAAATTAAACTGTTTAGGACTCTTATTCTATAAAGAAAAATACAATTTAAATATTTTTTGTAATCTTAATTATGTTATTAAATATGATATATATATATATATATATATATATATATATATATATTATAATATTACGATATTAAGATATAAAGTATTTTATATAAACAATTTATACATACCAATAAAATGTCATTAACGCCAATTAATATTATGTACGTTTTCTTTTTAGACATCGATGTGAAATTTGTTGATATTAGAAGATTTCTTAGTTGTCGCGATGTGCGTCCGCCTTTTGCCATATCTACACATCTTTTACCATCTTTAAAAAAGACTCTTTTTTTAATATTTTATCCCCGTATCTTACCATAAAACTGGCTCCAAGCACAATCAGGTTATTGTTCTGTAAAAATGCATTAAATTAATACAAGAAAATATGTTTTTAAAATGTTAGTTTAAATGAAAACATAGTTGTAATAAAATAAAATGTGTTAATATTTTGAATTTAAATACGTACCATATTTATTAATCAAAGTTAAAAACCGTTTAAATATAACAATAATTTGCAAATGTCACTGTGAGGGCGCGTTCCACTAAGCAGTCAAAACGATCACGGTCGCCAACTTTGTATGGCAGAATGATCTGTAAATAAATAATATATATATGAATAATTGTATATAAATAACATATACCATATTAATTAGGTGTTTAATCTTTTTTCACAAATGATTTAAATCATAAATCTTTTAATAACTTTAAAATACAATATTAGTATAATATAATTGTTCCAATCAGTCAACTTATCTGTAATTGCTTTTTTAATGTAGTGACATGAGTTTATAAGTATCAAGTACTCTTTCTATTTTTATAAGTAAACAAAAATATAATAAAGTTAATTACAAATAAGTCGTTCAGCAACACCACGTGAAGGTTGAAACATAAACTTTGATTCTTCAAATTTTTGCTTATTGCTTTAAAAATAAATAAGAAACTTGAAAAATCAAATTTCAGTTGCCGGGAAGGAGGAGTAGAATTAAAGGCATGTTAAAGTGGAATGATATTATGGAAGGAAATATGACTCTGAAAACAATTTAAATAATAAAATTAACAAGTTAAAAATTACAATTACTATAACAATAAAATGCTTAACAGTTAAAAAATATTAACAAACGAAAGAAATAATGATACTTAAAATGTCAAAAAATATATTACACAATATTCAAATTTTAATAACTCAAGTTTTTTAAATGAGCATATTATTAATTACTTAGAAAACACTAAAAAATATATCAACCTTATAAGCAACACAAAGCATTAACAAATCCCAACATTTCCCACGAGAAACGGCCTTTGTTATTGTTTGAGTACTAAGTGGAGAATATAAAGAATATACAATTTAGATTCTCCTATGTATTGATTAGATATGGAATTATATTCAAATTTTAATAATGTAGGGCTACACAAATTGGGCATTATTAGATACAAAACTTGTTACTTAGGAAAATCTAAAAAATATATTTACATTATAAGCAACACAAAGCATCAACAAATCCCAACATTTCCCACGAGAAACGGCCTTTGTGATTGTTTGAGTACTAAGTGCAGAATATAAAGAATATACAATTCAGATTCTCCTATGTATTGATTAGATATGGAATTATATTCAAATTTTAATAATGTAAGAATACATTAATGGGCATTAATAGATACAAAACTTGTTACTTAGGAAAAGCTAAAAAATATATTTACATTATAAGCAACACAAAGCATCAACAAATCCCAACATTTCCCACGAAAAACGGCCTTTGTGATTGTTTGAGTACTAAGTGCAGAATATAAAGAATATGCAATTTAGATTCTCCTATGTATTGATTAGATATGGAATTATATTCAAATGTTAATAATGTAAGAATACATTAATGGGCAATAATAGATACAAAACTTGTTACTTAGGAAAAGCTAAAAAATATATTTACATTATAAGCAACACAAAGCATCAACAAATCCCAACATTTCCCACGAAAAACGGCCTTTGTGATTGTTTGAGTACTAAGTGGAGAATATAAAGAATATACAATTTAGATTCTCCTATGTATTGATCAGATATGGAATTATATTCAAATTTTATTAATGTAGGGCTACACAAATTAGGCATTAATAGATACAAAACTTGTTACTTAGGAAAAGCTAAAAATATATTAACATTATAAGCAACACAAAGCATCAACAAATCCCAACATTTCCCGCGAGAAACGGCCTTTGTGATTGTTTGAGTACTAAGTGGAGAATATAAAGAATATATAATTTAGATTCTCCTATGTATTGATTAAATGTGGGATTATATTCAAATTTTAATAATGTAGGGCTACACAAATTGGGCATTAATAGATACAAAACTTGTTACTAAGGAAAAGCTAAAAAATATATTGATCATTATAAGCAACACAAAGCATCAACAAATCCCAACATTTCCCACGAGAAACAGCCTTTGTGATTAGTTGTGTGCTCTGTGCAGAATATAAATTTTTTTTTTTTTAATTTAGGCTTTGGCTTATTCAGCCTTCTTGCCATTGCTTTTATTTGTAAAATTATATAAAAATTTACATATAAATTATAATTGTTCTAATAAATACAAAACAAATTGATTCTTTTAAAAAATTAAACTTAAAATTAAATACATACTAAATAAAATATTTTAACTTAAATTACACTTCTATATTATTTTCTATCACAAAGTTTGTTAATATTTCCGCCGTTGCTTCACTTGTCATTAAACAGGACATATTGACTGGGAACTGTGTTACATTACATAAATCATTTAAAAGTCTATCAATTTTTGATGTTAAAAGATGACACCCTAGAATTATATGGTCCAAAGACCCTTCTTCTCCACATCTACAATTTGGTGTGTCTTTTATATTTATTTTGTATAGATGAGCTGGACATCTAGAATGCCCAGATTTCATTCGACAATTTGTTGAAATATATCTCCGTGAATGATTTTTATTAAACCATGTGGTTGTTGGAATTTTTTGATTCGCTGCAAAAAAAAATTTTCCAGTACTTTGACTTTTCTCATTATATATATTCTGCCATTCTGCCATACAATTTTCTTTAATTATTTTTTTGGAATCATTTATTGACCAATTTATTTCGATTATTTCCCCATCTACACAAGCTTCTTTGGCCAGTTTGTCAGCCATTTCGTTTCCTTTTATGCCTACATGTCCAGGAATCCAAATAAGTTTAACATTGATATCATTTTTTTCCATTTTTAAAAGATATTCTTTAATTGAACATATTTTGTTATTATTATTGTTTTTGAATTTATTGTTATTTAAAGATACACAAACACTACGAGAATCTGTGAAGATTAATATATTTTTATTGTCAGTTTTTTGTATTATTTCTAGTAATTTCATAATTGCTGTTATTTCTGTATTATAAGAATTTGTGATGTTGTTAAGTTTGTATTTGTACTGTTGATCTGTATTATAATTGAAAATGCCAATTCCTCCAGTTTTAGAGTTTATTTCGAATGAACCATCGGTAAACCATATACTCCAGTTTATATCATCTTTTGTTATATATTCCATATATTTTTGATAAGTTATTTCCTTACTGTCATTCTTCTTGAACAAATTTATTTCTGTATGTATTGTTGTCATGCTTATTTCTAATGGAAATTTGAAAAAAGGTATAATGTTGTGTACCTCTAAGTTCAAGTTATTATATCTATCAAAACTAGTTAAAAGTGCCGGTTTTTTATGAGTTGTCCAATATGGTTTATTATAAAGAACATATAGTTTAGATAATCTTGTATTTAAGGGGCCACATGAGTTATGTCTGTTTTTACAAAAGAAACTGTCTGATATTTGTTGTATTCTGATATTTACCGGAGGAATATTAGTTTGATAGTTGAGGATTTGGATTGGTGTTGAAACCATTGCACCTAATATTATTCTTAAACATTTGTTTTGTATAATTTCAATTTTTTTTAATCTTGAGTTATTTGCGGTGCAGATCATAGTACTAGAATAGTCAATATGCGGTCTAACAATAGCTTTATATATTTTTATTAAGGTTGTTGGGTGTGCGCCCCATTTGTATCCTGCTATACATCGCATCAAATTTAAGCCTTTTTGACATTTGTTAATAATATGTGCAATTTCTTTCGCCCAAGTGCTTTTCGTATCAAAGAATATACCCAGAAATTTGGTATTTGAACTAACAGTTATATTTTTATTTCTGATGGTTATTTTTGGACTGCAGTTTATTCTATGCCTTGTAAATATAACTATTTTACTTTTTTCTGACGATATATTTAATTTGATTTCCTTTAGTAAAATATCTAGTTTTCTTAATTTCGATTGTAATCTGTTTTGAGCTATATCTTGTGTATGGCCCATACTATAAATAACCATGTCATCTGCATACATCAGTACTGTTGTGTTGTTATCTGATAATGTTGTTAACTTTTCTGTGTATATGTTGAATAATAAGGGAGATAATATTGAGCCTTGTGGAATTCCGTGATTACATAGTATAGGACCAGTTAACTTATTATTGTATCTAACTGTTATTTCTCTATTTTGGAAGTATTTTATAATCCAGTTGGATATTTTGGAAGATATACCTATGTTTTCTACTTTTTCTTTTAATATTTTTAGATTAACATTGTCATAAGCAGCTTCAATGTCAATGAAAGCAGCTATCATATAATGATTTTTACTGTATGTTCTTTGAATATCGATATTCAATATGTTTAAGTGATGCTGTGTACTTCTTGTTTTTCTAAAAGCAAATTGTAACTCAGGTAATCTTTTATGATGTTCGAGATACCACTCCAGTCTGTTTTTGATGATGGATTCCATAGTTTTGCCCATACATGATAGTAAAGTAATTGGTCTGAATGATTCTTCTTTGTTTGGATCTTTTCCTGTTTTTAATATAGGAACAACGATATGTTTTTTCCAGTCTAATGGTATATCAGCAGTGTTTAATGACAGATTGTATATTTGTGTAAGATGATTTATTGCATTGTCAGGTAAGTTTTGTATCATTTTGTAATTTATTCTATCAAATCCTGTGCTACTGTTTTTATTATGATTTAACGCGAATTTTACTTCATTTTTATTTATGTTATTATCTAGAAAATTATCTTTTACGATGGTGGTGGTAGTAATATTTAAATTGTTGTTCTGTGGAAATTTTTTTTTAATGAATTCTTCTATTAAATTTTCATTATCACTTATCCTTTTAGTACTATAGCTTTTATTGTTAATTTTTCTTATATTATTCCAGACAATGTTGGTTGTTGTGTTTGGGTTTAAATTCTCGCAGAAATTTTGCCATTCTATTTTTTTCCTGGCTCTAAAATATCGTCTGGTTTTAGCTTGATGTTTTTTATAATTTAAATAATTCGCCATTGTCATGTTTTTATTAAAAATAGTTAGTGCTAATTTTCTTTGAGCTATCATTTTATTGCACTCAGTGTCCCACCAAGACGGTTTTATTTTATTAGGAGTTATATTATACAATCTGGTAGATGGGATATGTATGTCTGCCGAATTATTAATAACATCTCTAAATTGGTTGTATTTGTTTTCAACATCTTGGGGATTACTTGTGATTCCATTTGTGCTAAGGTTTGAAATTCTGCTTTCTATTTCAAGGCTATATTTCTCCCAATCTGCTTTTCGGAAATTTCTCCTCGTTAAATATTCAGATGTACGGTAACGGTCTTTATTATAGTCATTCAAACAGAAAAAAATTGGGTAGTGATCACTACCTAAGCTATCTGCAAGAACTTGCCACGAAGTAATTTGTTGTGTTAACGTCATTGGTACCAATGTGAGATCCAATATACTGTCCCTTGTACTGAGATTGCTTACTCTAGTTGGTTTATCATCGTTGATAATATTTAGATTTTCGTTTTCTATGAAATCTAACAATTCGTTACCTTCATACTGACTACCTGGACAATTTATATCCCAAGCAAGATTAGTCGCGTTAAAATCTCCAGCAAGTATAACAGGAACATCTATTTGTTGTTTTATCTGTGACCAATTAGAATTAGATAGTTTATGATTCGGTTTAGCATAGATTGATAAAATACATATTACATCAGTTTCGTTATGTGTTAAAATTATTCCAACTATTTCGACCGAATTAAATGGGTTATTTAGCATTACTCGTTTATATTTTATAGATTTATGAATCAAGATAGCAACACCCCCGTGGGGATTATAATTTGTATTCTGTATCCTATCTTCTCTTTCAATAAAATAACCTTTGATGTTGAAATTGATATTTTTTGTTAAAAACGTTTCTGATAGTATGCATATATGTATGTTATGCTTCTGTAACATATGTTGTAGTTCCTCTTTAATATATCTGACTCCTCTGCAATTCCATTGAATAAAATTTATCATTTTAACTGTTTTAATTAATTATTGATTTTTATATCTGTCCTTGGTCTTGTTGTTAGATTTATTTATATATTTTATTTTATTTTTTTTCTCTCCGTTTATATAATTATTGTTGATTTAATATTTTAGTAAATTTATTAAACGATTAGGTTTAGTGATGTGAATAGATTTTTAAAAAATAAACTTAATTTATATATCGATGTTTTCTTACGAGTTTGGCCATTGTACACTAGATATTTGTTTCTTGTAGCTTCTAAGGGATTGGGATGTAATATTTGGGTCTTTGTTTGTATTTTTAATTTTGTCATCATTATTTTTATTATATATTGATGTATAGCAGGTATCATTATCATTGTTTTCCATTGTAATATCAGGTGTCTCTTGGTTGATTTGCTTTCTGTTTTTTCCTTGATTAGTTATCTTAAGGTATGTGTCGCTTTCTTCATTGTTAGGTTTCTTTTCTTCTCTTCTTCTTTTTGGAATTGGTTCTTTAGTGGATGTCGTAGGTTGTGGTTGACTGTAAGATCTTTGTAACGAGTTACCTGTATTTGATTTATTCACTCTGGTATTAGTTCTTCTGGTTAAAGGGTTTGGTTTGTATGTTGGAATTATGTTGATACTATTGTATTTATTAGTGATATTGGGAAAAGTCTCATTGTAGTTTAGAGCTTCAAAAGAGTTTTGAGTTCTTACTGAGTATAAATAGTCTGTATTTTTTTCTGTTAATTCTAATTTTGCTTCATAAAAACTGAGATTGTGTTGGGCCATGAGATCTTTTATCTTGATTTGTCTTTTTTTTTCAGGACATTCATTGTCTGTAGCCTCGTGGTTAAGTTTACAATTTATGCATGTCGGATTAGGAGATGTGCATGCAGTACGTAAATGATCTTCACTTCCGCAGAATTTACATTTTGCTACTTTTGCTCTACATTTTGTGGCTGCATGTCCAAATTTAAAACAATTATAACATTGTATCGTCTGTTGTACAAATGGTTCACATGCTCGTCTCACTCTCCACATGTAAACATAAGCAGGAATAGCAAGTCCTTCAAAGAATAATTTCACTGTTGTACTGGGTTCATATTTAATAGCTCCGTCAACTCTTAGTTTTCGATTTAACCTTTGCACTCTCGTTACTTTAAAAGGTGGACACTCTATATTATTTAAAATTGTATCTTCCGAATATTCAATATCAACACCTTTTATAATAGCAACTTTTGTGCACCAGTAAAATGGGATAAACGCTTCATACCCATTGTTTTTCAGCAATGTTGATTTGGTAATTTCGTTAGCTAGTACTGCATTAGCACATTGAACGATTACTCTATTTCTTCCCACTTTTTTAATTTCTATTATATTAGATTTATTGCTAATTTTACATATTATTTCTGCTAATTTAAGAGAACTAAAAAATGTATTTCCATCACTATTATTTTTAACTATCATTACTTTATACGAGTCATATTTTGTTTCTGTGTTGTATAAATTATTAAATATTTTTTTAACATTGTCACTATTGTTATTTAAGTTTTCTGTTATATCACTGGATGTTTTATCTGTAGGAATTGATTTGTTAGTCACAGAGTTGTTTTTATTGATCGGATTTTTATCGGGAGGTTCAACCTCCATATCCATATTGTTAATTAACCAGTGATAATTAAATAGAAGTTACTTCACTTCTTATTAATAACACTTAATAATAATATAAATTATAATTTAAAAAAAAAAAAAAAAATCACGAAAAAAAAAAATATTATAATTTGCAAAAAAAAAAATCACTATTTATTTTATTGTTTTGTTTATTGTAAATACGTGCGCTCACCAAGAAGACTCGATGTAAACTGCAGAATATAAAGAATATATAATTTATATGCTCTTTTGTCTTGATTGGAATATACCTGTATATTTTAAACTTTTTATAATTGACGGCAATAAGAAAATGAAACTAAACAAAATTATTATTATAACAGAACTCTTTTATAAACTACACTGGATGTAAATGCGTTGTTATTAGATTTTTTACCTTTTGGATCAGATATTTCTATTTTAAGATTATTGGATGATTTTACTCGCGAAAGGGCTACATATAATTGACCATGTGCAAAGACTGGTTCCCTTAATAAAACGCCAACCTTTTCAAATGTTTGTCCTTGCGATTTGTTGATGGCCATAGCAAAAGCTAAACGAATAGGAAACTGAATTCTTTTAAGAGTAAATGGAAGATTTATATCTGAAGGAGCTAAAACAATTTTTGGTATAAAAGCGCGGTTACCTAAATGACTTCCACTTAATGAAGTTCCTTTACTATTAGTCTCGTTCCGTTACAGAGACCATTCTTAGGATTCATGTTTCTCAAAAGCATTATTATAGCTCCGATTTTTAAATTAAGTTTATGAGGTGGCATTCCAGCTGGCGTTAAACTATTCAAAAATTCTATAGGAAAATTATTTTGCTCAGCTTCCGAATCAGCTGAAACAGAATCATTACTAAGATGGTCTCGCCATTTAACATATTTAAAACTTCCTCATTTATTTCTAATGTATGTTCATTTAATGGACATAAAATAATGCGCGATTTAAGATCAATAATGTCAATTAAATTAATATCTTCATATATTTCGTCTACTAATGACTTGTTAGCAATAAAATTTGATGGAATCCTAATCACACTTGTAACACTATCTGGAAGATCTGATACTAATCCATCGCCAATT
This sequence comes from Panorpa germanica, assembly GCA_963678705.1. Taxonomy (NCBI): domain Eukaryota; kingdom Metazoa; phylum Arthropoda; class Insecta; order Mecoptera; family Panorpidae; genus Panorpa; species Panorpa germanica. The sequence continues at coordinate 15,227,973 of OY783216.1, read as the reverse complement.
TTAAGTAACCATGTTGTAAATTCATTTTCCGTTTCTGAAACCCTCATATTAATTGTTAAGTTTTGCACGCTAAAAACAGACCATAGTCTACTATTTTGAATACAAGATGCAATTACATCTTGAACTGAACCACGTTTTACGACAGGTAGACATTGTCGAAAGTCTCCCCCAAGTAACATAATTTTATTGCCAAATGGTTCGTTATTGTTCATTAGATCGCGGAGGCACATATCAATTATATCTAAAGCAAAATAAGGCGCCATTGTAACCTCATCCCATATAATTAATTTGGCTTCTTTTAGTAATTTACCATCAACTAAATTGTGCCTTATTGATGAAGTTGAGTCGGCATTTAAAGGAACTGGTAATTTAAATATAGAATGAAGCGTGCGACCCCCATGTAATAATGTGGCTGCAACACCAGTACATGCTACTGATACAGCTGTTAATCCCAAACCACGTACAATATGTAATAAAGTAGTGTACAAAAAAGTTTTACCGCTACCACCTGGGCCGTCAATAAAATAACATTTTTGCTTTTCATTGTCATTATTAATACATAACATAATATTGTCGAAAACATTACGCTATTCTAAATTTAATTGACTACAGTAGTTAAGGCCCTGCTCATATTCTGTTTGCTGATTGACTGAGTTGTCATTAGTATCTTCAATACTAACAGTTCGTTTCTCCGGTAAACCAAAATGTAAATAATTACAATTGTTAGTTATTAAAATGTCAATAATGTCATTAATGGTGTTAAGTTTTATATAAAATCTTTAGCTTTCTATAAGGGACGTTCGCGTAAGAAATAAATCGAACGCGAAATTTATTATGTATTTTAATTATTTATATTTTATTCTATAAATCGCTATCGGGGTGTAGGGATTTATAAGTGAATCAAATAACGGATGTAAGCTGTTTACCATATATTTAAACCTTTAAAGAACGAACTTATAATTACAACTATTATCTTAGAACTATATCTTAACACTAAAACTAACAAAAAATCTAAATGTAATCCAACGTACAACGTACAAAGGAAGAAGACAACAATATAACAAAAATTCCTTTCTCTTAGGCGGAGAAGGTTCTATATAACAATAAAATATTTAAATAATTAAATAATATGTAAACACAGTTAAATTAAATATTCCATGTTCAATTGAATCTATATAAAATGCGTAACAAAGGTTTTGCTTCTACAAATGCAATACTGAACATACTCCCCTTGTTGAGAGTTAAACGATCAACTAAATAGGTACGCATGATATATAAGTCAATTCAATACAAACATTTGCTTTAAAATCTATTAATTATTGTCCAAATTACTGTCTCATATTGACAGTTTACACAAATAAATTAAAATAAGGAGTCTTGCACTGAAAACGTAGATAGCACTGCACTATTAGGTGGATTGTTGTAGTCATTTGCATGTTAGGTAATGGAGCTAAGCTGCGAACATTGCGTGCATGTATCCGTGGGCCGATATGGACATCGACGACTCGGGTCACTTCGCTTTTGCCTGGGTAGATCTTGACTTCCTTTATTAACGACACACCCAATGCCTATAGAACGTTGTCCAGTGTTCCATTGATGACGTATAATTAAAACCATTTATAAATTCTTTATGCCATCGATCCCAAAAGTCACGTTTCATCCGAGTAACATATTCACAATTGAAAAACCTGTTGATCGGGACTTCGCAGTGATCTTCTTCTGCTATACTCATAATTGATTTGCCAATCAGGAAAGGACCAGGAGTAATAGGAAGAGGATCATTAGGATCACAAGATAAGTAGGAGATGGGTCTAGAATTTAAAGTAACCTCGATTTCAGCAAGGGATATCTGAAATTCCATAATTCTGCACAGCAGCCCATCTACCACGCGTTGCATATGATGTATCATGGATTTCACGCCCGCCTCCCACAATCGTCCAAATTGTGGGCCAGAGTGACAATAGCGTGCATGTTCTTCTTTTATTATTAAGTCAGTCATGTGATGATTTTCCGGCAACAGTATAGGGCGTCTCTGACATGCCGGGACACTCGCCTGTAGCAATCGACCGCCAACGTGCAGCAATCCATCCCCGTCAACGACAGGAGATAAGGACTTAATCGGACTATCTTGGTGAATCTCTTTATCATTCTTGAGTCGATGAAGTTCTTCAGAAAAGGAAGACACCTGGACCAGCTCCATGACACGCAAAGCAGCGTCAGCCAATTCAACGACATCTAGAGGTCCCTTATGACAATCATCACGCTTAAATCGGAATCACTAATTTCCAATGCCACCAATCTCGCGCATTTGTTTTGGATTGAATCGCCGCGATTCTGTTTCCAACCAATATTTGAAGTAGGTGGGGTGGATCGTTAATCCAGTGAAGTACTCTCGTAAAGTCAGACCAAAAGATGGTACAATGTTTTTTCATATCTAGGGCTAGTTGATGGAAGCCTGGTATGGCCAGGAAGGCAGCTGGAGTCAGTCCGAATGTCAGCACTTTCAATTCGTAAATTTTACTTACTCCACCAGGGTAATAGTAGATATTTTCGTATGGCCTGGAAGGCAGCTGGAGTCAGTCCGAATGTCAGCACTTTCAATTCGTAAATTTTACTTACTCCATCAGCACGATCGATGTATTCTTGAATAGAGGCTGCATACTGTTTCTTCAACTCAGAATCTCGTTGCATTTTGCAGAGAATACCTCGAAGTCGCTTCTCGGCCATCACTTGTGAGTCGCCTGGTCAAAGAGCAATTTCTTTAAAAGGTAACGCTAATAATGAGCGATCATCTTTGTCTCGAGTAAAGGGTTCCTCACATGCAATATCTTCAGCAGATGCAGGTACGCTTGAAGATACCTCCTCTATTTCTAAAATTGCTTTTGGTTCAACTCTAACGTTTGTAGTCTTAGACGAGAGTGTGGAATTTTCTTGAGTATTCTCCTTGAGTATAACGCTTCCTCCAATATTCCGACCTAATAACGTGATTTGTAGATTTACATTATTAATTCGCATAAATAACCGCTTGTAAATAGCGTTTGTTCGCTGAAATTTATAAATAATTTCTTCACCGGCGTCGTCATGCTCCACGGATGCATCGATTTTCCGCAATTCATCCTGAATATCTTTGAGTCCGGCTATAGCTGCTTCAACCTTTTCTGCGCACACTTTCGCGAAATCTGCATCTACGTACTCGCCACCATCATCTAGTAACTTTGAAAATCGTGTGATTTTCGATTGTATTTGATCGCGTTGAGCGACAAGTACTTTTACACGATTCTTGATTTTTTCAGCCATGATGGATGGCTAATGGATTGAGCTAATTGTAGCTTTTATATGCTACTAGGCTCTTTTGGATTGTTACTGTGAGCCACACGGCTTCACACTACAAGCTTTCTTGAATGTTAAATTCGAAGATTTGTGTTCTTTATGCACAATGAGCGAATGGCATTTACGCACTGCACAATCTGTTTCACAATAATACATTCGATTAGAGTACGATGGCTTGTGTTCTGGATGCACAAGCTGGCACAATTAAACTTTTCTTTCAGCCATGATGGATGGCTAATGGATTGAGCTAATTGTAGCTTTTATATGCTACTAGGCTCTCTTGCACTGTTACTGTGAGCCACACGGCATCACACTCCAAGCTTTCTTGAATATTAAATTCGAAGATTTGTGTTAGTAGTGGTACAAAGCCGTTTCTAGGACAGTTTTGAAGTTGAGTTGGAAATTATTGGGGTGGGGATGCATTTAGGTCACGATATGCAGAGGAGGCGTGACTATACTTGAAAGAATGTAAAAGGGGGTAAGGGTGGGGGGCATATAGGTCATATGATCTAATGCCATGTATACGATGTATTGCTATTGGTTTAGAAGATGATAACGTCAGTACAGACTTTATCTCTAGGTACAGTCTCTTTAATATCCTAGGATATGAGTGAGATAGCGATATTAATAATTATGTGTGTGTTGGTATTGGTGAAGAAGATACGCCGTAATTATTGCATTCTTCGTCAATTTCCGGAAGCCAATCGTTTATGTTCGTATCCTCGATGTAGCTGTGGATGCAGTCGGTATATTCCCACTTATGTATTTTTATGTATGTATGCATATGTAAGAAGATTCTGTTGTTGGAGGTGGTATTTAATATGGAGTGGTAGAGATGGTAAATTAATGCATAAATGTCATTTAAATAGAGATGATGTTGAGCTGTAATTACAGAGTAATGTTTTCTTAGTTCAAGCTAAAGTTTAATAGTATGAACGGATTTAAGAATATTCCAGGCGTAACATGGTTATTGGATTCGGGGGATTGGTACTGATGGGGGATAAATTTTTTATCAAAAATGCAATATCTTCAACCGTTTACGAGATATTTAAAGTTTTAATTTTTAGAAATTAAATCCGCCATTTTGGCTTAAATTTTTTTACTTTCGTCTTCTAATCGTGTTCTCCTGTTAGGGTGTTGGTACTGATAAGGCATAAATTTTTTATCAAAAATGCAATATCTTCAACCGTTTACGAGATATTTAAAGTTTTATTTTTTAGAAATTAAATCCGCCATTTTCACTAAAATTTTTTTACTTTCGTCTTCTAAACGTGTTCTCCTGTTAAGGTGTTGGTACTGATGGGGGATAAATTTTTTATCAAAATTGCAATATCTTCAACCGTTTACGAGTTATTTAAAGTTTTATTTTTTAGAAATTAAATCCGCCATTTTGACTAAAATTTTTTTACTTTCGTCTTCTAAACGTGTTCTCCTGTTAGGGTATTGGTACTGATGGGGGATAAATTTTTTATCAAAAATGCAATATCTTCAACCGTTTACGAGATATTTAAAGTTTTATTTTTTAGAAATTAAATCCGCCATTTTGACTAAAAATTTTTTACTTTCGTCTTCTAAACGTGTTCTCCTGTTAGGGTATTGGTACTGATGGGGGATAAATTTTTTATCAAAAATGCAATATCTTCAACCGTTTACGAGATATTTAAAGTTTTATTTTTTAGAAATTAAATCCGCCATTTTGACTAAAATTTTTTTACTTTCGTCTTCTAAACGTGTTCTCCTGTTAGGGTATTGGTACGGATGGGGGATAAATTTTTTATCAAAAATGCAATATCTTCAACCGTTTACGAGATATTTAAAGTTTTATTTTTTAGAAATTAAATCCGCCTTTTTGGCTTAAATTTTTTTACTTTCGTATTCTAAACGTGTTCTCCTGTTAGGGTATTGGTACTGATGGGGGATAAATTTTTTATCAAAAATGCAATATCTTCAACCGTTTACGAGATATTTAAAGTTTTATTTTTTAGAAATTAAATCCGCCATTTTGGCTTAAATTTTTTTACTTTCGTCTTCTAAACGTGTTCTCCTGTTAGGGTATTGGTACTGATGGGGGATAAATTTTTTATCAAAAATGCAATATCTTCAACCGTTTACGAGATATTTAAAGTTTTATTTTTTAGAAAATAAATCCGCCATTTTGACTAAAATTTTTTTACTTTCGTCTTCTAAACGTGTTCTCCTGTTAGGGTATTGGTACTGATGGGGGATAAACTTTTTATCAAAAATGCAATATCTTCAACCGTTTACGAGATATTTAAAGTTTTATTTTTTAGAAATTAAATCCGCCATTTTGACTAAAATTTTTTTACTTTCGTCTTCTAAACGTGTTTTCCTGTTAGGGTATTGTTACTGATGGGGGATAAATTTTTTATCAAAAATGCAATATCTTCAACCGTTTACGAGATATTTAAAGTTTTATTTTTTAGAAATTAAATCCGCCATTTTGGCTTTAATTTTTTTACTTTCGTCTTCTAAACGTGTTCTCCTGTTAGGGTATTGGTACTGATGGGGGATAAATTTTTTATCAAAAATGCAATATCTTCAACCGTTTACGAGATATTTAATGTTTTATTCTTTAGAAATTAAATCCGCCATTTTGGCTAAAATTTTTTTACTTTCGTCTTCTAAACGTGTTCTCCTGTTAGGGTGTTGGTACTGATGGGGGATAAATTTTTTATCAAAAATGCAATATCTTCAACCGTTTACGAGATATTTAAAGTTTTATTTTTTAGAAATTAAATCCGCCATTTTGACTAAAATTTTTTTACTTTCGTCTTCTAAACGTGTTCTCCTGTTAGGGTATTGGTACTGATGTTGAATACTAAATGTTGAATGAAAACGTCTGCTGAAAAAAGAACTGCAAATATATAATATATTTAATTTTTTTTATAACAAGAAGAAAATAATAAGAGTTAAAAAAAAGATTTATGATATGTATACCTGCAATGATTGTAATACGTCATTTTCAAGATTGGATAATCTGAAACGTCATGAAAATGTATCTTTTAATTCAAATAAATTATTGTGTGAATATTGTGGTTTCATATATACAAATATAAGAAATTATACTCATCATTTATTGAAAATACATCAAATTAAATTTGAGTGCAATAATAAACGCAAATTGGATGCTAAACCTGAAATATCAAGTAAACGATCCAAAGCGGAGTTAATTGAGAGTTCATTAACTAAAAAGAAAATTACGGATTGGTGTAATGTATGCAAAAGTAATGTGTTAAATAAAAATCTATATAATAATTATAAAAGTAATGAGCATAAAAGACTAGCAAGTGTAGTTGTAGAATGCGATAATGATATACAAAAGATTACTTCAGCATTTAAGAATCGTATTGCAACATATAGATTACATACTAAGAAAATGTTTAACAGTATTAAAGAATACATGATATTTTTTCAAAATAAAGTATTCGTATTATTGGAAAAGTATTTAAAAGAATTTATTACAATTAAAGTAAATATTGAATTATTTGGTTTATATGTAAAATATAATAAAGATGAGAAGTTATTAATTGATATAAAATCTTTTAACACTAAAAATAAAGTGATTAATAAATCCATGGATCTAATGGAAATATATAATAATTTTAGAAATGTTATTGAAATAAAAAGTGAAGAATTTCAAGAACGTGATTCAGGATGGAGTCTTAAGGAAATAATGCATTTGGAAATAAATATTAACAGATATAATCCTTTGCGGGGATCATCTTATATTGATTTACCAAAGAAAGATAAAGATAAAAAGGCTATAGTAAATGTAATAAATAATGATCAAGCTTGCTTTATGTGGGCTATAACTTCAGCATTGTATCCAGCATCAAAAAGTATGGATAGAGTTACATCATATCCACATTATTCAAAAGTACTTAATTCAAATGGTATAGATGAACCGATGAAATTAAAAGATATTAGAACATTTGAGAAGAATAATGATATAAGTGTGAATGTTTATGGACTTGAAAATAATTTCATTGTGGAACCGTTGCATTATACATCTAAAAAGAAGAAACAACATGTTAATTTATTGTATATTGAAGATTTGAGTAATGGACATTATTGTTGGATTAAAAATATATCAAGATTAATAAGAAGTCAATTTACTAAGCATACTAGTAAACAATTTTTGTGTGATGGATGCTTTTCATTTTTTAACACAGAAGATCAGTTAAATAGACATTTAGAATATGATTGCAATAAGATATATACAATCCTTCCTTCTAAGTATAACGCTAAAGATAAATTGGGTAATATGATATCTCAAAACATTTTAAAATTCGATAATCATAAGAATCAATTACGCGTTCCATTTGTGATATATGGAGATTTTGAAACATTATTAAAACCCATTAGTACTTGTTATCCTGAAACTAATACATCATTTTCAAATAATATTCAAATTCATGAACCATATTCTTTTGCTTATTATATTAAATGTTCCTTTAATGATTCCTTAAGTAAGTTTGTTACGTACAGAGGTATTAATTGCGTTAAAGTATTTATTGAAACAATAACTGAAGACGCTAAACAAATTTATAAAGTCTTAAATAAAGTGAAGCCTTTAAATAAATTATCTGATTGGCAAAAACAGGAATATGATGAAGCTTCTATTTGCCATATTTGTGAAGGTATCCTCAATGGTGATAAAGTGTTAGATCATTGTCATTTAACTGGTAATTACCGAGGAGCTGCTCATAATCATTGCAATTTAAAATTTACAATTCCAAAGTTTATACCTGTAATATTCCATAACTTAAGTAATTACGATAACCATATAATTGTAAAAGAATTAGGTAATGATAGTGGAAAAATTGAAGTTATTCCAGAAAATAAGGAAAAGTATATATCTTTTACGAAACATATTTTGGTGGAATCAAAAGTCGATAAAAATGATAAAGTTCATAACTGCTATATTAAACTTAGATTTATTGATTCTTTACGATTTATGCATTCTAGTTTAGAAACACTTGCAAAAAATTTATTATCAGAACAATTTTTCGAATTAAAAAAATTCTATCCGAATGAAAATCATTTCAATTTATTAAAACGTAAACGTAACTTGAACGTAATGGGAACGTAACTTGAACGTTACGTTGAATTACGTTCAAGTTACGTTGAATTACGTTCAAGTTACGTTCCCATTACGTTCATGTTACGTTGAATTACGCTCCGCGGGTGTGTAACCTAACCTACACCACTATTCCAATATTCCAAGTTACATTCCCATTACGTTGGTATGATAATAAGAAATGAAATATTGGTTTTTTGACATGCCTGCATTCACTAATGAATTGATTTGGGTACTGCTCCTGCATATAACGTATACAATTGTCATCCAGTTTATGTACGCATACTCATACATTAATATGTCTATGCATATATATTAGAGCTCTTATGACCAGTGTTAATCATATAAGAATTATATATAACAAAACATTACTAATAAAATATGTGTATCTTATTTTATATGGATGTATTAAAACATTAAATCTTATAATAATAAAACTCAATGGTTTGTGTTTATATATTATTATTTATTTACAAATATGCTATTTTTCAATTGTTATATAAATATACATTTTAATTATCTTAACTAAAACAGATATAAATTTATACAAAACTTAAACTTAACTTAAAATTAGTACTAAATTTTATAATGTCCATGTGCTAAAGTACTTATACCATCAGTTAATACATATCTTTTATTATCATTTCCACTAAGACCTACTTTACTTATCATTTGAGTATAAATTGTATGCTTAATCGATTTAAAGGTATTCATTGTGATCAATAATATGTTATCCTGAGATAAACAATTTACATAATCTTGAATATTGAATTTGTTTACAATATTTTTCTTAATTCCTTTTGCTTTAGCTGTGCATGAACCCTCAATATCAATTGCATACATTTGTGACCTTAACCCAACAAACTCCCAAATTATACTACCCGCGCATTCATCTTTCAATAAGCCTAATTTAGCTTTGTTCATTAAAGGTAATGAAAATTCATTATTAAATGGATAATTAGATGTATCAAATTTATCTAGATTACACTTAATATCGTTATATATATCATCTGTTTTAATTTGATATATTAATGAATCTGTATCTGTATACAACAATTTAGCATTACCTTTATAGATTTTTTTGATGAAATCATAATGAAAATCGTATATTAAAGTTTTTGATATATCAAGTACACTTAATCCTAAATACAATGGTTTATTATAAAAAACTTTAAGTTTTTGCATTTAAATAGCAACTAAGTTTTCATGAAATATAGAACAACTATGATAGTTTGGTTTACTTATAAGTGTATTAGCACCCATTTTTTTCCTATATTATCCCAATGAGTTATTAACTTTACATCGACACGTTTATCTACATTTTCCATTGTTTTACCATAAACTGAATTATTCATTAATTTAAAAAAGTCTTTCTCAAATGCATTTGCAGAGTTCTTTCTTTTTAATGTATTTAGATCAATATAACTTTTTAACCAATCAGACTGTTTAAATTCCAAAATTCTATGAATTTTATCTATTTTCAGATTATTTTTAAGACATTGCTTTAACGATCTATAGTGAAGCACATAATTATACTTGTTATTTAGATTTGGTATTAATTTAACGTCATTTGTTTTAATGCAAGGTGGTTTAATATTTTCGGCACAGAAAGGTAGATCATTGTGTTCATCGTGCAAATAATTAGGATATCTTAAATCGACTTCTAATATATAACCAACATCTGAGTTATCTTCAATAGCTTCTACATTAAATGTTTGTAATTTATATGTATCTAACCATTTAAATCCCTCATGTGGTAAATATTGACTCATAGCCCAACCATATAAGTTATTTGCATCCCAATACATTAAATATTGAGAATCTTTATTTGAATCATAATTGGACATATATTTATTATTTGCAATTCCATGTCTGTGAGAGCATTGTGATATTCCACCTCTTATACCTTTTTTAATAAAATGTAACATATCAATATCTGTTAAAAGTTCTAATTCAATACTTGTATACTTTAACATAGCATCCCAAGAAAGTCCTGGTGCTGTATAATATTGACAGAGATCTAAATTATATGTTTTATAGCACACATCTCGAAAATTTTCAAAAATATCTGTTAACAACAGAACATCGATCTTTAAATATAAGTCTGAATATTCCCCCAATGTTTTCATTTCAAATGCATACCAAACCATTTTGGCATGATTGTAATCATCGTCAGATATATTACAGCCATTAAGTGAGCTATAAAAATTATTTTGAGATGGCAAGTCAGATTCATTAAGCATATCCCTACTATTTACATATTCATAAGGAAATACACCTTTACGTTTTAATAAATTGAAATGATTTTCATTCGGATAGAATTTTTTTAATTCGAAAAATTGTTCTGATAATAAATTTTTTGCAAGTGTTTCTAAACTAGAATGCATAAATCGTAAAGAATCAATAAATCTAAGTTTAATATAGCAGTTATGAACTTTATCATTTTTATCGACTTTTGATTCCACCAAAATATGTTTCGTAAAAGATATATACTTTTCCTTATTTTCTGGAATAACTTCAATTTTTCCACTATCATTACCTAATTCTTTTACAATTATATGGTTATCGTAATTACTTTAGTTATGGAATATTACAGGTATAAACTTTGGAATTGTAAATTTTAAATTGCAATGATTATGAGCAGCTCCTCGGTAATTACCAGTTAAATGACAATGATCTAACACTTTATCACCATTGAGGATACCTTCACAAATATGGCAAATAGAAGCTTCATCATATTCCTGTTTTTGCCAATCAGATAATTTATTTAAAGGCTTCACTTTATTTAAGACTTTATAAATTTGTTTAGCGTCTTCAGTTATTGTTTCAATAAATACTTTAACGCAATTAATACCTCTGTACGTAACAAACTTACTTAAGGAATCATTAAAGGAACATTTAATATAATAAGCAAAAGAATATGGTTCATGAATTTGAATATTATTTGAAAATGATGTATTAGTTTCAGGATAACAAGTACTAATGGGTTTTAATAATGTTTCAAAATCTCCATATATCACAAATGGAACGCGTAATTGATTCTTATGATTATCGAATTTTAAAATGTTTTGAGATATCATATTACCCAATTTATCTTTAGCGTTATACTTAGAAGGAAGGATTGTATATATCTTATTGCAATCATATTCTAAATGTCTATTTAACTGATCTTCTGTGTTAAAAAATGAAAAGCATCCATCACACAAAAATTGTTTACTAGTATGCTTAGTAAATTGACTTCTTATTAATCTTGATATATTTTTAATCCAACAATAATGTCCATTACTCAAATCTTCAATATACAATAAATTAACATGTTGTTTCTTCTTTTTAGATGTATAATGCAACGGTTCCACAATGAAATTATTTTCAAGTCCATAAACATTCACACTTATATCATTATTCTTCTCAAATGTTCTAATATCTTTTAATTTCATCGGTTCATCTATACCATTTGAATTAAGTACTTTTGAATAATGTGGATATGATGTAACTCTATCCATACTTTTTGATGCTGGATACAATGCTGAAGTTATAGCCCACATAAAGCAAGCTTGATCATTATTTATTACATTTACTATAGCCTTTTTATCTTTAACTTTCTTTGGTAAATCAATATAAGATGATCCCCGCAAAGGATTATATCTGTTAATATTTATTTCCAAATGCATTATTTCCTTAAGACTCCATCCTGAATCACGTTCTTGAAATTCTTCACTTTTTATTTCAATAACATTTCTAAAATTATTATATATTTCCATTAGATCCATGGATTTATTAATCACTTTATTTTTAGTGTTAAAAGATTTTATATCAATTAATAACTTCTCATCTTTATTATATTTTACATATAAACCAAATAATTCAATATTTACTTTAATTGTAATAAATTCTTTTAAATACTTTTCCAATAATACGAATACTTTATTTTGAAAAAATATCATGTATTCTTTAATACTGTTAAACATTTCCTTAGTATGTAATCTATATGTTGCAATACGATTCTTAAATGCTGAAGTAATCTTTTGTATATCATTATCGCATTCTACAACTACACTTGCTAGTCTTTATAATGATTATATAGATTTTTATTTAACACATTACTTTTGCATACATTACACCAATCCGTAATTTTCTTTTTAGTTAATGAACTCTCAATTAACTCCGCTTTGGATCGTTTACTTGATATTTCAGGTTCAGCATCCAATTTGCGTTTATTATTGCACTCCAATTCAATTTGATGTATTTTCAATAAATGATGAGTATAATTTCTTATATTTGTACATATGAAACCACAATATTCACACAATAATTTATTTGAATTACAAGATACATTTTCATGACGTTTCAGATTATCCAATCTTGAAAATGACGTATTACACTCATTGCAGGTATACATATCATAAATCTTTTTTTTAACTCTTATTATTTTCTTCTTGTTATAAAAAAATTTAAATATATTATATATTTGCAGTTCTTTTTTCAGCAGACGTTTTCATTCAACATTTAGTATTCAACATCAGTACCAACACCCTAACAGGAGAACACGTTTAGAAGACGAAAGTAAAAAATTTTTAGCCAAAATGGCGGATTTAATTTCTAAAAAATAAAACATTAAATATCTCGTAAACGGTTGAAGATATTGCATTTTTGATAAAAAATTTATCCCCCATCAGTACCAATACCCTAACAGGAGAACACGTTTAGAAGACAAAAGTAAAAAAATTTTAGTCAAAATGGCGGATTTAATTTCTAAAAAATAAAACTTTAAATATCTCGTAAACGGTTGAAGATATTGCATTTTTGATAAAAAATTTATCCCCCATCAGTACCAATACCCTAACAGGAGAACACGTTTAGAAGACGAAAGTAAAAAAATTTAAGCCAAAATGGCGGATTTAATTTCTAAAAAATAAAACTTTAAATATCTCGTAAACGGTTGAAGATATTGCATTTTTGATAAAAAATTTATCCCCCATCAGTACCAATACCCTAACAGGAGAACATGTTTAGAAGACGAAAGTAAAAAAATTTTAGTCAAAATAACGGATTTAATTTCTAAAAAATAAAACTTTAAATATCTCGTAAACGGTTGAAGATATTGCATTTTTGATAAAAAATTTATCCCCCATCAGTACCAATACCCTAACAGGAGAACACGTTTAGAAGACGAAAGTAAAAAAATTTTAGTCAAAATGGCGGATTTAATTTCTAAAAAATAAAACTTTAAATATCTCGTAAACGGTTGAAGATATTGCATTTTTGATAAAAAATTTATCCCTTATCAGTACCAATACCCTAACAGGAGAACACGTTTAGAAGACGAAAGTAAAAAAATTTTAGTCAAAATGGCGGATTTAATTTCTAAAAAATAAAACTTTAAATATCTCGTAAACGGTTGAAGATATTGCATTTTTGATAAAAAATTTATCCCCCATCAGTACCAACACCCTAACAGGAGAACACGTTTAGAAGACGAAAGTAAAAAAATTTAAGTCAAAATGGCGGATTTAATTTCTAAAAAATAAAACTTTAAATAACTCGTAAACGGTTGAAGATATTGCATTTTTGATAAAAAATTTATCCCCTATCAGTACCAACACCCTAACAGGAGAACACGTTTAGAAGACGAAAGTAAAAAAATTTTAGTGAAAATGGCGGATTTAATTTCTAAAAAATAAAACTTTAAATATCTCGTAAACGGTTGAAGATATTGCATTTTTGATAAAAAATTTATGCCTTATCAGTACCAACACCCTAACAGGAGAACACGATTAGAAGACGAAAGTAAAAAAATTTAAGCCAAAATGGCGGATTTAATTTCTAAAAAATAAAACTTTAAATATCTCGTAAACGGTTGAAGATATTGCATTTTTGATAAAAAATTTATCCCCCATCAGTACCAATCCCCCGAATCCAATAACCATGTTACGCCTGGAATATTCTTAAATCCGTTCATACTATTAAACTTTAGCTTGAACTAAGAAAACATTACTTTGTAATTACAGCTCAACATCATCTCTATTTAAATGACATTTATGCATTAATTTACCATCTCTACCACTCCATATTAAATACCACCTCCAACAACAGAATCTTCTTACATATGCATACATACATAAAAATACATAAGTGGGAATATACCGACTGCATCCACAGCTACATCGAGGATACGAACATAAACGATTGGCTTCCGGAAATTGACGAAGAATGCAATAATTACGGCGTATCTTCTTCACCAATACCAACACACACATAATTATTAATATCGCTATCTCACTCATATCCTAGGATATTAAAGAGACTGTACCTAGAGATAAAGTCTGTACTGACGTCATCATCTTCTAAACCAATAGCAATACATCCTATACATGGCATTAGATCATATGACCTATATGCCCCCCACCCTTACCCCCTTTTACATTCTTTCAAGTATAGTCACGCCCCCTCTGCATATCGTGACCTAAATGCATCCCCACCCCAATAATTTCCAACTCAACTTCAAAACTGTCCTAGAAACGGCTTTGTACCACTACTTGTGTTCTTCATGCACAATGAACGAATGGCATTTACGCACTGCACAATCTGTTTCACAATAATACGTTTGATTAGAGTACGATGGCTTGTGTTCTGGATGCACAGGCTGGCACAATCAAACTTTTCTTTCACCCATGATGGATGGCTAATGGATTGAGCTAATTGTAGCTTTTATATGCTACTAGGCTCTCTTGGACTGTTACTGTGAGCCACACGGCTACACCTTCCAAGCTTTTTTGAATGTTAAAAATTCGAAGATTTGTGTTCTTCATGCACAATGAACGAATGGCATTTACGCACTGCACAATCTGTTTCACAATAATACGTTCGATTAGAGTACGATGGCTTGTGGTCTGGATGCACTATGACACTAATGGCATTTATGAACTACACAAGTTGGCACAATCAAACGTTTTTTTTTTAGTTGCAAATAGTTCTCTTACTCACATCCGGCTCGAAGAACCATGTTAAGTTTCATAAAAAACCTTTAGCTTTCTATAAGGGACGTTCGCGTAAGAAATTAATCGAACGCGAAATTTATTATGTATTTTAATTATTTATATTTTATTCTATAAATCGCTATCGGGGTGTAGGGATTTATAAGTGAATCAAATAACGGATGTAAGCTGTTTATTATATATTTAAACCTTTAAAGAACGAACTTATAATTACAACTATTCAATACTATGCAATACTGAACAAATGGCTAGTTGCTCTGCATTTTCTTTATCATATTTTAAATTATAATCTTCAAATAAACAATCCATATGAGTATCCCACAATTTCTTTACGTCTGTAGGTTCACAGAAGATACAAATAAACGCAAAAAGTTGACGTAATTGTTTAGGCATTTTACATAACGATGCTTCCTCTAAGCAACGGTTCCATTGAGAATCATCTTTTAATAGTCCAAGTGCCTTAGCAGTTTCAGCAAAAGTGGAATAAACAGTGCCATTAACAGTTCGCAGATCAGCATAACATGTAGCACTTCGAATATGCAATAAAACTAAACGCAAATAAAAACGTTCTCCTTTCTTATGGCTAACACTATAAAGCCGAGCAATTATCTTAGATCCTGATCGTTTCCGTTGTGTCCAAATTTTCTTACGATTAAATACGAAATGTTGCGGAATTTCGGTGTAAAAATATTTTCTAGAATCTAATGAATGTAAATTTAATTTAAACCATGCAGTTAACGTGGTGTCAATATGGTTTATTATAGCCAATTCTTTCTCGCCAGGTGTAAAAAGTATGCTTTGATGGTTTTCCAAATGCACTGCTAAACGATAGATAGAGTGTGTTTTAAATTGCATATCGAATGCAAATATGCGCCATATGGCTTCTGGCGGACTAACGTAACGTGCATCCAAATAAAAAGAAACTTCGTCCCAATTTAGTTGTGTTTGTCCTTCCGTAGACATTTTAACATTGGCGCAATCATGTCCTTTATAAATATATTTAAATAGATATTCAACGCTTTTAACCGAAGCGCATATTTCTACATTAATTTGACAATTATATTTATACGATAAATATTTATTAAATGGAACTATCAAGCGATTATCAACAGCGTATTTAAATTTACCGCCTCTATCAAAAAATGCAATTTTAGAATTATTGTCGCGACGCCTGAATAACGGATAGCCGTTTACATTATTTAATGTTTCTGGTTAAAATTCTTTTGGAAAGCGCTTAGTACATTCGAAATTTATCATACATGGCGATTTAGGATTAACTGTTCCGCAGGGCCCATGGACGTTACACTTTTTAATAACACTATATAATTCTGGTTCCGTTTCAATATCTGGTATTTCGGCACATACTATTTTATCAATAGCTTCGGAATTTCTAATTTTATGCTTGCTGTTTAAAATAATTAAAATATGAATATGGGGCAACCCACGTTTTTGAAATTTGACTACAGACATCATTGCTGCTTCTTTTCCAAAAATGTTGACTTTAAGTAAATCGTTTAATAATTCTTTTATTTTTAAATTAAACACTCGAGCAACTAAATCAGGACGATGTTCCACACGTTGATTTTCGTTTAAATTACTTTTAATTTCAGGCCATTCTGGATTACAAGTCATTGTGACAAATAAATCAGGAGAACCGAATTTTTGAACTATAGACATAATTTAAGTAATAGTAAGTAATTTTGTGTTAATGAGCGAGGACTTCTAACGTAAGAAGATGGTAAAATAACCATACGACCTACAGTCATGCCCTCATTACTTGCCCTATTTTGTACGTAATCCATTAAGCCACTGTATAATTCTAAACGTAATTTTTTCTGACTATTACTATTTCTAATAAAATTTAACCGATTGCTTTCTACTTTTGAATAAGCATCAACGATATATTGCTGAGATAATTTACCAGCACTTAAATATGGATTAAATAAATTTGTGCATCTTAGCCAAAAACTATAAAATTGCCTATGTGTTACTCTTTTAAGTTTAGTAACATTTAAAAGGTTCTCCAAACAACCTTTTTCACCAGTTAGACACAGAAGAGGATAGATCATTGGATCGCAGTTTTCATTTAAAATATTGATTGTATACAAATTACTGCCTCTAGGATAGACACAGATATCTCTATTACATGGGGGTAATCCATCAAGACTGGTATAAATTAATGCCACTTCAGTTGTTGTTCTAATAAATCAAACGCTTGAGTCACAGATACAAACTAAACTTTATTCCAAATCTTACATTTACTACTCATAGAAAAATACAGTATTACATAGTTAAAAGTAGATGGCACTACTTGTATAATTGACTGATATTATCGATACAAAATAGACATAAAATAACACCCCTACTTATCGCAATATCCACTATTACAGATAAATACAAATTTAATCTAAACTAACTATCCCAAGAAGTAACATAAATTTATAATGCTTTGCTGAACATAAACTTTTCGTTAAAATGTCAGCTGGCCTATCAGCTGTTGGCACATATAGTACTTCAACAATTTTATCTTTTACTAAATCACGACAAAAATGATATTTGATATCAATATGCTTTGTACGTTTATAAAAGACTGGGTTTGCACACAACTTCTGTGCGCCTTGGTTATCATTGAATATGCTTATTGTGTACATCTTATTGGTTATTTCATACTGTAATTCCTTAAGATATATTGCTTCTCTACATGCCTCAGATAGACCAATGTACTCTGATTCAGAACTTAAGAGAGCTACACATTTCGGTTTTCTACATTCCCATGATATTACACCATGAGACAACAAAAAACACATCCCAGTATATGATCTCCTATCTTCAGAGTTAGAAGCCCAATCAGCATCAACATAGCCTCTTATTTCTGAGTTACCATCTTTACAATATTTTATTCCATAAGATATAGTTCTTTTAAGATATCTCAATAATCTTTTTGCATATTCCCAATGCTGTTTAGTGTGGCAATTATTGAATTGACTCAAAAAACTTATAGAATAACTAATATCTGGCCTAGTTAAGACTGACAGGTCCATCAAACTACCAATTAGTTGTTGATAGGGCACACATTTATTTACACCTACTTCACCTTTACTTACATTTAATTTGACCTCCATAGGTGGTGTATCAACAACCTTACAATCACTTAAATTAAATTTGTTCAATAATTGATCAATATAAGTTTGCTGGCTCAAAGTTACATATCCTTTATCTTTGTTAAAGGTTACATTCATTTTAAGACAAAGTTTAACATCACCTAAGTCTTTAATGCTAAACTTATTAGATAAAATCTGTTTCAAGCTCTTATTTTCAGTTTTATCGTTCTAAAATATAAAGAAATCATCGACATAGACTGTTACAATGGTCTTACATTTGTTATTATCCTTTATATACATACATGGCTCTATTTTTGATCTTTCATAACCATTACTGATCAAACAATCATCTACCTTTTTATTCCAGGCCCTAGAGGCCTGCTTAAGTCCATAAATGGCCTTTTTAAGTTTTAATACTTTACTAACTGAACTACTACTATTATAACAATCTGGCATTTTCATGTAAATGGTTTCCTCTAAATCACCATTTAAGAACGCAGTCTTAACATCTAAATGAGTGACATCTAAACCTAACTTTACAGACAATGCAAATAATAGTCTAAGAGTTGTATGTCTCACTACAGGCGAAAATGTTTCAGCATAGTCCACACCATGTTTTTTGGTGAAGCCCTTTGCGACTAGACGAGCACGGTAACGCACATTGTTTTCACTGTTGTACTTTTTTCGCAACACCCACTTGCACTGCACTATAGTACCATCTTTTGGAACAACTACGAGTTCCCACGCACTATTTTTCTCGAACGACTGTAGCTCTTCCTGCACTGCCGCTAACCACTGTGCTTTCTCAGATCCTTCCAAGGCTTCTTGCAACAATATCTCACCCGTTAACATCTGGTCTTCTTCTATGCAAGCACTTGCAAATCCAAATCTGTCTGGCTGCTTTCTACGCCGAGGACCACTTATTGTGTTGACATTGTTGAGTAATATGGAGTCTTCACTGTCTGTTGCACCAGACTCTGAGCTATCTAATGTTTCATCTTCACAAGGTACATACATTTCACCACTGTCATCCATGTTCAAGCTATCTGATTGTTCATGTGAATCTTCCTTAAGTGTCAAATCTTCTTCTTCTACTGGAACTGTATTCACATCATCTGAACAATGTTCCTGTACCTCCAGAAGATTATTCTCTGTCTCTATCTTCTCCAATACTATAACATCCCTACTGGTAGTGATGACATTAGACTTTGGGTTGTAAATCCTGTACCCTTTGACATCTTTAGAATAGCCGACAAGGATACACTTTTCAGCTTTTCTGTCCCATTTCAATCTCTTTTGTTTTGGCACATGTACCATAATTATGCTACCAAAAATACGTAGGTGACTTACATCAGGCTTTCTATCTGTCCATATCTCGAAAGGAGTTTTATAATTTAAGGATGTAGTCACAGTCCTGTTCTGTAAGTACACTGCAGTGTGTGCAGCCTCTGCCCAAAACCTTTTCTCGAGACCTGCATCGAACAACAGACACCTGGCTTTCTCAACAATAGTCCGGTTATATCGCTCCGAGAGTCCATTCTGCTCTGGCGTGTATGGGTTAGTTTTGTGATGTACTATCCCATGCGACATCAAAAAATCATCAAACTTGCTGTTGCAGAATTCTGCCCCATTGTCACTTCTCAAAATCTTAATCCTGTGATTAAGTTGATTCTCAACCTCTGCTTTGTATTGTTGAAAGCATTTCAACGCCTCACCCTTTGTTTTTAGGAAATAAATATATGTCATACGACTAAAATCATCGATGAACAGCATGAAGTATGTCGAACCACCTATTGACCGATTTTCCATTGGTCCACAGAGATCGGTATGCACAATATGTAACAACTCAGTACTTCTGCTCCCTTCTTTGGAAAAAGGCAACCGGCTTTGCTTGCCCTCACAGCATGCGACACATGATGACTTGGACATATCAATCTTACTATCAATTGTCAATCCCTCTACAGCATCTTGCATCTTGTTCAAATACTGGCTGTTGACATGACCTAAACGTCGATGCCAAACTTCACTGGACACAGTCATTGCAGTTGCTGAACAATATTCAGACATATTCAGTTTATATACACCATTCAACAGACATGCTGTAGCCACAAGTACTCCTGCCTTATTGAAAATTTGACAACCATTGTTGTTAAATAAAACTTTGTTTCGTTTGGATATAAGTTGACTAACAGACAACAGATTTGTAGTCAACTTTGGTACGCACAATACACCTTCCACTGTAATATCGTATTCACTGGCGTGCGTCTTTGTCGTAATTTGCACATCTCCAGTGCATAATACAGGTATTTTATTTTTGTTTGCCACGACAATTTCCTTAATCTTAAGATCCCGCGACACATTTGACAACCATTCTTTGTTCGCGGTAAGATGAACACTCGCCCCGGAGTCAATATACCAATCGCTTTTGCAAAATTCACCATTCAAGAACAAAACGCATTACTACTTGTACGTTCATTATTGTTTGTATTCCATGAATTTTTGTTCGAAAATGTACACTGATTACGGTAATGCCCTGTTTGTTTACATTTATTGCATGTTATGACCTTTGGTTTTGACTTTGACATATGGGCATTGTCTCTGGTTGAAGTGCCACCAACATTCCGGTTCTTCTTATAACTCGCAAACACTCCACTGGAATTGAAAGCGCTGCTGTCGCCACCGTTTTCGCTTTCTTCCATGTCCAACAACTTTGTTTTAATGGCGTCTGCTGTCAATGGTATGCCGCAATGCTCGATCGCCATTATCATAGGGGAATATTTTTCTGTTAATCCCGCTAACAAAAGCGATGCGACCCACTCATCATTAATGTTGAAACCCGTACCACTCAATTTCTGGCTTGTTTCAATTTTCTGTGTCACGTACGAAGTCATTGAAACACTATTCTCGAGTCAAATGGAAATCAAACTCCTCAGCAAACTGATCCTTCTCGTAAATCCTGAGTCATCGAATAGGTTCTTCAATTTCTTCCACAGCTCATGGGTCGTTTGTACATCTTTTATGTGTACGTACAGCGACGAATCTATTGTGAGAATAAGTTTGGCTCTGGTTTTCGCGTTACCTGCTGCTCCTATTTCTTCTGGTACTGTCTCCGACTTGTTGCAATCAGACAGCCCCTCCAGAATTAAGAAATTCTCAGCCGCGAAAGCCCATTCACTGTAATTCTCCCGACCTTTCAGTTTAGGCACACTGACATGATAGTTCGTCGTCATTTTCACAGTCACAGTGTTAATTACAGTTTATCTCAATCTGCAAAGACTATTTCACTAATAATGTACACGAAAATTGCGAGAAAAACTAAAAAAATACTGGGCCCATAACCTCTAATAAATCAAACGCTTGAGTCACAGATACGAACTAAACTTTATTCCAAATCTCACATTTACTACTCATAGAAAAATACAGTATTACATAGTTAAAGGTAGATGGCACTACTTGTATAATTGACTGATATTGTCGATACAAAATAGACATAAAATAACAGTTGTAGGCAAGTTATAACGCCGTGGATCATTAGATAAGTTTTGCACAATTCGCATTTCGATATCTAATGTATTTCTATTCTCTAAAGTGGCCTTTTGTTGTTCTGCTTCTTCCACTTCCCTCATCATTTTATACGCATTAGCATAAGGATTAACATTTCTTAAAAGTGTATCTATATCCTTAAATAATTGTTCATTGCATTCTTTATTTGCATCTACAGCCATTCTATTGATAAAAGCTTCTTCCGGATCTAATATATAAAGTTGTGAATTTTGCGGCCGTTTTCCATCTGCCGGTCTTGCTGCTGATGTTCTATGATAAATTTGACCACATATCCTAAAACAATAAGGTCCGCGTCCTGGAGGATAATCAATATTGGCTTCTAGCGAAGCAAATGCAAATGCGCTATTGTATTTTCTAATGTTATTCATAAAATTTTTAGAGTGAGAGGGTGTACGCCAGACATTAATGTTTGCAGTAGCGTTGGAAAATCATTAGAAGTAGTTAAAGATACCTTTCCTTTAGAGCAGCACATAGGAAATTTCTTATCTGATGGTCGTTCATCTTTAAAATT
Organism: Panorpa germanica; assembly: GCA_963678705.1. NCBI lineage: Eukaryota > Metazoa > Arthropoda > Insecta > Mecoptera > Panorpidae > Panorpa > Panorpa germanica. Next base: position 15,205,371 of record OY783216.1, on the reverse strand, counting down.
AAATGATTTGCAAAATTGGCATAACTGGTCCATTAATCCACATGTGTGTTGCGATATATCTGCAGCTTTGAAATTTTGATAAGCCACACCTAATACAGGTGCAGCTGTTGTATTGGTGTGACAATTATGTCTTTCTTCAGTATTGATTATAACATTTTCAGCATCTTTTATTTTTCTACGTAATAATTTTATTTTAATTTTTCTGTCCTCTAGGCGTTTATTTTCAGTAGATAATTTCCTTTTATCTTTTGAAATTGTTTCTTTTAACTGTTTTTGTTTATCTAACTCGATCTCTTTAGATAGTTTTATATTATTTTTTAAAATGTTCCACACAAGTAAATTTTTTTGTTGCATACAGTTTCTATTTAAGCGTTTTCTCTATGCCAAATTAACTTCTTCAATCTTTGTTGTCGCTCAACTTTATTTTCATTTTGTATTCTATTTCTTTGATTGACAATTAAATTCGCCCACCTTCTTTGCTTGTCTATTTGATTTTCCGTTAACAATCTTTTTTTTTGATTATAGATAAGTTTTCGTAACCTTTCCTGTCTAGCGATTTTTTTTTCGTTCAGCAATCTTTTATTTTGATTAAATTTTAGTTTTTCTAACCTTATCTCTCTAGCGATTTGTTTTTCGTTCAGCAATCTTTTATTTCGACTAAATTTTAGTTTTTCTAACCTTATCTCTCCAGCGATTTTTTTTTCGTTTAGTAATCTTTTATTTCGACTAAATTTTAGTTTTTCTAACCTTTTCTGTCTGTCGATTTGTTTTTCGTTTAGCAATCTTTTATTTTGACTAAATTTTACTTTTTCTATCCTTTTCTGTTTGTCGATTTGTTTTTCGCTTAGCAATCTTTTATTTTGATTAAATTTTAGTTTTTCTAACCTTTTCTGTCTGTCGATTTGTTTTTCGTTTAGCAATCTTTTATTTTGACTAAATTTTACTTTTTCTATCCTTTTCTGTTTGTCGATTTGTTTTTCGCTTAGCAATCTTTTATTTTGATTAAATTTTAGTATTTCTAACCTTTTCTGTCTATCGATTTGTTTTTCGCTAACCAATCTGTTTGTTTGATTTTATTTTAGTTTGTTCAATCTTCTTTGTTTTACGATCTTGTTTTGTTTTATGAATGCATTTCTTTTTAACAAATATTCTATTTTCTTTCTTATTTGTTCTTCATTTTTTGATTCCTTAAGTAACCTCTTCTTTTTACTTAATTTTACCTGTTGTAATCGACTCTGTTTCTTTTAACTTACATTGTTACTTTTTTGCCGTTCACTGCTTCTTCTATTAACTTTGCATAAATCGATTCCTTCCTTGTCTTCTGATATAACTAGTTCTTCTTCTTCTGTATTTATTACTTCAACAGTTGTAGAAGTAGTTGTAGCAATATTTTTATTAATAGAATTATTGAATGACTTACCTGTTATTTCAACAATACCTATATCACCTTCAGTTTTAGCTATAATTATTGGAATAATAGCACATAAATTATCACCGTCACCACAAAAATTATAATAAATCAAATTAAATAAATCCTTCAAACATTCAAAGCATAACAATACGGCTCGTCCTGTTTGTGGAGTTCCGGATTCTCATTTTAAACCTCTGGCATGAGAATCAAAAAGCCAAAAGTAATTTTTCTGCTTGAAAATTGCAAATGTCTACTGACTTGCTGTAAATAACCCATTATTAAATGTGTTAAAATAGTTTTCTAATATATTGCAGGTAAATATGTAACAATGTCCTTTATAATGGTTTTTGGTAATCATGGCATTTATATTATCTAACAAGTTATGTCTAATGGAATATTTTACATTTCCAACGGATAATTCAACATTAATATCGTCAACAGTCAACAATCGATTTCCAGCATTTTGATAGTTAACCAAATAGCATTTATCACCTGCATCTAAAATATAGTTTATAACAGGTGAGGTTCATTCATGTAGCGGAATGGAAGTACTAATGCATATACTAACTAACGCATTTGAGGTACATTGAACACCCCTAGACGCAAAAGAATATCTTTCGCTAAATTGATTAAAATCTCCACGAATAACAGATAGCGGTGTACTTAAAACTATCTCAGTTTTAGTTTTATGTAAATTTTTTAAACGATTTAAAGTTGTATTCTTCTTTCGCCCATATCCTAGAACTACTTGAAAAGACATTTTAAAATAATTATATATTTATATATATATATATATATAAACAAAGTAAATAAAAATTATTCTATATTACTAAATAATAATATATTACAATAAAAAAATTATTTAAAATAACGAACCATACACCAACAGAATTAAAACTTAAATTTAATAAAATGAGATGATTCCTGAAACAACAACGTTAATTATTAGTTTAAAATAGTTTTACATATAGTCTAAATTACAATAGTTAAGCGATGAGTCATGCTTTTAAAGGTTCAGCTGTATAAAGCTACGACACATTAATAATGCACTGTCTCACTCTTATTACTATAAAAATATATAGGAGTGAAAACGATAAAAAATTTAACAGTTATCTGCTGTGTTAGGTATAGACTGATGCATAAACATATGTCTGTGTTTATGTTGTATACAAATTCAAATTTGTCACATATATTTATTATAATAGATTGAACTGTCAAGTATATTGTCAAATTTTATAATATTTTGAGCATAAAGTGTGGAAATGTTTAGGTCTTTAAAATGAAAAGCATTGAAATATTTTTTAAATATATTATTTGTAAAATAATGGACGAACATTGCCATTAACATTTATAATGCTGGTGAAGTTTAACATAAATATTGGATAATAATTTAAATATTACTTAAAGCCGCAATAGAACTACAATTCCCGATTGACATGATTCCAATTAGTCTGGATAATTAGAGTACTTTATTACAAACATTTTTTATACACGTAGAGAACAGCAGAGATATGTAGTATGGTACAGGATAAAAATCACTGTGAGTGTCAAAAAGCGTTTACTTGATGCTGGTTCGTGTAAAATTCGTAATCGTGTCAAAGCTAAGTCAGAGAATATATATGGATTTGTTAAAGATACAGTAATTATGCCATAATAAGCACTTCATTTTTGAGAAGCATTTTCCATGTAAGAATATATTTAGATGTATGCACCTAAAAAGTATTTTGAAATGATAGTTAGTCACTAATCTTTTTAACAAAGTTAAGACATTGACAATATAAACGCGGAATGGGCTTGTGTACTCATTTTTTAGTGGTCAATTTTTCAGTTGTTGATTGAAATTGATGTTAATAAATGTATATTGGTGTGTCTATTTTTTTAAATATCTTAATGCATAACAATTCGCATGTTATACAGTTGTTATTCATTTATTTTAACATTCAACATAACATTAGCTTTTAGATTCAACATTCAAATTTCTGGAAAATGTCAAATTATAAATTTCTTAAAACAGCTTTTAAGTAATTTATTTACTCTTACTTAATATTTTTATAGTTGATTCAAAACACATTATCGAGTTGAATAAACTGTATCAAATATCTTTCCAAAAATATTTAAATGTTACATGTAATTTGGGACAGATATTTTAACTATGGGATATATATATATATATTTAAATTATATTTACATAGCATTACATCTATATCCATATAATCAACAATATTTTATCAAAAAGAAATTCAAATGTCGGTTAATATGTTATAATATGAACAATATATTACATTTTCACATTAAATAATATATATTTAATTAAATAAAAGAAAATACCTCTTTTGAAATGTATCATAAGCAAAGTAGCACAAGTTTTCACTTAAATTATTATGTATATACTTTCAAATAAATTTATTAAAAGTATTTTTCATATAAGTAAATAAACAATTACAATTCTATATACATCTTCATTTACTAAATAAATAATATAAATTTCATTATTAAGTAACAATTCAAACAAAACATGTTGGAAAAATCTAATAAGAACTATATCTATAAATTTTTTTGTGAAACTATAAGATGAATTAAATACAAGTATCCCTTATAAACTATTTAGTAACTTATTCTGAATCATTAATAATATTAATAAGTAATGTAACAACATGAATTTATAAAATATGAGTTTGAATTTATTAAATATATACATCTGAATATCAATACAGCAATATACATCTGTAAATTAGTAGCAGTAGTAATTAAACAATTTAAACAAATTCGTCTACATTACAACAGTGTTTAAATATAGTTTTTTTAATTTAATTTTGAAGATATTATTCTCTTTTCTGAAACTGAATATCGATCATTCAATTCATTAGTGAAGTGATTCTTCTCAGAAAAGTTAGAATCACAAATATCATTGATAAGTATAACTTGTTGAATACTGCTGCAATCATACAACTCGAATATTGTTATCATAGTTATATCAAAACTCAGTAAAGTATGAAGTATAAAACTATGTAAAGTTTATTTAGACTAAACCTTTGAAATGCGGATGAATTTTGACTTACAAGAATATTAAAACAGGCTTCGTTTAATATTGAATTTAAATATAATTTAATGTCCATTTTAGTTAAATGTAAATTCTAATCAAAAGGTTGTCATAATAATACACTAACAGAACATCGCTAATATGAGATAAGTTTAGTTCACTTTCATTATTACCATTGTCTATGTTAAATGTCATTAATCGTTTAACTTCACTTTCACTTTTATTTTTTTCTTTATCGTTATAAAGTTTATGAAATTTAACACCCGTGCTATCAATAATTACTCTAGCTTTAGCTATAATGTTCAAACCTATCACCATGTTCATATGCACAGCCTGTGATGGTAACACTTCAAAATAACTAGTGTAATGTTCTAAATCAATTATAATGTTTAATTTTATTCTACCTAAAGAATTTACTCAAAAGTTTAACAAACCGCGTATTGTTATAACAGAGTCATATAATTTAACATTCTTTAATGTTTTAAAATAGTCTTCGCGCACTGCGGATAAATCACTACCAGTATCTATTAAAGCGTTTACATTAGTGCTTTTATTAACACAAATTGATTTTATCATTTCCACTTTCATAACATTATGCTCTGATTCTGTCAATTACTAGAGGGCGCTAAATTTAAATCCAACACTCCCTCTAAATTTAGACATTCTAACAATAAATCATAATTAATTGAGTATCAAAAACATGAAAATATTAATCAAGTTACACTACAAGATATTCTTACATATCACTTGGGAACAGAGTTGTAGTTAAACATCTTATAGATCTTAAGAATTGGAATTTATCTTTTGACAATGCTTTAGTTAATATATCTGCATATTGATCAGCAGTGCTTACAGATTTAAGAACTATAATTTTTTGAAAATATTTTTCTTTAATGAAGTGATACTTAATATCAATATGTTTACATCTTTTATGAAAATTTATATTCTTGATTACATTAATGGCACTTTGATTATCCAAATGTAAACACATAGTGTCTCGTTTATATTCACCAATATCACATAACATTGCTTTATCCACATAGCCTCTTTGGTTGCAGCACAGGCTGCCATAAATTCAGCTTCTGTTGTTGACAGAGCAACCGTCTGTTGGCGTTGGGTGGACCATGTCACTGCGGCACCATCCTTTATGAAGACGTAGCCAGTAACTGAGCGTCTTGTATCAATATCATTTGCATAATCAGAATCGCTATAACCAGTAACAGCTGGTGGCTCTGATGTTTATGAGTAGTACAGGCCATAATCTTTAGTATCCTTCAGGTACTTGAAGATCTTCATGACAGCGTTCCAGTGTTATTTGTTATAGCAACTTAAAAATCGACTTACCAGGCTCACGGCAAACATAATTTCTGGTCGACTAACTGTAGCCAGATGCATAAGAGAACCCACAGCTTCTCTGTATGGATAGTTTTTTTCTGGTTCTCCATCTCCCTTTTGTAGCTTGACATGGGGGTCTACTGGAACAATGTTCGGGTTAGCATCAGTCATGTTAAACTTCCCTAACAGTTGTTCAACATACTTGGTCTGGTGTATAAAAATACCGTTGCTAAGTATCTCAATTTGCATGCCCACAAAATTACTTGGTGTGTTTAATATCTTTACTTCCAGTACAGATTGTAGTTCTTTAGTTATTTCTTTCAGAGTGGATTCAATTTTAGAAAATAGTAGGCCATCATCCACATACAGACAAAGATAACATTTCTCATTATTGACATGACCAACATACACACATTGATCAGCTTTGCTGTTGATGAAGCCAAATTTCTTTAATATTGAGTCAAATTTCTTATTCCAGCTTCTAGGGGCTTGCTTTAAACCATACAGCGACTTGTTGAGCTTGCATACCATGTTGTTTTCACAGGATAGACCTTCAGGCGGAGACATAAATATGGTCTCTTTAAGTTCACCATATAGAAATGCAGTTTTTACATCAAGTTGTAAGATTTTAAGTTTATTTTGGACAGCCATGGAAAGCAATAAACGTATTGAATCATACCTTACAGTCAGAGCGAAGGTTTCTGTGTAGTCAATACCTGCGGTTTGTGCAAATCCCTTAGCACAAAGTCTCGATTTGAACCGTGGACCCGTTGACTCTTCCTTTATTCGGAACACCCATTTACTGCCGATCACTTTGGCATTTGGAGGTTTTTCTATCAATGTCCAGGTTTCATTTTTCTTATGAGCATCAAGTTCTTCATTGATTGACTTTATCCATTCATTTTTATTTGTTGAATGTACTGCTTCTTCATATGTTACAGGAACACAGGATGAGAATAAACACAGATGAGTATGTTCTTCAGTACCTGATGATTTGAAATATTTTTTTGTTTTATTTCTTGGTCTCAATGTCACATTACTGACAGGAGGAGAATCAAAACTGGTGTCAGGTAAGTATTCACTGTCGAACGTTGACCTGTTTCCTTTTACTGTCTCATATGAACTTTCTGAATTTGTGTCATTGTCAATCAAGCTGTCCTCTTCCGTTTTTGCTTTCTCTCTTACATCTTCTTTTTTTGTATTTATTTTGTCATTTTCAGTGTCTGTCTCAGACAATTCTACCGAAACAAAGTCTCTCTTCATTGAGGATTCAAGAAATGTAGCATCTCTGCTCTTTATTACCTTTCTAGAATTTGGTAATGTGAATCAGTATCCTTTTGTATGGTCGTAGTATCCAATGAAAATCATTCTGTGAGCCTTTGGGTCCCATTTTCTGCGTTTTTCTTTAGGCAGATGAACCATTGCCTCGCAGCCATATATACGCATATGATCAACATTTGGTTTGCGTCAAGACCACATTTCCATAGGAGTTTTGAAAACCAAGAATCTGGTTGGGGAACAATTGATGATGTAAGCAGCAGTGTGTTTTGTATCTGCCCAATACAACTTCAGCAGACCAGCGTTGAGTAGCATGTACTTCGCTTTTTCAACAAATGTCCGATTCATGCGTTCCGCAGTCCCATTCTGTTCAGGTGTGTATGGTGTGGTGGTTTGATGGATGATTCCGGCACCTTTCTGGTACTCAGAGAAGGCATTGTTATTGTATTCAAGTCCGTTGTCTGTACAAAGAACCTTTATACAACCATCCAATTGATTTTCAACTTCTTGCTTGAATTTTTTGAATTTACTGAGCACTTCAGACTTGTTGTGAAGAAAGTATACTGAAATCTTCTTGGAATATTCATCAAGGAAGGTGAAAAAATATCTGCTCCCACCGAGAGACTGGGTTTCCATTGGCCCACATACGTCAGAATGGACCAGTTCTAGGGGTTTGGTGACTCTTAATCCATCACTTTTAAAAGGAAACCGTGTCTGCTTTCCTTCTTTACAGGTTATGCATGTCAGATTTTCTGTTTTTCCTGAGAAAGTTAAATGCTCTGTGTTATCAGACATTTTTTTCAAAGTTTGGAAATTAAGATGTCCCATTCTCTGGTGCCAGCAAAAAGCAACTTGTTCATGTTCAACACTGGACATGTGCGCAAAGCTTCCAGGCATGTTCAGCCGGTACATGTTATTTACAATGCTCGCAGTTGCTATTATTTGATTCTTGCTGTTCATGATCACACAGCCTGAGGTATCAAATTTTATTTGACATCCATTTTTAATAATTTGGCTTACAGATATCAGATTAGTTGCCAATTCAGGAACATATAAGACATTTGTGAACAGAATCTTATTCTCTTGCCCGTTTTAGTCATAAATATTTAAGCTCACATCTCCTGAGCTTTGCACAGATAACACTTTGTTATCAGCAACTCGAATGTTCTTTGTTATAGGGGTAGTTTCCTTTACAATTATATTCTTGGTCTTAGTCATATGTGCCGAAGCACCGGAGTCTATGTACCAAGCATCATCATAGTGGGATGATGCAACAAACACAGCGGCATAAGAAGAGCTACGTTTCTGTCTCTTGTTCTTGTGTTTGTGTTTGTTGCATTCAGAGCGTTTATGTCCATATTGATTGCAGGAATAACATTTTGGACCCTTGGAGAACTTCTTGTTTACAGAGTTGTTATGAAACTTTTTGTTGACAGCAAAAGCCGTTGTGTTGTTGTCTGAATTTCTAACATCTTGCAATAGTTTTGCTTTAACACTGTCTGCAGTTATTTTTGTGCCAGAGTTTTCGATCGCAATAATCATTGGTTGATATGATTCGGGCAGACCGGAGAGCAGTAACGTCCCGAGCCACTCGTCGTCCACTTTAAAGCCAATGTTGCGCAGCTTGTGAGCTGTTGACGTAATTTTGCTCACATACTCTTCTATATTTTGACATCCACTGAGCGATGTGTTACATAAATCACGCAGCAGACCAACTCGGCGTGTAAGTCCGGAGTCGTTGAACGCTGCGGCCAATTTGTCCCAAGCTCCTTTGGCCGTGTTTTCCTCTTGGATATGAACTTAATTGATCGGATAAACCAGAAGAATTATCTTTGTTTTCGCTTTTGTATCACGTTTTGAATCTGCGGGTGACGCCGGGTTAACCTCAATGCAATCCCATAGTTCTTCGTGTTGTAGGTATGTTTTTACTGCGAATTGCCAAGTCGAATAGTTTTCACGGTTAGTTAACTTCTCGATAAATGCCAGTGAATTGATGCTATTTTTATTTGTTGAGAACACTTTAAACACGAAGAAGTTTTTTTTTTAATAGAAACAGTTTCAACAGTCACTTTTTTTTTTAAGGTTATGTTCACCACTTTATTCACTGTTTACTTTTCGGAAAACACTCACTAAAACGTCTCTGGACTTACCTGGGCCCATAACCTATTATATTTAGCAGAAATAAACTATTATTTTATATTAATCAGGTATATTCTATTAACCAAAAGTACACTTGCATTGATATATCTTTTTTTTTTCTATTTATTTAGGCTTTGGCTTATTCAGCCTTCTTGTCATTGAATTTTATTTATAAAATTATAATAAAAATTTACATATAAATTATAATAATTCTAATAAATACAAATAAATTGATTCTTTTAAGAAATTAAACTTAAAATTAAATACATACTAAATAAAATATTCTAACTTATATTACACTTCTATATTGTTTTCTACCTCAAAGTTTGTTACTATTTCTGCTGTTGCTTCATTTGTCATTAAATAGGACATGTTGACTGGGAACTGTGTTATAATACATAATTTATTTAAAAGTCTTTCAATTTTTGATGCTAAAAGATGACACCCTAGAATTATATGGTCCAAAGAACCTTCTTCTCCACATCTACAATTTGGTGTCTTTTATATTTATTTTGTATAGATGAGCTGGACATCTAGAATGCCCAGATTTCATTCGACAATTTGTTGAAATATATCTCCGTGAATGATTTTTATTAAACCATGTGGTTGTTGGAATTTTTTGATTCGCTGCAAAAAACAACTTTCCAGTTCTTTGACTTTTCTCATTATATATATTCTGCCATTCTGCCATACAATTTTCTTTAATTATTTTTTTGGAATCATTTATTGACCAATTTATTTCGATTATTTCCTTATCTACACAAGCTTCTTTGGCCAGTTTGTCAGCCATTTCGTTTCCTTTTATGCCTACATGTCCAGGAAGCCAAATAAGTTTAACATTGATATCACTTTTTTCCATTTTTAAAAGATATTCTTTAATTGAACATATTTTGTTGTTATTATTGTTTTTTAATTTATTGTTATTTAAAGATACACAAACACTACGAGAATCAGTGAAGATTAATATATTTTTATTGTCAGTTTTTTGTATTATTTCTAGTAATTTAATTATTGCTGTTATTTCAGTATTATAAGAATTTGTGATATTGTTAAGTTTGTATTTGTACTGTTGATCTGTATTATAATTGAAAATGCCAATTCTTCCAGATTTAGAGTTTTTTTCGAATGAACCATCGGTAAACCATATACTCCAGTTTATATCATCTTTTGTTATATATTCCATATATTTTTGATAAGTTATTTCCTTACTGTCATTCTTCTTGAACAAATTTATTTCTAAATGTATTGTTGTCATGCTTATTTCTAATGGAAATTTGAAAAAAGGTATAGTGTTATGTACCTCTAAGTTTAAGTTATTATATCTATCAAAACTAGTTAAAAGTGCCGGTTTGTTATGAGTTGTCCAATATGGTTTATTATAAAGAACATATAGTTTAGATAATCTTGTATTTAAGGGTCCACATGGGTTATGTCTGTTATTACAAAAGAAACTGTCTGATATTTGTTGTATTCTGATATTTACCGGAGGAATATTAGTTTGATAGTTGAGGATTTGGATTGGTGTTGAAACCATCGCACCTAATATTATTCTTAAACATTTGTTTTGTATAATTTTAATTTCTTTTAATCTTGAGTTATTTGCGGTGCAGATCATAGTACTAGAATAGTCAATATGCGGTCTAACAATAGCTTTATATTTTTTTATTAAGGTTGTTGGGTGTGCGCCCCATTTGTATCCTGCTATACATCGCATCAAATTTAAGCCTTTTTGACATTTGTTAATAATATGTGCAATTTCTTTCGCCCAAGTGCTTTTCGTATCAAAGAATATACCCAGTGTTCAGTACAAAATTAGTACAGAACATAAGAAGATGTCTCTGTTGGCATTCCAACATTATAATGTATTGTTGTCTCTAATAGAAGTAATGCGCATGACTACAATACGACGACTGCTGTACGCTACAGCGATATGGCATTCGTGTCAGTTGTGTTTTGGGCTTCTACACTGTCAAGATCATAATTCCCAACCATCTTGTTATTATAAGAATGTTGGTTCAAAGTTATTAAAAAGTGTAAAATTATTTTATCATTAAACAATTGAATAATTATTCAATCTACAAATACTCGCATGGTTTTATTTCGTACATGCGAAGCTGGTCCTTCGAGTCTTACAAAGCCGATCCTTCGAGTTTATTAACCGCGTGTGTTTTTCATTGTATTTTTGGCGTTTTATTACATTTGCCCCTTGGCGATTGCCATTGATTGGGTAAATGGGACGCTCTATTTTGGCGGATTCACGGAGGATTTGGATATTTTACAATTACATTTCCAGAAGCCTTACAAGCGAAGCTGGATATTTTACAATTACATTTCAAGAAGGTTTTAAATCCTACAAAAAAAAAACTGGCCTTACAAGCCATTGGTACCCGCGTGTGATTTCGTGGTGTTTTGAGGTTACATCTGTATAGTAACCAGCACAAGTGCAAGCTATTTTGTTACATTTACCCTATGGCGGCCTGGCAAGTCATCAATTGCCATTGATTGGGTAATGCAACGTTTGATTTAAGCGGATTCGCATATAATTTGGATTACTACACGTTTATATTTTAAGAAAAATTATTCATTACGGAAGAGGATACATGGATGCTGGAGGAGAGTAAAATACTTCTTTACTCATGAAGGTACAAAGTTATTATTACTATCTGCAAGTACCAATCTATTAAAAACTTCTCATGTTGCTGGATTAACCTGGATTAGTTTGTCATCCACGTTTCATCTATCATATAAGTACGAATCTATCACCTAAGCAAGATGGAGGGATTGAAAAGACTTAGATCGGCGCGGACGGCTGCAAAAAGTGCAATATCACGGATGGACAATTACGTCAGCGACCCAAGGGCTCTCGACTCCGCTACAGTGGATGTGCTGCAGGTGAAAAAAGAAAAGATGATGACTACATTCCAATCGTACGAGTTCACGCAGTACAGCATTTTAGAAATTGATGATCAAGATGAGGAAGACATCGAAGAAGTTGAAGAGAAGTATTTTAACATTATTGCAAAATTAAATGCTAGCATCAATAAGTTAAAAGAAGTTAATAGGCCTGAATTAGTTCCATTGAAGCTCCCAGCGGTGGAAATTCCAACCTTCGATGGCAAGGATATAACCAGGTTTAAGCCCTTTTATGAGCTCTTCCAAGCAGTGGTTCACAATAATGCATCATTGTCCGATGTTCAAAGACTTTTTTATTTGAGAAAGTATCTCGTTGATGAGGCTCTCTCAATAATTATAAATCTGCCGCTTGTGAACAGTTCATACAAAGAGGCTATTGATTTATTGTTAGCGCGGTATGAAAATAAGGCGAGATTAATCTTTTATCACATTAATATAATACTTGATATTCCCAACATGCAGAAAGGTACTGCAGTCGATATAAGGGCTTTTTTATGTCAAGTAAAACAGCAATTACAAGCGTTAAAAAATCTTGATGAGCCTGTAGACAAGTGGGATATGATTTTAATCTCGGCCTTAAGTAGAAAATTAGATATCGTTACTAACCGCACTTTCCACATGGAAAGAAATTTAGAAGAACTGCCTACTATGGCAGAATTTATTTCATTTTTAGAAAGACGTGCAATTGCAATTGAGTATAGTTTAGATTATAAAAATATGTCACATGACAATAATAATAATAAAGGAAATGTGGTTCCAAGAAAATTGTATAATAAAAATAAGTATTCACATAATAATATTGTATGTAATCTTGCTATTTGTGAATATACAAACCTTGAGAATGTTATGGAACAATCTTGGACAACTGAGAAAGTCCCAGAGGAATCAGATAAGTTTTCTGAGGATTACTTAAAGGCTGAACATAAATTTCAAAATTCAGTAGCACTTAAAAATAATTTAACTGTTGATTTGCCATTACTCAGCCTAGTAAATAAAATAGAATTGGAGGATTCTTTCTCAGTTGCCCCGCAAAGATTTAATGTGTTGGAAAAAAGATTTAGACACAATCCTTCATTATTGGAGGTTTATAAAACATTATTAAACAGATCAACCAGTATTATGACATTAGGTTTAAAACACAATATTATTTTTATAAATATTAAAATAAAAACAAATTTAATTTGCTACAAGTCCAGTGTAGCTCCATCAAGTAAGGTACTTACAATACCCCAGCTTGAGATTATTAGCGCAGTGTTGCTGGTGCGAATCAAACAAGCAACAAATAAAATTTTTGATTCAAATACAATACTTCCATCAGATATTAATTGCAATGTTTACAACATTGATGTAAAACAAACATCTGTACTGTTGGAATTGTTAAAAGATAATTGTTTCAATAACATTGTAACTATTGAGTTGATGATTGTTGTGTACATTATGCAAATGATAATGTATGCTACATTGATAATTATGGTTTCTGTTATATTTAGGATAGTAATTAATTTGTTTTATATTATTTTCACAAAATTATGTAGACTACCATAGAGTTAAGAAGTTTATGTTATTTTGTGTAATTTTGTTTATAATAGTTTTAAGAAGTTCACATTATTTTTTGTAAATTGGTTTATAATAATTTTATGTAACATTGTATAATTTGATATTGATTGTGAGCTTATCTACTTCTGCTGGCTGGCAATTTATGTTCAGTACAAAATTAGTACAGAACATAAGAAGATGTCTCTGTTGGCATTCCAACATTATAATGTATTGTTGTCTCTAATAGAAGTAATGCGCATGACTACAATACGACGACTGCTGTACGCTACAGCGATATGGCATTCGTGTCAGTTGTGTTTTGGGCTTCTACACTGTCAAGATCATAATTCCCAACCATCTTGTTATTATAAGAATGTTGGTTCAAAGTTATTAAAAAGTGTAAAATTATTTTATCATTAAACAATTGAATAATTATTCAATCTACAAATACTCGCATGGTTTTATTTCGTACACCCAGAAATTTGGTATTTAAACTAACAGTTATATTTTTATTTCTGATGGTTATTTTTGTACTGCAGTTTATTCTATGCCTTGTAAATATAACTATTTTACTTTTTTCTGACGATATATATAATTTGATTTCCTTTAGTAAAATATCTAGTTTTCTTAATTTTGATTGTAATCTGTTTTGAGCTATATCTTGTGTATGACCCATACTATAAATAACCATGTCATCTGCATACATCAGTACTGTTGTGTTGTTATCTGATAGAGTTGTTAACTTTTCTGTGTATATGTTGAATAATAAGGGAGATAATATTGAGCCTTGTGGAATTCCGTGATTACATAGTATAGGACCAGTTAACTTATTATTGTATCTAACTGTTATTTCTCTATTTTGGAAGTAGTTTATAATCCAGTTGGATATTTTGGAAGATATACCTATGTTTTCTACTTTTTCTTTTAATATTTTAAGATTAACATTGTCATAAGCAGCTTCAATGTCAATGAAAGCAGCTATCATATAATGATTTTTACTGTATGTTCTTTGAATATCGATATTCAATATGTTTAAGTTATGCTGCGTACTTCTTGTTTTTCTAAAAGCAAATTGTAACTCAGGTAATCTTTTATGATGTTCGAGATACCATTCGACTCTGTTTTTAAAAATTGATTCCATAGTTTTGCCCATACATGATAGTAAAGTAATTGGTCTGAATGATTCTTCATTGTTTGGATCTTTTCCTGGTTTTAATATAGGAACCGCGATATGTTTTTTCCAGTCTAATGGTATATCAGCAGTGTTTAATGACAGATTATATATTTGTGTAAGATGATTTATTGCATTGTCGGGTAGGTTTTGTATCATTTTGTAATTTATTCTATCAAATCCTGTGCTACTGTTTTTATTGTGATTTAACGCAAAATTTACTTCATTTATATTTATGATATTATCTAGGAAATTATCTTTTATGGTGGTCGTGGTAGTAATATTTAAATTGTTGTTCTGTGGAAATTTTTTTTTTAAGAATTCTTCTATTAAATTTTCATTATCACTTATCCTTTTAGTACTATAGCTTTTATTGTTAATTTTTCTTATATTATTCCAGACAATGTTGGTTGTTGTGTTTGGGTTTAAATTGTCGCAGAAATCCTGCCATTCTATTATCTTTCTGGCTCTAAAATATCGTCTGGTTTTAGCTTGATGTTTTTTATAATTTAAATGATTCGCCATTGTCATGTTTTTATTAAAAAAAGTTAGTGCTAATTTTCATTGAGCTATCATTTTATTGCACTCTGTGTCCCACCAAGACGGTTTTATTTTATTAGGAGTTATATTATACAATCTGGTAGATGGAGTATGTATGTCTGCCGAATCAATAATAACATCTCTAAATTGTTTGTATTTGTTTTCAACATATTGGGGATTACTTGTGATTCCATTTGTGGTAAGGTTTGAAATTCTGCTTTCTATTTCAAGGCTATATTTCTCCCAATCTGCTTTTCGGAAATTTCTCCTCTTTAAATATTTTGATGTACGGTAACGGTCTTTATTATTGTCATGCAGACAGAAAAAAATTGGGTAGTGATCACTACCTAAGCTATCTGCAAGAACTTGCCACGAAGTAATTGGTTCCGTTAACGTCATAGATACCAATGTGAGATCCAATATACTGTCCCTTGTACTGAGATTGCTTACTCTAGTTGGTTTATCATCGTTGATAATATTAAGATTTTCGTTTTCTATGAATTCTAACAATTCGTTACCTTCGTACTGACTACCTGGACAGTTTATATCCCAAGCAAGATTAGTCGCGTTAAAATCTCCAGCAAGTATAACAGGAACATCTATTTGTAGTTTTATCTGTGACCAGTTTGAATTAGATAGTTTATGAGTCGGTTTAGTATAGATTGATAAAATACATAATACATTAGTTTCGTTATGTGTTATAATTATTCCAGCTATTTCGACCGAATTAAATGGGTTATTTAGCATTACTCGTTTATATTTTATAGATTTATGAATCAAGATAGCAACACCCTTGTGGGGATTATAGTTTGTATTCTGTATCCTATCTTCTCTTTCAATAAAATAGCCTTTGATGTTGAAATTGAGATTTTTTGTTAAAAACGTTTCTGATAGTATGCATATATGTATGATATGCTTCTGTAACATATGTTGTAGTTCCTCTTTAATATATCTGACTCCTCTGCAGTTTCATTGAAAAAAATTTATCATTTTAACTGTTTTAATTAATGATTATATCTTATATTATAATTTTATATATATAAATAATTTTTATATCTGATTGTCTTGTTCTTCGATTTATTTATATATTTTATTTTTTCTTTATGTTTATATAATTGTTGTTGTTTTAATATTTTAGTAAATTTATTAACCGATTAGGTTTAGTGATGTGAATAGAGTTTTTATTAAAAAATAAACTTAATTTATATATCGATGTTTTCTTACGAGTTTGGCCATTGTACACTAGATATTTGTTTCTTGTAGCTTCTAAGAGATTGGGATGTAATATTTGGGTCTTTGTTTGTATCTTTAATTTTGTCATCATTATTTTTATTATATATTGATGTATAGCAGGTATCATTATCATTGTTTTCCATTGTAATATCAGGTTTCTCTTTGTTGATTTGCTTTCTGTTTTTTCCTTGATTAGTTTTCTTAAGGAATGTGTCACTTTCTTCATTGTTAGGTTTCTTTTCTTCTCTTCTTCTTTTTGGAATTGGTTCTTTAGTGGATGTCGTAGGTTGTGGTTGACTGTAAGATCTTTGTAATGAGTTACCTGTATATGAGTTATTCACTCTGGTATTGGTTCTTCTGGTTAAAGGGTTTGGTTTGTATGTTGGTATTATGTTGATACTATTGTATTTATTTGTGATATTGGGAAAAGTCTCATTGTAGTTTAGAGCTTCAAAAGAGTTTTGAGTTCTTACTGAGTATAAGTAGTCTGTATTTTTTTCTATTAGTTCTAATTTTGCTTCATAAAAACTGAGATTGTGTTGGGCCATGAGATCTTTTATCTTGATTTGTCCTTTTTTTTTCAGGACATTCATTGTCTGTATCCTCGTGGTTAGGTTTACAATTTATGCATGTCGGGTTAGGAGATGTGCATGCAGTACGTAAATGATCTTCACTTCCGCAGAATTTACATTTTGCTACTTTTGCTTTACATTTTGTGGCTGCATGTCCAAATTTAAAACAATTATAACAATGTATCGTCTTTTGTATAAAAGGTTCACATGCTCGTCTCACTCTCCACATGTAAACATAAGCAGGAATTGCAAGTCCTTCAAAGAATAGTTTTACTGTTGTACTGGGTTCATATTTTATAGCTCCGTCAACTCTTATTTTTCGATTTAGCCTTTGCACTCTCGTTACTTTAAAAGGTGGACACTCTATATTATTTAAAATTGTTTCTTCCGTATATTCTATATCAACACCTTTTATAATAGCTACTTTTGTGCACCAGTAAAATGGGATAAACGCTTCATATCCATTGTTTTTCAGCAATGTTGATTTGGTAATTTCGTTAGCTAGTATTGCATTAGCACATTGAACGATTACTCTATTTCTTCCCACTTTTTTAATTTCTATTATATTAGATTTATTGCTAATTTTACAAATTATTTCTGCTAATTTAAGAGAACTAAAAAATGTATTTCCATCACTATTATTTTTAACAATCATTACTTTATACGAGTCATATTTTGTTTCTGTGTTGTATAAATTATTATATATTTTTTTAACATTGTCACTATTGTTATTTAAGTTTTCTGTCATATCACTGGATGTTTTTTCTGTAGGAAATGATTTGTTAGTCACAGAGTTGTTTTTATTGCTCGGATTTTTATCTGGAGGTTCAGTCTCCATACCCATATTGTTAATTAACCAGTGATAAATAAATACAAGTTACTTCACTTCTTAGTAATATCACTTAATAATTATAATTATTATAATTTAAATACAAATAAATCACGAAAAAAAATATTATAATTTGCAAAAAAAAATATCACTATTTATTTTATTGTTTTGTTTATTGTAAACACGTGCGCTCACCAAGGAGACTCGATGCGAACTGATTGGGATATCACAAAGTACAGAATTACAGTTAGTAAAAATTAGAAAAGAAAAGTAGAAGTGTCAATTACTAGAGGGCGCTAAATTTAAATCCAACAGTATTTCTGTTCCGAAAATTTAGCAGCGGAACAAATTTTAAATACTGCACGCAGTAAACAAGACCATGTTAGTCACTAGAAAAAAGTATAAATTATTATTGAAATAATCATTTAAATGATTTTATAGATTGTACTCAATACATTTCCTTTACAAATAAGAGTAGAGGGGTCAAAAAAATGGACCAAATATTTGACCGGCAAGATCCGCATTATTAATTTTTGACCTTTTCTTAACTTAAATCCATTGGTGGAATTCGGTCCTTACATTTTGCATACTCACTTAGCGTCCGGGCTATTAATGTTATATATAAACAAGTTAACAAGTTAAATATTTCAAATTAAAAATGGAATTAAAACTTGAAATGAAATTCAATTCGCAAACAAAAGACATTCGTCGCTTGCGACAGGGGTAAACTCTAGTATATTGTAATAGGCAGATTGATTGGTATAAATCGCTTTAAGCTTATGTTCCTCGAATTTTTATTTTGTTTATAATATAAAATGTCCTTACTTTCTTTATGTATGGATATGCGAAAAGTTACGTCATAGTATCGTATAAACAAACAAGAAATTAGTGTTTATACTATGACGTAATTTTTTACTACTTTATAAACAGGTAGTAACTGTTACTTGGCAGAGTCAGTGCGACTCAAATTTCATAGTAGCCATTGGCTTACCCGTAGTGTACTTGCGCTGAAAAATTTACCTTTTATAAAATGATGTATGTCATTCATAATTAAAATCACACAAATTTTATACTTTTTGTACCCCTCCTCTATTCTTCCCCCCCCCCCCCCCACTTACTGTAAAGTTACTCATGCATTATGCCCGCTCTGCCCTGTCTAAAAATTATAACAAGATGTGACAATTTGTAATCCAGTTTCTCGTATTTGCTAGTGACGTAATTAATGGATGGCCTCTAATTCAATAAAAACTAACTAAACTATAATATCTAGCTTATGATATTAGATTCAAAAAATGTATTGTTTGTCGTGTGTTGTGAAATAATAGATAAATAATTCATTTTTAAATTTTAGTTACATTTTGAGAACGTTTTTGTCATCTTCGAATTTCTAATACAATTTTGTTCATTGATAACAGGTAGTTTTATAAGGAATTATTTTATTTTGAAAGAAAGATAAAATATTTTTATGTAGTTGGTTTCGTCAGTTCTTAAAAAAGTTATTGAAGCAGTGCGGACGTTTTTTCTCCATTGATCAAATAATTATCTTAATAATTTTTAACAACTATTGTTCGTTATAAATAATAGATTCTTATGACAATAATAAAAAAATAATAAAAATATTTAAAAATTGTAGTGTCTCTTAAATATTTTATATTATTTAATTATCTATTTAATTTAAGATAGTTTTAAAAAAATAATCTATAAGCATCAAAACCAACGGTCTAGTGAAGTCGGTGTGACCGCTAATTAACAGTTGTAACACAGAATGTTACCAAGTATTACCAAGTTCTTACTGGTATACCACTGTTGCTTGGTACCAGTTGTTACCAAGAATATCAAACATTGTGCGTTCACCTAACAAATCCATCCAACAAAAGTAGTATACTAGTAAGTATAGCGGATGCTATAAAAGACACGATAGCAACCATCTAAGAAAAGCATCAAGAGATAGTAGAAAAAAAAAGTAGATAGTCTAGATGCACCTAGGAATATAAAGCAAAAACCGCTATGAGATTACTGGGTAAACCCAATACCAATAGTTAATAGGTTCGACAAACTCTCGGATGCCAATGCATTAGTAGAAGTTTAAGCTGTAGATCACAAACCACCACTAATGATTATATATGGTGTCAACGATATCAAACCTCTCAATAGCCTACTAGACACGCATGCCAAAAACGTTTACCAAAGTAAGTTAATTGGAGGATCGCAAGAAAAGCTCCAGGACACTAAAACATACCAAAAAATAGTGAAACTCCTAAAGGATAAAAAACATTGAGTTCCACACATACTAACAAAAATGGGACAATAGCTACAAAGTGGTGATAAGGCACCTACATCACTCCACGGATGAATCTGATATAAACAAGGAATTTGAAAAACATGAGGACAAGGTCGTTTAAGTTAGCAACATTAAACAAAGAACCACTAAAATTCCTCTACCATTGTTCTATATTGAAATAGTACAAAGACCTAACAACAAAGACATCTTTGACCTGGAATTCCTACTAAATTGTAAAATTAAAGTTGAACCATTAAAATTTAAAAGAGAGGTCCACAATGTACAAAATGCCAAAGGTAAGGTAACACCATAACTTACTGTTACTAAAACGTCAAATGTGTTAAATGCGCAGGCGATCGCCAAACCAGCCAGTGTGACTGAAAGAACAAAGTAAACTAAAAAGTAAAATGTGTTCTCTGCTGTAACAGCCACTTAGCCAATTACAAAATATGCGGTGTTTATAGGCAAATCGTTTGCGCAAATTCCTTCCACTTAGACCCAGATTCTCAGAAACTGTTTCTTCATTACCAACACCAGTCCAGACAGGCACCTCCTTTGCACTAAAACAGCAATTGATAAAATTCACTTCTATTGCATTACCAGATTAACATATATGCAGTAGTGGGAGTTAAATGAATAGCGGATGGGCGGTTAAAAAATTAACCTATTTTCACATCCTATTGGAACAAGGTTGTAGTGACCTCCAGCACATAGGTATGCCGTGGAAATATAGCCTAGTTAGCCAGGTTTATGCCTGTGGACAGCAGGGGCGACGTGGACGCCGACTGCACAGATTCCGAGAATCTATCAATTTGCTTACCTCTCGTAAGCGGACGCGTTATATACGGTCCTAAAGAAATGTCGCGTTTTTAAGCTCTATTTACCACACCGTCCTAAACGATTGGAGATGCAGTAACCTCCCTTAGCTGAGTCTTTCTTTAGCCCTCTCACGGTAGACACATTCTTTGGACGAGCGAAGCTCGAAAATTGACAGCTAGCTCCACGGAGAGCCAGAGCTTAACCATGTGCACTACGTACTTGCCACAAGTATATTTTTACCTTGTGTATATTAGGTCCTTGTGAGAACCACAAGAAAATTTTATTCCAACTCTAGCACTACCCAACATATGGGACATGGGCTGCAAGCCACATCCTTTGCACATTTTTATTTTTTAAATTTAATAGCACATCCTAGGCTTTCGCCCATATGTGCTGCTTTTTCCACTTATTATATCGCCCTTAATTTTTACATTTCAATTACATTAATATATAATTATATAGGAACAAATAAACGATGAACAAAGGAACTTATTATAACTTATTTTATCTAATTTACTGTTTAATCTCATCCGCCGTGAAATTATCCCAATTCCATTGCTTTAATTCCTCCCCTTCACTTCCTATTATTGTCTCTGCATCTCTTCTTCTTCTTACTTTATTATTCTTCAATAGCATTTTTCTAGTTTCAAAAATCTCGTTCGCATACTGATTATAATATCAATACCTAATCTCTTCATTTACTAAATACTCTAGACTTCCAATTTCTCTGACTTTTATTTTATCTTAAAATTTTACTCTCGCTTTATAGTAGTCTGGGCATTTATTTAATATATGCATCAGTGTTTCCCGTTCACTACATCTGCACCTATAATTACTCTCATTTCCAAGCTGGACTAAATTTGCTTTAAAAGATCGATGGCCGCTTACTAAAAAGGATAAATACAGTACAGGTTGAAACCACTTATTTTGCTTTACAAACTTGACATTCTTAATATGGTGATAATAGTTCTTCCTCTTTCCGTTATATCCCATCTGCCATGTAGTCATCAGTTTCTCATTCACTGCTTTTTTAACATTTACAATTCTTCTTGCATGGTCTACCTCATTCCCATCTATTGTTTCAATAGTAATGCCGTTAAATGTCATTCGCAAGTTTTTCCTGATATAATAGTTCATTCCTGTTTTAATTACTTGTAAGTCTATCGGCAACCTACCAGTTAGTACTTGTAGCGCATCTGTAGAGACTGTTTTGCGGAATCTTGAAATTATTATTATTACAAATCGTTGGGCTGCATTTAAATTCCTTCTTTTAACAGGTGGTTAGTAACCTAACAGTGAACACCAAATCTGAACAAGTGCAATAAAACCATAGTGAGTCGAACGTGCAGTCAAAAGACTTCGCGAACTAAAAATTATGATGAAAAGTCTTGTGGAACACATGAGTACAATGCTCAATCTCTTCACAACCTTAGTCTTACGTTTGCCAATCTCTTCACGTGCCTAAGAAACGTACTCTGTAATGCATCGAGAAACACAGCCAAAAAGTAAATTCCTTCCTTCGCAACCAAAACATTGACATTATGCTAGTTCTTGAGACGCACTTTACCACTAAAAGCTATATGAAAACAAAATATATGACACAAAACATATAGACGATAGAGCGCATGGAGGAACAGCCATCATCATTATGTCTTTCATTTAACATCATGAAACTAACTTTTACGCAAAGCACCCTGAATGAGGATCAAGACTTACAAATCCTAAGAGAAATAAACTATACAAATGCGTTAAAACACATGGTTTTACAACCTTTTTAAGTGGTGAACCGACGTACTGACCAACGAATATGGCAAAAACTCCTTATCTAATCGAATTTTGCGTAGCCCAGAGAGTACACAGACTGTAGTTTATTCCGAAACTTAAAAAATGCTAAGCCTAATTGTAACATCTCATTCAAATCAGAAAAGGACCTGAATCAAGGAGGTAATCTTTTTAATAATGTTATAAGAGAAGCCGCTGAAGAAGCCACACCTCTAAAAAGTCTCCTAAACAGTGTATATGGATGCCCCTTTCAAATAAAGAAAAAGATTGCTGAAAAATGAAAGTTGAAAAGATCATGGCAAAACACCAGGCTCCCAAGCGAAAAAACAAAATTCAACCGTGCATGTAGGAAATGTATGCTAGAAGACTTAAAAGATAAATCACTGCAAAATTATTTTAGTAATTTAACTGCTACAGAGAGTACTAATTATTCACTTTGGAATGCAACCAAGCGGCTCAAGCAGCCTACAACTTATATTCTGCCTATCAAAACGCTAGATGGTAAATGGGCTAGAACCAACAGTGAAAGCCACAATTTTCGCTGATTATTTCGAACAAGTTTTTAAACCATTTCCTACAATCCGCTGTGAAGATGAAGAGCAATACATACATCAGTTTGTAAAAGTTCCATCGCAGCCAGTTGATCCTATAAAACGCATAATATATAAACGTTGAATATAAAACCTAAAAAAGCAATAGGCAATGAAAAGATAAACGGAAAAGTTATGAAGGAGCAACCAGCAAAAGGAATAATATACCTTACTATTTTAGTTAAATTATTTCCAAAACCAGGAAAATATGGCCCATCAGTCTTCTTCTGGTAGTGTCCAAACTTTTTGAAAAGGTAAACTTAAAAAGACTGAAGGTTTTTTCTAAAAATAGTAAATTATTTGCAATGAATATGTGAAGGGTTAGAGGGTAAAATAAATATTTATGTTCATATATATTTCAGCAAGGAATGTAATGGAGTGATTGTCATTGTAGTAAAACAAATAATAAACGAGAAAATATGATAAACAAATTTAGGTAAACGAAAAGCAGACATCTTAAGGTGGATATAACGGGAAGGATATTAAAATAATAGGCACATCTATCATCTTATATTAAAATTATTTACACAATTGCTGAATTACTTTTGGTTTTAAAATGGTGCTAATGTAATTTAAGAAAATGTTAACGATTTAACACTATGAAGTAAGAAAAATAAAAAAAGTATTTTGTAAAAGTTTACAAATAAAATATAAAATTCAAAATACAAAAAAAATAAATAAATATTTCGTATTTTGTACTTGTTTTTTGAGTACATGTATTTGAAAAACGCACATTGGTGGCAATTATAATTGCTACATCTTTATTAATGATGGATGTGCATGATCATAGCTAAACAATATTTAGACATGATTATGCATGCTCAAGTACATTCAGGTATGCTTATCAAGGCTGATCAATATTTACTTATGACTATGATAATTTAAAACAACTCTTTTTATTAGTTATACTAATTTAGTGTTTGATGCGTCCACGAAGCTTCACGCAGGACTAAAGAACAGTAACACTAATAAACAAGGAGCGTTTAAACAGTGCCAGGACATACCGCATTATAGCAAAACTGCTGGCATAATCCAAAGAAAGTACTGTAAACTGTCTACGAAGAAATGGTGGCCTGAGTATTTTTAGTCAATAAACAATTTAAATAACGTGAATTTAACAGATGAATGGTAATTGTACAAAATAATATTACATCAAATTTAGAATAAAAGAAAATAAAATTGAATCATAAAAAAAGCTGAAAACATGGTGTAGTCATTGCTAATGAATTAGGATAGTTAGCGGAAGTGGGCATTTTTCACAACACAACAGAAAAACAACGAACTATTAATCCTATGAATATGTTTCACAGTCGCATAGTTTAACTGTTTATATCGCGACATTCATCTCTGTAGAGCCTAATTACGAAAACAGTTTATAACCTATTTTACTTAAATAGCTTTAACAAAATGATATTTAAGTAATTCCAAAGCAAAAAACATTTGCAAACACCACGAATAATCGTTTGTTTTTCGCCGAAATAAGTTTCAATGTACATATCGCATTCGTTTCTTTGTGTTAAATAATTTTTTTTGTGTAGTTTCAATGTTTACTATACTTTTTACAGCCCTGAAATTGGTGTAACAACTGGACTATGTATACTTGCCTCTTTCGCCCATCGGGATGCACATTGATTTCTAGAGATATTTTCAATCTTAAGTACAAGAAGAAAATTACTTGTTTTCAATATGCAGATCATTTATCAAAGATAGATATATTTGCTTTGTAAGTAAATAAATTTCCTTCATAAAGTTGTAAAACTAAGAAATTCTAATATTTCGGTCTCTGCTCATTTCTTAGATGTATAACCAGAAACAAAATTTATGAATGAACCGAGACCTCTGACTTTAAATATCTCGGTCGATGTAAAATTTTTGTTTACATGAATGCTTTAATAGGTTAATTAAACAAGGGCGGTGCAATTGTATAGATTTTTTTAACTGATTCACTGCTCTACAACAATGTATATATGTTCACGTTGAATCATTGCAGGTTGATATACTGCATCGTGGGAGTATTGATAATTCTCAGCACTACGTACGACTTGAGACAAACTATTCTAAAAAAAGGTAAGTGCCTTACTAAACATAGATATATCAAGAGCTCGTCACACGAACTAGAGGGTGCCAGGCGGGAATTCCCGAGAAGCTACATTAATTTGTATTTTCCGTTCCACGGTTAATAAAGATACCGCTTCCGGGATGAAAATAATCAGAAATCACATTTCGTTGCAAAATTATCCTAAATCCCTGTACGTTTAAATTATACGTTAACCTTGTATTGGGTAGATAATTCCTTAGTACATTTATATATGGCAAAATAGAATGCAACATAGTAATCCTAATATATAAAAGAAAGACGGGTTTGTTACAACACTTATAACTCGAGATCTGCTGAACCAATATTCATGGTTATTGATTCGTTGGATTTGTCTCCGCCCCGAATAGCATAATACATCTTAAAAACAATGAAAATATATAAAACAAGGACAGGTTTGTTACAACACTTATAACTCGAGATCTGCTGAACCAATAGTCATGGTTATTGAATGTTGGTCGATTGACTATTTTACCGGCGACATACACAGGTAGCCCGCGTCATTTGCATGAATATGCGCAAGATGCAATGACATATGTTCGTCATTATGGTCGGCCAGATCTATTCATTACATTTACATGTAATCCGAAATGGATAGAAGTTATTCAATTGCTGCTTCCCGGACAAACATCAAGTGATCGACACGACATCACCGCACGTGTTTTCAGGCAAAAAATTCGGTCACTAATGAATTACATTGTTAAGCAACACGTCTTTGGGAATACTCGATGCTGGATGTATTCAATCGAATGGCAAAAACGAGGCCTACCGCATGCTCACATTCTAATTTGGTTAGTCGAAAGAATTCGGCCAGATCAAATAGATGACATCATTTGTGCAAAGATTCCTGCTCCTGAAACCGATCTAGACCTACATGATGTTGTAATAACGACTATGATTCATGGACCGTGTGGCACTATCAACCGCCAATCACCGTGCATGGTCGACGGCAAGTGTTCCAAACGGTATCCACGAAAATTGACGGCAGACACCATTACAGGCAACGATAATTATCCATTGTATCGGCGTCGATCGCCCGATGATAATGGTAGAACTATCACAACTAAAGTGAAAGGAAACGACTTCGTAGTTGACAACAGTTGGATTGTTCTATATTCGCCACTTCTTTCCAAAACATTCAAGGCACATTGTAATGTTGAGTATTGCAATTCGGTCAAGTCAATTAAATACATTTGCAAATATGTCACGAAAGGGAGCGACATGGCGGTTTTTGGTATCCAAACATCCAATATCAACGATGAAATCACGCGCTATCAAGTCGGTAGATATGTGAACTGCATTGAAGCAATTTGGCGTATATTTTCATTGCCTATTCACGAACGTCATCCCACTGTTGTACATTTGGGGGTGCATCTAGAGAACGGTCAGAGAGTATATTTCACAGCGTCGAATGCTGCTCAACGTGCCGAAACACCTCCAGCGACAACACTGACCAGTTTCTTTGCGATTTGTCAAAGCGATCCGTTCACACGAACTTTGCTTTACTCAGAAATTCCACGTTATTACACTTGGAACGCTACATCGAAGAAATTTCAACGTCGGAAGCAAGGCGATGCAGTTCCTGGTTATCTAGATATGCGTTCTACTATTCTCATTCTGTATGTTTTCATCATCATTCATCATAATAAAATACTTTTATGTTTCTATCTGTATTAATAAATATTATTTTGTGTCATTGTATTACGTTCATCAAAGCCTAAATTAGTTCAGCTAAAAGGTAACACGACATTCATTGCCTGTTAGGCGGTACGAAGTTCGCCGGGTCAGCTAGTTATACATAAATTGTATTTCCTTTTATTATATTTTTATATTTATTTAATTTATTAATGAAAAAGAATTATTTACAATATAACACATAATTATTTTTAATACATAAAATTAAAAATTTTAATGTGGAAATTCCAAAAAAGTGTGGTAGAAGATCTTGAAGAAAATTATTCGCTCGATAAAGAAGCGTTGAATCCTTTTGTAGCCGATGTTGATGCCAATAATTGAATCGATATAGTCTAAGTGGATCAGCCACTTTTATCATCATCATCATCAGCTTAATGCGGTATAGCTGTATGCGGCAATGTATTGTCGTATACAACTGTTGCGAGTGATCACAAACTGTTCATAAAAGCACAGCTACTTTGACGGAAAGTAGTTCAAAATAATATTTTCCAAGAACCTTAACCAAACGTATTAGAAGGTTGGTGGCTTATCAGTTTGTAGGAAAACCGGACGAGACATTGTAGCTCGATAGATTGCCATATTGTCCCGCCTTTCTAACGTTAGCGTGCAGCAAAATCCCAATGAAAGCGTAGAATTTATTTACCGTTATGTTCTTCAAAGGACCTTTACTATTTAGACCTAACTGACCCGCATTTTTATCCCTGTAGTTCTTTGCTTTGCGGTGTGTTTTTATGACAATCGTTTCAAGTAAACGCAAATAAAAATTAATTTAAATGCTGCCACCTTCTTCATGAAAACATGCTTCATAATGGGAAGCGATGGATTGCGACCTCTTGCCTAATTGGTCTTTTTGGTGAATCAGTTACTGATGACATTGACCACAAAATGGTTTTGTAGTTTTTTCCTTGACCAACATAGTGCTGCCCATGATTAACTTTCATTGCTTCTATTGGCTCCTCTTGGTCTAAATTACCATCATTGGTTGCCTATTTTCTATTACTTCTTCGGCTGCATCAGTATAGGTAGAACTAGCACACAAAATGTAGAAGTAGCTGGATATTGGCATATATCCTCTCGAAGTCAAAATTGGCAGTATCATCGTTGTAGCTGTCACTTTGGAAAGCATCACTCGTTTCACACAGCAAAACTGTCTGATAGCGCAAACAAAACGGCTTACAATTATTATTACTGTCACTACTGAGTCCTTCTGAAACTCTATCATCAATATTTATTTATCAGAATGAATGAGTTACGTGAACTCTCAATGACAAAAAAATAAGACTGGAAACAGAAATACGAGTATATTCTGCCGATGCCTGCATTTATACCTTACACACATATCATATGTATACATACAGAATATACCACATGTCCAAACCTGTCGACTGAATGATACAATACATTAGCTGCCGTACAGTTTTCATGTCAGAAATTGATAAAGAATAATCTAACTCACACGTATGATACATTTTTCTATTTTATATTCTACAAGGTACAAAAATATTTTTTTCTAACACAGCATTTAATTTTTAGTTACAGAATGAATTAACAGAGATGGCAAAATTAGTTTTATATTATTTGAGCATTCCGCGTATAAAAGATCGCAAACTAAAAATCGTTTGGAGAATTATTAACCCCAGACACGGATAAATGGTTAAAATAAATAAAGATTACAAATTGTATATCGTATGAAAGATAAAATACTTTTTTGAGTTTTATATTTAACAAATTGAGGGAGAAAATGCAACACTTATGTCCATGTGGTCCTAATCATATAGAAAATTATTTATTTTGGATCTATGTAAAAAAAATCAATTAACATAACCCAACGAAGATGCGCTTCTGCCAGGTTCTTTCTAAAATTTTTGTAATACAGTTTCTAAATTCTTTATTTGACTTCTAACATCTGTGGCAAGCACAATGCTATGTCCAAATAAACAATATTTCATCCAAATAAACAATTCATGTCTCCGCAGGTCGGTCTGTTAACGCACATTGTTTCTGCGGCATTACATAGACTAAGAGGCATTATTTTAAGCTGCCATAGATCCTTTCCAGCCATAAACGCCGTTTTCTCATATCTTCTGGTTTTACTTCTACTTTCAAATATCCACTCCTAAGGTAAGGTTTAAAAAAGTTTAGAGACGCGTTTTACACTATGAAAAGGCTATCAATACGAGATAACGGGTATGCAAGTTAATGTATACTTTCTGGGAGCCGAAAGTATTTAACAAATTTATATTTGGTGGTTAATTTACTTATTAATTCATATGTCGTAATCGACGTAAATAAAACAATTATTTAAGTTTATTTATTTATATTTTATTATATACTTTATTTATTTATTGATTTCTTTCTTTTGTAATTTATACTTTTGTTATTTTAAATTTAAGTTATGGTAATGTCAATAATCTGCGATAGAAATTGACCATTACTGAATCAAAGAAATACGTACAGCGATTGAGGTATTTCTATAGAGATTCATTTGAGAAAGTATCCGAGTAAGTGATCTTGATCGATCCTTACATTTTTACAGACTGCCTGATTATATCTTTACGAACCATATATATACTAAAGTTGCACATCAACTCAAGGGCAGAACCCTGAAGTGATTCCTAGAATCAGCCTAGGACCCTACTACAAAGATCATGGTTCTGACCTATAGTTTCCAAATGTACAATTTATGACTTTTATGATACAGTAAGATATTTGTTTTGTTTAATTACTAAACATAAAAAGAACTCTTGCTATTTGAGATCTTAAGCAATTATTGAATGTAATTTATGAGTAAGTTTCTAAAGAAAAGAAAGATAAAAATAAATGTCTGTTATGGTTTTGACATTATGCATTTTAAAATGCGTAATTTATGAGATTGTAACATGAAACATGTGTAGGTCGCAGTCCCAATGTTAACTCCTCCACCTTTAGAGGGAAAATTACATTTTAATTTATTGAAATTAATTTTACTTTAGATTTAATGGTTTAGTTTTAATCTATTAATAATTGTAACATTTTATATTTATTTATTTTAGTTATTAGTTATAATAATTCTAGATATAATACTACATTAACAATAATACACAATACAGCTATAATAATACATAGTACAATAATTGTTAGTATTTATGTGATGTAACATCTATGTTAAGTCTAGTTAAGATTTTAATTAATGATATTAGTTTTGAATATGATCTATTAATAATTGTAACATTTTATATTTATTTATTTTAGTTGTTAGTTATAATAATTCTAGATATAATACTACATTAACAATAATACATAATATAGTTATAATAATACATAGTACAATAATTGTTAGTATTTATATGATGTAACATCTATGTTAAGTCTAGTTAAGATTTTATTTAATGATATTAGTTTTGAATATGAGTATCACTGAATTCATCCGGTTGGGTGATAAAATCTAGTTGTTTGATTTGTTTATATGGTTTGTGGCACTGTAAGTAATACTCATTCGACAATAATAAATATTTCTTAGGAAGGAATATAGTTAGATAAAAGGAAGGTTGTTTTATAGGTATAGAGTACAGGTGATAATATTGATAAAAGGTATGTTTTATTAAGGAATTTAGCATGTTAACTTATTTTTTTATTAAATGTGACTTTTAGTTAAGTAGTTCACTTTTAATTTAAATTTTGGTTATATTTTTAGTGTTGATTAAACAGTTTCAGAGTTCCCTCCGTTATTGGTAATATATGTGTGATAGTCGTGAATTTATTTAATTCATTTACGTAAATTACATATTTATTACATCAAAATAATTTGTCTTGTGACTATGATTTGTTACATTAAGGTATTCATTTGATAAAGGTCCATTATTTAAGTCCGGGTTGCTATATAATGAGTCGGCGTCATATTACGCGAAGTAAGTTTAATTTAATTTTTAATAAGACTTCTGCAACATAACTATGATTATATTAGTACATTATTTTAACTACAATTTGTCGATTAATTTTAATTTAGGTTGTAATGTTTTAAAGTTAGGTTAGTTGCTTATTATTTTTTTTTTTAATTTAAATTGGCTGTTTTAAATTTAAGTTGATTATATATCTCAAAAGTATATGATATATATATATCAAAAAGATTTTTTAATTCTGCATTTTATTTCTTAAAGTATGAAACGTGTTGATATAACTTTGTTTACATTGAATTGTTTTTAGTAATAATCAATGCGTAATTATTTAGTAGTAGATTTTGCGGGGTCAGTGTCATAGCTTATTTGTTGGCATAATTTTAATTTAATTCTAAATAAAGAAAACTTTATTTAATTTATTAAATTTTATATATACGAGAATGTATTTGTTATTTGAGTAAGGTTTGAGATGTTGCTTTTCACTCTAATTGGTTTTATCCGATCATAGACTGCGTTGTTGAGGTTCACCAGGTTGTTCGTAATATTTGTAATATTCGGCAGGTATTTTCTCAATTTTTCTTAATGTCACACCGAATTGTTTGTGATGCTGATAAAAGCATTCTTGTCGATATTTAGTATTTTGCATTCGAGTTTGTTGTTTGTATGGAATGTAAGTATACTTATTTTTAAAACATATTTTATTTCTGGCTGTTGTTCTATGTGTTTATAATATTCTTCTGGTTCTTTTGCATTGTCAACTTGTGGTTCTTGTTGAAAATATTTACAATGCTCGTCAACTGCATTTTCGATTTCAGTTTCTGGTTGTATTTCAAAATATTCATAATATTCTTCAGGTGTAATTTCATTTTCAATATACGGTTTTTGTATTTCTTGTTCCAGGTAATTCATACGAATTATTCTTGAAGTCTCCATAAACTCAAAGTTTTGGGTATCTTGTTGAATAGGTTGATATTGTGGTTTTGGAATAGGTAAATTAGGTTTTGGAACAAATTGTGATGGAATAGGTTTATATGATTGCGTGAATGGCGTTAATGATGGTTTTGGTTGGAAATTTTGTTGATAAGGTATAAATGGATGTTTCGGTTGATAGTTTTTTTGATAAGGTATAAATGATTGTTTTGGTTGATAGTTTTTTTGATAAGGTATAAATGATTGTTTTGGTTGATAGTTTTTTTGATCAGGTATAAATGATTGTTTTGGTTGATAGTTTTTTTGATAAGGTATAAATGATTGTTTTGGTTGATAGTTTTTTTGATAAGGTATAAATGATTGTTTTGGTGGGAAGGGTTTATTTTGCAGTTTAAAGTGAGGTGATTTAAAACTTTGTGTTGGTCTATCTTGTGAATAAGATGAGTAGTATTTGCACTGCATGCGTTGTATGCTTTCCTCTTCTAACACATACGACCATGCCTGCTCCATAGAACTTGGCATTCTTGCTCTTATAAATTCTCCCAATTTTCCTCTTAAACCTCTGTTAAAACATTTAACTATTATCTTTGTATATAGGTTTAATTTTTCATTGAAAACAAGTTCACAATCATATTGATTACTGTAGGCTAATAGAGCTGACAGATGGTCAGAGCATCTATTGAAAAATTCTTTTGTACTTTCATGTGATTCCTGTATCAGTTCATTAAGTGTTAAGATAAGGTTACCTTCATCTCTTTGGTCTAAGAAATTAGTGAGTAATACTTTTTTCAGGTCTTCCCATGTGTTAATACGTCTGTTAAGCGTCACCCTTTCAGCTGAACCCTCCAACTTGGATAATATTACTTGAACTATCCACGTTTTGATTTCATTAGCTGCATTTCTAAACATGTAAACTATATTGTCTACCTGTTTTATAAAAGGATTTAATTTTGCGGGTTCTCCGTGAAATGTTTTAACAGTATCAAAATAAGAATTGCAATAAGGGATATTGTTTTGCCGTAGTTCTGCGAGTTGTCTTTTCTGCTCTTGTAATTGTTCTTGTATTTGTAACAATACATTTTCCATTTTTAAATTTTTGTTATGTTCAACTTCATTTAATAAAGAGTTTAGTTCATTGTTTCATTATTATTATTTTTCATTTGTTTTAGTTCATTATGCCGCATAATGCCTATTATTATTATTATTATTTTTGAAAATTTGATATTTGGATATTAGGAATTTGTGAAAAGGAATTTCAGAAATATTTACTACTTACAGTTATATTACAAGTATTATTGATATAGATTCTATGGTTCCGTTTTATGGTCTCGCTGTATGATGGTTTCGACTCCTTTTGCTTTTTATTTAAAACTATTTGTTTAAAACTTAATTTTTTTTTTTATAAAACACTTTTTGTATTTCTTTTAATTGCCCTTTGTACACTTTTTTTTTAATTATTTAAAAAAATTTAGTACACTTCTTATTCTTACACATTCTTACACTTTACTTTTAAGTGCCTTTTTGTACACTTCTTATAATTATTTAAAAACTTTTATTACACTTCTTTTATTTAAAAAACTTTCGTACACTTTTTCTTTTTATTTTTTTTTTTTCACTTTTACAGAAAAAAAACTTTGTGCACTTTAACATAAAAATATTTACTTAATACACTTTTGTAGATTCTTTTATAATTTTTTTAAGAACTGGGTTCTACTTTTTATTTTCCAAAAAAGCAAATCATCCTACCCGACTGCGCCAGTTAATGTATACTTTCTGGGAGCCAAAAGTATTTAACAAATTTATATTTGGTGGTTAATTTACTTATTAATTCATATGTCGTAATCGACGTAAATAAAACAATTATTTAAGTTTATTTATTTATATTTTATTATATACTTTATTTATTTATTGATTTCTTTCTTTTGTAATTTATACTTTTGTTATTTTAAATTTAAGTTATGGTAATGTCAATAATCTGCGATAGAAATTGACCATTACTGAATCAAAGAAATACGTACAGCGATTGAGGTATTTCTATAGAGATTCATTTGAGAAAGTATCCGAGTAAGTGATCTTGATCGATCCTTACATTTTTACAGACTGCCTGATTATATCTTTACGAACCATATATATACTAAAGTTGCACATCAACTCAAGGGCAGAACCCTGAAGTGATTCCTAGAATCAGCCTGGGACCCTACTACAAAGATCATGGTTCTGACCTATAGTTTCCAAATGTACAATTTATGACATTTATGATACAGTAAGATATTTGTTTTGTTTAATTACTAAACATAAAAAGAACTCTTGCTATTTGAGATCTTAAGCAATTATTTAATGTAATTTATGAGTAAGTTTCTAAAGGAAAGAAAGATAAAAATAAATGTCTGTTATGGTTTTGACATTATGCATTTTAAAATGCGTAATTTATGAGATTGTAACATGAAACATGTGTAGGTCGCAGTCCCAATGTTAACTCCTCCACCTTTAGAGGGAAAATTACATTTTAATTTATTGAAATTAATTTTACTTTAGATTTAATGGTTTAGTTTTAATCTATTAATAATTGTAACATTTTATATTTATTTATTTTAGTTATAAGTTATAATAATTCTAGATATAATACTTCATTAACAATAATACACAATACAGCTATAATAATACATAGTACAATAATTGTTAGTATTTATGTGATGTAACATCTATGTTAAGTCTAGTTAAGATTTTAATTAATGATATTAGTTTTGAATATGATCTATTAATAATTGTAACATTTTATATTTATTTATTTTAGTTGTTAGTTATAATAATTCTAGATATAATACTACATTAACAATAATACATAATATAGTTATAATAATACATAGTACAATAATTGTTAGTATTTATATGATGTAACATCTATGTTAAGTCTAGTTAAGATTTTATTTAATGATATTAGTTTTGAATATGAGTATCACTGAATTCATCCGGTTGGGTGATAAAATCTAGTTGTTTGATTTGTTTATATGGTTTGTGGCACTGTAAGTAATACTCATTCGACAATAATAAATATTTCTTAGGAAGGAATATTGTTAGATAAAAGGAAGGTTGTTTTATAGGTATAGAGTACAGGTGATAATATTGATAAAAGGTAAGTTTTATTAAGGAATTTAGCATGTTAACTTATTTTTTTATTAAATGTGACTTTTAGTTAAGTAGTTCACTTTTAATTTAAATTTTGGTTATATTTTTAGTGTTGATTAAACAGTTTCAGAGTTCCCTCCGTTATTGGTAATATATGTGTGATAGTCGTGAATTTATTTAATTCATTTACGTAAATTACATATTTATTACATCAAAATAATTTGTCTTGTGACTATGATTTGTTACATTAAGGTATTCATTTGATAAAGGTCCATTATTTAAGTCCGGGTTGCTATATAATGAGTCGGCGTCATATTACGCGAAGTAAGTTTAATTTAATTCTTAATAAGACTTCTGCAACATAACTATGATTATATTAGTATATTATTTTAACTACAATTTGTCGATTAATTTTAATTTAGGTTGAATGTTTTAAAGTCAGGTTAGTTGCTTATTATTTTTTTTTTTAATTTAAATTGGCTGTTTTAAATTTAAGTTGATTATATATCTCAAAAGTATATGATATATATATCAAAAAGATTTTTTAATTCTGCATTTTATTTCTTAAAGTATGAAACGTGTTGATATAACTTTGTTTACATTGAATTGTTTTTAGTAATAATCAATGCGTAATTATTTAGTAGTAGATTTTGCGGGGTCAGTGTCATAGCTTATTTGTTGGCATAATTTTAATTTAATTCTAAATAAAGAAAACTTTATTTAATTTATTAAATTTTATATATACGAGAATGTATTTGTTATTTGAGTAAGGTTTGAGATGTTGCTTTTCACTCTAATTGGTTTTATCCGATCATAGACTGCGTTGTTGAGGTTCACCAGGTTGTTCGTAATATTTGTAATATTCGGCAGGTATTTTCTCAATTTTTCTTAATGTCACACCGAATTGTTTGTGATGCTGATAAAAGCATTCTTGTCGATATTTAGTATTTTGCATTCGAGTTTGTTGTTTGTATGGAATGTAAGTATACTTATTTTTAAAACATATTTTATTTCTGGCTGTTGTTCTATGTGTTTATAATATTCTTCTGGTTCTTTTGCATTGTCAACTTGTGGTTCTTGTTGAAAATATTTACAATGCTCGTCAACTGCATTTTCGATTTTAGTTTCTGGTTGTATTTCAAAATATTCATAATATTCTTCAGGTGTAATTTCATTTTCAATATACGGTTTTTGTATTTCTTGTTCCAGGTAATTCATACGAATTATTCTTGAAGTCTCCATAAACTCAAAGTTTTGGGTATCTTGTTGTATAGGTTGATATTGTGGTTTTGGAATAGGTAAATTAGGTTTTGGAACAAATTGTGATGGAATAGGTTTATATGATTGCGTGAATGGCGTTAATGATGGTTTTGGTTGGAAATTTTGTTGATAAGGTATAAATGGATGTTTCGGTTGATAGTTTTTTTGATAAGGTATAAATGATTGTTTTGGTTGATAGTTTTTTTGATAAGGTATAAATGATTGTTTTGGTTGATAGTTTTTTTGATCAGGTATAAATGATTGTTTTGGTTGATAGTTTTTTTGATAATGTATAAATGATTGTTTTGGTTGATAGTTTTTTTGATAAGGTATAAATGATTGTTTTGGTGGGAAGGGTTTATTTTGCAGTTTAAAGTGAGGTGATTTAAAACTTTGTGTTGGTCTATCTTGTGAATAAGATGAGTAGTATTTGCACTGCATGCGTTGTATGCTTTCCTCTTCTAACACATACGACCATGCCTGTTCCATAGAACTTGGCATTCTTGCTCTTATAAATTCTCCCAATTTTCCTCTTAAACCTCTGTTAAAACATTTAACTATTATCTTTGTATATAGGTTTAATTTTTCATTGAAAACAAGTTCACAATCATATTGATTACTGTAGGCTAATAGAGCTGACAGATGGTCAGAGCATCTATTGAAAAATTCTTTTGTACTTTCATGTGATTCCTGTATCAGTTCATTAAGTGTTAAGATAAGGTTACCTTCATCTCTTTGGTCTAAGAAATTAGTGAGTAATACTTTTTTCAGGTCTTCCCATGTGTTAATACGTCTGTTAAGCGTCACCCTTTCAGCTGAACCCTCCAACTTGGATAATATTACTTGAACTATCCACGTTTTGATTTCATTAGCTGCATTTCTAAACATGTAAACTATATTGTCTACCTGTTTTATAAAAGGATTTAATTTTGCGGGTTCTCCGTGAAATGTTTTAACAGTATCAAAATAAGAATTGCAATAAGGGATATTGTTTTGCCGTAGTTCTGCGAGTTGTCTTTTCTGCTCTTGTAATTGTTCTTGTATTTGTAACAATACATTTTCCATTTTTAAATTTTTGTTATGTTCAACTTCATTTAATAAAGAGTTTAGTTCATTGTTTCATTATTATTATTTTTCATTTGTTTTAGTTCATTATGCCGCATAATGCCTATTATTATTATTATTATTTTTGAAAATTTGATATTTGGATATTAGGAATTTGTGAAAAGGAATTTCAGAAATATTTACTACTTACAGTTATATTACAAGTATTATTGATATAGATTCTATGGTTCCGTTTTATGGTCTCGCTGTATGATGGTTTCGACTCCTTTTGCTTTTTATTTAAAACTATTTGTTTAAAACTTAATTTTTTTTTTTATAAAACACTTTTTGTATTTCTTTTAATTGCCCTTTGTACACTTTTTTTTTAATTATTTAAAAAAATTTAGTACACTTCTTATTCTTACACATTCTTACACTTTACTTTTAAGTGCCTTTTTGTACACTTCTTATAATTATTTAAAAACTTTAATTACACTCCTTTTATTTAAAAAACTTTCGTACACTTTTTCTTTTTTTTTTTTTTTTTTCACTTTTACAGAAAAAAAACTTTGTGCACTTTAACATAAAAATATTTACTTAATACACTTTTGTAGATTCTTTTATAATTTTTTTAAGAACTGGGTTCTACTTTTTATTTTCCAAAAAAGCAAATCATCCTACCCGACTGCGCCAGTTAATGTATACTTTCTGGGAGCCGAAAGTATTTAACAAATTTATATTTGGTGGTTAATTTACTTATTAATTCATATGTCGTAATCGACGTAAATAAAACAATTATTTAAGTTTATTTATTTATATTTTATTATATACTTTATTTATTTATTGATTTCTTTCTTTTGTAATTTATACTTTTGTTATTTTAAATTTAAGTTATGGTAATGTCAATAATCTGCGATAGAAATTGACCATTACTGAATCAAAGAAATACGTACAGCGATTGAGGTATTTCTATAGAGATTCATTTGAGAAAGTATCCGAGTAAGTGATCTTGATCGATCCTTACATTTTTACAGACTGCCTGATTATATCTTTACGAACCATATATATACTAAAGTTGCACATCAACTCAAGGGCAGAACCCTGAAGTGATTCCTAGAATCAACCTGGGACCCTACTACAAAGATCATGGTTCTGACCTATAGTTTCCAAATGTACAATTTATGACTTTTATGATACAGTAAGATATTTGTTTTGTTTAATTACTAAACATAAAAAGAACTCTTGCTATTTGAGATCTTAAGCAATTATTGAATGTAATTTATGAGTAAGTTTCTAAAGGAAAGAAAGATAAAAATAAATGTCTGTTATGGTTTTGACATTATGCATTTTAAAATGCGTAATTTATAAGATTGTAACATGAAACATGTGTAGGTCGCAGTCCTAATGTTAACTTGCATCCTTAAAATTGTTTAGCCTCCGATAGTCTACGCAGAATTGCTTAGTTCCGTCTATTTTTTTTATAGTGCTATGAGTTGTTAAAGGTTCTATTATTCCATCTTGCAATACTTAATCTAATATGGTGTTCCTTTTCTTTACCGCAAGGTATTCGTTGTGCATATTGTTTATTAGGCTTAGATTCTTGCACCTTTATTACATGTTAAACCAATGTTGTGTGCCCAACGTCATCCTTTCGTAGTAAAAATAGCAGCACTAATTTAATTTTATAAGAATCTTCTAAAGTTAGACTTTTCTTTGAATTTTCGTAGACGTCTTATAAGTAGTCCGGAAAGAGTCACTTATTTATTTGTTATAGGCTCTATATTTACCCTAATAACCGTTTTAATATTTAGAGCTTTTTGAGTGTCGTCCTTAACCAACTTGAACCTGTCATATTGTATCTGAATAATTTCAGCTCTTAAGTGAATTGTGTAGTTTCTTGTAAACATCCAGTCGTAAACAAGAACTCACTCTTTTTCTATTGGTGCTACGAGGAATAGAAAATCTCGGATCATGTAACCTGGCTTGACTTTTATTTTAGTTTTACTAGAAAAGGTTGTCGAATCTCCTGTCATTGATCGCAGTACTATGAAAGGGAGCTTGTGATAGAATGACCCGTTTCATAAATTTTTGCACTAGAATAAATATTGATCCAACTAGTGATTGCGTGGCACCAGTATCAATAAGTAATTTGCAGTGCCAGCTCTTAATATATCCCAACACAATTTCTTGGTCCTTTAGTTATGCCTTCTATTGTTCCGACTGCAGTGATGTGGGGACTCATTATCGGAACAGTCGGGAAAAGGGTCTTCTTTACATAGTTGTACCATCCGCAATAGAGTTTCTTTCCCTATTATAAGGCTATCCCTTGTTATTCATGGATTCAAAATCATTGCATGTAGCATACATAATATTTTTGTACGTAAATACAGAGAGCAGCGATCATCCTCCCTTTACAGGGTTCTTAAGGTGTTAGAAGTTAATTTTTCGCAAATGCTACTATTTTTTATAGCAGAACCTGTAGAAACTTTAATGCATACGAAAAAGTGTTACACTGCTTACTTTTATCATCTCATAACCTGTAAAAATATATTAAAAATATTTATTTTACCTTGATGACATTGTTTTACTATTAAATATCGTTCCCATCTAATATTTTCGTTTTACTTCAATTTTTAAGTTGTAAGAATAGTATAATACATGACAATATGCGTAATAACTTCTTTCATTTATTTTAGTTTTTATCCTAGTGTTTCTCTGGGTGCTTTTCTTGTGGCACAATTCATTAACCGTTTGATTTCCGCTAGGTCCGCCAACCCTTCTCTCGGAGCTTGTCTCCTGTTCACAAGTTCCGAGTATTGAGGTGAGAAGAGGTCATACTGCTAGCCTAACATTGCTCTTTGACCTAAGTAGCTCCGCTGGTTGTCCGGGTTTATATTTTGAGAAGCAGCAAGTGCTGTGCCCCACAACAAGGCCGCTACTAACCGGCGCAATCTCTTTCGTTACGAATTCTTCAAGGGCTGTGAATTGAACTTAAAATTCTTAACATGAGATAATATAGTTCTTTCGT
This sequence comes from Panorpa germanica, assembly GCA_963678705.1. Lineage (NCBI taxonomy): Eukaryota > Metazoa > Arthropoda > Insecta > Mecoptera > Panorpidae > Panorpa > Panorpa germanica. Next base: position 15,164,849 of record OY783216.1, on the reverse strand, counting down.
ATGGGCTACTTTAACAGAGCTGACTTTGGTAACCATATTACCATACCAAGTTTAAGCACCTGTATTCTCTCAACAAGTTGTGCTAACTGGGCTCCGGCAAGTTTATACAACATACAAAACTATCATTTGTTATTCAAAAATATATCTGTAGATTCTTATTGCTACAAAACCTTCAAATAATACTTGAAGAAACTTATAGCTGTGCTGAAAATACATACGATTTTTCCAAATAACCACTATATTAGTTTTGTCTAATAAACAAAATATATTATTTTAAGAATTCAATTTATAAAGTTTATGAACTATTTTCATATTTTTACAGGGAGAGGGTAACGTAAATTATTTTTATATAAATTTGTTTTTTTTTTTAATTTGCCGTTGTCAACAAATAAAAAAAAGGTCAGAAAAGCATTCACAGTGATAACAATAAAAAATACTAAAGTTTTCATACTAATATAATAGTTAATCATATAATTTTTTAATTTTAGATTCACCTAATCGCTTTTTTCTCTCATTTTCTTTTTGGACTAATGGAAAGAACTTGTTTAATACAAGAACCTCACAGATAACCAACAAGGAAGTCATTACCTGTATCTTGGGGCTGAGATTTTTAAGTAGTATTTGTACAGTACTGCAACATAAGGGGCAGTTCCATGTATTTGTAAAAGATTCAAATTATTACATGTTAGTAAGTGTTTATTTATCAGATAGTATGCTTAAAGACTTTTAACAATAAAAGTCGTAAAATACGTAAAACGGACACAAGAAAACTGGAAGAAAAGGCGTAACACGACCGCTACGGACTTTAGTATTATATCTATGGTTAGTCATATAAGTGCATTCACTGGTTCGTACCGGACAAACAATACACATCTTACCGTCGTCATGGCATACATAGTAGCTTTAATAAAAACTGTTTTATTGAGTGTATGTGTACTTCGCTTTACATATCCAAATCAGGGCTCTCAGACTAGACCCGCTTTGGTTAACGGTAAACCGTCTCGGACCTCTTCATGAAATCGCATGCTAAGCAGCATGTTGAGAAGAAACACTTCTATTTAGTATATGTTTGTATTTCAGTGAGAATTGATTTACATGGGAAAAAAAATTCTTTTAATCAAAAAAACAAAGTGTTTGTGGAATCAGAAAAATTCAACATATTATTCTAGAGATTATTACAGATATTCAACAAATATTTAAAATTACTTGCGTGTCAAAAAGGGCAAAGGTGCACATTTAAAATGTTTTATTATTATTATGATAATTACGTCAAACATTGTACATAATTCAAACCGACTTCGATATTTATTTTCAAATGTTGATAGTTTTAAATACAAAAACTTTTAATTATGCACACACAGTCACAACTCATAGCAAATCGATTGTATTCTCTTTAATTTCTAGCTATCACTTATATCAAATCTTTTTCAAATCATACGTCTATAACAACAATGCTTCAATATTTTATGTTAAAAAAAAACCATTTTAATAGCTCAACTGTGTAACTTTTAAACAGAACTATCTTTACACTCTAGAACACTTTTTCTGTTAAAATTATCCTTCCTATTTACAAAATTTCTTATTGTTACTTTATAAAATTATACTTATGATCTACTTTTACATTTAAATGTTCTTATTCTATGGAACTTTAGTTCAATTAACAATGATCTTTATCCGATTTTTCTAGTTAAAATACTATCAATTATTCTCTAATGGCTAACGGCAAATTCATCTGATTAAAGCTTACAACTATTGTTTTCTTGAAATGCTTAAATGCTTAACTTAATAAGTGCGAAAATTCCTAAAAATCAACCTTTTAAAATTACTTATCAATAATAAATCAATCAATTTACTCTGCAAATTATACTCTCCATTTCTTAGAACAGTAGCAATATTTTCTCTCTCAACATGTTAATTTTCTTCTAGGCTTAAGTTAATAGTCTTCGAAACTATTCTATCTGTTACAGATTCCCTTACACCTTTTACATTTTTGCAATTCTCTTTTCATCAATAATTATTTCGTTAATGGTGCCCTTACTTTATAAAACTTTATCATCGAGGCTAGAATCTATTTTTTCTAACTATTTATCAGTTATACTTTCTTTTATATTTTTACAAAGTTTATCTACTTCTATCCTATCCATATTTAAGCCGTTAATATCCCAACATGTTTTTACTAACTAGTTAATAATGTTATCGTTTCCAAACTACACTTTAATATCATTATTTGCATGTAAAATATTTTCTTCGGTAACTAATTCGTTCGTACCCTAATCTGTCCTGTCACTGTTTCATTCTATTGATGTATTTACGTCATTTCTATCAATTTTTTTTACTTTTGAACTTTCGTTTACTTTGTCTACTGCTATATTATACTTATTGGAATTTGTATAGTCGTTTTCAACATTATTAAATCTATCAAAATTTACGCTGTCTTGTACATATCTGTTACTTAACGTTAAAATAATTCGGCTTTCTTTTAATTTTATACGTTCTGCTAAAGCTAAGGCTTCGACCAATGTTTTTGGATTTTCGTAATCAACAAATCTAGAATAGCTGTTACGCAAGCCCAATATAAATCGGTTTAAAATTTTGTGCTGTAATTCCATTAATTGTAAATTCCGTTTACTTTGATATCTTTCTCCGAAATTTAAATCCATATCTGCAGTACTATTTATCATTTTAAAATCTTTCCTTTTTCTTTAATAAACTGCTACAAATCTATTAGACCGTTGTTAAATTATTCCATTTTTTATTATTTAAACTTTTTCTTTTCCTATTATACTTTTTTTATATGTAAACCATTTTTATTATAAATATAAGTTGATAATTATTAAACCCTTATATATTACATATATAGAATATAAACTCATCCGGGAACCGAACCCGAAGATACAGCAACCAGCTTCAAGCTTTAATATACTGTATCGTCTTAATTTTTTTCTATCTTTTTTTCTTCTAATTATTAATATGCAATTGCTTTTTGCAATTCATATACTATATTCCTTTTTTTCAATTTAACCTTTTTTTCCCAGTTACTCGAATTATTCTTTTTTTTCCCACAATTTTAATATCCTTTTTTTTCAATACTTCTTTTTAGGAGACCTCTTTTTTACACACCCCACAATTTTAATTTTTTTTCTTTTAAAACCCCCACTTCTGACACCAAAATGTTACCCTACCCCTTATATATGGTGGTAGTTTACTTATTTTAAGAGAGCGATTCTACAATCCTCTCTAGCGAAGAATTCTTTAAGTGAACTGTATCACCTTTAGTCGGATGACCAAGCTTATTGTGGATGTCTTATATAGATATCAGGACTTAGTTCTTCATCTAATAATATTATAGAAATATTTTAGGGTTATTTACTTTGTGTGCTCTGCAGGCTGCTATCTATGCTATAAACACTCACTTTATTTTAAAGCAACGCGACCGTTAATTCTAAGTAAATAATTAAAACAATGTATACTTTAACACTTATTTTCTTTATTGAATATTCACCTAGTTAATATATTTCTTTTACTTTTGCTGGATAATAGACAATATTCTTCAATAATTCATTTAGTAACTTTATAATTCTTATATCGGAGCGATTGAGGCGACTGACTAAAACCGACCGACCGACTGGGGGCAACTTCTATTTTTGCACATCTCAGCATAAAATTTATAAGGTCATATTTTCTAAGGTTATTAATTGTTTAAAAGTTTGAATGGGTTTTAAGAAGAAGTTTATGAACGTTCTAATATTCGTATAAATTATTTACAATGAAATTATTGTAAATGATGGTTGAAGAAAATGTAGTTATTAGTCGTTATAAAGTTCTTTTGGACGAAAGAAATAAAATCCCTGGAATAGTTCAGATGGTCTCTTAAACAGGAAAAATCATTATTTCGCCCACACGAACAGGCGCGGAGCAATTAGATGTCATTATCAATTTTTCTAACAGATTTATCTCAAGCCATATTGTACGATTCCAAAATCAAAAATGGAGCCCGACTATATCACATTCCACGAGATTAACTGTTCAATCGATAGCGATCGTAGATCAAAAATAATATTACATACTCGTAACTTACATTCCAAACCACATTTATATGCCAATGTCGAACACTTAATTTTACTAAATTACCTTTTCATAATTCCTTATTAAATAATTTCACAATACAAAACTAGCAATTTTATTATTAAAATAATCCTGACAATCGAAAAAGGATGAAAAATAACTCTTCTTTTAAAAATTATTTTATAAACAAACCCCTTAAGGACTAATATTACAATGTCGACAAGGTATCCCTGATTCACACTCATTGGTGTGAAAATAAGGAAAATTTACACTCACAATCGATATTACGAAAATGAAAATATAAAGAAATTTAAAGATCAATACAACAAGAATGGTTACTAAGCTATTATACCTTTGAAAATACTTAAGGTTCTAAAAAATATCTCCTGAACCCGAAAATTATAGGCCAAGGTATAAACCAAAAATATTCATCTAGGTCTTGCACTTATCAAATAGTTTGAGGCGGTATATATTAAACTGAATTCAACTTCACAGTTTACTTATTGTTTATGATAATATAAGTATTATTTATGATACATTTATTGTAAGTAATTTAAATGAAAAGTCAAACTGTATTACACTTTAGAAAGAAAATTCTATTTAAAAAACCGTTTTTAAATTAAGAGTAATTTGAATTTTTTTTTAAATATTATTGTTTATAAATATTGCGTAATTTGAAACTTGCCTTTATAATTAAATAATTATAATATGGTGAGCGTTTACTTAGATATCGCATTGATACGATTGTGGTGGCAGCTATTTTAAATTCACCAAAAAAACAATGCAGGGAAATATTAAGTGGGTTTACATCTAAAAGTTATCAACTCTATCACTGTACTAATTAGTTTACTTCGATTAGAAAGTACAGTAATTAGCCCAAAAATCCTGACTTGTGTTCGTAGAAGAATGTTAAATTCTGTTTAATATTTTTAAGTATACTTAATATATTTAAGTATAATATTTTATTTCTACTATTCCGGTACTAGATTATCAATTTGATATAAACTTTTCCCATCTTTATAGTAGAAATTTATTGCGGTACTAGATTATCAATTTGATATAAACTAGATTAAATAATAAATATTCACACAAATTCTAATAAATTTATTAGAATTTGTGTTTGGCGGGAGAGCATACTTTGTGGACATTTTCTCTGTTATTACTGGACTGATGGTATACAAGACTTTTAACCTAATTAAGACTGTGTCGATATCATCCATCACACGATTGTATATTCATCGATACATACGATTGACAGCTCCATTAGCTGCATTAGTTTTACTGAGAGTCAGTGTGTTTCAATATATCAACAATGGTCCACTGTGGAGTCCCCACTATAACGAGCCTTGTAAGAAGAATTGGTGGTTAACTCTACTATATTTAAACAACTATCTGAGAATAAATGATAAAGTAAAGAAATCCATAGAACATATAGTTAACACTTCGATTATATTCATATTGAACTTAACATGGATTTTGTTTCAGTGTATTATACCAACGTGGTATCTTGCTGCTGATATGTAGCTCTTTGTGTTGTCTATGTTAGTAATCCTTCCGTTAAGGAAATGGCCTAGAGTAGGACTGTGTTGGATTGTGCTGTTAGTTATTGTGTCCGCTCTTATTGAAATTACAATGTAAGGGACCTGTATTTCAATTTAAATTAGATGTTTAAGTAAATGTAAATTACTATTTGTAAAAAGGCTTCTTTACTTCCGCAGGTCTGAATTATATTACGCAGCTCATGCCAGATATGGTCCGTGGCTCATTGGTATTCTACTGGGGTATTTCATACAACATCGCTCGAAGGAATTAAATCCAGTGCCAACAATATGTTACCTTCTATTAATACAAAATAATATGGCAAGAATTTACTTATACTTATCCTAATATTACAGATCGTGAATGCAGTCTTTTGGATTATTTCTTTATTAATTATGGGTTACATACAGTTGTTCATGACACGGATAGGATTAGTAACTAGACACATTTGTGGAATCTCTATTTCTTGAATGATGTTTTCCTGTCACAGTGGCTTTGGAGGTACAAGCAATAGTTTCATTTAGACTATGTCTAGTACAAGGCTATTCTCAGTGTGACTGCAAGTAGTAGCTATAAACTTATTATGTTTAATCTTGAATTTCTCTAGGTCCCTTTAACTGGTTTCTGTCACTACCTATTTAATACACAATAAGTAAACTTTCTTACTGCATGTATTTAGTGCATCCTACTGTACAAGATCTAATTGTAAAATCAATCAATCAACCGAGTCAATTAGATTTTTTGGAGCTAGTGAGTTTTTTACGAAACATAACTAATCCATTTACTGTGCATTTAATATTAAATTATTATTTTTCAGTTTTACATTCTTTGGGGCGATGTTTTCTTTGCTTCTGCAGCGGCTGTGTTGTGGACATTGTCATTTGAAGTCCCGTTTCAAAATTTGGAAAAAATAGTATTTAAAAAATGCAGATAAATGTAAAATGATCTACACATAACTTACTTGCTATTATTTCTTAAGATTTTTAGTAATCAAAATACTTTTTCAATAATTAGAAACAAAGAAGAAATCTGTAACAAGCATACTACTGAAACGTTTAAAAAATAAATATTTTTACATTGTCTTTTGTATTCCACAAACTGTTTTTTGCTTCTTATAAACGTATATGAACTTCAAATAATTTCATATAAGATTATAATTGAAAAATTATAGTCAGAGTTTTTTTTATTTTTTATTTTAGTTTTATTTACATTTAAAGTATAGTGTACCCACATTCTGGTAAGCCACGCCTAAATCGGAATCTGTAAGTATAAATTTTTCTTAGTCTAGCCATATTTAAAAATCGTGTCAGGAATTCAATAGGGCTTAAAGTCACGAAACAAGACGGTTTGCGCATTTCCGGAATCTCCTTGACTGCTATAATCTCTAAGATAAGCCAAGATTCTTTAGAAAGACTAACTTAGTGTGGTCTGAAGGTAATTGTCCTCTTGAGATAACATCCGCAGGATTATCTTCGAAACTAACATGTTGAAAATCTAGCGCATTTGTTTTTAATTTAATTTGCATGCTTTTGTTTTTAACGAATGTGTGAAGTAGGTGGGATGGAGTGTTAATCAAGGAAAGTGCTGTCGTAAAATCAGACCAAAATATTATACGATAATTTTTCATCTCCAGTTTCTTTTCAACAGTATCATAAAACTCAGTGGGGCTGGTTTCTTTAATAACTGCGTGATGGGGTAGACAAAAATCGTCACTGGAGTTAACTGGCTCCTTAACTTCGGTCATATATACACGATCGATTTATTCTGGTATAGCGGCGGCATATTGGTTTTTACACTCGGGATCTTGTTGCATTTTACGGAAAATACCTCCAAGTCGCTTCCCGGTCGCCAATCGTAAGTCGTCTGATGGGAGAGCTATCTCTTGACAAGGTGACGCTAATACGTAGCGACCACATGCAATATCTTCAGCAGATACGGGTACGCTTAAAGATACCTCCTCTATTTCCATGAATTTATTTGATTTAAATCTGAGGTTTGTTGCCTTACACGAGAATGTGAATCTTTCTTGCTTCAACCCTACCTCCAATAATCCAACCCAATTTCGTTTTTTATAAAATTACATTCTGACCGACCGACCAAAAGCATAGATAAAGTAGGTCCTAAACTTAATATTATATACACTTCTTGAGGTTTGTAGTATTCAGGATCGGGCTAATTTTATTCTTTTCGGGATACGGAAGTGTAATGTATCGACCTGTTCCGGTGGTTGTAAACCTCTAATGTTATTGACAGTTAAAAAGGGTAACGATTAAGTATGTTCATTTACACACAATTTAAATTTTGCCAATAGCATTTACATTTACTTCACATTTCTTTACTTCCAGTCCTAATTTTTTAGCGAATCTAGTTGTCATAAAATTTCAACTCAAGCATGTGTCTAATAAAGCGCAACATCAAACAGGTACACCGTTTTTATTTATTATTTCAACTACTGTGGTAGTTAAAAGATGTATTACGGGTCCGCAAGTAACAAGTACAGTAGGAGATGGATCGGAGTAGTCGTGAGTAGTTCTTTAGTATTTTCCAATCTTCGTCTGTTAAATGCATGAGCGAGTGATGTCCTTTTTGACAAATCTTACAAGCAGAGGAATTACATAGCCGAATTTTGTGACCTTTCAGTAAACATCGTAAACATATGGATGATGCCTTGGCGCATTTAAATCTATCCGTATTGATAGATTTATGAAGTCATTGCATTTTGCAAAACTATGTGAGCTTTGGCATTTATGACATTTTATATCGGAGCTTGATATAAATAAAGAGCAATTACGTTTAGAACTTGATGTTATTCTGATGATGATAATGTGGTTGATTGCTGAATGGGGTAACGGCAGATCGAGTTACCTTTTCTTTTAAGAAAGCAATCAAGTTCTCACTTTTCTTGCTAAAATTTGAAATGAATGCCAATTCACATACAAAAGGGACATGGGTAAACTCTTGTATATATATCAGATGTGCTCGTTATTGTTAAAATCGGGCGAATCCCCTGTTCTACAATCTGTTACTAACACGTTATCGAGGAGTTCTTCAAAATATCAAAATGGAGTCATATATAATAGCTTCGCTGATTCGTATTATTATAAATTGTTTAAACATTTAATGTCACTGTGAATTAAAGTTATTATTTTTTCATTGGTTTAATAGATGTTTTCATGTGTTTAAAACAAGTTAGAAATTATTATATTTGTATAAACAAAACATTCAGTTTTGTTAACGATTATATATTCTCAGTAATATTGTTATCTCTGTCTTAATACATGCAGCAGTGTTTCCATTGCTATATTACAGCGGTTTTTGTTGCTACACAAACGCGTTCGCTACCTGCGTCTGGGCCGACGCATAATGGCGGTTTCGCATCACAGAGCCAGTCACATAAAACTGCAACAAAAGCTTGTTTTTTTGGATAAAAATATCAATATTTACACTAACTAGGCTGTTTTTAAAACATTTTTGTTTTTTGTTGCAGTTTAGTAGAATGCAACTGTATTTCTAGTGTGATACCGGTATTATAGGTCTGTTCAATGTGAATAGTCCGTTTTCGAAAAACGGAACTTTTTTAAAAAAACGAAACACGATTTTGCTTTGCTTTTTGACAACAAAAACGTTTTATGCAACTGTCTCTTTGGTGTGAAACCGGCATAAGTACGTTGAATCGTAAAACATAAACATAAAGTATACTCCAGTAAGAATAAATATTCACATTTTTAAATTAAATTTTAAATATTAATAAATTTGAAATATTTAAACATTTAATATAGCTACTTTAATGAAAAACCTAAGAATTAATTTCGAAAATGTTATCGGTAAACTTGATTTGTATTTCGGTGAATGTGAAAACATAAATTCTGATGACAAATTTTTTTCATAAAATAAAAAATAAAAATGGAACAGTCGCACCATTAATCGAATCCAGTATTTAGCTATTGACATAAAATCATCGCTACCTGACGATGGCAATAAATATGAAACGATTAAAATTAAGCTTAATAAATTTTCAAAAAAGACATATTTATTAATCAATATTCTTTGTTTAATAAATTAATAATAGCATCTGAAGCACCGGTAAATTTGGAGTTCGATCATTTCTCTCCACAATCAGTTTACTCGAGTAACTCTAATTGCAACAATTATTTTAAATACAAATTACTGGAAATTCATTTAAAATAACTGCAGTTGATAACTAAGCCGAATTTAGATTTTTGTTTATTTCTATGATACATGAGAATCCTGAAATTGATGACGAGCATAAATTTAGATATTTGAATCGCGCTTCAATCTCATGCACAAGAAGTACTTTACGGACATAAAACAAGCGCTTTTAATTGTTCTGTAGCTTGGTCGCTTTTAGAGGAGTGATATGAAAATAAGCAAATGATAACCACACATCATTTAAAACGCGTAACAGAGATAACCCTTGTTAAGGGAGAAACTGATATTAGTTTACATAATTATATCGATTATATAACAAAACACGTACGCGCATTGCAACGAATAGTAAAGGAAGAATAATTGTATGACACAATAATTGTTTTCCTAACTGTTAATATGGTGGATATTGACAGCTTACGAAAATTTCATAAATATGCAGCAGGTGCATCAAAACCCGTCATATTTAAAAATTTAGTGAGTTGTTTTAATTAAATACAAAATCTAAAACAACTTGTAAAGGCACAAGCTAAACAAAGTTTAATCGTTACACAGGACAACACGTGTTCTATTTGTAGGCGGAAATGCCATTATGCTTTTAAATGAAAAAATATATCAGAGAAAAAAAAATGCTTTAAAAGGATTATGTTTTAATTATTTGTGTTTTAGATCATCAAAAAAGCAAATTCCGTGTCAGAAATCAAATTTAAATATTCGTGCTTTACATGTAAAGAAAGGCACAATACAATTTTGCTCAATGTGGATTCAGGTGACAACTTACAACCCTTCTATTCTGGTCCGACTGTACTTACTACCCATTTAGAAACTTGCATATCAATGCTCGCTACTGCGTTAGGCGGGATATTTCAAACATAGTGCTATGTTTTTTAACGCAAAACCGCGATATGCAGTCTTAACTTTAAACATTTTGGGAATTTGAAAAAATTAATATGACACCGATCCTCTCAGAATAGGAAACAGCATGTAAAAAGTTTATTGTATTAATTCTATTTAAGGAACCTATCAGTAAACTGGATGATTTTAAAAGCCCAGCTCTAAAAAGATTTATTAACCTAGAAGCAAATTTAAATCGTAATCTAGAATTACAGTTATGTTTTACCGCATCACGGAGTTTCGAAGACGTTAAGCACGACAACCAAGTTAAGCGTAGTATTTGATGGTTCGACGCCATCAACTACAGGCGTATCCGTGAATCAGCTGCAAGCTGTCAGTCCCACAATTAAACGTGATTTGCACACAATTTGTCTGACATTGCGATGATGTATAGAATGATTTATGTTATCGATTATCAGCTTAATTTGCAACAAATTTTGTGAAGATTTTATCTAAAGCAGTTCACATTAGCATACAGTCCAAATGCAGTCATTTACGGTATGGCTGCTTTAGCAAATCTAGCTATCAGAGATCTGTCACAATTGGGTTACGATAATTAAATAACAAATTCTGTTTCTCCAAAGAAAATACCAGATGACTTCTAAGTAGACAAACTGATCACAGATGCCGATACGGTAGAATATTTATTAAAAATGTAAAAAGAAATAAATTCCGCACTTAATCCTGCTGGTTCTATGCTTAGAAAATGGCTTTTAAATTCACCCAAAGTCCTTAAGCAAATGCAATTGTTCAACGAAAGTCAAAGAAGTATCACAAAAGGCGTCAATACCAATACACGTAATTTAGAAATACAGTAGTGTCCAAGCTCTGACTCTTACATAATCGATCCCACAACGGTAGCCGTAGTGTACCTACCAAACGCAATATACTGTTATCCATTTCAAGTAGATATGATTGGCTAGGACTTTTAGCTATTTGCATAATCATATTTAAAATAATAATACAATCGTTATGGTTAAAGAATCTGACATGGGATGATCGCTATTGAATACCGAGATTTCATTAAGGATTTAAATTTATTAAATGCGTTACAAATACCAAGATTTTCGTCATTAATGATCCATGTTTTATTTCAACTGCACGGTTTTGCTGATGCATCCGAAGAAGCATTTGGCTACTTAGTTTACATTCGAGCCGTAGACTGCTATGCAAATGTTAATATTTCATAACTATGTGTCAAATTAAGAAAAAGAGTAGACAAAACACTTTATGGAAGCACTAGGAGAAAAAAAAACGAGAGTGCAAAAGACGGTAATAAAGAGAATCAGAAAGTAAAAAAAAAAGAACTAAATAAACTAAGAACACAAGTTCATAAACTCAAGGAAAAGAATGCACCAGGTAGATGGATTAAAGAACGAAACGTAGAAAGTTGAGCGAGAAATGATAGAGAAAGGAATACTGACAGCGTTAAACAATATATGGAAAGGAGGAGACTTGCCAGACAGCTGGATAGAAGGGATCTAATATAAAGAAAGGCAAACAGACACGAATCCAAAAATTATAGGGAATTACACTACTGAATACGGGGTATAGGGTCTATGCAGGAATAGTGCGAGAAAGGTTAGAGGAAGAAATAAAACTAAAAAGAATAATACCCGAAAAGCAAGCAGGGTTTAGAATAAGAAGAGAAACGTTTGACAACATATAAGCACTGAAGTATATAGTGGAAAGAAAGCTAAAGAAAAGAGGAGGAAAGATTTATGTTATGATTATTGACCTAAAAGCAGCATATGGTAAGTTATGGGAATATATGAGACGGAAAAAAATAGATAAGAACATAGTTAAATGAATTGAAGAAATCTGCAAAAAGACAAAGATGCGAGTAAGAGTTGGTGGTGAAGAGTCAGAAGAATTCTGGACAGAAAAGGGTGTGAGGCAAGGTTGCCCTGTGAGTTCTATTTTATTTTCGATATACATAGCAGATTTGAAGGGTGTAATGGAAAGAGGACAACATGGAAAGGTGGTAATAGGAAGAAACAGCAAGATTTGTACCTTAGCCTACGCAGACGATATCGTCCTGTTGGCAAAATAGGAGGGAGAGCTATAGGAGATGGTACATCTAAACACGTACAACTAAATGAAGAAAAAACATGGTATTCCAAAAAGGGAAGAAAAAAGAATACAGAAAATGTGGAAATATAACACAGAGGTTATATTACGTTACGGATATACAAAATAGACTATGGATGTTCGACAGATTAAAAACTAGTATAATGATGTGTGGAACAGAGATATGGGGGTGCAAGGAGCAAGAGAAGCTGGAAAGAATACAAGAAAAATACATTAAATGAATACTAGGGCTGGACAGGTGCACGCCAGGATACTTGATAATGAAAGAACTAAAAAGGGACAACATAAGAATTAAAGCAGGTGGAAGACCAGTAAAATATGAGGAGAAAATAAGCAGTGCTAAAAGCAAAATTTTAACTAAAATAATGGAGGAGAGTATAAAGATTGAGGGGGGGAGGGAGGACTGAAAGAGAGAGAGAGGAGTATCATGAAGGCAGAGAGAAGTAGAGAAGGAGGCGCAAGTGTGGAAAATAAGCCAAAGAGAAGGTACAAGGAGATACAGCAGCAGAAAAGAATGGAAAACATCGAGAAATGCAATTACAACACAAGATATAAAAGGATTTGGGAAAGAGATATACCACAGTACTTTATAGAAAAAGACATAAAATACATTAGAAGGATTGCAAGGTTTAGATTGTGAAATAATGAAAAAGGAAACAGATACTGGGCAAATAGAGAGGAAAAAATGTGTAGAGTGTGCGGAACGGAGATTGAAACACTGGAGCACATTAAGTTTGATTGTCAGGAAATAGTAGAAAACGAGATGAATATTGTGCATCTATTATAGGGAGGAAGTGAAGGAAAGGGGTGGATGGCGGAAATAGAAAAAAGGAACGAAAAATATGAAAAAAAATAATTTTGGTATCTTGGCATGTGGAACATAAAGAGAGGAAGTACTAAAAGTATAGAAAAAGTTTTTTTTTAGTTTTAATAAATAAAGTTTAGTTTTTAAGGAAAATAAAGATTAGTTTTAAAATTAATTGTTAAGATAAAAATGTAATGTAATAAGAAATAGAATACGGTTGATTGTAAAGCCGAAAGGCAAGCACAATTATTAAAAAAAAAAAAATAATATTGTGCCAAATCAAAAGTGGCTCCATTAAAAACTATTAGTAATTTAATATAAGAGCTGTACGCTGCCCAGCTACTAACAAAACTAGCAGTAAAAGTAATTGAAATATTAAATTGTGACGTGACAAGATTGCTTTATGGTCTAATTCAATAATACTGTTGTCATAGTTAAACTTGTCACCGAATATGTTAAATACATTAGTATCATAAGAAGTATCTAGTACGCAAAGGGTTATATACTTAAGTTGCGAATGGCGCCATGTGAATACTGATACGATCCCTGCAGATTATATATCACGAGGCACTAATTAATAATAAAATTTAGTGGTCTAAACCGCACTGGCTCTCCTAAGTAGAGGAGCACTGGCCCATAAATTAATTTACGATTCAGACTAAACCCGAACAAATAAAATGTAAAAATTGCAATGTACTCAACTGCTATTTATCATTTAGAACAACAAATACATTGCTTTATTTATATGCTTTGCAACTAAAGCGGTACATTCAGAGTTAGTAACAGAGCTAACCACTAAAGCTTTTCTTTTTGCTTTCCATTTATTCCGATAATGGCACTAATTTTGTCGGTGCAAACAATATGATAATTAAATTTGTGAAAAACAAAAGACGAGAGGGCAAAATTTGCGAAAGCAATGACCAGAAGCAATATTTCGTGAAAATTTTCTCCTACGCGTTCTACGCACTACGGCCGTGTCTGGGAAGCAAATATCAAATTAATAAAGACGCTTTTGAAAAAGGTTTTAGGGAATACTAATCTCGCGTACGAAGACATGTACACTGTATTAGTCCAAATTGAGTCCGTGTTAATCTCAAGACCCATCCATTCCATATACAATGACCCCTCAGACCTTACCTCCTTTTCCCATGGTCACTACCTGGTGGAAGAGCACTAACTGCTTTACCTGCTTTTGATCCATATTAGGTGAATTAAAATAAACAACTGAGACTCTTTGTCATTCAACAGATCATGCAGCACTTCTGGGATACGCTGAAAGTTCGACTACGTAAATGAGCTACAACAACGAAACAAATGAAAAAGCTTCATTGGTTATCAACCAGCCAATGAGTCAATTGGTGCTTATTAAGGACTATTTCGCTCCACCACTGCAATGGTCGCTTAGGAGGATCACTCATCTGCAATCAAACGCTAAAATCGACCACAGAGTCGCTAAAGTTAGGACCACCGAAAAGACTTTAAAGCATCTGGTCCAATATCTAGCACTTCTGCCATCTCAGTGAAGTGTTTTGTGTAAACAGCAATCA
The DNA here is from genome assembly GCA_963678705.1 of Panorpa germanica. NCBI lineage: Eukaryota > Metazoa > Arthropoda > Insecta > Mecoptera > Panorpidae > Panorpa > Panorpa germanica. Next base: position 15,149,741 of record OY783216.1, on the reverse strand, counting down.
AGTGAAATCACTTACCAACAAACAGTGTAAACTTTAGGAAAGCTACGGTGACTGGTCGAACATTTGTCTTTTATAAAAAAAAATTAACTTTAACGTACAAATTTATATGGCTAAAAGTTACTCAATAATTTTTTTTTATTTCACATTTGTTAACACAAGTGCTGCCATATATAATATGAAATTATTAGGTTAAAAGTTAGTAAATAATTTTTTTTTTATTTTAACATGCACATTTGTTCACACAACTAGTGCTATATATACCATAAAACTAAAATTATTATTAACTTTAATATTTTTTATACTTGCTGTAGTATTAACTTTGTTTTTTTACTCTAATATAATAGTGAAGGAAGTGAAAATATTTAATTTAAAATAAATATATACATTTCTGTTACTTTAAAATAACTTTAGAGCGGGGGATAAAGTAAAATTTTTTACAAAAAAATTAATTATTACATACAAATATATGGTTAAAAATAAGTAAATAATTTTTCTTTTTCTTTAACATGCACATTTGTTCACACAAGTGATGCCATACTTAATATGAAATTGAAATTATTATTAACTTTTATATTTTTTATACTTGCAGTAGTACCAACTGTGTATTTTTAATTCAAAAATAATTATGGAAGAAGTGAAAAATCAAAATTTATTAAAAATAAGTACATTTCTTTTACTTTAAAATAAATTTAGAGTAGAGGATAAAGTAAAATATATAATATGAATATATATAATATATAATATAGCCATATATAATATGAAATTATTAGGTTAAAAGTTAGTAAATAATTTTTTTTTTATTTTAACATGCACATTTGTTCACACAACTAGTGCTATATATACCATAAAACTAAAATTATTATTAACTTTAATATTTTTTATACTTGCTGTAGTATTAACTTTGTTTTTTTACTCTAATATAATAGTGAAGGAAGTGAAAATATTTAATTTAAAATAAATATATACATTTCTGTTACTTTAAAATAACTTTAGAGCGGGGGATAAAGTAAAATTTTTTACAAAAAAATTAATTATTACATACAAATATATGGTTAAAAATAAGTAAATAATTTTTCTTTTTCTTTAACATGCACATTTGTTCACACAAGTGATGCCATACTTAATATGAAATTGAAATTATTATTAACTTTTATATTTTTTATACTTGCAGTAGTACCAACTGTGTATTTTTAATTCAAAAATAATTATGGAAGAAGTGAAAAATCAAAATTTATTAAAAATAAGTACATTTCTTTTACTTTAAAATAAATTTAGAGTAGAGGATAAAGTAAAATATAATAAAAAAAAAAAAAATTTACATTCAGATATATAGTTAAAAGTTAGTTAATAATTTTTTTTTTATTTTAACATGCACATTTTCTAAGACAAGTGCTGCCATATATAACATGAAATTGAAATTATTATTACCCTTAATATTTATTATACTTGCAGTAGTACCAACTGCGCCTTTTTTACTCAAAAATAGTAGTAAAGGAAGTAAAAAATAAAAAAAAAATACATTTCTGTTACTTAAATATAAATTTAGAGTTGGGGATCAAGTGAAATTTCATACAAAAAAATTAGGACATACATAAAAATATATGGTTAAAAATTTAAAATTAATTTTGTTTTTATTTTAACATGCACATTTGTTTACACAAATGCTGCCATACAGAATATGAAATTAAAATAATTTTTAAATTTTATATCTTACATACTTGCAGAAGAGCCAACTGTGTATTTTTACTAAAAAATAGTGGTGAAGGAAGAATAAAAATTAAAATTAAACAAAAAAAGTAATACATTTCTGTTACTTTAAAATAACTTTAGATTGGGGGATAAAGTAAAATTTTACACAAAAAAAATTAATTTTTACATACAAATATTAGGTTGAGTTAGTAAATATTTTTTTTTTTATTTTAACATGCACATTTGTTTACACAAGTGCTGCCATATATAATATACGATTAAAATTATTTTTACCTTTTATATTTTTTATACTTGCAGTTGTACCAACTGTGTTTTTTTTACTCAAAAATAGTACTGATGGAACTGAAAAAATAAAAATTTTAAAATATTAATACATTTCTGGTATTTTAAAATACCTTAAGAGTGGGTGATAAAGTAAAATTCTATACAAAAAAATAAATTTTCACATACAAATATTTGGTTAAAAGTTAGTAGATAATTATTTTTTTATTTTAACATGCACATTTATTCACACAAGTGGTGCTATATATAATATGAAACTAAAATTATTAATAACTTTAATATTTTTTAAACTTGCTCTAGTAATAACTTTGTTTTTTTACTCTTATATAATAGTGAAGGAAGTGAAAATATTTAATTTAAAATAAATATATACATTTCTGTAATTTTGAAATAACTTTAGAATAGGGAATAAAGTGAAATTTTTTACAAAAAAATTATTTATTACATACAAATATATAAGTAAAAATAAGTAAATAATTATTCTTTTACTTTAACATGCACATTTGTTCACACAAGTGATGCCATATTTAATATGAAATTGAAATTATTATTAGCTTTTATATTTTTTATACTTGCAGTAGTACCAACTGTGTACTTTTATTTCAAAAATAATTATGGATGAAGTGAAAAGTCAAAATTTATTAAAAATAAGTACTTTTTTTTTACTTTAAAATAAATTTAGAGTAGAGGATAAAGTGAAATTTTATAAAAAAAATAAATTTTTGCATTCAGATATATAGTTAAAAGTTAGTTAATAATTTTTTTTTTATTTTAACATTCACATTTTCAGAGACAAGTGCTGCCATAAATAACATGAAATTGAAATTATTATTACCTTTCATATTTTTTATACTTGCAGTAGTACCAACTGTCTTTATTACTCAAAAATAGTGGTGAAGAAAAAAAATAAAAATTAGAAAAAAATAAATACATTTCTGTTATTTTAAAATAACTTTAGAGTGCAGGATAAAGTAAAATTTCAAACAAAAAAAATAATTTTTACATACAAATATATGGTTAAAAGTTAGTAAATAATATTTTTTTTTTTAATTTTAACATGCACATTTGTTTACACAAGTGCTGCTAAATATAATATGAAAATAAAATTATTATTAACTTTTTTTTTTTATACTTGCAGTTGGTACAAATGTGTCTTTTTTACTCAAAAATAGTACATTTCTGTTACTTTAAAATAACTTTAGATTGGGGGATATAGTGAAATTTTATACAAAAAAATTAATTTTTACTTACATATATATGGTTAAGAGTTAGTAAATATATTTTTTTTCATTTTAACTTGCACATTTGTTCACACAAGTGCTGCCATATATAATATAAAATTGAAATTATTATTACCTTTCATACTTTTTATACTTGCAGTAGTACCATCTGCGTCTTTTTTTTTAAATTGTAGTAAAGGAAGTAAAAAATTAAAAAAAAAAAATACATTTTTGTTACTTAAATATAAATTTAGAGTGGAGGATAAAGTGAAATTTTATACAAAAAAATTAAGATATACATAAATATATATGGTTAAAAATTAATAAATAATTTTTTTTTTATTTTAACATGCACATTTGTTCACACAACTAGTGCTATATATTATATAAAACTAAAATTATTATTAACTTTAATATTTTTTATACTTGCTGTAGTATTAACTTTGTTTTTTTACTCTAATATAATAGTGAAGGAAGTGAAAATATTTAATTTAAAATAAATATATACATTTCTGTTACTTTAAAATAACTTTAGAGCGGGGGATAAAGTAAAATTTTTTACAAAAAAATTAATTATTACATACAAATATATGGTTAAAAATAAGTAAATAATTTTTCTTTTTCTTTAACATGCACATTTGTTCACACAAGTGATGCCATACTTAATATGAAATTGAAATTATTAATAACTTTTTTATTTTTTATACTTGCAGTAGTACCAACTGTGTATTTTTAATTCAAAAATAATTATGGAAGAAGTGAAAAATCAAAATTTATTAAAAATAAGTACATTTCTTTTACTTTAAAATAAATTTAGAGTAGAGGATAAAGTGAAATATAATAAAAAAAAAAAATTTTTTACATTTAGATATATAGTTAAAAGTTAGTTAATAATTTTTTTTTTATTTTAACATGCACATTTTCTAAGACAAGTGCTGCCATATATAACATTAAAATTATTAGTACCTTTAATATTTATTATACTTGCAGTAGTACCAACTGCGTCTTTTTTACTCAAAAATAGTAGTAAAGGAAGTAAAAAATAAAAAAAAAATACATTTCTGTTACTTAAATATAAATTTAGAGTTGGGGATCAAGTGAAATTTCATACAAAAAAATTAGGACATACATAAAAATATATGGTTAAAAATTTAAAATTAATTTTTTTTTTATTTTAACATGCACATTTGTTTACACAAATGCTGCCATACAGAATATGAAAATAAAATAATTTTTAACTTTTATATCTTACATACTTACATACTTACTTGAAGAGCCAACTGTGTATTTTTACTAAAAAATAGTGGTGAAGGAAGAATAAAAATTAAAATTAAACAAAAAAAGTAATACATTTCTGTTACTTTAAAATAACTTTAGATTGGGGGATAAAGTAAAATTTTACACAAAAAAAATTAATTTTTACATACAAATATTAGGTTGAAAGTTAGTAAATAATTTTTTTTTTATTTCAACATGCACATTTGTTTACACAAGTGCTGCCATATATAATATAAGATTAAAATTATTTTTACCTTTTATATTTTTTATACTTGCAGTTGTACCAACTGTGTTTTTTTTACTCAAAAATAGTACTGATGGAACTGAAAAAATAAAAATTTTAAAATATTAATACATTTCTGGTATTTTAAAATACCTTAAGAGTGGGTGATAAAGTAAAATTCTATACAAAAAAATAAATTTTCACATACAAATATATGGTTAAAAGTTAGTAGATAATTATTTTTTTATTTTAACATGCACATTTATTCACACAAGTGGTGCTATATATAATATGAAACTAAAATTATTAATAACTTTAATTTTTTTTAAACTTGCTGTAGTAATAACTTTGTTTTTTTACTCTAATATAATAGTGAAGGAAGTGAAAATATTTAATTTAAAATAAATATATACATTTCTGTAACTTTGAAATAACTTTAAAGTAGGGAATAAAGTGAAATTTTTTACAAAAAAATTATTTATTACATACAAATATATAAGTTAAAATAAGTAAATAATTATTCTTTTACTTTAACATGCACATTTGTTCACACAAGTGATGCCATATTTAATATGAAATTGAAATTATTATTAGCTTTTATATTTTTTATACTTGCAGTAGTACCAACTGTGTACTTTTATTTCAAAAATAATTATGGAAGAAGTGAAAAGTCAAAATTTAATAAAAATAAGTACATTTCTTTTACTTTAAAATAAATTTAGAGTAGAGGATAAAGTGAAATTTTATAAAAAAAATAAATTTTTACATTCAGATATATAGTTAAAAGTTAGTTAATAATTTTTTTTTTATTTTAACGTTCACATTTTCAGAGACAAGTGCTGCCATAAATAACATGAAATTGAAATTATTATTACCTTTCATATTTTTTATACTTGCAGTAGTACCAACTGTCTTTATTACTCAAAAATAGTGGTAAAGAAAAAAAATAAAAATTAGAAAAAAATAAATACATTTGTTATTTTAAAATAACTTTAGAGTGCAGGATAAAGTAAAATTTCATACAAAAAAATTAATTTTTACATACAAATATATGGTTAAAAGTTAGTAAATAATTTTTTTTTTATTTTAACAGGCATATTTGTTCACACAAGTGGTGCTATATATAATATGAAATTAAAATTATTATTAACTTTTATATTTTTTATACTTGCAGTTGTACCAACTGTTTTTTTTACTCAAAAATAATTAAGGAAGAAGTGAAAAATCAAAATTTATTAAAAATAAGTACATTTCTTTTACTTTAAAATAAATTTAGAGTAGAGGATAAAGTGAAATTTTATAAAAAAAAAAATTTTTACAATTAGATATATAGTTAAAAGTTAGTTAATAATTTTTTTTTTATTTTAACATTCACATTTTCTGAGACAAGTGCTGCCATAAATAACATAAAATTGAAATTATTATTATTTTTCATATTTTTTATACTTGCAGTAGTACCAACTGTCTTTATTAATCAAAAATAGTGGTGAAAAAAAAAAAATAAAAATTAAAAAAAAATAAATACATTTGTTATTTTAAAATACCTTTAGTGCAGGATAAAGTAAATTTTCATACAAAAAAATTAATTTTTACATACTTATATGGTTAAAAGTTAGTAAATAATATATTTTTTTTTTTATTTTAACATGCACATTTGTTTACACAAGTGCTGCTAAATATAATATGAAAATAAAATTATTATTAACTTTTTTTTTTTATACTTGCTGTTGGTACAAATGTGTCTTTTTTACTCAAAAATAGTACATTTCTGTTACTTTAAAATAACTTTAGATTGGGGGATATAGTGAAATTTTATACAAAAAAATTAATTTTTACTTACAAATATATAGTTAAGAGTTAGTAAATATATTTTTTTTCATTTTAACTTGCTCATTTGTTCACACAAGTGTTGCCATATATAATATGAAATTGAAATTATTATTACCTTTCATACTTTTTATACTTGCAGTAGTACCATCTGCGTCTTTTTTTTCAAATTGTAGTAAAGGAATTAAAAAATTAAAAAAAAAAATACATTTTTGTTACTTAAATATAAATTTAGAGTGGAGGATAAAATGAAATTTTATACAAAAAAATTAAGATATACATAAAAATATATAATTAAAACTTAATAAATAATTTTTTTTTTATTTTAACATGCACATTTGTTTACACAAGTGCTGCCATACATAATATAAAATTAAAATAATTTCTAACTTTTATATCTTTTATACTTGCAGAAGAACCAACTGTGTATTTTTACTCAAAAATAGTGGTAAAGGAAGATTAAAAATTAAAATTAAAAAAAAAGTAATACATTTATGTTACTTTAAAATAACTTTAGATTGGGGGATAAAGTGAAATTTCATACAAAAAAAATTAATCTTTACATACAAATATATGGTTAATAGTTAGTAAATAATTATTTTTTTATTTTAACATGCACATTTGTTTACACAAGTGCTGCCATATATAATATAAGATTGAAAGTATTATTACCTTTTATATTTTTTATACTTGCAGTATTACCAACTGTTTCTTTCTAACTCAAAAATAGTGGTGAAGAAAAAAAAAATAAAAATTTAAAAAAAATAAATACATTTCTGTTATTTTAAAATAACTTTAGAGTGCAGGATATAGTAAAATTTCATACAAAAAAATTAATTTTTACATACAAATATATTGTTAAAGGTTAGTAAAATATATATTTATAATTTTAACATGCACATTTGTTTACACAATTGCTGCTAAATAAAATATGAAATTGAAATTATTAATAACTTTCCTTTTTTTATACTTTCAGTTGTAGTAACTTGGTCTTGATTACTCAAAAATAGTAGTGAAGGAACTAAAAAATCTAAAATTTTAAAATATAAATACATTTCTGTTACAATGGAATACCTTAAGAGGGGATGATAAAGTGAAATTCTATACAAAAAAATAAATTTTTACATACAAATATATGGTTAAAAGTTAAAAAATATTTTTTTTTTCTATATAATTATTTTTTTATTTTAACATGCACATTTGTTCACACAAGTGGTGCTATATATAATATGAAATTAAAATTATTATTAACTTTAATATTTTTTATACTTGCTGTAGTATTAACTTTGTTTTTTTACTCTAATATAATAGTCAAGAAAGTGAAAAAATTTAATTTAAAATAAATATATACATTTCTGTTACTTTGAAATAACTTTAGAGTTACAGATAAAGTGAAATTTTATACAAAAAAAATTAAGTTTTACATAAAAATATATGGTTAAAAATAAGTAAATAGTTTTTCTTTTACTTTAACATGCACATTTGTTCACACAAGTAATGCCATATTTAATATAAAATTAAAATTATTATTAACTTTTTTATTTTTTTTATACTTGCAGTAGTACCAACTGTATATTTTTAATTCAAAAATATTTTTGGAAGAAGTAAAAAATCAAAATTTATTAGAAATAAGTACATTTCTTTTACTTTAAAATAAATTTACAGTAGAGGATAAAGTGAAATTTTATAATAAAAATAAATTTTTACATTCAGATATATAGTTAAAAGTTAGTTAATAATTTTTTTTTTATTTTAACATGCACATTTTCTAAGACAAGTGCTGCCATATATAACATGAAATTGTAATTATTATTACCTTTCATATTTTTTATACTTGCAGTAGTACCAACTGCGTCTTTTTTACTCAAAACTAGTAGTAAAGGAAGTAAAAAATAAAAAAAAAATACATTTCTGTTACTTAAATATAAATTTAGAGTGGGGGATAAAGTGAAATTTCATACAAAAAAATTAGGATATACATAAAAATATATGGTTAAAAATTTATAATTAATTTTTTTTTTATTTTAATAAGCACATTTGTTTACACAAGTGCTGCCATACAAAATATAAAATTAAAATAATTTTTAACTTTTATATCTTACATACTTGCAGAAGAGCCAACTGTGTATTTTTACTAAAAAATAGTGGTGAAGGAAGAATAAAAATTAAAATTAAACAAAAAAAGTAATACATTTCTGTTACTTTAAAATAACTTTAGATTGGGTGATAAAGTGAAATTCTATACAAAAAAATAAATTTTACATACAACTATATGGTTAAAAGTTAGTAAATTTTTTTTTTTTATTTTATCAGGCACATTTGTTCACACAAGTAGTGCTATATATAATATGAAATTAAAATTATTATTAACTTTTATATTTTTTATACTTGCAGTTGTACCAACTGTGTTTTTTTTACTCAAAAATAATTAAGGAAGAAGTGAAAAATCAAAATTTATTAAAAATAAGTACATTTCTTTTACTTTAAAATAAATTTAGAGTTAAGGATAAAGTGAAATTTTATAAAAAAAAAAAATTTTTACATTCAGATATATAGTTAAAAGTTAGTTAATAATTATTTTTTTTATTTAACATTCACATTTTCTGAGACAAGTGCTGCCATAAATAACATAAAATTGAAATTATTATTACCTTTCATATTTTTTATACTTGCAGTAGCACCAGCTGCCTTTTTTACTCAAAAATAGCGGTGAAGAATAAAAAATAAAATTAAAAAAAAATAAATACATTTCTGATATTTTAAAATAACTTTAGAGTGCAGGATAAAGTAAAATTTCATACAAAAAAATTAATTTTTACATACAAATATATGGTTAAAAGTTAGTAAATAATATTTTTTTTTTAATTTTAACATGCACATTTGTTTACACAAGTGCTGCTAAATATAATATGAAAATAAAATTATTATTAACTTTTTTTTTTTTTATACTTGCAGTTGGTACAAATGTGTCTTTTTTACTCAAAAATAGTACATTTCTGATACTTTAAAATAACTTTAGATTGGGGGATATAGTGAAATTTTATACAAAGAAATTAATTTTTACTTACAAATATATGGTTAAGAGTTAGTAAATATATTTTTTTTAATTTTAACTTGCACATTTAATCCCACAAGTGCTGCCATATATAATATGAAATTGAAATTATTATAACCTTTCATACTTTTTATACTTGCAGTAGTACCATCTGCGTCTTTTTTTTAAATTGTAGTAAAAAAAGTAAAAAATTTAAATAAAAAATAAATACATTTCTGTTACTTAAATATAAATTTAGAGTGAGGGATAAAGTGAAATTTCATACAAAAAAAATAAGATATACATAAAAATTAATTGTTAAAAATTATTAAATAATTTTTTTTTTATTTTAACATGCTCATTTGTTTACACAAGTGCTGCCATACATAATATAAAAATAAAATAATTTCTAACTTTTATATCTTTCATACTTGCAGAAGAACCAACTGTGTATTTTTATTTAAAAATAGTGATAAAGGAATAATAAAAATTAAAATTAAAAAAAAAAGAAATACATTTCTGTTACTTTAAAATAACTTTAGATTGGGGGATAAAGTGAAATTTTATACAAAAAAAATTAATTTAATATATGGTTAAAAGTTAGTAAATAATTTCTTTTTTATTTTAACATGCACATTTGTTTACATAAGTGCTGCTATATATAATATAAGATTAAAAGTTGATACAAATGTGTTTTTTTTACTCAAAAATAGTACATTTCTGTTACTTTAAAGCAACTTTAGATTAGAGGATAACGTAAAATTTTATACAAAAAAATAAACTTTTACATACAAATTTATATGGTTAAAAGTTAGTCAATAATTTTTTTTTATTTTACATTTGTTAACACAAGTGCTGCCATATATAATATGAAATTGAAATTATTATTAACTTTTATAATTTTTATACTTGCAGTAGTACCAACTGTGTCTTTCTTACTAAAAAATAGTGGTGAAGGAAAAGAAAACTTAAATTTAAAATTATTAAATACATTTCTGTTAATTTAAAATTACTTAAGAGTGGGGGTTAAAGTAGAATTTTATACCAAAAAAATAAATTTTTACATACAAATTTTTATGGTTAGAAGTTAGTAAATAATTTTTATTATATTAACATGAACATTTGTTCAAAGTGAAATTCTATACAAAAAAATAAATTTTTACATACAAATATATGGGTAAAAGTTAGTACATTTTTTAAATTTTATTTTAACATGCACATTTGTTCACACAAGTGGTGCTATATATAATACGAAATTAAAATTATTATTAGCTTTTATATTTTTTATACTTGCAGTTGTACCAACTGTGTTTTACTTACTCAAAAATAGTAGTAATGGAACTGAAAAAATAAAAATTTTAAAATATTAATACATTTCTGGTATTTTAAAATACCTTAAGATTGGGTGATAAAGTGAAATTCTATACAAAAAAATAAATTTTCACATACAAATATATGGTTAAAAGTTAGTACATTTTTTTTTTTATTTTAACATGCACATTTGTTTATAATGTAAAATTAAAGTTATTATTACCTTTTATATTGCAGTTGTACCAACTGTGTCTTTTTTACTCAAAAATGGAAGTGATAAAACTAAAAAAATTAAAAGATTAAAATATTAATACATTTCTGTTACTTTAACCTTTATGTTAATGACCGACTTTATCGACGTCACTTAGCAACCGGGTACCCGGGTACCCACTAATCTTAATATTGAAAATTTTGTTTATTTTATTAAAAAACAAATATTCTAAACTTTTTTTTTTTATATATGAATAGTTAGTGACAATTTAAAAAAAAAAAAAAAAAAAAATCATCTAGAATCCACTGTATCGCTTGGCGATGGGAATAAATAGATTTCATAATATTGTGCGTTTTTTGAGATTCGACGATAGTAATACTCGAAGTCAACGTAAAAAAGAAGACAAGGCAGCTACAGTTCGTGAAGTGTGGACAATGCTGAATTCAAATCTAGCTAATATATACAAACCAACCGCAAACTTGACAATCGATAAACAACTTTATCCATACCGTGGCCGTACTGGATTCACTCAATATATACCGTCGAAACCAGCTATGTATGGTATAAAGATCTGGTGGATTTGTGATGCGGGAAACGCACATCCTTTGCAGGGGATTATGTACACTGGTAAAATAGGTAACACTCAAGGAAAAAATCAGGGTGAAAGAGTAGTGAAAGAATTGGCGGCTCCTTACCGAGGTAGTGGTAGAAATATCTGCATGGCTAACTTCTTTACTACTCTACCCGTTGCTAAACATTTGTTATCGTGGAAAATTACCATTGTTGGCACGATAAAAAAAAATAAACCATACATCCCTAGTGTTATGGCAGCAAATAAGACACGGGAGCAGTATTCGACAGTTTTTGGATTCCAAAAAAGGTTACCATGTGTTCTTATGTTTCAAAAAAAAAAGCTGTCATTCTGTTATCTACAATGCATTCAGATGCATCAGTTAGTGATGATACTAAGCGGAAACCAGAAATTATAAATTGCTGTAATAAATATAAAGCTAGCGTTGATACAATAGACCAAATGGTTCAGAAGTACACAAGTCAACGACGATCTTCGAGATGGCCAATGGCAATGATCTTCAACATGCTGGACATTTCTTCACTTGCATCATATATAATTTATTACGAAAGTAATAAAATGTTTTCAAAAAAAAACGACAGAACGTCGTCAATTTATGCGGAAACTGAGTGAAGAACTGGCAATACCAATGATTAAATCTCGCACAGCAAATCCGCAAGTAATGCGCCACTTCTCAGCAAAGATTGCCGTTGAAAGTATTTTAGGTCATGCAGTAGAGGAAACAGCCGAACCAAATCCTGGACCCGTGGTTCCGAAAGATAAATCCGGAAGAAAGAAAGTGACAGGATCTTACCATGTATGCAATGCCTTACCAATAAAAAGACGACGAAATACTCGCAAGAGCTGTGACAATTGTCACCAGCCAGTATGTGATGAGCATTCAGTTAATATCGCAAAATGTCTTAAATGTCATAATTAATGTCACTGTTAAGTACACAATCCTAAAAAATTAAAATTAAAATAGAACTATTTAAAATAATAAAGTAAAGTTTAACTCTTAAAATTCAATACAATTTTATTGTTTTAAAATTAGCTCTCACATATAAAATATTATTCATAATCTATATAAGTTTTCTTGTATTCCCGATTTTTTCGTAAAATAAATAATTCTATTTATTTTACCAATTTGAATTTGTTGTTTTCTGTTGCTGTTTTGTTATTGTTTGTCGTTGTTTATTGATTGATGTTAAACGTTGGATATTGAATATTTATTATATTATTGAATGGTTTTGTTAGATATTGAGAATTAAAAACCAAAGGAAAAAAATTATAAGAAATGACAAAAGAAATATACCGATGTTGTGATATGAGTTAAGAAGTCTGATATTAAAAACCTATCATTATGTTTTAATTTTATTAACCGGCGTTGTCCGTATGTGTTATATTTAGATAATAAGTGAGTGTGTAATGTGAGTCTGTCGTAACAATTACCGTTGCCTACAAATTAATTATAAGGAGTCGTAATGAAATAATTTAAACTTTAATAAAAATAACATATGCTGCTAATGTCTAAGCAAAATATTCGTTAAAAGATATAATTAATATTAAGTAACACCAGAATAATATTATTATTTAAACATTATAAAGATACAATTTCCGTACAAGCTAATTTCGTAAGCATCACGCAACCTTTCAAAGTCGTAACAATTTGCATATGTTATTATTATAATGAATATAAAATATGACAAATAACTTAATACAAATAGTTAATATAACGAAACCGCTGCCAATTTGTTTCTAGTAAACAGCATTCTGCGATTCCAAATATTGTTACCGTCCAAATGATTTAAGGCAAACCACTTCGCTATAATAAATAATAATTTACGTTTGATAATTAGAATTAATCCATCATCAACATTTTCGCAGATGTATATTATATTATATTCAATATAACCACGTATTAGCAAACTTATAAATAAATTTAGTTATTAGAACAAACATACCATCGCAATACAATCAATTTAGTAAGTAGTACTTATCGTTGTCGTAGAACCATAGTTTATAACATTATTACCTAGAACAAACATATCATCGCAATACAATCAATTTAGTTAGTAGTACTTATCGTTGTCGCAGAACCATAGTTTATAACATTATTACCTAAAACAAACATATCGTCGCAATACAATTAATTTAGTTAGTAGTACTTTTCGTTGTCGTAGAACCATAGTTTATAACAATATTACCTAGAACAAACAAACCATCGCAATACAATCAATTTAGTTAGTTGTACTTATCATTCTCGTAGAACCATAGTTTATAACATTATTACCTAGAACAAACATATCATCGCAATACAATCAATTTAGTTAGTAGTACTTATCGTTGTCGTAGAACCATAGTTTATAACATTATTACCTAGAACAAACATATCGTCGCAATACAATTAATTTAGTTAGTAGTACTTATCGTTTTCGTAGAACCATAGTTTATAACATTATTACCTAGAACAAACATATCATCGCAATACAATTAATTTAGTTAGTAGTACTTTTCGTTGTCGTAGAACCATAGTTTATAACATTATTACCTAGAACAAACATATCGTCGCAATACAATTAATTTAGTTAGTAGTACTTATCATTGTCGTAGAACCATAGTTTATTACATTCTTACCTAGAACAAACATATCATCGCAATACAATCAATTTAGTTAGTAGTACTTATAGTTGTCGTAGAACCATAGTTTATAACATTATTACCTAGAACAAACATATCGTCGCAATACAATTAATTTAGTTAGTAGTACTTATCGTTTTCGTAGAAACATAGTTTATAACATTATTACCTAGAACAAACATATCGTCGCAATACAATTAATTTAGTTAGTAGTACTTATCGTTGTCGTAGAACCATAGTTTATAACATTATTACCTAGAACAAACATATCATCGCAATACAATCAATTTAGTTAGTAGTACTTATCGTTGTCGTAGAACCATAGTTTATAACATTATTACCTAGAACAAACATATCGTCGCAATACAATTAATTTAGTTAGTAGTACTTATCGTTGTCGTAGAACCATAGTTTAAACCATTATTACCTAGAACAAACATATCGTCGCAATACAATTAATTTAGTTAGTAGTACTTATCGTTGTCGTTGAACCATAGTTTATAACATTATTACCTAGAACAAACATATCGTCGCAATACAATTAATTTAGTTAGTAGTACTTATCATTGTCGTGGAACCATAGTTTATAACATTATTACCTAGAACAAACATATCATCGCAATACAATCAATTTAGTTAGTAGTACTTATCGTTGTCGTAGAACCATAGTTTATAACATTATTACCTAGAACAAACATATCGTCGCAATACAATTAATTTAGTTAGTAGTACTTATCGTTGTCGTAGAACTATAGTTTATAACATTATTACCTAGAACAAACATATCGTCGCAATACAATTAATTTAGTTAGAAGTACTTATTATTGTCGTAGAACCATAGTTTATAACATTATTACCTAGAACAAACATATCATCGCAATACAATCGATTTAGTTAGTAGTACTTATCATTGTCGTAGAACCATAGTTTATAACATTATTACCTAGAACAAACATACCATAGCAATACAATCAATTTAGTTAGTAGTACCTATCGTTGTCGTAGAACCATAGTTTATAACATTATTACCTAGAACAAACAAACCATCGCAATACAATCAATTTAGTTAGTAGTACTTATCGTTGTCGTAGAACCTAGTATATCGCAATATTATACAAACCAAACGTATCGTTGCATTACAATCAATTTAGTTAGTAGAATTCATCGTTGTCGTAGAACCTTATATCGAAATATTATACAAACCAAACGTATCGTTGCATTACAATCAATTTAGTTAGTAGAATTCGTCGTTGTCGTAGAACCTAGTATATCGCATTATTTCATAAACCAAACTTATCGTCGCAATACAATCAATTTAGTTAGTAGAATTCATCGTTGTCGTAGAAACTAGTATATAGCATTATTGTCTAGTTCAAACTTACCGTCACAATACAATAGATTTAGATATTGGAACCGTTGTTGTAGTATAAGACTACAAATTATTCGTAGTAACAAGAAATATTATATTTCTCTGTCAAATTAACAAATCATACAGTCCACTTTAAATCTAAGACTTTAGCGACCAACCGAAAACACTTCAATAAATTAGAGCATTAAAAGGTCGAATACGTCGTGTACATTTGGTCCAATCGAGCCGGATGTTACAACCGGAAAGAAAGCAAATTAAAAATCAATCTACAAATTGTTGATGCAGATTGGAAATATTATTTTAAGAAAATAGTACATACAAAATATATCTCAATAAAGATTTTCTTTTATCAAGAACCCACAATTTAGAAATCCTTACAAATCTTTGTTTATGCCTTTATGTAAAAGATTTATCTATACTAATATTATAAAGCGACAGAGTTCGTTCGTTTGTTTGTTTGTTTGTTTGTTTGAACGCGCTAATCTCCGAAACTACTGGTTTGAATTGAATAATTCTTTTTGTGTTGGATAGTCCAGTTATCGAGGAGGGCTATAAGCTATATAACATCACGCTACGACCAATAGGAGCAAAGATATAGTGGTAAATGTGTAAAAAACGGGAGAAATTGTTTCATCTTTGAAGTCTTCCGTTGCGTGCGCCGTGAAAACGGTTCAAGATACACAAAAAATATGTAGTAAAGAATAATAGCTCTTTTATTGATCTAAAAAACAGTCCGCGATAGTATATGTCTATCTTTTAAGATTAACTCACAAAAACCGTTTTTATGGTACCTAATTTGGTCGAAATAATTTGTTTAAGTTGTATCAACATAATAATATTAATCTTTATTCAAATTAATATGTTGTTGGTTAAGAGTACTTCATTGTGAATAAAATTGTCTTTGACATAACTTAATTTCAACAAAAAACTTTAAAGATTACAATGATAAATAATGATAAATAACTCCGAAACAAAACCATCTCGCTCTCTGCGCTGGCCGGCGCGGCGGGAGAGAGGTGGTGCTTGCGGGCAAGCCGGGAGGGGGGTGTAGCTCAACGAGATACCATGCCGCGCGGCTCACTCGCGCGGTCGGCTCCCTACTGAACGGTTGAATGCAGCGCTAATTTGTTTATGCGATATAATTATCATCGTAATATTACTTTTTAAACACAGTTTCATTTTGTAGTTGCTTTCTATATAGTAGGTACTTTATTTGTTTTAGGATAGTATTTAGTTACACAATAATAACACTTTTTTGTTTTCATGTAGATTATTTTAATATATATAAATTACGTGTCACTGTGTTGTCCGCTATGGACTCCTAAACTACTTAACCAACTTGAAAGATAGGATAGCTTACATCTCAATTTTTTTATCTTATTGCTAATTATTAGTCTATTAATTATCTGTATATGACATATGACATCGGGCGACGATGATGGCGACATCTGTTGACTAGATTGAGTAAATATTCTGTTGAGTAAATCGAAATCTGTTGACTAGATTGAGTATATATTCAATAGATGGCGCTGTGTAATGTAATATGACAAAAACGTTAGGCACAGCAACGCGTGGCCGGGACAGCTAGTAACTATATAAAATAGTTGAGTTTTAACAATATTAGAGTTAAAAGGAAAAGTAAATTCATACCTTTTAAATACAAATTTGAAAGAACTAATAGATTGCTAAAATGGAATTATTTGACGCTGTTCAATATCACCACGTTCATTTGCTCGTTTTAAAAAGAGATTATACATTAAGTGCAATTAATGAAATTGCTAATATTTGCGATAATTATATCATGAATTCGTCAGACATATACACTATTCAGGTTGTAGAACTTATTCTTCGAGAATTGTACAAGAATTTGTATTCGTTGGTTGACAACATTAATGAGCAATATTTATTGGCTGACTTAGAATTAGACGAACAAAATATTAATTTGTTTAAAACATATCGAACTCTATATTTTGATCTCATTGCTAGAATGGATACTTTTGTGACGTTTCATCATGATATTAGAACCGAGGCTCCACTAAACAATACAAAACTTAACATTGTGAATCACGTATTAAAATTAGTAAGAGGTAAAACCATAATCAAAGCCTTGAAATATTTAATGATATACATAAAGAATTGTCGCACCGTATGCGAATGTTGACTTACCAAGCTAGAGAATATTTTAATTTTACCATATATTGTATATTAAGCTCAGTTTTAAACGATAATATGCTTACTGCATTCGAGCATGATTATTTTTCAAACCAGTTACCAACACCTGATGACTTATTCTTATGGACAACAAATATTTTCGTGAACAGTTATAAATCACCTATAGTCAAAACCAAAGATTGTAAATTACCGGAAGCAATCATATGTAAAATTGAACAACAATCATTAAATCATATTACTGAGTCTTGTGATAAAAAATCAAATTCAAAACTTGAAACTGTTTTTCTAATTCATGACAGTTTTTCTAAACCAGATAGCTTAGAATGTATAATAGAGTCTCAACCCAATTCTCTTCAGATAGTTTTTAATGACTCAAACAGCTCTTTAACTTATTTAGTACCGTACCAAAATAATGAAGACAACAAAAAAGATCAATTAGAGATCAAAAATACAACTAGCCGGCAAGTTGCGCATGTTGGACCGTTGTGTAATCCATTACCCTGTTGGATAGCACCGATTGATTCAAGGGTGAAGGTTATTATCCAGACCCATTGGACGGAAAGTTTGTCCAACAATGATCCTAGGTCGTTATCGCGTATTAATTTTTTGAAAAGTTTTATTGGTCATTGTATAGAAGACCTGTGGTCCGCATTTATGTTTACTAAACAGATGCAATTTAACTCAGGCAATGAAAAAGAATTAATTTAAGACATTATCACTCTTAGAGTTTGGTTTTATAGGCCTAAATGGTTATTGCAATTTATTGCTGGTCGGCCTCATTATCAAGATCCACAGAATAATCGCATGAAATTTCCAAAAATTAAACCAATTACAATACCTTCAAGGTGGTGCACAAATAACACTATATCGAATGTTATGTCAGAAATATCGAAATATTGTAAAATTCATCTTATAGTATATTGCCCACGATTTTGGCTTTCATTACAATTGAATAGCGCATTACCAACATTAAATTTCGTTTTAAAAATTGAGACTTTCACTGCTAAGCTAGTGCAACAGCAACGTTTTGCACATGACATCGTTAATATCAAATTTGGTTTACAACCCTGCACTCATCTATTGTTTCTGTCGCCAGCCCGTGTAAACAACGGATTTGTTGTCGCTAACAGAATTTTCGCCCATTTATTCCTGACTAAGGTCACGAAATACATATATTGTACCAGAAGTGAACTTTATCATAAAACTACAAATGTATGTGACACAAAACATGTCCAATATTTAATCAGATTGTTTGTTGACAAACCAAGTTGGTTCAAAAAGATATTGATATGGCCAAAGTAACTCAAGTAACATAATTTGTCTGTCCCTGTTAAATGACAACATTGCCATGTTAATGATTTTAGAAAGATTAGCATTTAGATTAAGTTTATATTTTGGCAGAAGCCAAAATAGCCCCAAGGGATGTTAAGTACACAATCCTAAAAAATTAAAATTAAAATAGAACTATTTAAAATAATAAAGTAAAGTTTAACTCTTAGAATTCAATACAATTTTACTGTTTCAAAATTAGCTCTCACATATAAAATATTATTCATAATCTATATAAGTTTTCTTGTATTGCCGATTTTTTCGTAAAATAAATAATTCTATTTATTTTACCAATTCGAATTTGTTGTTTTCTGTTGCTGTTTTGTTATTGTTTGTCGTTGTTTATTGATTGATGTTGGACGTTGGATATTGAATATTTATTATATTATTGAATGGTTTTGTTAGATATTGAGAATTAAAAACCAAAGGAAAAAATTATAAGAAATGACAAAAGAAATAAACTGATGTTGTGATATGAGTTTAGAAGTCTGATATTAGAAACCTATCATTATGTTTTAATTGTATCAACCGGCGTTGTCCGTATGTGTTATATTTAGTTAATAAGTGAGTGTGTAATGTGAGTCTGTCGTATCAATTACCGTTGTCTACAAATTAATTATAAGGAGTCGTAATGAAATAATTTAAACTTCAATAAAAATAACATATTCTGCTAATGTCTAGGCAAAATATTCGTTAAAAGATATAATTAATATTAAGTAACACCAAAATAATATTATTATTTAAACATTATAAAGATGCAATTTCCGTACAAGCTAATTTTGTAAGCATCACGCAACCTTTCAAAGTCGTAACAATTTGCATATGTTATTAATTTAATGAATATAAAATATAACAAATAACTTTATACAAATAGTTAATATAACGAAACCGCTGCCAAATTGTTTCTAGTAAACAGCATTCTGCGATTCCAAATATTGTTACCGTCCAAATGATTTAAGGCAAACCACTTCGCTATAATAAATAATAATTTACGTTTGATAATTAGAATTAATCCATCATTAACATTGTCGCAGATGTATATTATATTATATTCAATATAACCACGTATTAGCAAACTTATAAATAAATTTAGTTATTAGAACAAACATACCATCGCAATACAATCAATTTAGTTAGTAGTACTTATCGTTGTCGTAGAACCATAGTTTATAACATTATTACCTAGAACAAACATATCATCGCAATACAATCAATTTAGTTAGTAGTACTTATCGTTGTCGTAGAACCATAGTTTATAACATTATTACCTAGAACAAACATATCGTCGCAATACAATTAATTTAGTTAGTAGTACTTATCGTTGTCGTAGAAACATAGTTTATAACATTATTACCTAGAACAAACATATCGTCGCAATACAATTAATTTAGTTAGTAGTACTTATCATTGTCGTAGAACCATAGTTTATAACATTATTACCTAGAACAAACATATCATCGCAATACAATCAATTTAGTTAGTAGTACTTATCGTTATCGTAGAACCATAGTTTATAACATTATTACCTAGAACAAACATATCGTCGCAATACAATTAATTTAGTTAGTAGTACTTATCGTTGTCGTAGAACCATAGTTTATAACATAATTACTAGAACAAACATATCGTCGCAATACAATTAATTTAGTTAGTAGTACTATCGTTGTCGTAGAACCATAGTTTATAACATTATTACTAGAACAAACATATCATCGCAATACAATCAATTTAGTTAGTAGTACTTATCGTTGTCCGTAGAACCATAGTTTAAAACATTATTACCTAGAACAAACATATCGTCGCAACACAATTAATTTAGTTAGTAGTACTTATCATTGTCGTAGAACCATAGTTATAACATTATTGCCTAGAACAAACATATTATCGCAATAAAATCATTTAGTTAGTAGTACTTATCGTTGTCGTAGAACCATAGTTTATAACATATTACCTAGAACAAACATATCGTCGCATAGAATTAATTTAGTTAGTAGTACTTATCGTTGTCTTAGAACCATAGTTTATAACATTACTACCTAGAACAAACATATCGTCGCAATACAATTAGTTTATTAGTAGTACTTATCGTTGTCGTAGACCTAGTATATCGCAATATTATACAAACCAAACGTATCGTTGCATTACAATCAATTTAGTTAGTAGAATTTATCGTTGTCGTAGAACCTTATATCGCAATATTATACAAACCAAAGGTATCGTTGCATTACAATCAATTTAGTTAGTAAAATTCATCGTTGTCGTAGAACCTAGTATTTGCATTATTACATAAACCAAACTTATCGTCGCAATACAATCAATTTAGTTAGTAGAATTCTTCGTTGTCGTAGAAACTAGTATATAGCATTATTGTCTAGTTCAAACTTACCGTCACAATACAATAGATATAGATATTGGAACCGTTGTTGTAG
Source organism: Panorpa germanica (assembly GCA_963678705.1). Classification (NCBI taxonomy): domain Eukaryota; kingdom Metazoa; phylum Arthropoda; class Insecta; order Mecoptera; family Panorpidae; genus Panorpa; species Panorpa germanica. The sequence goes on along the minus strand of OY783216.1, from coordinate 15,128,135 downwards.
TATAAGACTACAATTTATTCGTAGTAACAAAAAATATTACATTTCTCTGTCAAATTAACAAATCATATAGTCCACTTTAAATCTAGACTTTAGCGACCAACCGAAAACACTTCAATAATTAGAGCATTAAAAGGTCGCATACGTCGTGTACAGTCACAAATGATAAAGAAAACTGTAATATTTATTTTTTTAATAAAAGTTAGTCGCATGCATTTATAGAAACCATTTGTATTTATTTCCTATGCTTTCTACTGTGGGTACCCGGTTGCCAATGGGGCGATGGCCAAAGTTTAAACTTATTTAAAAGAAAAGTTGTTTTTAAATAAATTAAATGCACTCACAACTAGCTTCCTTTTAAGTTAAAAATGAACGATCCGAGAGCACAAAATAAATTTTTTTTTTTTTTTTTGAGTTATTCATACTAATACATCGCGATGGGTACCCGGGTACCCGGTAATTAACATAAGGGGTTAAAATACCTTAAGAGTGGGTGATAAAGTGAAATTCTATACAAAATACAAACTTTAACATACAAATATATAGTTAAAAGTTAGTAAATAATTTTTTTTTTATTTTAACATGCACATTTGTTCACACAAGTGGGTCTATATATAATTATGAAATTAAAATTGTTATTAACTTTAATATATTTTATACTTGCTGTAGTATTAACTTTGTTTTTTCTACTCTAATATAATAGTGAATGAAGTGAAAAAATTTAATTTAAAATAAATATATACATTTCTGTTACTTTGAAATAACTTTAGAGTGGGGTATAAATTGAAATTTATACAAAAAAATTAATTTTTACATACAAATATATGGTTAAAATAAGTAAATAATTTTTCTTTTCTTTAACATGCACATTCGTTCACACAAGTGATGCATATTTTTTATGAAATTGAAATTATTATTAACTTTTATATTTTTTATACTTGCAGTACCAACTGTGTATTTTTATTACCTATGAGCCTATATAGTAGAACGAATCAATTGATTTGTTAATGAATTAATATTGTAATATCTAATATATAAATTACAAAAATGTTGTTACAATCTTTACAAAATTTATTTGCTGGGTACTTGAACAAATTTTAAAAATTTTAATGATAAAAATAAAATATTTTTGAAACAAATAAATTAAATTGAATAGTCGTTAGGTTAAGTTTAGCAGTATAAAAGAACTATTCTTTTTAAATTAGAACCAAGGTTACCGAGTGTTAACAATGATTTAGTTAATTTTGAAAAGAATTCTTATAGCTATTGTACAGATAAATAATTTGTAAAATTTTTGTAGATGTGGGCTTGTTTACATAAATTGCACTGTCAAGATATATTTAATGAACCTAATGAGCTACATTTGTTAGAGATCTATCTAACAGACATAGCTCAAGCTACATTCAAGAATACAAAACACGCTTTGGAATGTTACTCATCTTTATGGACATGAGTGCTATCAGAATGTGATAAACCTAAGTCAATCACACAAAGTATATACACTTGTAATACTTAAGCTGTATCTCATTCGGAATTACTACCATCTGTAATCCTACCTAAGGAAACAGACAGTAATAATTTAGACCCACACCATACTTCTGTAAAGCATGACATAAGTGATCACAAATCCAAACAAAACGTTTTAGATTCTGCATTGATTTCCACATCCAATCACACAAATACGGAAAAGACAAATGAACGAAAAATGTATTCACCCATAAATGAGTGCAGTTTGGACATACCTTTTACTTTGCCATTCATAAAAGAAGTGACGTATCAAGGCAATTCTTGAATGGAATTGTTTTTTCGGGTATTGGTAAATAGATTACCGAAGTTACAATTATGAATAAATTAGAACAAAAATTTATTATTAAAAATCTTAAACTAAATAATTGTATTAGCTATTTTATGTAATGCAAATGGTGCTCCTATTTATGCTCATAAGTAAATCATATGGAGATATGACTCTTAACAGTAGGTTGTCTTACTTACGGCTAAAATGTGTATGTGTGATGTGAGCATGGATTACTGATTTTAATTCAAGTGATGAATGTGTTGACATAAAATAAATGATATTTTTATGTTTGTAACTAGACGTGTTCTAACTATTGTGGGTGTTAATATAATTATCGTAGTTTTATTGCTCTTTGTAGCAAATATCAATGCGTATTTGTACATTTGTATACCACAAATAATGTGTATATTTGAACAATTATTACAATCTATTGAAGATGCAATAATTTGTGTGTGGATGTTCGCGTATAGATTACAATCTACATGTGCAGATATAATACTTGAGCGGGTGAATTACTGGTACTCTGAATATTTTACAGGGGTAAAAGATATTTAAGTTACAGTAATATTATGTGATGTGGATTGATGACGTAATCATCGGAGTTGGTCGTATGAATTTTTTACTTGCAGGGGTGTCTGGTTCGTAGAAATATTTAACTTTAGCGATAAAAACTGATCGCATTAAAAATGTCGTACAGTGTTAAAGTAGTATGCATCCAAAAATAGTAAAATCTAAACGATCTGTCGCCGGTGGACATAAGATGCAGTATTAGAAGATCTATATTTTGAGAAATGCTTACTTGTGGATTGTGAATGATTTATAATTAGACGCAAAGAGCCATTAATCATTCTAAGAAGTGGCATTCACAAAATACGAATACAATTACAGATTGTATCGGGCTACAATTCAAAGTCACAAAAATAGTCAAATTCAATATTTTAATTAAAGAAATTATTAATTGCGCGAGATTAAAGTGAATACTGTGAAAATGCTTCTTATTTGATGCAGATGCAACATTAATAGAAAAGGATTTAGAAAAAAGGAAAGAACTATTTACCAATAAAGTCAGATTGCAGCGTGGATGTGCTCAGGGGTGATCTGAATCTAGCGTCGTTGCTGATGAAGACTTAGTGGTGTCCTTTGTGTGATGAGGTGGATATCTGGTTGAAGATCTTCTGTGCGGTGCGGCTCTGATGAAGTGATCCGAAGACATCCGCTTTTTAGCTCGAAGGACCTGATGTAGATGCTTGTCCTGATGATATCGTGTTGGATGATGCGCTGGTCTTCGATCAATTGTAATATGATTTAAAATCGAGCATCCGACTCGACCGGGACTAAATGTAGATGGATGTTCTGCTGAGACCTTATGTACTGATGTGCTGGTTTAGGATGAATTAATTTTTAGCTCCAAAATCCGGTTCTAAGGACCAAATGTTAATAAGCAGACCGTTCGTATTTTCAGCACTACGCTTGGTTGACAATTTTTGAGGGGCAAGCACAGAATAATAAAGATCTTCACTTAAATTTTAAGTTAACAATTCACTTGTTTTATTGATCATATAAAATTCACAAGTTTAATAATAATACCAATAATTAACACTTAACCACCTGTACCAATAATTAACACTTAACCCCTTGACCACTTATAGTCTGGTTGATAAAAGAGATTTCTGGTGGCGCAAATATAAATGAATTTGTCATAAAACAATAAATAATTTATAATTTGACAAATATGTTGAAATAAATAAGTTTGGCAACATTTTGCTGCTTAAAGGAATAAAATGTGTGTTCTTAAATTAACAAATATCAAAGTTTCTTTTGCGTATTGAGTATGATATTTTTTATTTTATTTGAAAGTTGTAATAAAACTACTGCACTTTTGTATGTTTTATGTCACTTGTCGTATGGTCAAAGCATGTACAATTCACCAAATAATCATTATATCACATTTTATTTAGAAATAGATAATAATAATGAATAAAAATGAAATTTTTATTTTAAGGTTAATAATAAAATTACTTTATTCCACATATATGTAAGATATATGTATATGTAATTGAAAATGGCGTTATATATATTTCAATATACATGTGAAATATGACGTCATTTTCACTATGGTCAACTTTAAACATAAATACTGTTTCTTTTTTATTAAAAAGTCTTTTATAAAATATTTAAAAATTATGTAAAAAGTGTATAATAAATATTAGTTAGTGATTTGCACATCTTTTGACTATATTAAAAGCGCCATAAAACATACAAGAGTGCAGTTTTTTTTTTTAAACTTTCAAAGCAAATGACTGGCTAATCTAAATAATTGCCAAAACCTTAAATATGTGCATGTAATATGCAATCATTTTAAGTAAACATTCAAATAGAAAAACAAATAAACGGGACAGTTTGATCGTGCTGCAGTGAGGACGGGTTCCGAGAATCGCTTGCAGATTTAAAATTGTTGCTATTGTTCAGTAAAAAAACAAAAGGTTCAGTTTTTTTTTTGTTGTGGAATTTGTTATTTTTAGTGAAAAGAAATAGTTTAACAAGAAGTTATTTACATAAAATAACAAAAATGCCTGGGGGAATGAAGACGAGGAGGGAGCAGGATGAGAAGAAGGAGGACGGAACAGAGGAAAAAATTAAAAGGATGATTCAAACAGAAAAAGAAATGCAAGAAAAAATGAAGGAAATAAGGGAAAGATTAAAAAAGATGGAAGAAGAATTCAAGACATTCATCGAAGAATCGCGCAAGGAAAGGGAAGATCTTAGGAGGAGGTTGGAAAAAGAGAAGGAAGAGGAAAAAGAAGAAAAGAAAGAAGAAGAAAAGAAAAAGGAAGAAACAGAGAAAGAAGTTAGAGAAAAGGTGGAGGAGCTGGAAAAAGAACAGGAAATGGCCAGGAAGCGCGAGAAGAGGGAGAACATAGTTATAAGGGGTGTAAAAACAAGCAAAATGGGCGCGGAACTGAGGAAAGAAGTGGAAGAGTGGATACAAAAAGAATTGAAGGAAGAAGTAAGAATAACAAAAGCGTTCACGGTGGGAAAAGAAAAGGGAATAGTGATAGCGAGATGTGAGGGCGAAGAGAAGAAGAGAAAGATAATGGAAAAAAAAAGTACACTGAGGGGCACGGATGTGTACATAAAGGACGACTTGACGTACAAGGAGAGAGAGGTGCAGTGGCAATTGAGACAATGGGCAAAAAAGAAAAGAGAGGAGGGGAAAAAGGATGTGAAGGTCGGGTACAAAAAAGTATGGTGTGAAGGAACGCAGTATATATGGAATGAAAAAAACAAAGAACTGGAAAAGGGGGAATTTCGGAAAAATGGTGAAGGAGTTGTGGGAAAGTAAAGAGAGGGGTAAAAGTGGGAGAGAGAAAAGAAGAGAAATAAAAAAGAGGATAAAGATAGGTTTCTGGAACGTGGCGGGTATAAAAAGAAAAGATAAGGATTTCTGGAGATTCATCAAAGGTTGGGATGTGATTGGGATGGTGGAAACATGGCTGGAAAGCAAAGAATGGGAAGAATGGGAAGACAAACTACCGAAAAACTACAGATGGGTGTGCCAAGGTGCTGTTAAGGAGCATAAGAAAGGGAGGGCAAGAGGTGGAATTATAATGGAGGTACGTAGGGTGCTAAAAGAGGAGAAGGTACCAGACAGAAGAGAAACAGCAGTAAGGAGGACGATAAAACTGGAAGAAGAGACATGGGAAATTGTAACAATATACAGTAAAGGTAATATAAAAGAAACAATGAAAGAAATAAAAGAATTAATTAAGGATGAGAAACAGGAAAACCTATTAATTGGAGGGGATTTCAACGCGAGAATTGGGGAGGTGGGAGAGGTGGACGAAATATGGGGGAATAGAAAAAAGAAAAGAACAACGAAAGACAAAACAATAAACGCCGAGGGAAAAGAACTAATGGAAATGCTAGAAGAACAAGGATGGATAGTACTAAATGGGAACAAAGAAGGAGATGAAGAAGGAGAATATACCTATGTGGGAAGCAGAGGGGATACAGTAATCGACTACGTGGTGACAACGCTAAGAGGAGGACAGAAGGTAGAAAGAATGAAAGTGGAAGAGAGGGTGGACTCGGATCACCTACCGCTGGTGGTGGAGTTGGAGGCGAGGAGAGGTGAAAGAAAAGGAAACGAATGGAAAGAGGGCAGCGATTGGACGGAGGAAGCGACGTTTGTTTTTTGTGTGTGGCTTGAATTTCATGTCATAATTTAATTCCATTTTTAAATTGAAATAATAAATAAACTCGTCCTATATTAATTTTACATATAATAATAATTAATTTTTCATACAAACTGACTAAGAAAATATATTTTTTATATCAAAATAAAAAATATTTTCAATTTATGCGTTATTTGACTAACTTTTGTTTAAAATTTGGAATTTTTTTTATTCGGTTCGTAAATAAGTTACCAAGGTTGGCCTATATACCAAATTTCAACTTTCTAGCACAATTTTTGCACTCGGCAAATACTGCCCCTGTGCCCTTAAATGAATTTTTGAAATTTTAAATTTTCTTTTAATAATAATATACATAATTATTCTAGAATCCAGAATATAATTTTTCACGAAAGTACCCTATCGGGCCCCCGAATTTCTACAACCCCCCCTTTTTCAATTTTTAATTTCTTATTTTTGAGAAATGTCAGCATTGAATACCCTAATACTAATGCAAAATTTCCACTTTCTATCTATTACGAATTAAAAGAAGTAAAGCAAAAAAGGCCCAATTTTTTTCCAGTTTTTCCAAAATTACGGGTTTCCAGGAAATTCAGTGAAAAATCTGGGGACGCTTAAAGTCTTAGAATTTTATTCTATACGAAATAGGAAATTTTCAGAAACTTCCCTAAAGCCGTTTTCGAGCTACCATACAAAATTCGAACCAAACATATAAACATATAAGTATATAAGAATATAAGACTATAAGAATATAAATATACACCTGGGACATTATAATATAGGATCTTATATTTATAATATTATCATAATATTTATCCGTACATAGATGGCGCACCTTTCCGAAAAGGTGCCCTTCTTAAGTTGTAATGATACAGTATTCTACTTATAACATAAATCTTTTCAAATAAATGACTTATTTAATAAAATTTAATTTACTTACTTAAAAAAATAAAATAATAAAAAAGTTTATGGATGGTCAACGGACATGGTCAATTTCAACCTGAGTTTTATAAAACGTAGTATTTTTAATTACGGTCGAATGTTTGCTTAAAAACTTAAAATGCTATTACCTAATAAATAAATAATAAATTCTTCGTGAATACTACTCGCACACATTTGCACTGAAATCATACGTACTTGGAACAAAGTACCGCTCCACGTTCTGCACGTAGCCGTATGAAGACTTACAATTGCTTACAGAACTCTAACAACGGATCGTTGAAGGAGGCAAACAATTAGAACGTATATAATATGCACTTTTATTAGTTTAACAGCAGTGGTGTATTGTCAAATATTTAGGTAAAACCTTCATCTCATGATAAAGTGTGCCAATACGAAACAACTGCAATACGCCCTACTATAAAAGTAGTAGGGCGCAGCTGAAGTTCTCTCACACTGTAACTGACTTCTTACAACCTTTGACATTTTCAGTACGGTGTCTTTACATTAGCACAGTTTATTATGATAGGAATACATGCATATTTGTACATGACATGACCCGTTGTGTTTACTATTTCGTTATAAGCGTATCGCTGATATATATATGCACTTTTATAACCCACAAAACAATTGTAAATAAATATTAAAGTAGAACCTTCATTTCATGATAGAGTGTATTAAAGCGTGTACTAATATTAATAAAATATGAATTGATTTTGACTTATAAATACTCGTAATTATTGAAGTATTATTATTATTATAAGCTGTTTATTTTCTGATATATTCTAGAGCAGTAAATGCACGTAATATGGTGTCGTAGATTTATACGGCGTTTATAATCTCTTTTAAACATGAGTGCCGCCGTACTTTTGTAATTAAAACTATAGTTCAAAATACGTGTGCAATAGTATAAAATATTTTCAGTTTGGTGCTAAATCTGATACACAGGCCAGTCTAGTTAATATTTTCCTCAAAATTAGCCATGGATAAACTTCAAGTGTTAAGTGAAGTAGAAGAAATATTTTTTAGTGAATTGTATCTATAATTTCTATTGTCATAGAGACAAGATATGAGACAATACGTCATATATTTTTTATACGAGGCTCTTGCAACAACGTCGCTGAAGTTAGCGAAAAGTTCGAAATTGAGCAGTAAGTACTAGTGGTGTCCGACTGACATTTGCGCAAAAGACTATACACTTGTTGAATTTAATATTTACAAGTGTATTATGTTTTCTATTTAAATAAAGAGTTTACAATGTGTACGAAAAAAAATAAAAAACATAAATATTAATAATAATAATATGGTATAAATACCATATATTTGAATCGGTCAAAAAGTGTTTATTGCACACATGGCAAATGTTAATTTTCTCAGTAAACAAAATAAAATAAACGGAATAAATTATTTCACGGAGCTTAATAACATTACAACTAACAAATTTATTGACGGCAGGTATACTAATTAAAAAACTACAGACATCAGAATTGCCCTAACTCAAATTCATTGCTTGCATATGAACAGGGTTTGCAGTAACTTAGAAAATGTCCATTTTCTCCAAAACAAGTTAAAATAAACGGATTAAATTTATGCACGGAGTTTAGTTACACTACAACTAATTAAATAAATACAAATTTATTGACGACAGGTATACTAATTAAAAAACTACAGACATCAGAATTCCCCCAACTCAAATTCATTGCTTGCATATGAACAGGGTTTTGCAGTAACTTAGAAAATGTCCATTTTCTCCAAAACAAAATTAAATAAACGAATTAAATTAATGCACGGAGTTTAGTAACATTACAACTAATTATAATACTACAGACACCAGAATTTCATCAACTCAAATTCATTGCTTGCAAATATTTATTAACACTTTAATAATTTATTAACATAACATAACATATTTCAACAAAAAATTATTTTTGTTAATTTTATGAAGGATAGAAATCCTTTTGTAGCCAAGGTAATAGACACAGTGTCAACTTTAGCAGATTGTAAAAATAATTTTCCTCCATTAGTTGTAAGACCATTAACTGCAGATGCACTCGGTGGTATTCCTCTTGTCGTTAAATGTAAACATTATATTCTGAGTCGTTGTATTTTGCTGCAATCTGAATTGTTTCACTGGCTTTTCCAAAATCAGTTAATTCTAAGTCAAAGAACACAATTGCTGCTGCATTATTAATCGCAATTGAACTTTTCAACACTGGTTGATCAACAAATTCAATCCCAATGTCTAATCTACTCTGCGACTGATAACAAAATGTAATCAAATTGTTCAGTACAAAATTAGCACAGAACATAAGATGTGTCTCTGTTGACATTCTAGTATAATATTGTATTGTTGTCTCTGGTAGAAATCTTACTCAGGGCAACACAACGACGACTGCTGTGCACGCTACAGCCGTATGGCAATCGAGTCAGTCGTGTTTTGGCTTTTGCACTGTCGTAGCATGATTCGCAACCATTTTATATTACAAGAATTTGTGGTTAAATTTATATTAAAAAGTGTAAAATTATTTTATCATTAAACAATTGAATAATTATTCAATCTACAAATACTCGCATGGTTTTATTTCGTACATGCGAAGCTGGTCCTTCGAGAATTAAAACAAATTTGGTCTTACAAACCATTATTAACCGCGTGTGAATTCGTGGTGTTTTGAGGTTACGTCTGTGTAGTAATCGGCACATGTGCAAGCTATTTCTTTACATTTACCCTATGGCGGCCTGGCAAGTCATCAATTGACATCGATGGGGTAATGCAACGTTTGATTTAAGCGGATTCACATATATTTTGGATACTACATGTTCACATTTCAAGAAAAATTGTTCAAGAAATTTATTATACGGAAAGGGGTGTAAGGAAGCTGGAAGAAAGTAAAATACTTTTTTACTCATCAAGGTACAATTCTATTATTATTATCTACAAGTACCAATTTATTAAAAAATTGCTAAGTTGCTGGATTAAGCTGGATTAGTTTTGTCATCCACGTTTCATCTAACATACAAGTACGAGTTTATCACCTAAGCAAGATGGAGGGGTTGAAGAGGCTTAAAACGGCGCGGACGACTGCAAAAGGTTCAATATCAAGGATGGACAATTATGTCAGCGACTCAAGGGCCCTCGAATCCGGTACGGTGGAGCTGCTGGAGGCGAAAAAAGAAAAGTTGATGGCTACCTATCAAACGTACGAGCTCACGCAATCCAGTATTTTAGAAATTGATGAACAGGATGATGAAGACATCGAGGATGTAGAAGAAAAATACTTTAATATTCTAGCTAAGTTAAATGCCAGCATCACCAAGTTGAAAGAAGTTAATAGGCCTACTTGTCCTAGCTTAGTGGCATCCAAGCTTCCAGCGGTGGAAATTCCAACCTTCGATGGCAAGGATATAACCAGGTTTACGCCCTTTTATGAGCTCTTCCAAGCAGTTGTTCACAATAATGCATCACTGTCCGATGTACAGAGACTTTTTTATTTAAGAAAGTATCTCCTTGACGAGGCTCTCTCAATAATTATAAATTTGCCGCTTGTGAACAGCTCATATAAAGAGGCTCTTGATTTATTGTTAGCGCGGTATGATAATAAGGCGCGATTAATTACTAATCATATTAATATATTACTTGATATTCCAAACATGCAGAAGGGTACTGCAATGGCAATAAGGGCTTTTTTATGTCAAGTTAAACAGCAATTACAAGCTTTAAAAAATCTTGATGAGCCTGTAGACAAATGGGATATGATTCTAATCTCAATATTATGTAGAAAGCTAGATTTATTAACTAGTCGCAATTTCCATATGGAAAGAAATGTAGACAAACTGCCTACTATGGCAGAATTTATATCATTTTTAGAAAAACGTGCGATTGCACTTGAGGATAGCTCACCATATAAAAGTATGTCAAATGACAAAAATTATAAAGAGTATTCGTACTCGAGAGTTTCCAATGTCACTACTCGCTACAATTTAGCATGTAGATATTGTAATATGGACCATCCCATTTTTAGATGTCCAAAATTTAAAATGGCTCCTTTAGAGTCGCGTAATTCATTTGTTCAAGAACATAAATTATGTTCGCTATGTTTAAAAGCCCATAGTGGCAGGTGCTCCCTTGAGAATAATTATAAATGTCATAAATGTAAAGGCATGCATAGCAAATTGTTATGTGATAAAACAGATGCTGGTTCGCTGGCTGGCAAGACAACTGAATCTCCAGTTGTAATGTGCTGTAGCAATGATAGCTTGGGGGGTACCATATTGCTGCCTACTATGAAGGTAAAAATTGTTGACAATTTTGGTCGCGAGTTTCTAGTTCGTGCATTGCTCGATAGTGGTAGTCAGGCATCATTAGTGACTGCTGAACTCTTAAAAGAATTGCGTTTACGCACAAACACTCATCCTAGTAAAATAATTGGTATAGGCAATAAAGCCACAAAATTATATCACTCAGCAATTATAAACATACAGTCTAATTACAACAGAAATATTAATCACAAAGTGAATTGTCATGTAGTTGAATCTATCACTACGCATTTGCCTCAAATTTATATTGACACATCCAAAGTTATTTTTCCCAAAAATATTAAGCTAGCTGATGAGCAGTATAATGTACCCTCAAAAATATCATTGCTATTGGGTGCGGATGTATATTTTGCCATTCTATTAGGTGGCTGTATTAAATTAAATAATGGCTCAGTTTTACAGAACACTACATTTGGATATGTAGTTGCAGGTAAATTGCATAATCAATTTAATTACAATGTTATTAATGAGCCAAAAATGTTTCAAAATCAAAATAGTTATTCAAGTAATATTATAGTATCTAATTTTGCCATTTCTGACCATACAACCCTTGAGAATGTTATGGGGCAATTTTGGATGACTGAGAAAGTCCCAGAAAAGACAGATAAGTTTACTGAGGAATATTTAAAGGCTGAACATATTTTTAAAAATTCAGTACTACTTGAAAATAATACTTTTACTGTAGATTTGCCATTAGTCAGCCCAGTAAATGAACTAGAATTGGGGGATTCTTTCTCAGTCGCCCTGCAAAGATTCTATGTGTTAGAAAACAGATTTAAACGAAATCCTTCACTATTGAAGGTGTATAAAAAATTCATTGATCAGTATATAGAGATGGGACATGCCAGGGAAATAGACATAAATTCTTATGATGTTTATAATACTCCTAATTATTTTTTAGCGCATCATGCAGTTACAAACGATGATAGCAAAACTACTAAATTGCGTGTGGTCTTTGATGGAAGCATGCGTTCTAAAAATAAGATTTCTCTCAACGATGTTATGCTGAATGGTCCTGTGGTTCAAGGCGAGCTCTTCGATATTCTCCTACTGTTTAGAACTTATGTGTACACAATTGTCTGTGACATAGAAAAAATGTTCCGCTGTATTCTCACAAATGACACTTACAATGTCTTACAAAATATCTTATGGAGAGATGATCCAGGTAAGCCCATCAGTTGTTTGCAATTAAAAACTGTAACATATGGACTCAAATCTTCTACCTTTTTGGCCACACGATGTCTCATAGAACTTGCCCATCGCTACAAACATAAATATCCTCTCGCAGCGAGAGCAATGTGCCATAATACGTATGTTGATGATGTCATAGTTGGGTGCAATGACGTGGAAGAGTTATCTGAATTAAAGTCTCAACTAATTGGTTTGTTACAATTAGGTAATTTTAAATTACACAAATGGTCTTCCAATCATCCCCCAGTGCTCGACGACATCTCTAGTGATAAAAAATATATCAATGAATTGGATTTAAATAAATCAGCCATTATTAAAACATTAGGTCTAAAATACAATGTTATTTTGGATACATTTACCTTTAAATGTCCTAACACGAATAGTAACAATTTGAATACTAAAAGAAAAGTACTTAGTTTTATTGGGACTTTATTTGACCCGTTAGGATTGATTGGCCCTATAATTGTAGTTGCCAAGTTAATCATGCAAGAGCTTTGGGTTTTGAAAATAGATTGGGACGCACCGCTGCCTGACAAACAATTACAGATGTGGGAAAAGTTCCTTAATGGTCTAAAGATAGCAGACAGCATTTCAATAGATCGACTTATAAAGGAGGAAAATTTTGTTACTGCAGAGTTAATAGGCTATGCAGACGCATCTATGAAGGCGTACGGGTGCTGCCTATATTTAAGAACCGTTACAGCAAATGACAACGTAAAAACAAAATTAATTTGTGCCAAGTCTCGTGTGGCTCCACTAGGTAAGGTACTTACAATACCCCAACTAGAGCTAAATAGTGCAGTTTTGTTGGCACAACTTGCGGTTAGAGTTAGTAATTTACTCAAAACTAGATTGGAACATAGAGTTTTCTTTTATTGTGATTCCAAAATAGTCCTTGCTTGGATTCAAGCGGACAAATTAAAAACCAATATCTATGTTAATAACAGAGTAAAGAAAATAACAGAGCTCACAGATAAATTCTCTTGGTACTATGTAAAATCAGCTGATAACCCAGCTGATATAATTTCTCGTGGTATAGAACCACAACACTTAAAAAATCAAAATCTTTGGTGGAACGGTCCCCAGTATCTATCCAATTCTCATTTTAAACATGATCATTATTTTGATTTAAATACAGTACTTCCATCAGACGATGAAGATAAAAGCTGTAATGTTTGTAACATTGAAGTCGAACAAGCACCTTTAATGCTAGACTTGTTTAAAAAATTCTCCAATATCAATAAACTACAGCGTGTATTAGCTTATGTGTACAGATTCTTTAATAATTGTAGAAAGACAGTACACAGTTCAAGTGGACATTTATCTCCACAAGAACTTCATAATTCATTATTAATTATCATTCGCTCAGTTCAAAGGCAAATATTTTTTAAAGAAATAAAATGTCTCTTAGGTGGTATCATTATCAAGACCGGTATAGGTAATCTCCACCCTTTCGTAGACAGCACTGGTTTAATTCGTGTTGGTGGCAGATTGCAAAATGCAGGCATTGCAAAAGATAAAATGCACCCAGTCATACTGCCAAAGGACAACAATATCACTTCTATCATAATCAAAAATGAGCACTTACGTTTGCTCCATGCTGGTGCTAGATTAGTACTCAGCTCCTTGTCTCAAAAGTTCTGGATTATCAATGGCATACGGGAGGTCAAAAAGGTACTATACAAATGTGATATATGTTCACGATTGAAGGCTGAATCTGCTAAACAATTGATGGGTTCTTTGCCAGCTGACAGAGTTACAGCTACAAGACCATTTCAGCATGTAGGTGTAGATTTTTGTGGACCTTTTAACATAAAGATAGCTCGCATACGTAAACCATTGATTACAAAAGGTTACATTTCATTGTTTGTTTGCTTTTCTACAAAGGCCATACACATGGAAGTGGTTTCTGATTTAAGAACTGAAACATTCTTGGCATGTCTCAATCGTTTTATTTCTAGACGAGGCATGCCTACTAAAATTTATTGTGACAATGCTAAAACATTCAAGGGTGCTGCTAATGAATTAAAAGAATTGTATAATTTACAGACTAATAAGTCTCATAGAAATAATGTTATAAGTTTTTGTAATAATTTATATATAAAATTTATGTTTATACCCAGTTATGCTCCTGAATTTGGTGGCATATGGGAAGCAGGGGTCAAAAGTGCGAAGCACCACCTTAAGAGAGTAGTTGGTAATTTGGCCCTAACTTATGAAGAATTAAATTCAGTTGTCATACAGATTGAAGGTGTGCTAAACTCAAGACCACTGCTTCCACTAAGCTCAAATGAGTATAAGTACTTGACTCCAGCACATTTTCTAATTGGCACTGCTCTGATTGAATACCCTGAAGTTAATTTAACAGAGGTACGTGTCAATCGTCTTAAGTTTTGGAATATTGTTAAAAAACTAAAACAAGACTTTTGGCAAGCTTGGTCTAAGGATTATCTCACACAGCTTCAGAGCCGTCCCAAGTGGAAATATGCTAATGACAACCTGAAAGAAGGTGATTTAGTTATTGTAAAGAATCTAAACTCACCCCCATTAAATTGGCCAATGGCCAGAATAACAAAGGTCTTTTTTGGTAAAGATGGAAAGGTGAGAGTGGCGGAAATAAAAATTGGTGATAAGATCTACAACAGACCCATCACAAAATTGTGTAGATTACCACTGAATTGATTGTTGTGTACATTATGCAAATGATAATGTATGCTATAATGTTAATTACGTTTTCTGTTATCTTTAGAATAATTGTTATTTTGTTTTATTTTATATTATTCTCATACAATTATGTAGACTATCATAGAATTAAGAAGTTTATAAATTTATGTAGCTCTATGTATTAATGTATTTTTATATATATTTTAAGTTGGTTGTGGGATCAGCTACGTTCTGCTGGCTGGCAATTTATGTTCAGTACAAAATTAGCACAGAACATAAGATGTGTCTCTGTTGACATTCTAGTATAATATTGTATTGTTGTCTCTGGTAGAAATCTTACTCAGGGCAACACAACGACGACTGCTGTGCACGCTACAGCCGTATGGCAATCGAGTCAGTCGTGTTTTGGCTTTTGCACTGTCGTAGCATGATTCGCAACCATTTTATATTACAAGAATTTGTGGTTAAATTTATATTAAAAAGTGTAAAATTATTTTATCATTAAACAATTGAATAATTATTCAATCTACAAATACTCGCATGGTTTTATTTCGTACACAAATGTAGCATGATTCAAATCAGACCATTTTATAATTTGATGGTGAGCTTCTCTCCGTAATCTAGCAATGCTACTTGAATCATCATCTCCAATTAACACCCTAATTTTTACACGCTGTAAAGTCTTTATTGTGTACAAGCATCTCAACAGTCATGTCTGGCTCCATGGCTTTCGAACTCCCACTAAAATTTTTACGGCAGCCATGATCATTTTTATCACGTCTTCTTTCACATCTCATTCATCGTTTATTTCTCGTACTATATGCAACGATCAAACCAGAAAATTACTAAGAGCCAATTACTAGAAAGACCTAAAAAAAAAACAATTGTAATAATTTGAAATAATTAAATTTTACAAATTTTCAATCTAAAATATTCATTACTAGTTGAACTTTTATTCGTTTCTCTTGCTCTTTTTTCTTGCCACCCAGTCTATTGAAGTATTAACTGGTATTTCTTCTAATGCTTCATTTAAGATCCGTCTATCCGGTTCACTGTTCATGTCAACCACCTGGTACCAAAAATCAAAATATCGAACTTGACAAGGGGGACATACTCAGACCTTTAACTTAGTACGTTAGTGCTAGCTTTATTCATTGAGCTATCCCGGTAGATGTTACGGACTAGATCTCACTGAAGAACAATTCCACGCGAAAAATAATCTCGACTTTTGTACCACATGGAATCATATGAACATACATTCACTGCGGCTTTAATTCCGCGCGTGTTATTAGTATATGGAATTAAAACTGTGAAGAAAGAAAGCGCGGAATTATTCCACAGTGGCATCTAGGCCTATATGGTTATAGTTAAAGATGGTTGAAGATATGCACGGTTTATTAGGTCGATTGAACAAAGACCGTGTATTTGTATTAATTTTTCAAACCAGTAGTGATCTGGTCACGCAAAATAAAATGTGTGGTTCGTTGTAAATTTTATTGAATTTTGTCATATTCAGTAGGCTTTGTAATTAATAAGCTTTTGTTTTTGTGTAATTATTGAATATATTAAATTGCCTTTAGCAACATGTTTTTGTGTTACTCTTATTATTTTATACTTAAAAGAAAGATATAAAATAGTTAGTAATTAGTTTGTTGTCAGTTCTTAAAATTTTAAATGGTTATGGGCCCAGTTCTTTAAAAAAGAATAAATATTAGTTCTGCGTTTCTGTCGTATTATATTTTTTGGCTACCTAAAACTACATAATCACGTGTGTGAACAATGGATTCCCTAATAAAGCAAATTGGTTTACTTGAAGGTAAAAATAACTGGACTACGTGGAAATATAAAGCAGTTATTCTATTACGTAGCATAAAGGGAGCATTGGATGTTGTAGAAGGCAAAATAAAAGCTCCTCAGCTGCCTGAGCTAGGTGTTACGACAATTGAGAAATCGGAACATGATAAGAAACATAAAGATTTTCTTAAAATTGATAGCTGTGCTCTGTTAGTGCTGACTACAAATATAACTGAGGTCATTCTGAAGCTTGTAATGAGATTTATGAGTTCTGCTGAAGTTTAGAGTGAACTGAATCGGCTTTTTAATGGGTCTGCTGAGGATCGAGCCTTTGATTTGTGTTTACAATTTTTTAGTTAAATATTACGACTTCCCCAAGGGCCTACCCCCAAATTTTTTAGTTATAAGAGGAATAAATTAGATGACATTGCAAGTCATACCTCTAAATTGAAAAACATATGGAATGACTTAAATGTTGAACTTACAAAGGATGGAGGTTCAAAATTGCCAGATTTATTATTAACTTGTAAAATATTGGATTCTTTGCCTAAAAATTATTTTTTATTTAGATCTAGTTGGATGATTGTGTCTAAAAAAGAAAAGACCTTAGATAACCTCACTACACAACTCTGTATGTATGAGAGGGCGTTAAATGGGAAAGAGAACATCAGTCATGAAGCATTTCTCACTCATAAACCCTCTAGCAGTGGTAAGAATGAGAAATATAGAGGATATAAATCTAACCAAAAGCAATATATTTGTAATTATTGTAAAGGTCCACATAAAATATTTTTTTGTAATAAATGGAAGGCAGATGGAAGACCTAAACCTGAGACAAATAATAAATCAAATGATAAGGCATGTAGGACAAATGAAACAAATTTACTTTTTGCGTCGTCAAATCTCGTTCTGAATACTGAAAAAAGTGATGATTTTTTCTATGTTGACAGTGGAGCGACGAGTCACATAGTAAATAGAAGTGATGTGTTCTCTGAGTACACTCCATTTGATAAAAATATTACTCGTAATGTGATAACTGCAAATGGCGATTGTGTTAAAGCTCATGATAAACAAATTAATAGTAAATTTGTTTCCAATGTTGCTGGTTGCCAACTTAAAATAAATGGCAAGCTTATGCTGTTTGGGAGTAGAAATCACCCTGTTGGTCTATATAAACTAGACATGAGAATTGTTTTTCCTCAAGTTTCTGTAAATACTGTGAATAGTAATGATATTTTGCAACTGTACTATGAATGGATGGGACATCAAAATAAACGGCATGTTAAAGCCACAATTAAAAGAGAACTTAGGATGGAGGAAAAACTGGACACGGAGCTGTGTGAAGGCTGTGTATACGGTAAAACTCATGAAAGAAAATTTGGAACCAGAGATAAACCTGATAAACCAGGTATGCTAATATCTAGTGACGTATGTGGTCCTTTTGAGTCATCTGAATCTGGATTTAAATATAATGTGATATTTAAAGATGAATTCTCTAGATTTAGATTTGTATACTTTATGAGAGAGAAATCTGAAGTACCTGAAAAATTAAAATTAATACTTGCTGCATCGGAAAATGATTGTCACCATGTAAGAGTTATTTTGAGTGACAATGGAGGGGAATACGATAGTAATGTGGTAAGAAAAATATTACAAGAGAAGGGGATTACCCAAAGACTAACTATGCCATATACACCACAGCAAAATCCCTGTGAGAAGGAGAATTGCACTGTCGTAGAGACTGCCCGAGCCATGATGCATTCAAGAAATGACTTATCACAGTTCTTATGGGCAGAATTTGTAAATGCTGCCACATATGTATTAAATAGGACTGAACCTTCTAGTATTTTAGAAAAAACTACATACGAAATATGGCATGGGAAGCGCCCATATATAAAGCACCTGAGAATAATAGGCTCAGATTGCTATGCTCATGTTCCAAAACAGAAGAGAAAGAAAATGGACAAAAAGGCCCTAAAGGGTAAACTTGTTGGCTATGACACTGATGGTTATAGAATTTGGTGCAAAAGTAGTACTTTCATTCGAAGTCGTGATGTTGTATTTAATGAAAGACCTCTTTCTTCAAGTGTTGGTGAAGTCACTGTTATACCAAATAAATTGTTAGAAAATGCAAATATTGTACCTCCTCAGAAGGAAATTTGTGAAAATCCTCCTGATGCTGATGAGGATTTGTCTTCTAAAAGTTCACAAGAAGAAATATCGGGTGAGGATAAATTGGAATAATTGGAGAATCTTGAAAGATCTACCGTTCCTAGACTTCGTGACAGAAGTACTTTAAAACCACTTCAAAGATATACCGATTTTGTAATGTCTTGTGATACCATAATGAATGACTTTAATGAACCAACTATATATGAAGAGGCTATGCAGAGCCAGTACTATTCTGATTGGAAAGTTGCTATGGATCAGAAAATGAAATCCTTATTTGACAACCGTACATGGGTATATGAAAAATTGCCTGATGGTATAAAACCCATACCTTGTAAATGGGTATACAAAGTAAAGAAAAACCCAGATGGATCCATAGAGCGTTTTAAAGCCCGATTGGTTATAAAAGGGTATATGCAGAAGAAGGATATTGATTACAATCAAACCTTCAGCCCAGTGGCTAAAATGAGTACAGTTAGAGCTCTGATAAGCGTTGCTGCAGATCAAAAGTTGCAATTGACTCAATTTGATGTATGGACTGCATCTTTATATGGAAATATTGATAATAAAGGGAGTCATATTTGTATGAAGCAACCTAATGGCTACAAAGATGGTAGTGCACTTGTTTGTAGACTGCAGAAGAGTTTGTATGGATTGAAACAAGCACCTCGATGCTGGAATCAGCGCTTTAATGAATTTTTGTATAAACTTGGGTTTAAGCAAAGTGATGCTGATCCATGTTTATTTGTAATGAAAAATGGAAATGAAAAACTTATGTTGACTATATTTGTTGATGACAGACTTTTAGCTTCAAATAGTCAAGAAATGTTAAACCAGTTTCTAATTAATCTGAAAAATGAATTTAAAATAACAAATAAACCTGCAGATTTTTATTTGGGATTAGAAATTGAAAATGTTGAAAATGGAATAAAATTAAGTCAATCTTCTTATGCTAAAAGGATTTTAGAAAATCTTAAAATGGAAGAATGCAAAACTGTATCAACTCCACTAGAGACATCAACTACTACTGAAGCAGGGAAAGAAATGAATGACATTGCTGGTTATTCATATAGACAGGTTGTAGGTGCACTAATGTACCTCATGATTGGATCAAGGCCTGATTTAGCTTACGCAGTTTGAGTATTGTCCAAGTCACTAAAAAATCCAACCTATCAAGACTGGTTGAAGGTTAAATCGATTTTAAGATATATAAAAGGAACCTTGGATCGTGGAGTCATTTATAAAAATAATTGTGAAAAAGTATTGTTATGCTTTAGCGATGCTGACCATGCAGGGGACATTACAACTGGTAGGTCCACTTCTGGAGTACTAAGCATGTATGCAGGTGGCTGCATCTCCTGAATTAGTAAGCGGCAGTCATCAGTGGCCATTTTAACCACAGAAGCTGAGATTGTAGCAGCTAGTGAAGCAGCGAAGGAGGCCGTGTGGCTGAAAAGGCTGATGGCAGATATGGTGGAGCTAAAAAGTAATCCTGACCTCTACATTGATAATAAAGCAGCTTTGAAACTTTCACAAAACCCGGAGTTCCATAAAAGAACTAAGCACATACGTATAAGACACTTCTTTGTTCGGGAACTTGTAACCGAAGATGAAATCAGCGTAAAGAAAATTTCATCTAAAAATCAACTAGCTGACTTATTGACAAAACCCTTGCCTAGACCGACACACATAGTGTTATGTATTAAACTTGGACTTAGTGCCAGGGGCCGGTCACTCTCTAACAAATTTTTCGTACAAAATTTGGCATCCTTTCGACATGTGGCGGTCTCATAACGGAAAATTGGAACTAGTAGATTTTTGTGGGAGGAGCCTATATTTCGAATTTAATTATTATAAAATTTAAAAATAAAAAAATATTTTTTTTAAGTGCAATAACTTTTGAGAGTTATTAGCACTTAAAAAAAATATTAATTTACCACTTATTCAACCTTATTACTATTTTAGTAAAAGAGTTTAATTTTAGTTATAATATATTCTTTATTATTCATACACAATAACTATTATTCGGTTAGGAATACAAATTCATTAAAAAAGTTGTATTACAATCCCAAAAATATGTAAATACTTAAAACGTCGACGAAGAATTAAAGGTATATGTTTTACATAACATAAATTTCTGTATAAAAACAATAATTTAAGTTTTCAGTCGTTAATAAACCTTTTAAAGAATATATAATGTTACATATCAAATTACGATAGTAGCAAAAGATATTTTATTAAAGTCTTTTGCATTTATTTAATGATAATGTAGCAGAATTATGTTAAATTTCCGTAAATAATAAAACGTTAACTAATTATTAAATCAGTTAACATTTTGAGTTTGAAAGAAACTGTGTACGAAAGAAATTAAGTATGAAGCAATAGAAAAAGAAATACTAATCAGAAAATAATAATGTAAACGTTAATGTACTAAATTATGCACGTATACCTTTAATTTTAGCTTTCTAAAAATCTGTAGCTCCTCATTTGCATTTAATCTAAATCAAAGCGTAGATCATTTCCTTTCAGCAAGGTATTCATACTGCCACATGATTTATTTGACAGAGTTCTAATAGCTGCATAATATTATTTTTCTCCAGCATAGTTTACTATTCTGCTTTGTTCTTCAAATAGAGCAGCATCGTTAGACTGGATCACTTGTTATACCAAACATTCGGTATCAAGTTCCTTGTAAGGTTTCTGGCAGCGTCAACATTTGTACTAATATTATTTTCAAAAGCTATCCTCAAATATTCGTCTAAAATAAATATAACATGAAGCACCTTTAAAAAAGATTAGGTCTATTGAATTATATTAATCAAACGCTTACCAGATTTATAGTCTTCAATACATTTGTTACATGATGGTTTCAGTTCTTTCATAAATTTCATAGTAACAGCATCGTACACCGAGTGCTCTTGAGGGGCACAGTATACTGGGTCTATCGGATTTTCAATGGCAATACAGTTACCGGTGTCGTTCCATAATGAATTTGCTTGTGTTAGGAAAGTATCAACTTTATCAAGACAATTGCCATAATCATATACACAATTTGTACCAAATACCTTAGGTTCAATTTAATATGTTATTAAAAATAAATATAGGACAAGCAAAACTGATAAGTACTCGGCATAACATTCCTACCATTAAGGGACCTTATCTGTCCAAAAAATTGTTCAAGTACGCGTCTTGGTTTACATGTTTCAATAAATGTTTATAAAATCGAAAAGTTCTTTGTAGCCTATTGCAAAAAACTTTGACATTATCAATGCCAAACTCTTAAGACACGTAATTGTTAACTTGGGTAGTCTTTAAAAGTATTGCTTTCATATTTCTAATAGTTCGTAGATGTTTATTCCAAAACGCTTTGTATGGTGAATTTTCTTCTAGTGAGCTTTTGGATGGTTTTCTCACTTTATCCTCCTGATTATGTATAAAACCATTTAAGCTATCGAACAGATGATCGCAAAGGAGAAGGAATTTTTCAGTATAGTTAGCATATTTTTTTAAGAGTTGTCTTGCAGACCTAAATTGAAAAATAAAAGAGTCAACGATAAGGTTGAAGAAAATAGATTTGTTTGTAATATAAATAAATGTACCAGAAGACATTTGAGTAAATGCATTCCTACTCATTGACTTAATATTTGTACTGCATGTCTACTACATGTTTTCAATCTCGGAATTATGTTCTTCTTGACGTGTCACTAAGTTATGTGTCCCGGGAATGTTTTTCGAGTATGAACCTCTCTTATGACTCTTCTATATGCTGCACAATTGGGTTTCCATGTGTTAAAACATAAGTGTAACTGCTATCAAAAAATGTAATTACTGATGTACTTTATAATATGAGAAACTTCATACAGAGGATTGAACCACTGTTATCGTAGAGTAATGCACCTGATAAAAATGATAAAAGATGTTATTACTATAGTCTTATATTTTGTTTTTAATGTATTACTTTAAACACTAAGTGCAGAAATGATTACCTCAAATATTTGAATTGTTTCGAGCTCTTTCTGCCATTAAATCCTCCTTGACTTTGATGTTGACTTTGAGTTGGTCACATACTGTTGCAAGAACGATAAATCCTTTGAATATAACGAGTGTTACAAATTATTTATTTAAGTTATAAAAATATAATCATGATCATGATCCAAATTAATTGTCATTGATCAAATAAGAAAGATTCTATTTTTATGATTTAATTATAGAAAAATGTAATATGGAATTTTTGTACTTACAATTATTTCTAGTGCTTGGGTCCTCAAACAACACTGATAGATTAACCACATTATTCAGAAGTCTTGTCCTGCTTATTTTAAATTATTTATACACAAGTTTCGCACTTACTGAATTTTGACATCATTTGACATAAGCATCCATGTGCATATTTGAATTTTGACGGTTGTTCACGATTGTTGCCGATAATTGTCGATAATTATATTATTCAGTATTACCCACGCGATATAGTGGTACCCGCGTTTAAAAAAACTGTTAGTTCTGATTTACCGTTATGAGACCACCACTTGTCGATGTTAAAATTTGTACGAAAAGTTTGTCAGAGAATGTCCGGCCCCTGCTAAGTGCTATCAAAAATAACCTATAAAAAGAAATACATAACTGTAAAATGAAGGGAAAATATTGAATTTTGTCATATTCAGTAGGCTTTGTAATTAATAAGCTTTTGTTTTTGTGTGATTATTGAATATATTAAATTGCCTTCAGCAACATGATTTTGTGTTACTCTTATTATTTTATACTTAAAAGAAAGATATAAAATAGTTAGTAATTAGTTTGTTGTCAGTTCTTAAAATTTAAAAAAATTTAAAATCAAAAGTGCTGTATCTGTATGTATATAATTTGCAATTACAAGTTCATTAGCATCCGATTTTATATAACTGTGTTGCTTCTAAATATTTTTATTCGCATTTATTCATATTTTATTGCTTCATTTATATCAACGTAATTGGATATGTATTTTTTTTTACATATGACTTTTTGTCAAAAAAAGCGCATATAAATTCAAATTTGTCAAATAAAACTTATTTCTATTATTTGTCAAGGCTTTCATTGTAACAACATATCTTATTTTCACTGTAGTAAATGACTGCAATCGACCAGCCTAACATGTTAGATACTTACTTCTTATATTAACACCGTCATATATCTGCCAGAGATAATAAGAGATGTTCGACTCCATATAAAAACATTTGCGGTAATAAATGTTGCAAACTTAATCCTGGTTGATCAACTTTTCTATGTTTAGTGAGTATACACGTACTTGGCATATGTATGAGTGAGTATAAATTAATTGCATATTAGTGTGTGAGAGTATATACATGTATTTGTGTATATGTGCGTTTTAGGGTAGGGAGAGAGAATGGGAACATTAAAAATCATAAATTAATTTATAACATTTATTAAAATTAATTGAATCATATAATATAATATGTATTAACATTAATTGAATATATATATATATATATATATATATATATATATATATATATATATATATATTATAGAAGTGTAATATAATATTTTTAAAATGAAAGATCTATCACCGATATTGATAAAACAATACATGCACTCTTAAGTATAATTAAAATCTAAAGATCAATATCATTATTGTCTATGATGTTTGCAGCATAATTTTCAAAAATACATACATACATAAATAATAAATAGAAGTTGAAGTAAAGAACGTAATTGAAAATGAATATACCAGTTATTTAATATTATTAAACGAAATATTGCTATTAAACAATAAAAGAAATACAGCGAAGACAAAGTTGTAAGTGTTTAAGTTAATAATAAGTGTAAATAATTAAACTAAAATATTTTTATATAATAAAATGACAATTGAAGTATGTATGAATACTTCCCGAATTCAATTCTAATAAATATAATAAACCAAATTATGTCGCAGTTTAAAAATCTTGAAATAAATGCAATGCTTGTCAAACCTAATAATGTACAAGTAATAAGCTAACTTTGTAAGCTGTCCGTTTAATTAAAACACTGGAAAAATGGTCCTTATGAGTGTTGAATATAAAGTTTATTTATTTAAATACTTCTTCATGTAAAATACTTCCTAAATCATTAAATTTAAATTTGCAATACGCTCATTTATATAATTATTAATCGGAGCAGCATGTTTAACTAATTAAATACTGCTCCTCGTGGGAATGTTCTTTGAACATTATTAATAAACTTGAATTATCGAATCAACTAAATCTAATTTACAAGTATCACATATTTCGCAATGATATTTTAGTGGTTTTACTACAAAACAAGCGACATAGGCGAAAGTAACTAATTTTAAATCGGTACTAAAATCAATATAACTGAAACCAGGAATATATTTAAGGTCAACAGTACCTTCCTTTACAATCCTATTCCTATTATTTCTTGCTTCATATCCACTTTGACTTGGAGTTTTCGTAGCAGTGGGAATAGTGGACGAACCTATAAAATATTATAATAAATAAAACGTACTGTATACTAATAATAATACATAAAATATGTAATATAATATAGAATGTATTTACCTGGGACCTGAAGTTTTATTAGCTCTGCATTTTGGTTCAGACGTATGGAAATATTTGATTGGTACATTTCATTGGTAAAAAGATTTTCACAGAGTTTCATCAGATTCTTTGACAGCATATTATTAATGTTTAACACACTGCATTTTTCTCTGTATTTCCAGACACCTAAAAATAAAATAATTTACAGTTGGTTAAAGAATAGAAATATAGTGTAATAATTACATAAATAATACTCATATTGAATTAAAACAATGCACAGTGAACTTGTTGATATAAAATTGGTGTTAAGGCACTAATAATAACACACAATACAAATAACTATTAGAAGCACAATGGAATCTCGAAATAAACACGATGCACATTAAGTCCTAAATTTGTTGATGTAAAAATATTGCAAAAGCAAACATTATTAATAACATTATTATTAACCTTATTATTTGTTGTTTGTTGTTAAGCACCTTATTAATTGTTGTTAGATATTATCAGATATCTCTACCAAAAAATACTCTCTCCTTATGTCTTACCCTGAACTATAAAAAAAATTTGAACTGTAAATAATAAAGCGCTAACTTAATCTTGGTTGAACGCCATCATTCGTCTGCCCCTGCTTCATAACACATGTTCGGGTTCCAATTGGACGGGCCTGATATCTGCCCGTAGCATTTTTCTAAGGTGGTTTTTTGAGTGGTTGTCTATTTTAAAAATGTTTCTTTAATTTCATAATATATGGGATTTACATTCTCATCACGAACACTGTGAATCTGACTCATCATAATAGTTAATTGGTTTGTTTGGAAATATCTTAAATATTATAAAACATTAGAGAGTAAAATTAACCTTATGTACAAATTCTTATAATAATTAGGACCCCATGTAGTTGCAATGTGATCAGGTGACCAGTATATCCGATAAGTGAAGAAGGAAAAAAGACTCAATAGGAACTCAATAGGCTTCATACAATAAAATAGAGCTACTGCGTACAATTGAATATTCTTTCTGTCGATAAGTAGTAGATAAGTGTCCTTATTTTGCATGGCGCAAACGATTTACACCATAAAAGAACAATAAATCATAAATCTTATAATATGAGAAATATTGCAAAAACATTTTACATTACGCAGTTTTTGAGGAACACACTATAAGATGTGTTACTAAGTAATAAATAAGAAACAACAATAGAAAAGATCATAAAAAACCCTCAGTAATAAAAATAATAAAATATATTTATAAATAAACTCGTATATACATTTTATTTGAGGATACCAAAATAATCTTTTATGAATTTATTACTTTAGTAAAAACACTGAAATTTAAATGCAACTGCAATTTAAACTTTTATAAACTGTTAATTATAAATATGTTTCTGCAGGTATTGTTTATGTTTATGCAAAATTATTCAAGACAACTAGAATACTTCCTATTAAAAAAGACAGTCTGAGGCCTATCGTACACTACATGCGACGGCATATTTAAGCGGCTAGAACTCTTAAAGAAAACCGACTTCTGTGTTCTTTGCATGTGTTGTGTCACAAAACATACATACCCGCGTACCGATACGACAGTACGCCAAGTCAAACTTGTGTACTGTAGGGTGTATCAGAGTTTTTCATATAAAATTTCACCACAATTCGTTGCACTATCACTACTTTGATTGTATACACAAGAGGAGCTACACAGCTGTCGGTCGTACGACTTTAACGCACACGTAGTTCGTCTGCAGTAAAATCAGTCTTGGTATTTTATTTCCATCACTCGTATATTGTAAAATTTAATATATTTCCATAAATTTGATCAATTGGAGGTACTACATACCTGCTGTTACATATGCATTAGTAAAATTTTTGTGAGTTCGGCATAATTCTTTATACAGAACATTTCAAAAAATTATACAGTGAAATAAAAAATGAAATATTATCCTGTTTGTTTCTTGTTATGTATTAATTATATACAGTGGTGTAATTTCTATTTATACATAATACTTTTACAAAATATCCGTAATCATTGAACTATTAACCTTTTAATTTTCTGAAATATGGTAGTACAGGAAGGGTCAACTATATTACGTGTGCCTGTAAAAGTCACAAAATATTGTTGTGAGTACGTACAATATCGTACTTATCTTTTTATTTTTAATATAAATGTTATTTATTATGCAAGAATTGTATTATGTTAGCTTCAATTTTAATATTGAATGCATAACAAATTATTATTTAAATTAAGCGCTTTAAATATTGGCGCTGGTCCGTGAGACATTTTGTATTGTTTCAATCTAATGTAACACTAAATTGGTGTTATACGATTGTAATGAGGCTAGAACGCCAGTGGTACGGCAGTGGTACTTGAAGTGCAGTAACAGAGTGGTTCTAGAGATAGAAGTATCAGCAGGTCTCTGACAGAAAGAACCGGTGTTCATACGTTATTATATTTGTTGAACACGTTTTTCTATTAATTAAATATTATACAAAAATTGATATATTGAGTTAAATATTTAGAATCCTTTTTAATTAGGTGAAATAATACTGTAATTACGTAACTAGATGACTAAATAAAACTAATTGATTACTTATTTTAATAAAAAGTGTTTAATTAATAGTACCAAAGATATTAATTCTTCGACAAGGTATGTTGGATGCCTGGTCACTTAAGCCGCTCTAAGTAGTCTCTATTTCAACAATACTCTTCAAACAAGAAAACTATTAAACCAGCTTAAAAGAAGTAATTCTTATCTTGTGAAAATCTGGTGGATAATCGTCTACGGAAGAATCTACAACTGAGAAGCTAGCAACCCTGCAGGATGTAATAGGCTAAAGGAATCTCCACATAGAACAAACATCCACCATCAAATTTTGTATTATTTACATCAATTGTGTTTTACACGTGTCTTTGAATACTATATTAGTGCTACAGTTTTTAGTCTACGACCTGCAATTAGGGACTTTAACCCGAGGCATATTTACGATCTTACTGGATTTTTTAGTTACTAAGAATATTTTAGCGCTCAATTGGATAAAATAACAGAAATTAACCTTCTAATTGCATAGTTCTATATAACAACTATATCTACGTTATCAATTTTCTCCATACTATAATAACACATTATAAAGTATGGAGAAAACCTAACATGGAATTAAATTAAGTAAATTTAGTTCCGATGGTAAAATACGGAGGTGGATTTGTTTTCATTTGGGGTTGTATAAGTGGTACAGGAATGAGAAAACTTGCATTTTTGATCCATGATGGAATCATGGGAATCATTGCCGCTACTGAATTAAAATTTTGTTATTCTAATTATTAGCAAACACGCACAACTAGTATCTCAATATATCATACCCCAAGTTTTAATATTATTTTTTCAATATTTCTGGCTTTTAGTGTCTCAAAGTGATGTGATCGAATTGATGACGTCACATACCAATGACTGAAACGCTGTAGGGCCTTGTATATTTACGAAGCATTGGCTTAATCCGATTGAATGATTAAAAATAAGTAATTTATATATAAATAAATCCTAACTTTTAACCAAGAAGAAATGGTAACACCGTTTAAAAAGTACGTGCATTCAAACTATAATATATTGTAATTCTGGAAACTATTTTAAATATTTTCGCAAATAATTTAAAAATCAATCCACTAGAGTAAATACTGGATATGTGCTGGTAACGTTGGAAATGGCATATAGTGAGTGAAATTCAAAATAAAAGCAGATCATACTTCAAGAAATGAATAAAGGCAGTTTTACACCTAAATTTTTTTCTTGTCACAGCTTTGTCAAACTTATTACTTTTTACCAATATTTAATTTGACTTTGAATTAATATGAATTTAACATTAATTACATGTAATTCTTAATTATTAAACTATCAAAAAATAGTTGCAATAAAATAATTAAATTAGGAATTAAGAAATTCACTTTCTCGTCTCGATAAATGTTCATCTTTTCTATATTTCGAGTTTCGCATTACCGAGAGTTACTCCTTTTGCTTTAGCGGTACGTCATGTACCTCCTTAAACAATCGAAAGTTGACTTTCCATCCCTACTAAATCGTCACTGTCTTATCAAAGACATTGCCGACCGTTCTATACGCGACTGATGCTCTGGACGCGACGTGGTCAGAATACTTACCAGGTTTATATTATAATTACAATACTTTACTTTTATGCATTTGATAGCTATAGGTATCATTAATATCAATGAAGGAATAAAATAATAAATACCCTTCCTGTATATTATGATCAGAATCCCAATGTACATTTACTTACTATTGGTAATCCTTTAATATTTATATACATTTACAAAATATTACAAAATAAATATTTTACAAAAGTAAATACAAGTAAAATATATATTTAAATAATATTTAAGATTTTTTATAGTATATAAATCCAGATCCCTCGGTATGCTATTTACAATTTTTTTATGAAGAACCGTTTCTGTTTATCGAAACTTTAAGACAAAATATTAAGCGAAATGCATAAAAATGTATTACAAATGGTTAACAAAAATCCATATTTTCGAATTATTAATAAATGTGAAACGTATTATTAGTTTTTCATAGTTATTTGACAAAGTTTCCAGTACATTATTTCACAACATTTTATATTGAATTTGCGAATTTGAAGCAAAGAAATTAGATTTAAATAAATACTTACACTAAAAACGCATCGAAGATGTATTTTATACATAGAATGAATATGCACAAGAACATTTTATGGGCAAGCCGTGCTTAAAAGATATTCAACGCATGCGCAGTATTTTAATGCTCTGAATTTCAGTCTCGTATCAAGAGACGATGCACCAACGATTGTAAGATATAACTACAAACAATGAATACATGAAGTTATTGAGTCAATATTAACAACTTAACAAAAAGATAAAAAATTTTGTGTATAAAAAGTATTTGTGTATGTCATAAGATAGGCGTTAAAAAAAATTAGTGCATAAACAAAATATTCTTAGTTTACATAATATACTAACAATATATTAGTAAATTTTTATTTGTTAAAGGGTTTTTATTTTATACTTAACAGAAGTAGTACCTAAAAAACTAAATTATTCTGTAGTTCTTACATCCAATAGGAAGAGTTATCTTAAAGCAATGTGGTCAGAATAGCAAGAAATTTGTGTGACGTAATTTATGGATGGCATCTAAGCAACTCATAAACACCATGAGATTAATTTTTTAATTATTTGAAATGCTTTAGGGTGAATATTTCAATATTTAAATTTATATTAGAATATACCAATAAATAATTAATTTAAACAATAATGCTTTAAGATTTTTTTTGTAATATTTACTCACCTAATAACTTCTTTTTCACCAGTTCCCACTGCTGTCTGACGCGATACGATCACAAACCACAGAATTATAATATTACATGGATTGTAATGTAATCGTCATAGCTTAGTTCATGGTGTAGTAACTCATATAGGGACAACTGCTACTATGATAATTTCATGGCACACAAAGATTTGCTCTGTATTTTATAAGAAAGTTTATTGGCTTGACTGTACATATTTTAGACATACGCCATTTAATCCTGGTACCAATTCAGGAAGAATTATTTAAGTGCTCTAGAATAATAAAAAAATCTAAATATCTTATTTAAAAGGAAAGAAAAATCAACAGACATAGAAAATCAAAGAAATAAATATTTATATTTGCCTTTCATGTTAACTTTAGTTATATTTATTTCGAATAAGTACTTTAAGATCACCATTAGAAGAATTGGATCTATTATATTAAGTATAGACGTAATTAATTACATTTTTTTATGGATAATATTAGGAAATTTTGTAATGTGGGAATAATAATAGATTTTTGAATCTTTGCTTTAGATTACCTTCAGTAATTCAACAAAACAACATTGCTTTTAAAGAACGCCTTTAATGAAACTTCTAAATACGCCTCTTACTAATATTCCAAATATATCTTAGTCCTCTGACGTCATATTTCCGAGCATCTCCGAGTTTTATACATATGGCTGTCGTACTGTTATATTTCTAAGTGATTACTGTTTTACTTTCAATAAAAAGTATTAAACAATTTAAAAGTGCAAATTTGATTGAAGTTTCTCGTATTTTATACAAATAGCGATAAAAACAAAAATAGTTGGCAAGTAAAATATTGATAGTTGTTATTATCTTAAAGCAAATACACTAACTCTTAATACTGGCGTCATTGTTAATTACATATATATAACATATTATTTTCTTAGACTTTATGATACTTTTCAGGACTATATATTGGGGCCAAAGCACTATACAAAGTGTCCCAAAATTTAACGATAAGCCGGCACCAGAAGGTGGTTCTGCTCATGACTACACAAGAAAAAAAAAAAAATGTTTACCTCATTTTGTTTAGGAATTAGAAAAAAAATTTTTTTTTTTTGAAAATTGAAACACCTTGAGATGTTTTTAACTACCACGACCACAATTTTTAAAATATTTCTGATTTTATTTTGTATCGGCAACCTAAATAGCACTGCTATCCATCACAACCATTAAAACTCCCAGAATGCTAGTAGTTTTTACAAAAATTTAATCAAAATTATTTTCTTCCATAAAATTTTTTAAGATTTTTACTTACAGTCAACTTTAACTCATCGAGGTGAAAAAAAAAAGTATGAACACTACTATGGCAAGTTTTTTTAAAAATTGGCGCAACTCTTTAGGATTCTAAAATGGTATAATACATTAGGAAAACTAGCATTGAAAGAAAATTATGCATACTATTTCTAAACAAGAACCATATTTCATAAATTGTTGTTGTTGATATTTAAATCTTTTACAATACCCAAAATAGATTTTTTATAGTTGAATAAATTAAAACAAATGGTACAAACATTTTTTTATTTATTTTATAAATTTATTGCATTATTTACAATACAGTAAATGTTCAAATTGTTTCCCACCGGCATTATTACAGGCACAACATCGCCTTAAAAAAGATTGTTTTTTTCGAACGTTATTACTACTGGATAATATACACAACAGGTCGCATTTTGCCGTGCTGCAAAAGCTCAGGAAATATCCCCAATATTTAGGTAAAATTCTATAGTCGAATGAAACAACCAGCAAGAAAGATGGTTATTTAAATCTTCATAACCTACATAGCTGGAGCAGCGAAAATCCGCACCTAATGAGACCAGACAAATCCCAGTATCAAGATTAACCTATAAACGGGCATATTAAATGGAAAAGTGCTTAAGCCCTTTGAGGTACAAGGAATTTAGATGGCATTAGTTTTTTAAACTTTTTACAAAATGACTTGTCAGAATTATTAGAAGACGTGCCCATAAGTGACTTACAAAACATTCGGTTGCAAATTGATGGTTGCCCAGCTCACTATGCTCGTCCTGTGTGAGAATACTTAAACGAAGTGTATCCACCCCATTCATGGCCATTCCATTTACCCGATCTTAACCCCCTGGACTTCTTCTATTGTGATTGTCTTGAAGAAAGAGTTTATTAAAAACCCGTAGCAATATTGGACGAGCTTCGACAAAATATTACTCAGGCTGCAAGTTAAAGTACACTTTCTGGGAGCCGAAAGTAATTAACAAATTTATATTGGGTAGTTAATTTACTTATTAATTCATATGTCGTAGTCGTCGTAAATAAAACAATTATTTAAGTTTATATTTTATTATATATTTTATTAATTTTTGTTTTCTTTCTTTTGCAATTTATACTTTTGTATTTTTAAATTTAAATTATGGTAATGTCAATAATCTGCGATAGAAATTGACCATTACTGAATCAAAGAAACACATACAGCGATTGTGGTGTTTCTATAGAGATTCTTTGAGCAAGTATAAGTTTAAGCGATCTCGATTGATGCTTGCACTTTTACAGACTGCCTTAAAGTATCTCTAAGAACTGTATATATACTAACTGTATAATAACCTAAGGGTAGGACCCTAAGTCAAGTGTCAAGTGGTTCTTAGAATCAGCGTGGGATTTACAACATAGGTTACAAGGGCCACGGTTCTGACTTACAGTTTTTAAATGTATAATTTATGATTTTTATGATAAAGTAAGATATTGGTTCTATTTATTTACTGAACATAAAAGAACTCTTGTTATTTGATATTTTAGGTAATTATTAAATGCAATTTATAAGTGAGTTTTTAAAGAAATGACAGATAAAATAAATGTAGGTTATCGTTTTGACTTAAGAGTTTTAAAATGCATAATTTATGATTTTTAGGGTAAAGTAAGATATTGGTTCTGCTTATTTACTGAACATAATAAACCTCTTGTTATTTAATATTTTAGTTAATTATTAAATGCAATTTATGAGAATGTAACATAAAACATCTGTAGGTCGTAATCCCATGTTAACTCCTCCACCTTTAGAGGGAAAATTACATTTTAATTAAATGAAATTAATTTTACTTTAGATTTAATGATTTAGTTTTGATCTATTAATAATTGTAACATTTTATATTTATTTATTTTAGTTATTAGTTTTAATAATTCTAGATATAATACTACATTAACAATAATACATAATATAGTTATAATAATACATAGTACAATAATTGTTAGTAATTATATGATGTAACATCTATGTTAAAGCCTTGTCAAATTTGATGCTAGTTTTTTTTATTTGTTCCTATAGTTCGTTGTTCTGTAAATAACTCATTAGGCAATAATAAATATTTCTTATTTCTTTTATTGTTAGATAAAAAAAAGGTTGTTTTATAGGTATACAGTACAGGTGATAATATTGATAAAAGGTATGTTTCATTAAGGAATTTAGCTTGTTAACTTTTTTTTTTATTATATGTGACTAAGTTAAGTAGTTCACTTTTAATTTAAATTTTGGTTATATTTTTAGTGTTGTTTAAACAGTTTCAGAGTTCCTTCTGTTATTGGTAATATATGTGTGAAAGTCGTGAATTTATTTAATTCATTTACATAAATTACATATTTAATACATCAAAATAATTTGTATTGTGACTGGTAAAGCAAATTCCCTCTTTTAATGTATTGTATTTTTGTATTTTAGTTTAAATGAAACATTGTACTATTTTTATTATTTGTTCATTTCTTTTATGCTAATATTATATTCTTTGTTATTTAATGTAACTTCGATTTGCTCCTTTGGTTTTAAATCACTCTATTAACAGCTCTTAAGCCAGCAACAGGAGCAAATTGAATTAATTGTATTGTATTGTATGCGTGTATTATAAAAGCATTAAAAAATAAAACCAATAAAAATAAAAGTACTTTTACTAAAATCCTAATCTACCAAGTTCAGCGAAGGTATATTTTATCAAATTAATCTTTTACAACAAAACATGGTCCTTCGAGCATCGGATTAATTTAACGTCTTACAAACGGAGAATTTCCACTGAGTTATTCAAAAGAAAATTATCTTCAAGAATTTGGAAAACATCATCCATACAAGCAAGCTACATCGTGGCTTTACATCCGCATCCAGCGTTCTACTATCACCACGAGGAAGTCTCATCATGGATCGAGCGTTCAAATAAGTAAGTGACCTGGAATTTTCCTTTATATGCTTCCCTTATATATTCCATATCACTTTATCCTTATAAATTGTACCATTTATGTTGTTTTTGAATTTTCCAATAATTGGTTTTGATGAGTTTTACGGCGTACGTTTTCGTTATGATGAGTCAACCATTGTGACCAAACCAAATTGATCACACCTATTTTTTTCTTGACAAACGATTTGTCAAGAATTTCCATGTTGTAATTTCCGTTGGTTTGAACGCCTATCAAACCAATCCCTAAGTATTTATAATTGTGAAAATAGATATACGGTCGTACCTAAAATCTATGAACAATTTATAAATAATCAACCCATGTGGCCAGACCAAATTGGTCACATTATTTTAACTTGACAAACATTTTGCCAAAATTTTCCTTTACCGTTGGTTTGAACGCCTATCAAACCAATCCTCAAGTATTTATCCTAATGTTAAAATAGATGTCATACGTTTAATTTATTATAAATTTTAAAAATAATCAATCCCCATTGCCAGACCAAATTGGTCGCATTATTTTAACTTATCAAACATTTTGTCAAAAATTACCTTTACCGTTGGTTTGAACGCCTATCAAACCAATCCGTTAAGTATTTAAAATTGTGAAAATAGAAATAAGGTCGTACCTAGAATCTATGAGCAATTTATAATTAATCAGTCTCCGCAGCCAGACCAAAGGTCACGTTTATTTTTTATATTGGAAAAGCGTTGTCAAAATTTCCTTATTTAAAATTTCACATGGTTTTGAAACCCTTTTCAAAACCAATCCATGCAGACATTTATTATTACCAAATAACAGATCCTTCCTGATCGAATTTGTACCATTAATTATTAAGCAAATTGTCATAAATAATTCACAGTCATACAGCACTTTCAATTATAATTATTGCCGAAAATAATATTCATTTTGATAATTAGATTTATTGTTGATTATAAAATTACTAGTTTCTAATTCAGATACAACCATCATAGTTTCTGTGACCTTCATGCAACGTTTTATTTGGAATTTATATTCAATCTTTTGTTAAATTTCTGTTTGTAAAGAATTGTTGTTTCCTTCATTCAGCGCTATTTGTTTTCATATTTTGTAGAAATTATTATTCGTTTTGAATATTTCTAAAGTCATTGTAGCAAATTATAAAATTATCTTTCAAATTTTATTTCCATATTTTACAATAGTTTGTTTAAGATAATTTATGTTTACCCGTTTTACAATGTCACTAGCTAAGAGATTGAAATTTCAAAGCGCATCCTTAATGAAGAAACTAGACATTTATATTCAGCAATCTCAGTCAATTATTTTTTATGATCCAACCACATATCAGTTAATTGAAGTCAAATTCCGACATTCCTTAGTCACTCCGCTTTTAGCTCAATTTAAAGAAATCGCCTTAGACAGACAATTATTATACAATTCTGAAGACGACCCAGAAGTAAGTCAGATAGATGCTGAGGTCAAAGAGTTTATAATAAAATATATTAAACTTATGGCGTTAATGAACGAAGGTATTGAGTATTCAGAAGAATCCAATGAAGAAATTAATTTATCAATTTGTGGTGGACAAAATAATTTAGACAATTTATTCCAAACTAACATTAAAATCTTTAGTGGAGATATTACCAAATGGCCGCAATTCAAATCTTTGTTTACTAAATTGGTACATTACAAAGAAAGCTATGACTGTGCCATTAAATTTTCTCACCTAATAGATTTATTAACGGATGATGCCCTAGACATTATCACGTCTTTAGAAGTAATGCCCGCAAATTATAACACAGCGTGGCAACTTTTATTAAATAAATATGATAAGAAGCCTCCAGTCATCCGTCATCATTTACAATCCTCATATTTGCAATCAACCCCAGTCACAACCGTAGAATCAAACAACAACCTAAAAATCTTTTCCATACCATTCAAGGAACCTTCACCAATATTAAACGAATCCCCACTACTTACGAATGACCTTAAAAATCATATTTTATCTAAATCAATTTTTGTAGATTACAACTTTAATAATCTATTTATATCTGACAAAGTTAAAATATTAAAGAACCATATCAGCGCCAAAGCTAAATTAAAACTAAATATATTTAATTCCTCGTTTAGCCCACACAATAAAAATATCTCATACTTTATGCGTATTGGTGAAACATTAAAGTATTCACATTTTAATCTTAATGTAAAACACCCTATGGTTTTAGCTTCTGATCATGCGTTAACCAAAATGATTTAGAATTCAAAATATAAAAAAATATTTCATACACGCCCTCCATTGTCATTTCCACTATGCAAAAACTTAATACTATTCCTCACTACGAGATCACCTAATTTTATTTATTTTTGGGAATCAATTATAAAAGGTTCTTAAACTCATTTAAAAACGTTTGTAAGAATTTCCAATAGCACATACAATGATGCATGTGCTATTCTAGTACAAGTGAAAATGAATTTGAGTTCTAAACTTTTTATACCATGTCCAAAAGACCTTCCAATTTTCAACCTCCAGGTCACTATTTCATTGAACCCTATACCAACTATTGCCCAGAATCTTCATTCAAGTAGTAAAGATATGATCCAGCCGCCTCGCCTTAATTATAGTCTACAGAAGACTGCAGTGAAAATTCGTCCGCCCAGAGCTAGACTAAGAACTTCGTACATCATACAAAAATCTTGACTGGACCAGATCAATAGCAGCGTGTTGCAGCCGTCCAGACTTTCTCATCTCAAATTAAGGGAGCATTTTGTAATTTACCTTAACATGAATATTAAGAAATTTAGAAATTCCCATGGAATTCAAACCCGGGAGTTATGGTAAAGCAAATTCCCCCTTTTAATGTAATGTATTTTTGTATTTTTTAGTTGTACTATTTTCATTATTTGTTCATTTCTTTTATGCTAATATTATATTCTTTGTTATTTAATGTAATTTCGATTTGCTCCTTTGGTTTTAAATCACTCTATTAACAGCTCTCAAGCCAGCAACAGAAGCAAATTGAATTAATTATATTGTATTATTATATGTATTGTTCAGCGAAGGTATTTTTTATCAAATTAAACTTCTACAACAAAACAGTGACTATTATTTGTTACATTAAGGTATTCATTTGATAAAGGTCCATTATTTAAGTCCGGGTTGCTATACAAGGAGTCGGCGTCATATTACGCAAAGTAAGTTTAATTTAATTCCTAATAAGATTTCTGAAACGTAACTATGAGTATATTAGTATATTATTTTAACTAGAATTTCTCGATTAATTTTCATTTATGTTGAATGTTT
Organism: Panorpa germanica; assembly: GCA_963678705.1. NCBI lineage: Eukaryota > Metazoa > Arthropoda > Insecta > Mecoptera > Panorpidae > Panorpa > Panorpa germanica. The sequence goes on along the minus strand of OY783216.1, from coordinate 15,089,732 downwards.
TAAAATTAGGTAGTTTATTTTTAAATTTATTGGATATTTTAAATTTAAGTTGATTATATATCTCAAAAGTATATGACATATATATCAAAAAGGTTTTTTACTTCTGCATTTTATTACTTAAAGTATGAAACGTGTTGATATAATTTTGTTTACATTTAATTGTTTTTCGTAATAATCAATGCGTAATTATTTAGTAGTAGATTTTGCGGGGTTGGTGTCATAGCTTATTAGTTGGCATAATTTTAATTTAATTCTAAATAAAGAAAACTTTATTTAATTTATTAAATTTTATATATACGAGAATGTATTTGTTATTTGAGTAAGGTTTGGGATGTTACTTTTTACTCTAATTGGTTTTATCCGATCATAGACTGCGTGTTGAGGTTCACCAGGTTGTTCGTAATATTTGTAATATTCGGCAGGTATTTTATCAATTTTTCTTAATGTCACACCGGGTTGTTTGTGATGCTGATAAAAGAATTCTTGTCAATATTTAGTATTTTGCATTCGAGTTTGTTGTTTGTATGGAATGTAAGTATACTTATTTTTTAAAACATATTTTGTTTCTGGTTGTTGTTCTATGTGTTTATAATATTCTTCTGGTTCTTTTGCATTGTCAACTTCTTGTTCTTGTTGAAAATATTTACAATGCTCGTCAGCTGCATTTTCGATTTCAGTTTCTGGTTTTATTTCAAAATATTCATAATGTTCTTCAGGTGTATTTTCATTTTCAATACATGGTTTTTGTATTTCTTGTTTCACGTAATTTGTACGTATCATGTCTGAAGTCTCCATAGACTTAAAGTTTTGGGTATCTTGTTGAATAGGTTGATATTGTGGTTTTGAAATAAATTGTGATGGAGTAGGTTTATCTGATTGCGTGAATGGCGATAATGATGGTTTTGATTGGAAATTTTGTTGATAAGGTATAAATGATTGTTTTAGTTGATAGTTTTTTTGATCAGCTATAAATGATTGTTTTGGTTGATAGTTTTTTTGAGAAGGTATAAATGAATGTTTCAATTGATAGTTTTTTTGATAAGGTATAAATGAATGTTTTGGTGGGAAGGGTTTATTTTGCGGTTTATAGTGAGGTGATTTAAAACTTTGTGTTGGTCTATCTGGTGAATAAGATGAGTAGTATTTGCACTGCATGCGTTGTATGTTTTCCTCTTCTAACACGTACGACCATGATTCTTTCATAGAATTTGGCATTCTTGCTCTTATACTATCTCCTAATTTTTTTTCTTCTAAAACCTCTGTTAAAACATTTAACTATTATCTTTGTGTACACGACGTATGCGACCTTTTACAGTTCTAAAATTATTGAAGTGTTTTCGGTTGGTCGCTTAAGTCTTAGATTTAAAGTGGACTGTATAATTTGTTAATTTGACAGAGAAATATAATATTTCTTGTTACTACGAATAATTTGTAGTCTTATACTACAACAATATTTTCAATATCTACATCTATTGTATTGTGACGGTAAGTTTGAACTAGACAATAATGCTATATACTAGTTTCTACGACAACGATGAATTCTACTAACTAAATTGATTGTATTGCGACGATAAGTTTGGTTTATGTAATAATGCGATATACTAGGTTCTACGACAACGATGAATTTTACTAACTAAATTGATTGCAATGCAACGATACGTTTTGTTTGTATAACATTGCGATATACTAGGTTCTACGACAACGATAAGTACTACTAACTAAATTGATTGTATTGCGATGATTTGTTTGTTCTAGGTAATAATGTTATAAACTATGGTTCTACGACAACGATAAGTACTACTAACTAAACTGATTGTATTGCGATGAAATGTTTGTTCTAGGTAATAATGTTATAAACTATGGTTCTACGACTACGATACGTACTACTAACTAAATTGATTGTATTGCGCTAAAATGTTTCTAATAACTAAATTTATTTATAAGTTTGCTAATATGGTTATATTGAATATAATATAATATACATCTGCGACAATGTTGATGATGGATTAATTTTAAATATCAAATGTAAACTATTATTTATTATAGCGAAATGGTTTGCCTTAAATCATTTGGGCGGTAACAATATTTGGAATAGCAGAATGCTGTTTACTAGAAACAATTTGGCAGCGGTTTGGTTATATTAACTATTTGTATTAAGTTATTTGTCATATTTTATATTTATTATATTACTAACATATGCAGATTGTTACGACTTTGAATGGTTACGTGATGCTTACGAAATTAGCTTGTACGGAAACTGTACCTTTATAATGTTTAAATAATAATATTATACTGGAGTTACCTAATATTTATTTTATCTTTTAACGAATATTTTGCTTAGACATTAGCAGCATATGTTATTTTTATTGAAGTTTGAATTATTTCATTACGACTCCTTATAATTAATTTGTAGATAACGGTAATTGTTACGACAGACTCACATTACACACACACTTATTAACTAAATATAACACATACGGACAACGCCGGTTGATACAACTAAAACATAATGATAAATCTCTATATCAGACTTCTAAACTCATATCACATCTTCAGTATATTTCTTTTGACATTTCTTATATTTTTTTCCTTTGTTTTTTAATTCTCAATATCTAACAAAACCATTCAATAATATAATAAATATTCAATATCCAACATCCAACATCAATCAATAAACAATGAAACAAAATAACAAAAAAGCAACAGAAAACAACAAAATCGAATTGGTAAAATAAATAGTATTATTTATTTACGAAAAAATCGGGAATACAAGAAAACTTATATAGAATATAAATAATATTTTATATGTGAGAGCTAATTTTGAAACAGTAAAATTGTATTGAATTCTAAGAGTTAAACTTTACTTTATTATTTTAAATAGTTCTATTTTAATTTTAATTTTTTAGTATTGTGTACTTAACTCTTTGTATAGGTTTAATTTTTCATTGAAAACAAGTTCACAATTATATTGATTACTGTAGGCTAATAGAGCTGACAGATGGTCAGAGCATCTATTAAAAAATTCTTTTGTACTTTCATGTGATTCCTGTATCAGTTTATTAAGTGCTAAGATAAGGTTACCTTCATCTCTTTGGTCTAATAAGTTAGTGATTAGTACTTTTTTCAGGTGCTCCCATGTGTTAATACGTCTGTTAAGCGTTACCCTTTCAGCTGAACCCTCCAACTTGGATAATATTACTTAAACTATCCACGTTTTGATTTCATTAGCTGCATTTCTTAACATGTAAACTATATTGTCTACCTGTTTTATAAAAGCATTTAATTAGGCGGGTTCTCCGTAAAATGTTTTAACAGTATCAAAATAAGAATTGCTAAGTGATATTGTTTTGCCGTAGTTCTGCAAGTTGTCTTTTCTGCTCTTGTAATTGTTCTTGTATTTGTAACAATACATTTTCCATTTTTAAATTTTGGTTATGTTCAATTTCATTTATTAAAGAGTTTAGTTTCTTGTTTCATTATTATTATTTTTCATTTGTTTTAGTTTATTATGTCGCATAATGCCTATTATTATATTATTATTATTATTTTCTTTGAAAATTTAATACTTGGATATTAGGAATTTGTGAAAAGGAATTTCAGAAATTTTTACTACTTACAGTTATATTACAAGTATTATTGATATAGATTCTATAGTCTCCGTTTTATGGTCCCGCTGTATGATGGTTTCGACTCCTTTTGCTCTTCATTTAAAACTATTTGTTTAAAACTTATTTTTTATTTTTATAAAAAACTTTTTGTATTTCTTTTAATTGCCCCTTGTACACTTTTTTTAATTATTTAAAATGTCTTTTTTTAAAAAAAAAAACTATTTTTACACTTTATTTTTAAGTGCCTTTTTTTACGCTTCTTATAATTATATAAAAACTTTTATTACACTTCTTTTATTTAAAAAAAACTTTCGTACACTTTTTCTTTTTTTTTTTTCACTTTTACAGAAAAAACTTTGTGCACTTTAACATAAAAATATTTACCTAATACACTTTTGTAGATTCTTTGATAATTTTTTCAAGAACTGGGTTCTACTTTTTATTTTCCAAAAATGCAAATTATCCTACCGACTGCACCAGTTAACGTATACTTTCTGAGAGCCGAAAGTAATTAACAAATTTATATTGGGTAGTTAATTTACTTATTAATTCATATGTCGTAGTTGTCGTAAATAAAACAATTATTTAAGTTTATTTATTTATATTTTATTATATATTTTATTTATTTTTGTTTTCTTTCTTTTGCAATTTATAGTTTTGTATTTTTAAATTTAAATTATGGTTATGTCAATAATCTGCGATAGAAATTGACCATTATTGAATTAAAGAAACATTCTTTGAACACAAGAAACAGATTCTTTGAACAAGTATAAGTTTAAGCGATCTCGATTGATGCTTGCACTTTTACAGACTGCCTTAAAGTATCTTTAAGAACTGTATATATACTAATTGTATATTAACCTAAGGGAAGGACCCTTAGTCAAGTGCAAGTGGTTCTTAGAATCAGCGTATGATTTACAACATAGGTTACAAGGGCCACGGTTCTGACTAACAGTTTTTAAATGTATAATTCATGATTTTTATGATAAAGTAAGATATTGGTTCTATTTATTTACTGAACATAAAAGAACTCTTGTTATTTGATATTTTAGGTAATTATTTAATGCAATTTATAAGTGAGTTTTTAAAGGAATGACAGATAAAATAAATGTAGGTTATCGTTTTGACTTAAGAGTTTTAAAATACATAATTTATGATTTTTAGGGTAAAGTAGGATATTGGTTATGTTTATTTACTGAACATAATAAACCTTTTTTTATTTAATATTTTAGTTAATTATTGAATGCAATTTATAAGAATGTAACATAAAACATCTGTAGGTCGTAATCCCATGTTAACTTGCACATCAAATGAAAGGTAAACGATATGCTTGACGAATAAAATGATTTTTTTAAGGCGATGTCGTGCCTGTATTTAAGCTAGTGGCAAACATTTTGAACATTTACTATAATGTAAATAAACTATAAAAATTATAAAATAAATGAAAAATTGTTTGTACCATTTGTTTTAATTCATTCAACAATAAAAAACCTCTTTTAGGTATTGTAAGAGTGATAACTATATCAACAACAACAATTTATGAAATATGGTTCTTGTTTAGAAATAGTATGCATATTTTTTTTTATTGCTAGTTTTCCTGGAGTATTATACCATTTTGGAATCCTGAAGAGTTTCGCCAATTTTAAAAAAAACTTGCCATAGTAGTGTTCCTACTTTTTTTACGCCACGATGAGTTAAAGTTGACTGAAAGTAAAAATCTTTAAAAATTATAGAGAAAAAAATAATTTCGATTAAATTTTGTGTAAAAACTACTAGCATTCTGGGAGTTTTAATAGTTGTGATGGATAGCAGTGCTATTTAGGTTGCCGATATAAAAAAAAAATCAAAAATATTTTAGAAATTGTGGTCATTGTAGTTTAAACCATCTTAAGGTGATTCAATTTTCGAAAAAAAAATATTTTTTTTTCTAATTCCTAAACAAAATGAGATAAATTTTTTTTTTTTTTCTCTTCTGCAGTCATGAGCAGGACCACCTTCTGGTGCCGGCTTATCATTAAATTTTGGGACACCCTGTATATATTTAAAATTTTTGGTAAAAATAATTACAATGGATTGTTAACAAAAAAAGTCTTTAATTTTTCACAAACGTCATAAGCTTTTCAGCAGCACTTTTTTTACATGTAGTACTTGATCGATTCGAGTCTGAGGTTTGTTGAGTTCCGCTAATTGTGGAATCAAAATTTATGGGAAGACTTTTACTTTTTACAATTTTTTTTTAATGCTAGTTTTTTTGGAGTATTATACCATTTTGGAATCCTGAAAAATTGCGCTTATTTTTAAAAAAAACTTGCCATAGTAGTGTTCATACTTTTTTTTTTACACCACGATGAGTTAAAGTTGACTGAAAATAAAAATCTTTAAAAATTTTAGGGAAAAAAATAATTTCGATTAAATTTTGTGTAAAAACTACTTGCATTCTGGCAGTTTTAATGGTTGTGATGGATAGAAGTGCTATTTAGATTGCCGATACAAAAAAAAATCAGAAATATTTAAAAAATTGTGGTCATGGTAGTTAAAACCATCTTAAGGTGTTTCAATTTTCGAAAATTTTTTTTTTTTTCTTGTGTTTTTAGACACCCTGTATATTGAGAGCTGTTAGAGAAATGTAAGAGGCAATTAGCAGCAGATAAAATTAACTAGCTAGCTAAACTACATCATCAAAAACCAAGAAGGACTTTGGTTTATATACAATTACATTAATTAAATAATTTAATATTTTTGTTTTTTTAGGAAGAAGTTTTATGTATATACAAATACATTAATTACAATAAACATTGGTAACTAAAAATTGCGGTTTTTTTTTTAATTATAAAATTTTTGATATTTATAATAATTCAAACATCCACGCATTTTTGCCTCTTTTGTTTCTTGCAAGAACTTCTCGCGAAACAAAGTCAGAGATCCCTGGCCAATAACATGAATATATCATAGGACCAAAGCTTATCATGGGAGATACCGATCTATAATATATATATATATTATCTTTGGCTTAGTTGTGTATTAGAACGCCGTTCGATTGAGAAATGTAATGCAAAACAAAATAGATGAAATAATTATTTATACTGTAGAGTTTAATGTTGAAATATTTTATTAAAGTGTGTGAAATTTTTTCTCGAAGAATTAATTAGTGCCTCGTACATATAACGTTTGCATCAAATCTTGTGTAAAATTAAATTTGATATGCTTAATGTTAATTTCTCTGCATTTTTAAAATGTCTCAAAGCATTTTATGGCTAATGACGCTTAGCGAATAAAAATTACGCGGGAATAAAATCGCATCGGTAATTTTTATCATACTATAGAATAGTGTGAATTTAAAATCGCGAGTACGCGTACATTCTTATGCTTCCACGTGTTAGATAATTAAATATTAATTTTCGCGCGGTTTTTATTCGTAGCGCGGACTTTGAAAAATGAGTGCATACGTTATCAAGTAAGTTATTTTTTTGTAAATTTTGTATAAGATATTTTGTGATTCTGTGATGTATATATATTCGATTCAATTCTTTAAGGACTGAACGAAAATCTGGTATTTTCCTATAGTAATACCGCACTTCAAATAAAAATCGTTCCGGAATAAGTTCGCACCACTTATTTTTTCGCGCCAATTTAAAATAGGCTGGTCGCGTACATTCTTATGCTTCCATGTGATAGAGAATTGCGGATTTGTTTTCGCGCGCATTTTATTCGTAGCGCGGACTTTCCTTTACACTATCAAAATGAGTGCATAGGTAATCAAGTAAGTAATATCTTTTCTAAATTTTGTTCAAGATTTCTTTACTATATGTTTACATATTATCGTATATATTCTATTAAATTATTTAAGTACTGAACGAAAAACAGGTTTTTTCCTGTAGTGATGCCGCAGTACAAATATAAATCGCGCGGGAATAAGTTCACACCGCTAATTTACACTAATTTAATACCGTGTATTTTTTTCGCGCTAATGGGCTTGTGTCCTATGTGTTAATTTCTATTAAAGTGTACTATATTTTGATAAAGTGGGTTACTAAAACCTCAAATGTCCAATTATTTTTTAATAACTCCATATATTTTAAGAGATATTAACAATTAAAAAAAGTTATTTTGTTAAAGACATTCAACGTTGTGCACATTCCAAATGCATGTGACATCACAATCGCTGCCGACCTTACAGCTCATAAATCTCTGCTATATGTATTTATATATTAAAATATCAAATATTATTTACAGCTATTTCAAGAAACAATAAAATTTCAATATCATGTCTGCCGTAACAGGGTTAAATAAAAAAAAAACTTATTATTCTTTGATTTGACTTGATTATTTGATTACCAACAGCTACAGAACATAACCACAGCACTGACCTACTCAACAAATAACTGACGTTAAAATGCATTTCACGTCATACAAATATGGCCGACCGATATTGCTATATATCCGTCAATATTTAGATATTTATTAAAATAGACACGCCAATACACATTTATAAACATCAATTTCAATCAACAATTGCAAAATCGACCACTAAAAAATGAGGACACAAGCCTATTTAAATCCATTTTATAAACTCCTTTTGACAATTGACCTTTGTTACTACCTGTGATCTATCGGAGACCGAAACTCAAGGTTCCAAAAGTTCTTAACTGCTATCAATCGAAGTGTATACCTAAAGAAGAAACTTGGGTAATTATTCGTTATAGCCACTTTTGCGTATAAAAAACGACTGCATTCTCATATATTTTATGCCGCTTTTAATTTTAACCGTTTTTATTCGGTCTATTTATTAATAAAAAGTGGTATAATGAATATAACATAGTAATATGTATAATGTACATGTTTTAAGTCTTGAACAATTCAGCATGTATCATAAAAATAACCGAGGACATTTCAATTAAAATCAATGCCAGAATTAACAAATTAACACAGTTATTCTTTAATAACTTCAAGTGTGGTAATGTAACTAGTTGCTTTTGGTGTTATTATAACTAAATATTATTTTTATTTAAGTAAATCTATTTGTAATTATAATTCATATTTTTTTGTGTAACTAAATGACTAAATTACGTTTTGTTACAAGATATGGTAATTATGAGATATGACTATAACCTTTTCATTTCACTTTGTAAAACTACTGCATTTTTGTATGTTTTATTATGCTTATTGCATTCTTAAAACATGTCAAAATCTCTACGAAATATTTATTTTATCACTTTTTATTAAGAAATATTAGATATTGAATGTTAAAGTTTACCAAAAAATGTGACATTCGACATTATTTTACGCATAATTTCGTTACTATTGGCCAGTGTAATACTTACCAATTATTTTTTATCGAACTAGTGTAAACCCTGCATCTATATAATAACTAAATTAGAAACATGTAAAATTAAGTATTTAAAAGCACTGCGCTTTTTTTATACCATATGGTACGAATTCTAATAATTTAATTTGGTTTGAATCCAGATAAGCTAGTTATATGCAAAAAATATGTCAATTGATACACATAACAGTGGTGACATAACCTCAATATCTCCTATTTATTAATAAAAATTGGTAAAATAAATATTACGTAATGATTTTGACATGTTTTGAGAATACAATAAGCATAATAAAACATACAAAAATGCAGTAGTTTTTTTACAAACTGAAAAGAAAAGGGTGTAGTCATGTCTCATAATTACCCAAGATATTTATTTATATAACCCAGACCGAACGATGTTTAGTACTGAATTTAACCATTTTGAAATTTTACAAGTACATCTATAAATATAATCTGTAAACAATAAAATCTTTTCACAATAAAGGTATAAATATTTTTTATTATATTTTTAAATATTTTGCTGAGTAGTGTATTAAAAATAGTTTTGTGTTTAAATTATTATATTATTTAATTTAAACGTGTGAAACTATTGCAACATTATAACCATTAAACGACATTATTTTTTATTGTAAACTTTGTCAATTAAATAATTTGTTATTTGAATTTAAATGATTTACTGTTTTAATATTTAAATGAATCAGTACTTTAGGTCAATGTGACCTTTCAATAGACCTATCTAATTAAAGGATTCTAACCTAATATAAAAATAATCATTTTAACATAGGAACAGTTACGTTAATGTCGCATTGCGCAGAAATATACTCATATATGTCATCCGCTGTTTTGAACCATTACTTATTTTTTGTGAAATGCATAATTCATTGTTGTGCAGCTCTATAAATTGTAGAAATTTGAGTTCTCAGATTAACAATAACTACTTTTATAACTATAGAAAAACTTTAATTTTGAATATTCACGATGCATGCTTCTATTATTGGGTTATTCTTATTACTCTAGGTCTAACTAAAATATTATGCATATACAAAATAAAGTTAAGCGTCCACTTATCCGCATTAAAGTTAATAGCGCATCTTTAAAGCTGCATACATCGTGTCAAATGAATTTTAATTATTATTTCAATCGATAGTTATACAAGTGCTTTCATTTATTCACAACGGATCGAGGTATCCTCTGTATTGTAACTTTTTATCCTTCATTAGTAACTTTTGGATGTACGTCTATCTCCTAGTCCCTTTCTCTAATAACAATACATAGTAAGTCTAAAGAATCAAAAATGATTATTTTAATTGTAAATTTTATATAATATTACGACTTATAAAAAAATTATTTGACATTTGAGTTGTATAGTTTTATAAAAATAAAGACATGGTTGCCACATTGATTGCTATGAGGCAAATAACACATATCTGCTACTAATCGTCAAAATGTGTGAATTCGTAATTTAAATTGTTTAAAGGTAAATGTCGGAATAATAAAGTTTATACATGTAGTAATACACAAATAAATAATTGATGCAAATATTTCCCCTACTCCTGGGGGGAATGGTTCGTAAAACCTTTGACATGACGCCGAATGGTTGGTTGATGCAGAACACTCGTATTTATCATTGGATACAAAAACTCTGTAGCACAAATTACATAATATAGTCTGCTCATAACTTTTGTTCACTTTGAAGGAAATACAACTCTAGTAAAAGCGGAAGCATGTCCAATGGCTGGTTCAAGGTTGTTTCCATTTTGAAGTGTGTGGGCGAAACAACTTCACTACAATACCCTGCGTAACATTAACAACGCTAGAGTTTTAGTCGGCGTCAGTTTTGTTAGTATTTTCTTCTTGTGCAGTCGTTTAACAAAAGCACAGTCAAATTTAAACTCAAAATGGCTAGAAAAAGTTATTTAGTATGTTGAATAATATGTGAATTTGCTAAATATTGAAGAATTAATTAGTGTCATTTTTGTTAGTTAAATGTATAAATTAGTGTAAATTTTGTGTTAGTTAAATAAATTTTTATAAACATACTTTTATTTTTAAACCAAAGCGTATGCGTAAGTTATTATTTTCTTTGTTAAATTCAACATGATTTTTGAAATACAGGCTAAAACATAATTAGGTGTTTGAAGTTCATCTGACATTTAGTTTTCTGATTATCTGTTACGTAAACAATTTTACGTAATAAACGTTTTGTAACATTTTAACCGCTTTTGAAAGTAAATCAACCTAATTGCCAGTGGCGGAACTAGAATTGTTAGATCCCCAAAAAAAACCTTCCACTCAATAAAATGTAAAGCCGTCCACCTGATGTTTTTGTTCTTTACCATGAAACCCAGATCAAGAAGAAGAGTAATTATCAAAATTGAATGAACAAAATTGATACAATAGACACTATTCATAATCGAAAATCGTATTTTAATTTATTGAAATTAATTTTTTTTCAAATTTAATGGCTGAGTTTAGTTTATTAATAATTGTAAATTTGTTTATTTCTTTTTTTCTTGTTATTTATAATGCTCATACTTATAATTAAACATAGTACAATAATAGTTAGTATTTATATAATAGTTTTATATATCTATGTTAGATTCTTTTCGAGATGTTAATTCGTGATATTGTTTTTTTTTTTAATAACATTGAATTCGTCTAGTTTGATGTTAAATTCTAGATTTTCGATTTGTTTATATAATTCGTTGCTCTGTAAATAATTCTCATTAGACAATAATAAATATTTCTTAGAAAGGATTATTGTTTGATGAAGGGAAAGGTGTTTTACAGGTATAGAGTACTGGTGATAATATTGATATAGGATATCTTTTATTTAAATTGGATTTGTTGTTAAATCGTAGATTCATTATCTTCTATACAAGTAAGATTTGTTTTAGATTTTTTAAGCCTCTAATATGTCTAATTAGTGTTTGGTTGTAGCTGTATTTTTTATATAAGCTCTTGGCTTATCATCTAATTTGTTTATTATATATGGCCCTTGTTTAAGTGGTTTACTTTTCGATCTATTTTAATTTTGGTTAATTTTTTAGTGTTATTTATTCTACTTATTGTATCACTATTTTTTTGATAATATTGTTTTGTATTTTATCATGCATTATTTTCATATTACTATGGTTATCTTTTATTTTGTCTTGAACAATTTCAGTGTTTATATTTAGGTCGAATATGTTTCTTCGATGTTGACTGCCATACAATGCTTCCATAAGAGTTAGTTCCGCCACATAATGAATTGTATTGTTATAGGCTATAATACAAATCAACATTATTTTAGTAGGAGTCCAATTGGTGTCGTAAAATGCACATTTATTTTGTGTGTTCCTAGTTGTACTAGATGGTTCTTAGATTCTAATCCATAATCCATAATTATTGTTTGCGGTATACCATGGTGTTTAAATAGTTTCAGAATTCCTTCAGTTATTTCTAAATTATTCATTACTTTGATGGGTTCTGCAATTGCAAACTTTGTTAATGAATCTACCATTCTTAGAAATACTTGTTTATCCATTGTGAACGTATCTATGTAATATGTATTATGTAATACTGGAAACGGCCTACTGGGTGTTTCAGTTAGATTCATAATAGTTTCTAATGGCTTTCTGTTGTATTTATTAGTTTTTCAAAGAGTACAAGTGTCTACAAGTGTCAAGCTTCAATTTCTTTTTACGTATTATACCAATAATATTTTTCATTTAATCTTTTCATTAAATCTGTATAATAGTATTATAATTTAAATTTGTTGGTTATGAGTTTCAAAAGGTTTCTCGCTTATGGGTATCGCTAACGCAACTTCTTATCGTATGTTATGTAGAGTTGTTTTCATTCATTTCTTCGTTCGATAGAGATTCATTGTGTAAGCAGGGTTGTTATACAACGCGTCACTCTCTATTTCATAGTCGGTGATATAACTTATATGTTTAATAGTTCAATTCTTTATAAGGATTCGAAATCCAAGACGACTTTATTTAGTTATTACTATGTTCGTAGATTGATTAAGATTAAGTTAAATATTTTAAATTTAGATTAAATGTTTTAAATTTAAGTTGATTATACGATCAAAAGGTTCTATACTTCTGAATTTTAAGTACAGCTTACCTCTGTATGCTAAGAGTTAAGCGTATGAAACGTGTTGATATAATTGTTTATTTAAGAACGAAATGTATTGATTATTTAGTTCAGAATTTTTTCTGTTTTCTTTAAACAGTATACCTGACTGTTGTTATTAGTAATTATTTAGGAGGTCAGTGACATAGCTTTTTGTTGACATAATTTTAATTTAATTCTAGATAAAGTGAATTTTATTAAGTTTATTAAATTTTATATATTCGAGTGAGTATATAGATAATATTTGAGTAAGGTTGATTTTTCGATGTTGGTTTTTACTCTTATTATTTTTATCTGATGGATGTTAAAAATCATAGCCTTTGTATTGTTGAGTTTCACCTGGTTGTTCGTAATATTTATTATATTCAGCAGGTATTTTTTCAATTTTTCTCGATGTTATATTACCAGGTTGTTTGTGATGCGGATAAACATACTGTTTGGGCGATTGTGGTGCCCGGGTATTTCACCGTAAATAGTCAGCAAGTCTTCGAAGTTCGTGAAATCAATATGAATTTTAACGTATATTTATTTTATACAAAATTACACATTAGGGTCGTAAATCCCAACAGAATTACACAATTAAACACTTATCCTAATAATTAATAATAAAGAATGTATATAAATGTTTATGAATGTCTTAATGTATATATTTTAATATTAAATTGTAATGTTACTTAATACTTGTTGTCTCGTTGAAAGTTGGTTCAAAAAGGGATGATTTTAGTATAATACATTTAACACTTAAAATAGAAAAGAGTGGGGATGTACCCATAATACAATTTGTGGACATAGTTGAACGGAAATAGGTAATAAAATTATTGGTAACAGCAAGAAATGTAAGTCTGGATTTACACATCAGACATCAAACTGTTCAGGCGGCACTCAATAATTTGCATTTACACTTTTGCCTTAAAAACATGTAAAATGAAGTTTTATTATAATTGTATTTTGATGCATGTTTTGGTCCATACCCCCCCCCCTTGATAAATTGGGTTTATCAAAACGAGTTCACTGGTAAAAGGGCTAAACGTCTGACAGCAAGTTTGATCTCTCCTGGTTGAGTTTTCAAGGTGGCGGCTCTCGGAGTGTTGTCGTTGCCTGCAGTGAGATATGTTATGCGTCCCATTATCCATTGAGTAGGAGGTATACTGTCTTCTTCTACTATTACAAGTGATCCGATTTCTAGATCCAGGGTGCTTGATCTGTTCCATTTTGCGCGCTGTTGACAGAAGTGGATATAGTCTGTATACCATCGTTGTATCTGCTGGAATCTTCTCATGTTGTTGAGGTTCACTGGCGCTCCTGGAGTAGGCATAGCACTGCTGATTTGTCGACCTATGATTAAGTGTCCGGGAGTAAAAGGGATAAGGTCATCTGGATTGGGTGACATGGGGTACATGCTTGGGAGTTCAATATTGCTTTATTCAGAGTTAATTTATAGAAAATATTATTAGTTCCGCTAAAATGTATTGATTGAACATTGAACTCTGTTACTAAGTTTCTTTTGTAGCAGAGACAATTAAAAAGGTATATATAATATTTAATGATAGTACCGCCTCTGCCATATTTACTTTTTATTAGTATGGGCACTGCGCAGTCAACTCTAGTGGTTTTAAATGGACAGTTGAGTTTTACTTTTAATATGCGGTAAATTGCATTGCATTTATTGGTTATAATAATTGATATCTGCATTTGAAACAAATGATACATTTGTATATGATTGATATCGATAATTATATTCGTTTTAGATTCCAGTATTGCACTCTCAATGAAAATATTATTATTTAAGTAAGTCAAATGACTTGTTGAAACGCGATTGATTGAAATAGTTTTTTCCTTAGAAATTTCTGGTAAATAAAAATTTTATATAGGCCAGTGATTAGACGGTTGCTTTAACCAGGATGGACCTGACCATAGTTGGTTGTTTAAAAGAAAGTCTAATATGATACTTTGTGATATAAAATCTGCCTGGTGTGAGGTTATAGGAACACAATGCCATTGATAGTTGTCTGTCATGTCTGAATAACTATCTGTAATACGGTTAGCAATAAAAAGTTTTAAGTTATGAGAAGACAGTTTAATCTATGATAGCATAATTGTGAAATCTGCTCTAGAAATAATTAATTTTAATTTAACTGGAAACAAGTTTATTGCTTTTTTGACCATTCTTATAATGATTAAGGCGGCACATAGCTCTAAAGATGGTGCAGTCAAAGTTTTTAACGGCGCGATCTTCGATTTACAATGTATAAAGCATAATTTTGCGTTTACCAAATCATTAATGTTTGTTAAATAATTGCAACTTCCATACGCCTTTGCGAATCGATTATAAAGGCCATGTAATTCAATAGTTACAGAATTATCTATTAGAATATCGCGTTTTATCGTCATATCATTCATAGCAACCAAAGATTTTGTAAATGATAGACAATAAGTTTTGAAATCCCGTGGCATCTGATCATCCCAGTTTAATTTTAATAAGCATAGCGTCTGTCTAATGATTTTAAATGAATTAATACAAGGTGAAATAGAGCATGGTGGGTCCAAAATATTTGTAACGAACGACGGTATGGTTCGCTTTGTGAGTTTCACGGGTTGTTTAATAAGAATAAGTTTATATTCGAATAAGTCCCGTTCAGAATCCCACATAACGCATAGTGTTGTCTCACCCGGATCAAAATAAAAATATCTACTTGAATTGTAATTTTTTAACACAGACAGCAATGATGGTGCAATGATGGTTATGTAATTGAAAACTTCCTTCCGACAATATTAAACTGAATTGATTGCAATGATCAGGCAGTTTAATCTTGTCATTGGAATCTGTTATGAGGCCGCATGTTACCGTATTCAATTGATAAGAACGCAAAGGTTTTCCTGGATCGAACCGCCAAATAATAGTGTGACTATTTGCTTGAAGAGCGTTTAATGAAACACCAGTATTAGTATTCATAGAGCTATTGAAAACATCTCTTATTTTGTTGTTAGTGCTTATTGGTTTTAACGCACCAGAACGTGGTGAGAAATATGAATTTCTTAAATGCCTTGGTTCTGTATTTAGGAAGTTATGATTTATAGAAATGCTGTCCCTTATGAATTTATTGTACATAATCTTTAATAACGGGTTGTCGTTTGGTTTTCTCCCGAATTTAAGAAAAGGTTTTATGACAATGTTCTTTATACCTCCTAACAACGCTGGTGGTTTTTTGATTGGTAATGTAACACCAAATGTACCGTTAACATCAAATTGAGTGCTATTAATAATTTGTTTCTTACAAATTTCATGTTTGTCAATTTTGACTTGCGTTATCACAACTGATGTGTCGGTAGCATCACTTGTTGTGGTGTTATTTATTTGTTTCTCACAAACTACTTCTTCCGTAATCTGAGGAATGAATATTGAATCTCCTATTGTAGGTGATTCTGTTAGTGAAACAGTGACAACTGACGTGTCTTGAACATCACGTGTTGTGTTATTAATTATTTGTTTTACGCAGACTACCTCATCGGCTTTATTTGCTGTGATTGATGCTTTTTTAGTTTTTGTTTTGCAAGTGTACCAATTACAATCATTCAACATTCTATGTTCAGAAATGATTGGGACGATACTAAAATGTTTGTTAAACATATCAATTATAGTTGAATCTATTTTATCGCAAGTTCTACATAAGTAAGTACGTAATTCAACTAAAGCTTCTAGTTTAACTAAATCTGTGTTATCTAAATAGGCTTTAATGTCAAGACAAGCTTGTTGAATTTTATTGGTCATTTTAATTTTCATCTTGTCGTCGTATGTGGTTGAATGAATTATGTCCTTGCTTTCCATATAGGAAACATGATCTTGGAAAAATTGACAATAGACCTCTGATTGTGCATATGCCCTCTTTTTTTTAAACCATTTTTAAATCTTTGTAATTAGCTCAAATAGAAATTAAAATTATTGTCTGATGCGAGTATCAAATGATTTAAGCAATATGGAGTGAATAGATACTCTTTTAAAAATAACAATAAAATATTTTAAAAATATAATGTAAAAATGTGAATAAGTAATATAAAATGTGATCTGGTCAATATTGTAGAAAGTACCTAGAACCACATGTAAATATAATGCAGTATAATAAAAATGTTCTGGTCTCAGACTAATAAAACCTTATGGGTACGTAGTATACGGATCAATCAGGTATATGAAACAGCACTCAATACCGCATGGCCATAGGAAAAGGTCTAGACAGGACCGTAATTGTGCTGAAGTTTTAAATGCAATATGGCTTAACAACAAATTGGCAGAACAAATATTACCACGTGTTTAAATGTTGTTGTAATTTAGAAACAATCCCGGTGGCTTTTAATATGTAATATTTTACCAACTCGAAAGATATATTTTGCTCAATGAAATAATCCCGGTGGCTTTTAATATCGATTATTTACCAACGCATAAGAAATATTTACTAAATATTGTTGTAAGTACACATAAGTCGTACTTATCCTTTCTATTTTTAATATAAATGTTATTTATTTTATAAGAATTATATTATGTTATCTTTAGTTTTAGTATTAATATTGTAACAAATGATTGTTTAAATTTAGCGCTTGTAAACATTGACTCTGGTCTGTGGATATTTTATATTGTTTTAGTACTGGTAACACAGTATCGGTGTTATGCGATGTGAATATTGAAAATAAATCGTAATATACCGAGCTGTACTCGACCCAGAGCAACATTATCGGTTCTAACTTCGATCGTACAACAACTCTAATTGTAACATCGAGTATTTTGCTGTAAGCACATTTTTGCTATTAATCAATTTATAACACGAGAAATTTACATTTTGATTTATATTTGGCATCTTTATTAGTTTCATAAAATACTATTGTAATTAAGTATTCAGATATTATAATACAACTAATGAATGATATATTTTAATAAAAGTGTTTAAACTATTAGTATTTAAAAAGACACTAATTGTTCCAACGAGGTACGTCGTAACAAAGTATATTTTAGACCGCACAAGTATTTTCAAATTACAACAATACTCCGTTTAAACAAGAATCCTGTTAATCATCTTAAAGAGACGCTAATTCTTATCTTTGAAAACATTCCGTAATTGCCCGTTGGAAAATCGCTACAAGAAGAATCTACATTCAGAAGCTAACAACACAACGTGGTGCACGAGCCCAGCTGAGTAATCTTCCCCTAGAACGAGCATCCGTTAATTATTAATATAATTAATTATCAGAAGTAACGTCCCGGCGACAATCTAACTTCAACTTACAACAATATGGACATTAGCTGTGCACTTATAAACCAACAATTTGTAAGACTAACAAATCAAACAATATACACAAAATAACAATCTTTGCTACAATTTTAGAGTATATAAAATGCACACAGATATTTTAAAGGTAAAACAAAGCAATATTGAAATAGGATATGGAGAATTTTTTAAGGAATGGACACTAACCGTTGTTGCACGTGTTTGCTCAGGCGCGATTCCTCTAGTTATGTTATTGCTAGTTATGTTATTAGTAAATAACAATATTTAAAATAGTATATACTTTATTTATATTGATAAATAAAGTTTCTCTATAATTATATATTTTTTATTACAAATATTATCTCCTCGATGGAGTATAACTAAAGTACTTAAAACAACTAAATTAATTAATTAATAAAACAAATTGATTTAAGACAATGTGATTTAAATATTATTTGGTTACTTAGATAATATATTTATTATCTTGTTTAAGCATGATATTAGGGTCACTTGATAACTCCTCCATTCTTAGAGAGAAAAATAGAGAAATTTCGTGAAGGTGTCTCGATTTTTCTAGATGTAGTCGTCACTTCTGTTTCCTGATAAGGGTCCTGCAGCAATAGTATTTGTATTGGTTTTTCTCTGCGAAATTTGCTTTACATGAACATCTTTGATTTTATTGGTGACTGCATCGGAAATGGCTAATACTTTATTATCTTTGATTGCTGTTACTTTATGTGGTCCTGTTTGTGGATTCGTTATCTTCCCTCTTCTTCTATCATTTCTTCTAATGTATGCTTCTTGAATGTGTTTGTTCATATAGTCCCAATAGTATTTTTTTCTGATTATTTCTTCAATCATATTTTCCTCTAGTTTGTTGAAAATTGTTATACTTATATCATTTTGTTTATATGTTGGCTTATCATAATATTTTTCTTTTCTGTGAACATTTATCCACTTAGTGTGTGCCTCTTTTTCTGAATCTTCTAGCTTTTCCGATAAGCACTTAGTTTTGTTTTCCTTTTCAATTTTTCGTTCTATTTTAAATTTTTTAATTTTCTTATTTTCTGCTTTTTCTTGCTTTATACTGTATGACTTTTCTACCTCGGAATATTGTATATTTTGTTTTCCTGGTTTTTCTTGTTTCATGTTTTGTTGTTTCTCTATTTCAATATCTTGTATAGTTTGCTTTTCTGCTACTTGCTTGATTCTTTGTTGATTTTTTACTTTGAAATCTTGAAAGTTTTGATTTTTTGTTTGTTGATTAACCTTTTGTTTATTTGGTATTTCAAAATGTTGTATTTCTTGATTCTTTGTTTCTTGTTTGACATTTTGCAGATTTTCTACTTTGAAATCTTGCATGTTCTCATCTTCTGTGTCTTGTTTGACGTTTACTTCAACAATTGAATTTTCATCGGTTTTTATTTTAATAAATGTTTTAACATCTTTTTCGTTTACTTCTGTATTCCAAACTTCATCTGTAGTGTTTTCACTCTGTACTTTGATTTCAGTATTATACAGATCCAATTTATTTGAATTCTGTGTATTCATTCCTGATGTAGTATCCATGGGTGTCCATTGCTTCTTAATTGGTTTATTAGGGTGTCGGTTCCATACGTTGCTCTGTTTGGAGAACATTGTTTCCGATTTTTGCTGGATAGTAGGGTTTGGTGCCCGCCAATTCTGTTGTTGCGGTTGTTGGAAATTGCTTTGTCTCCATGGTCTTTCACTATTAAAACCGGATGAGTGGGAAATATTAAATTTTTCCGATTGATTAGGGTAGTTGAATGTTCTTTGTGTCATTCTGACTGGTTGTTGTACCATATTATTATTCATATTTTCTTCTTGTCTTTGCCAATTCCTATCGTTCTGTTCTTCCGTTACAATAGAGATTGCTTGTTCCAGTGTAGTGGGTGCTCTGGTTCTCAAGAATGATCCAAAAGGTTCCCTTAAGCCTGCTTTAAAAGATTTTAGAGCCACTTCGTCGTACATTTTTGTCTTCATATTTCTTTCTTCTATTGCTCCATTGCATTTTTGGTTAGCATATAATAATGCTCTCAATTTTCTACATTTTTCATAGAATTCAAGGAATGTTTCATTCCTCTGCCTTATTTCCATCAGTTCTCGCAGTAATGACATCTCATCTCTAGGGTCGCAAAATGCTTGTGTCAATGTCATTTTAATTTCTGCCCAGCTCTGTATGTCCCTTCCTTCTATTAGTGAGGCAGCTTTTCCAATTAATTTTGCTCGAATCGCTTCTATTAAAGCGACGTTGTCGAAGCAATCTAATCTACTTTCATTGAAAAATTGGCCCAGTAACAATTCGCTTGTTCTGATGTAGTCCGGTAAGCCTTCGGATCTACCATCATACTCTTTTATCATTCCCAAATATTGTTGGAAATTATTATTAGTTGACGTTGTCATTTTTTCTTTTTTATTTATATTCAATTGTGTAAAAAGGTAATTCAATTGATCTACCATATATTAATAGATGAACCTTTAATCTTCTTGTAGTCCTTTGTTATCAGTTCACTTCACTATATTTTACACAGCTTATTTTTAATTTTATTTAATTTTTGAATCTTCTTCCCTGGGGTGAATAGATTTGTTCTTTTCCGTCACGATGCTTTGGTTTTATCTCCGCCGCTAGACGACGACTGCGCCAGTTATGTTATTGCTAGTTATGTTATTAGTAAATAACAATATTTAAAATAGTATATACTTTATTTATATTGATAAATAAAGTTTCTCTATAATTATATATTTTTTATTACAAATATTATCTCCTCGATGGAGTATAACTAAAGTACTTAAAACAACTGAATTAATTAATTAATAAAACAAATTGATTTAAGACAATGTGATTTAAATATTATTTGGTTACTTAGATAATATATTTATTATCTTGTTTAAGCATGATATTAGGGTCACTTGATAACTCTCTGACCAAATTTTCAGTGTTTGTATAACTCAAAACTTCAAATTCTTTACTGTAGATAATTGTAGGTATTCCATGCACGATTGCTTCTCGCGACTGTATTAGATCTGGCTCGAAGGACCAAATGTTTGGGCGAATTGTGGTGCCCGGGTATTTCACCGTAAATAGTCAGCAAGTCTTCGAAGTTCGTGAACTCAATATGAATTTTAACGTATATTTATTTCATACAAAATTACACATTCGGGTCGTAAATCCCAACAGAATTACACAATTAAACACTTATCCTAATAATTAATAATAATGAATGTATATAAATGTATATGATTGTCTTAATGTATATTATTTAATATTAAATTGTAATGTTAATTAATACTTGTTGTCTCGTTGAAAGTTGGTTCAAAAAGGGATGATTTTAGTATAATACATTTAACACTTAAAATAGAAAAGAGTGGGGATGTACCCATAATACAATTTGTGGACATAGTTGAACGGAAATAGGTAATAAAATTATTGGTAACAGCAAGAAATGTAAGTCTGGATTTACACATCGCACATCAAAATGTTCAGGCGGCACTCAATAATGTGCATTTACACTTTTGCCTTAAAAACATGTAAAATGAAGTTATATTATAATTGTATTTTGATGCATGTTTTTGTCCACATACTGTTGTTGAATTTTAGTATTTTTTATTCCAGCTTGTAGTCTGTATGGAATATAAGTACATTTATTTTCTGATACATATTTTATTTTTAGTTGTTGTTCTATGTATTTAAAATATTCTTCTGGTGCATTTTTGTTGTCCTGTTCTTTTTGTTGTTGAAAATATTCATAATGTTATTTAGGTATATTTTCTTTGTCAATATCGGGTTTTTGTTTTTCTTTTCTCAGGTAATTTAGACGTATCACTTCTGAAGTCTCCATGGGCTCAAAGTTTCGGATATCTTGGTTAATAGGTTGATATTGTGGTTTTGGAATAAATTGTGGTAGAAATGGTATAAATGATTGTCTTTGAATATCTTCTGAAAATGGCGTAAATAATTGTTTTTGTTAGAAATTTTGTTGGTAAGGTATAAATGATGATCTTAGTGGAAAATTTTGTTGACTTAAGATGACTTGGGATTTTGAGGACTTGACATTTGTTTTGATTGGAAGGGTATATTTTGTGGTTTATATTGGGATGTTTTTAAATTTTGTATTGGTCTATCGGGTGTATGAGATGAGTAGTTTTTCCACTGCATGTGTTGCACGTTTTCGTCGTCTAACACATAAGCCCATGCCTGATCCATTGAATTTGGCATTCTCCCTCTTATACTTTCTTCCATTTTTCCTCTCAAACATCTAGTAAAAGATTTTATATTACCGTTGTATACAAGTTTGACTTACCAATAAAGAGAGTTGCACAATTTTTTTGACTACTGTTAGCTAATAGAGCTGCTAGATGATCTGAGCACCTGTTAAAAAAGTCTTGCGTACTTTCTTGCGATTTCTGCATCAGTTCACTAATTTCTACGAAAAGCGTAGTTTCATCCTTTGATCAGAGAAGTTAGAAATTAATATTTTTTCAAGTTCGTCCCATGTATCAATCCGTCTACCTAACGTTACTCTTTCGGCGGAACTTGGATAAGATTCTATGCAGGTTTTTATTTCTTCTACTGCATTTTTGAACATGTAAACGATGTTATCTACTTGTCTAATAAAACTGTTCAATTTCAGTTTCAAAATAAGAATTGCTATAAGTGATATTGTCTACATTTTGTCGTTCTTGTGATTCAGCTTTATATTGCCTGAGTTGTCTTCTCTGCGATTTCAATTGCTCTTGTAATTGTAATATTACGTTTTTCATTTTTAAATTTCTGTTATGTTCAATTTCGGTTAGTTCATTGTTTCATAATTATTATTTTTGTTATTTACTTTAATTCGTTATGACCTATAATGTTTATTATTATTATTTCTTTTTTGAAAATGTAATAATTGGATATTAGGAATTTGTGACAAGGAATAATTTCATCTAATTTCATCAATATTTCAAGAAATATTTACTACTTACAGTTGGATTACAAATATCATAATTGTAGATTTTATGACCTCTGTTTTCAAGCTGTGATGGTTTTCTAGTTGTTCCGAGGTTAGCTGATATTCTCTATGGGGTTGTGCGATGGTCACGACTGCTTTTGCACTTTTAACAAAAGAGTAAGTGTACTCCTTTTTTTTAAAACACTTTTGGTATTTTTTTTTAATTGCCCTTTTGTTAATTATTTAAAAACTTTTAGTACACTCCTTTTTAATAAAAAAAACTTTTCCTACACTTTATTTTTAAATGCCCTTTTGTACACTGTTAAATTTCTTTTTAATACATTTTTTAAACAACTATAATTTTAACACACTTTTGTAGATTTTTTTTTTAATTTTGCAGATTTTTTTTTAAATTTTTTTAAGAATTTTGTTCTACATTTTTTTTCAAAAGGCAAATTATCCTACAGCACTGCGCCAGTTATATATATTTTCAGGGAGACTAAAATATTAACAAATTTATATTTTAGCTGATTAATTTACTTTATAAATTTTTTTAGGCGTAATTTTAAGAACGTTGTGCTAGTTCATATATCGTAATTGTCTTTGTTTATAGGTTGTTATTAGTTAAAGATATAGGTATTAGGTATTACGTATTTACTCTTGGTGAAAATTATTTTTGAGATTTTTTATTGCGACACCCCACAGTTTGGTTACATTGCATGAAAAAATAATATATGTAAAATTTTAGATCAATTGCATAATAAGAAAGGGTGCGCCAAGAGCCCGGAAAATTTAAAAATTCCAGAATTTTTTTAAAAAATTTAATAATGTTGCGAAATAATAATTTTATGCAAAAATGTATTATACGAAAGTTGTAGATCTTTTAAAAACACATATATTATCATCTATGACTTTTTTTCGTTCGACGAACGATTTTCGAGAAATACATAAAAACCACTTCTGATGATCGAAATTCAGCTTGTACCACAATATGCCGTGAATCAAATATTAGCGTCATCTATGATTTAAAAGTGATTTGTACATTGTATAGATAGTTCAAATTTTGCCTCATAGTAGTTTTTGTTTCCATATCCACTTTATTCCCCATCCAAAGACCCACCCACAGTTTACTTTAACCAAATTGAAATTATCCTTAGAAGCGTTTTCGATAAAAGGATAGGCAAAACTACAGGTCCAACTCTGGCAATATTTAAAAAATTTCAAAGTGCTTGGCCTTAAATCAATCCTGAAAATTTCCGATCCGGGATTGAAGGCGAAAAGGTCACGAGGCATTTAAATCGGGGCGATATATCGCACATCCTTTACTTTGTTAGAAACACTTTTAACGAACAGCAGCTTAGAGAAGATTATAGGGAACTTTTAGAATTAACTGCTACTTTTCTTGGCGAAACACCATCTCGTGGAATATTTTTCCGTGTTCCCGGGGCTTTCTAAGTTGAAATATTAAAAAAATAAGAAAAAAAGCAATTTTTGTGTTTTATGAAAAAAGAGCATAATCCGAGAAAAGTTATGAAAAATATTAGTGCTCCAACTCGGAGCAGAAATTTCAAACCAGAAATGATAAGAATACTGATTCAAAAGTTGGCCTTTCAGCGAACGTTAGCACTTAAAATTTGAGATTTTCTATCCTTTTCCTACAGGGAATTTACACACGAAATTTCAACGTTTTACCTATTTTGTTACTTTGCCCCGTTAACTACGAGATGCTACTGAAGTCTAATATTATTTTGTTAAATATTAAAAAATGTGCTTCTTAGCATTTATATTTTAACTCTTATTCTAATTGCTCAGTGTTCATGGGACTTAGAATTTTGTTTTAATATTTACATATTTTCTGATTTGTTCGGGTGTAAGACTGGTTTTCCGTTTTGGTTATCGCTAGAAACAGCAATCGGAAGTGGCTTAAGCGGAAAACCGTGCTAGGATTTGAGATCGAGAAGTGAAGTTAAGGTGACGTAATAGAGATTAGTGACGTGTTCTTATTGATTCGGTGTGACAAATCCTTTGTGAAATAAAATGAATCATGCACTTTGGTTTTAAGGTATTATAGTGAGTTACTAGGGGAATTATACGGTGGTGTGGTGATTTTGTAATAAAGGATATGTGTCAGAAATTTCTCCAATAAAGTATTATCATTAGTTTGGATCCCAGGAACCTGCGAGCATTCGGTTGGAGCGTCTGGGTTTGAGAGTACCGGAATGACGTTCGCCATTTTCTGTGCTGTATCGACCAAGATATGATTATCAATCAGTGTGATAATATAATTTGTTTTATTTTCCAGAAATTCAACAAACTGTATTGATATTCTGACAGATTTATTAATGATAAAAAGCAACTAGAATTTTCTTTGTGCAATCCATCTTGTGGAAATACTTTAATAATTTTTTAGTTCCGGGGTAGATTCAGGTAGGCCTTTACTAGCTAAAACTAGCTTGAGCCAAACATCTCCGGTTTGCTATGCCTATTTCACGGGCATGGTGTCCAATTCCGATGACGAGGTAATCGATTTAAAACGAGATTAAAACGAAAAAACTTACCGTTTAGTAATTTGTCTGTATCGGAAAATTCATATTTTACTTACAGTTTATATTTTGGTGGATTAGCAAAAACACAAAATACTTCGTCGATGTAGGGCTTTATAGAGATTTTACGCGCGATATCGGTTAAATTTGTGGTTTTACGCGTTTATGACGGATAATCGGTCTAGAAGTATATTGGTTAATGTTAGTGTTTCTAGAAACCGTACAACAGGATGTTGGTTTTGGAAGTTTGTTGGTCATAATTGAGGGACAATAAAGTAGTCTGCCCAAGTTTTATTAAAATAATCCACAAATAATTTATTTTTCTTCTCCATTGATCTATTGATTTTGCTTTAACTTGATTTATATAAATGCTATTTGGAATTAATGTATTATTTTATATTTTTCATATCTAACAAGCAATTCTAGACTTCAATGTATTAATAAAGATTAATGATTAAATATTTATGATAATATTTATTATATATTTAATTTCTATGCACTTATTTCTCAGGCCTATCTAAGGATAGTAATTTATCTGGACCGGTAACTGGTCTTGCCAGGAGATAAATCTGAGTCGTTACGCCCCCGATAGAAAAGTTGTGAATAGTTACTTCTGGTGCAACGCATGTCTCACAAGAAAGACGCCTGCCTTCCTACGACTTTTAATTTTGCTTCATCATAAAGAGAGTTTCCTTCAATGACAGTTCGCAGAGAGGCCACATTTAAAGTTTCTTCGTTTTTGCTCTCTTACGATATTACCCTTAAAAGTTGCCGCAGTTACTAACCATTAGCTTTTACTGCACAATTACTAATAAATCTGCGCAATTTACATCTTAATACACACTATAAATTTGAATTTTCTATAATCGATATTTGCCTCACTCAACTGAAAACTTGGTGTTTTCTATTTTTTTCTTTATTTACTGTTTATAGAGTGCAATAAAAATGTGCTGCTACTGAACTTAAATTCTGGTTTTCCAATTATTGATCAATAGGCACAACTAATGCCTTATTAATATATGTTTTAATTTTTTATCTTTTTCAGTTCATCCAGATATTAGCAAAATATATTTTTGTAATTTTCAAGTTTTTCCAGAATAACATTTTCCAAGAAAATGCAGGGAACATTTCAACATCTATAGTTCTTATACTGTAGGCATATTAGTAAAAGAATTATTGTGCATTTTATATTTATTATTAATGTTCTATGAAATAGGTATTTAAAAGTATGACAAGTTGTGGTACTTTATCTAGAATTTTATCAGTAATAATTCCTATTTTGTACAGCGTTATGTAATATTAAAAATGCGCGTTTATAGGAAATCGTGATGATAATAACTGACCAATACACCGAAAATACCGCATCAAAACTTGTTTTATTAAATGTGTCTTTTCTATCGAATAATGTCATTTGACCAACACAGTTCACTAGTGAAACATCCTTTCAATATATATAAAGGATCTATTTATTCTACAAAAGTACATTGTTACGAAATTAACATGAAAATCATTTCTATACTGTTGTTTTTCTATTTGCTACTTTCCATAGTAATTTGTCAGTTTCCAAATATTTATCCATGTATCTACCAAGCAAAACCAAACTTCCGTGATAGCAAATGGTACTTTTATGTTGATATCTCATCTGCTGTAGCCACATATGATAGATATTTAAATATTGAATTTCTGTTTAAATTGAATGATCGAATTATTGGGGTAAGTAAAATATTTTGTTTGATTATATATTTCATGAGCTTTAATTTTTTTGTTGTTGTTGCTATAAAATAAATATTATGTTCCTGTTTGGCCTCGTACCAGGTCATATATGAGTAGCCCAGATGCAAAACCCGACATCTGACAAAAAATAAAGAATCAAGTTATTGGTATCGATGGATTCAGGTTGTCAATTCATACAAATCTATGAACCTTACGAGTGAAAAATCAGTTTATTAGTAATAGAAAAGATAATTTAAAAAATCCGGTCGGTTGCAAAACCAAGCATCTCTTACCTTTGGTCTGTTACAAAACCAGATATAAGGTGGAACGAAGGCCGGTACTAAAATCTGGTACAGTAGGTTTGAATGGCGTTGACAATATGGCCGTTGCGTATAAAATAGTAGCAAAACCTGCTATTTAATAATATAAGTATTTTTTTATTTATTCTAATTTATTGTGTAATTTTAATATTAAACTTAGTTATGTTTTCTTGACAGAACTGTTTAGAATTAGCTGCCTCATCTCTAGCGTGTATTTTAGAAAGCAGAAATAGTTGTGTTTGTTTATAATGTTGCATAGACTAGTTTTCAATAATTAATCTATTAGCGATTCTTTTACTGTTTTATTTTAATAAATTAATTAAATGATTTTGTTTTTAAAAGAAGGGAAAATGAAAATACAGAAAATAATGCATACGAGCTTATTAATAGCGCAGTAGTTGTTTTGCATAAAGATAATAATGAACGTGGCCTACAACATGTTGTTGTGAATGGTGAGTTTAGTAAGTGAAATGGCACTGGTTATGTTTTCACACACAATTAAAATAACAGAATACATGTATCATACAAAAGGTAATTATTCTTAACTTATTTTAGGTGGCTCTAATTTTGTTGTTTTGGCTTTTGCTGGTTTTAGAGCCGTATTAAGAGCGATTTAACCAGCAACAGAACGTTTAAACCTTTTGAATATTAAACGAAAAGAGCAAATCGAAATAATATTTAATAACAGTACATAAAGGAAATGAATAAATAATTTAAAATAATATGATGTTTCATTTAAACTAAAAAATACAAAATATATAAAAAAAAGAAAGATTTTGTTTTACCATAACTCCCGGGTTGGAATTCCATAGGAATTTCTAAATGTCCTTGCTGTTTACTATGTAAACGTAAATTACAGAAAAATGCGATTTTTGCGAATGCGAACTTTGAGGTGGGGAAGTTTGGTCGATAGCAACACTGTTAACCCTTATATGGTGGTAGTTTACTTATTTTAATAGAGCGATACTCAATCCTCTCTTGCGAAGGGTCCTTTAAGTGAACTGTAGCACCTTAAGTCGGATGACCTGAGCTCATTGTGGATGTTTTATATAATTATCTGGACTTAGTAAATCATCTAATAATATCATAAAAATATATTAGGTTTACTTACTTTTTGTTCTGCAGGTTCTGCTATCTCTGCCAGGAACTTATCACTTTATCTTAACGCGACGTGACCGATAGTTCTAGGGATTTTATAATTAAAAAAAATGTATTCATTAAAACTTATTATTCTTTATTGGATAATAGACAATATTTCTAATAATTCTTTTGGTAGTTTCTCTCATTCGTTCGATCATTGACTTGTTCAAGTATTCATAATTACGCATTATGAAAATCAGCTACTTGTCTCTTTCTTCAGTTCATGGATCTTGGAAAATGTTGTAACGTGTACCCATAAGTAAATATCCTAATTATAAATTCATTTGCTGTTATCTTTGCTATAATTTTGAACAATTGACATAACAAATTTGGCTCTTGTTTAGCTCTTTTACTTATATTTTGATTAACTTTACTAGAAGTTATAGTCATTACGAAAGATGGATTTATTTCAGAGCATGTCTTAATTTATAGTTATTTTAATTATATTTTAAACGTAACATGTAAATATCTTACGGCATGTTTTTTTTTAAAAAAAAATTTGTTTTATTGTTGCACATATATTTTTCCAACTTCGCAATATTTATGCCACAAATTATCTCTACATGTCTTACATACTACTGTTAATTCTACATAATAATGAATTTAATGTATACAATTTTTTATTAATTAAAATACAAATTTATCTTTTTTCTTAAATTTAGAATCAATATTTTATACTTTAGTTTATACACGGTGTCCAGAAAGGGTATCGGGTATTTGTAAGTTCAATGAAACAAAAATTATTTGTATGCAATAAAAAAGTTTATTGTTTATTATTAGCATATGAATTGGAGAATTATTTGGAAAAGATGACGTTATCCAAATGATGACCGTTACGTTGCTGGCACTCTTCTAAACGGAAACGAAGATTGGCGATAACACGTTGACACATAGCTATCGATATTGCTGCCATTTCTGACCTGATGTTTTGCTTTAACTGGGTTAGATTCGTCGGATTGTTTTGATAAACCTTACTTTTAAGGTATCCCCATGCAAAATAGTCAAGCGGGCTAAGGTCGGGGCTTCTGGGAGGCCAGTTGATGTTACCCCTTCGCGAAATGACTTTATTAGGGAATATCTCGTTAACAACTTCCATTGAGTTATTTGAGGTATGGCAAGTGGCCCGTATCTTGCTGGAACCACGTTCTTGAGTTGAAACCTGCAAACTCCTGCAACTCTGGGACCAAAAAATTTCGCCTCCTATGTCTTTAGTTAACGTTGTAAGCATGCTATGTCATTGTTGAATGTAACTTATCTTCTGCAACCCATTGAATGCATGGCTCTAGTGTGGCCCCCTTATGGCTCCTAATAAAAACGATATATAAATTTTATAAAGGAGTGTCTAGACTATCTCATATTAAAATTTGAGCCTCCTAGGTTTTTATTGTACCTTACAGTTAACGTTGTAAGCATGCTATGTCATTGTTGAATGTAACTTATCTTCTGCAACCCATTGAATGCATGGCTCTAGTGTGGCCCCCTTAAGGCTCCTAATAAAAACGTTATATAAATTTTATAAAGGAGTGTCTAGACTATCTCATATTAAAATTTGAGCCTCCTAGGTCTTTATTGTACCTTACAGTTAACGTTGTTAACTTTGAATCACCATTACGATAATACGCTCGTACGCAAAATGCGCGATGCATCCCCGAGTACTGTTCCATCGTGACTAAAACTCCACAGAATGGCGGACGCCACGAACCCCTCCCCGCACCCTTTAGACGCCCCGTTTCGAATATGGCGCGAAAACAAATACCCGATACACTTTCTGGACACCCTGTACTATTATTAACGAATATTTTAATGAACTTATTCTTATTTACTGTATTTTTTTTATTTAACAAATTTATTGTATTTTTTTTTTCAAATCAAAACATTATTGTAAACATATTTATATCAAAACTTATTCTTAAATCTATTTATTATTTTTAAACAACAAAATCTTAACTTGTATAATGTGTGTACTCAAATAATATATTCAAGGTAAACATTATTATTAAACTTCAACACTTGTTACTTGAATTTAAACGACTTTTTACATTCGCATGTAGTGATACATATGTTTCACAAAATAAAATTTCTTTTCTCTATATTATATTATATCTCAATTCATTTTAACAATACAATTGTTCAAATTTTTAATGAATACCTTCTATCAATTTCCACATCTTCTTCTTTTCTTATTTTAGTTTTAAAAACAATCTGCGAACAGAAAAAACATTTTAATTTATTCAATAATTATGATATAAAATCATCAATCAAGTCATCTTATTCTGCTTGGTGCATTTATCATTTATTTTGTCATCTGAAATTATATAGCATTAGTATATTTCAATTAAAACATAAAAATAATTACCCTTCTCAATATTTCATTATGAGCGTTTACTTCTTTAAAATTTATTGTTACTCATGTTTCGTACATCTGTAATATAGATTAATATTACTTCTGGTCTAGTTTGTTTACTATTGTTTCTACTAGAAACTGTTCCTGAGACCTGTTTATTACCAACCCTTATATAATTTATGTTCTCCAACCCTATGTTGAGAATCTCATTTATGTACAATTATACAGGGTGTCCCAAAATTCAACGATAAGCCGGCACCAGAAGATGGTCCTGCTCATGACTACACAAGAAAAAAAGAAAAAAAAAATTTATCTCATTTTGTTTAGGAATTAGAAAAAAAATATTTTTTTTTTCGAAAATTGAAACACCTTAAGATGTTTTTAACTACCATGACCACAATTTTTTAAATATTTCGGAATTTTTTTTTTGTATCGGCAACATAAATAGCACTGCTATCCATCACAACCATTAAAACTCCAAGAATGCTAGTAGTTTTTACACAAAAATCAATCGAAATTACTTTTTTCCCTAAAATTTTTAAAGATTTTTACTTTCAGTCCACTTTAACTCATCCTGGTGTAAAAAAAAAGTATAAACACTGCTATGGCAAGTTTTCTTAAAAATTGGCGCAACTCTTGAGGATTCCAAAATGGTATAATACTCCAGGAAAACTAGCAACAAAAAAAAATTATGCATACTATTTCAAAAAAAGAACCATATTTCATAAATTGTTGTTGTTGATAGTTATCATTTTTACAATACCCAAAAGAGGTTTTTTATAGTTGAATGAATTAAAACAAATGGTACAAACAATTTTTAATTCATTTTATAAATTTATTACATTATTTAAATTACAGTAAATGTTCAAATTGTTTCCCACTGACATTAATACAGCCATAACACCTCCTTAAAAAAGATTGTTTTTTTTTCGGACGTTATTACCATTGGATAATATCCACAACGGGTCGCATTTTGCCGTGTTATGCTGCAAAAACTCAGGGAAGATCCCCAATTCTTAGGTAAAATTCTATAGTCAAATGAAACAACCTGCAAGAAAGATGGTTATTTAAACCTGCATAACCTACATAGCTGGAGCAATGAAAATCCGCACCTAATGAGACTAGACAAATCCCAATATCAATTTAAGATTAACCTATGGACGGGCATATTAAATGGAAAAGTACTTGGGCCCTTTGAGGTACAAGGAAATTAGATGGCAATAATTACTTGAACTTTTTACAAAATGACTTGTCAGAATTATTAGAAGACGTGCCCATACGTGATTTACAAAACATTCGGTTGCAAAATGATGGCTGCTCAGCTCACTATGCTCGCCCTGAGTGAGAATACCTAAACGAAGAGTATCCAGGGCGTTGGATTGGACGATTTGGTCCTATATTATGGCCACCCCATTCACCCGATCTAAACCCCCTGGACTTCTTCTATTGGGGTTGTCTTAAAAAAAGAGTTTATTCAAAACCCGTAGCAATATTGGACGAGCTTCGACAAAAAAATACTCAGGTTGCACATCATATGAAAGGTAAACGATATGATATGAAAAAGATTTCTTTTAAGGCGATGTTGTGCCTGTATTTATGCTGGTGGAAAACATTTTGAACATTTACTATAATGTAAATAAACTATAAAATTTATAAAATAAATGAACAATTGTTTGTATCACTTGTTTTAATTCATTCAACAATAAAAAACCTCTTTTGGGTATTGTAAAAATGATAACTATCAACAACAACATTTTATGAAATATGGTTCTTTTTTTGAAATAGTATGCATAATTTTTTTTTATTGCTAGTTTTCCTGGAGTATTATACTATTTTGGAATCCTGAAGAGTTACGCCAATTTTTAAAAAAACTTGCCATAGTAGTGTTCATACTTTTTTTTTACACCACGATGAGTTAAACTGGACTGAAAGTAAAAATCTTTAAAAATTTTAGGGAAAAAAGTAATTTCGATTGATTTTTGTGTAGAAACTACTAGCATTCCGGGAGTTTTAATGATTGTGCTGGATAGCAGTGCTATTTAGGTTGCCGATACAAAAAAAAAATCCGAAATATTTGAAAAATTGTGGTCATGGTAGTTAAAAACATCTTAAGGTGTTTCAATTTTTCAAAAAAAAATTATTTTTTTTCTAATTCCTAAACAAAATGAGATAAAATTTTTTTTTCTTCTTTTCTTGTGTAGTCATGAGCAGGACCATCATCTGGTGCCGGCTTATCGTTGAATTTTGGGACACCCTGTATACTCAAGTGTCTTATTTATGTACAATTTTATAACGGTGTTAGTTACTTTACTATAATTTTAATACGATATAACTTTTACATAATTCTTAAAATGTTTTGTTTAAATATGTATATTTTTACATACATAACTCTTAAATTT
Organism: Panorpa germanica; assembly: GCA_963678705.1. NCBI lineage: Eukaryota > Metazoa > Arthropoda > Insecta > Mecoptera > Panorpidae > Panorpa > Panorpa germanica. Next base: position 15,056,013 of record OY783216.1, on the reverse strand, counting down.
CTATCTGTTTTTTCATTACTTTTCTTATAGAGTATACTTCTGTCATGTAAATAATAATCATTTTTCTCCCCATACTTAGTTTGCGTGATTAGTTATTTAATATGGGAATCACTAGCTTGTTCATTTTTAATTTGACACCAATTCCAATATGAAACTTCTTTAGCTGCTATGGCTGCAATACTTTCTGTTTTTATTCAACTTAATGTCTCGACATTACCATGTTTTACACTTGGCCTATAAATAATTTCAAAATCGTAATCTGCTAAAGTTAAAGCCCACCGTGCTAGTCTACTTTTTATTGGATCTTTTATAGTCATTAACCAACGTAATTATCGGTGATCGGTTTGAATCTTAAATTTCTTTCTATATAAATACGTACGAAAATGTGATAAACTCCATAAACTCGCTCTTTCTCTGATTGAGTAATTTTTTTCACATTTATTTAGTTGACGAGAAGCGTATGCGACTGGACGTACTACTTGCGCCTAATGCGATTCGTGATGCATCTGTACCTAATATGAATTCTTAACTAAAATCAGGGTAAGGTAAGACTGACAATGCTCTGAGCGTTGCGCATTTTTCAATGCTTCAAATCTTTTCTCTTGTTCAGGTCCCCAAGTAAATGTCTCATTTTTGCAAGTTAGTTTTGTTAGGTTTGATGACTATTCTGAAACTTTTTTTATAAATCGTCTGTAAAATGAAACTAACCCTACAAAATACCGGATGTGACTGGAGGTGATTGCAAATATGAGGTTTGTAAATGATGAGGGATGACTCATATTTATTTAATAGAAGTTGCCACGCTGTATTATATTTTTCGGGCATTACTTCTAAAGACGTGATAATATCTAGGGCATCATCCAATAATAAATCTATTAGGTCAGAAAATTTAATGGCACAGTCATAGCTTTCTTTGGAATGTACCAATTTGGTAAACAAAGACTTAAATTGCGACCACTCGGCAACATCTCTACTAAAGATTTTAATTTTAATTTGGAATGAATTGTCTAAATTATTTTGCCCACCACAAATTGATGAATTCTTTTCTTCATTGGACTCTTCTGAATACTCAATAGCATCGTTCATTATCGCCATAAGTTCAATATATTTTACTATAAACTCTTTGACTTTAGCATCTATCTGACTTATTTCTGGGTCGTCTTCAGAATTGTATAATAAGGGTCTGTCTAAGGCGATGGCTTTAAATTGAGCTAAAAGCAGAGTGACTAAGGAATGTCGTAATTTGAATTCGCCTAACTGATATGTGGTTGAATCATATTAAATAATTAACTGAGATTGCTGAATATATTTTTTTTTATTTATTCACTTATTTGCCTTGACTTTCTTTCGTCATAGCCACCAACAAACATTTTTTAAATACATCTTTTATAATTTATAATTTAATTTTACAAATTTATAAATATTTCAATAGTTCACTAATTAATTTCCGTTATTTACAAATAAACGCTATTTAATAATTATAATTTTATATGTTACTCTAATATGTATATTATATTATTTTTATAATTTCGCTATTTTTTTCTTCCTCTTTCTATATTTTCAAATATAGAAAATTTATTTGAATCCGTCATGAATTTATTTCTGTCATCATTTTTATTTTCACTAAAGTTTTGTGATACTAATAATTCAGGGTTGTATTGAATTTTTGGTACTTTTATGGACCTTTGAGAATTATTTTCTGTTTGTTCTTTGTCATTATCTTTTTCATTTTTTTTGTAATTGTTCCTTGTATTATAAGTTCTAGGTGTAGAATTTGTTATATAATTATTAAAACTTTGTTCTTTCTCATTCTGTTTAGTTTCTATTTTATTATCATTTATATTATTTTGTTTTTAATATTTTTCGTTTTGCAGTTTCTATCAAAATATGTTTTTTTCCTAATGGGTGCTGGCTTATATGTTGGTATACTATTTTCACGACTTGTTAAATTTTGAGGAAAATCCTTTTCAAAATTAGATAATATATCAAATCTATTTTTTGTAGTTACAGCATACGAATTTTTGTCTTTCCAAATTTGTGGTATTTCAATAGCGGTTTCTTGATAACTAAGATTTCTGTTTCCCATTAAAATTTTTATTTCTTGTTGCCTTTTTCTTTCTTTGCAATTTTTATCAGTCGCATCATGTTCTTCATCACAATTTACACATTTTATAATTTCATTTTTACATAAATTTAGCGTATGTTCATTTGAACCACATTTGCTACATCTACTCTTTCCTTTACATTGATTTGCCGTATGGTTATATCTTAAACGTTTATAACATTGTCTCGTATTTTTATTAAATGGTTCACAGGGTAATTTAGCATTCCAAATATAAATATATTGAGGTAAATTTTGACCTTTAAAGAAAATGATTATATTTCTAGAGTCCTCATATTTAATTTCACCTTCAAATTTCACTCTTCTTTTTAATCTCCTTATGGAGTGAATTTTATACGGGTAACTATATATGTTTTCTTTTAATTCTTCCTCCGAAAATTCAATATCTACATTTTTGACAATTTCAATTCTTGTAGTCCAAAACATTGGTATAAACATATCAACTCCTGATGTTTTCTTGTTATTCAATTTCACTAGCATATTAGCTGATGTAGGATTTTTACTTTCCGCCATTATTCTATTTTTCCCTATTTTCTTTATTTCTGTAATATCTTTTCCAAATTCTGAATGATATAACATTTTTGCTGTTTTTAGTGTACTGATCCCGTATTTTTCATTTAGTATATCTTCTTTCTGAATCACAATATTATAAGAAGATAAAGTTAAATTATCTTCATTGTATAAATTTATATTGGGGTCAACTCCCACTTTTCCCTCAGAATTTAAATTCATTTTATAAATTCAGAAAAATGTGAATATTAAAATAATAATAATTTAGATAATGCAATTTTACTTTAAATTTAAATTTACTTTTGAATTAATTTATTTATACATATATATATATATATATATATACATATATATATATATATATATATATATATATATATATATATATATATATATATATATATATATTATTAATATTAGTTGAATTAAATTATTTTAAGGAAACAAACAAAACACGTCTATCACATGTCGAATGACTACTCGATTGTCTTGTTGAATATAAATGTTTAGTTTTTTCATTATAGATGCGCTTTGAAATTTCAATCTTTTAGCCAGTGCCATTGTAAAACGGGTGAACATAAATTATCTTAAACAAACTATTGTAAAATATGGAAATAAAATTTGAAAGATAATTTTATAATTTGCTGCAATGGCTTTAGAAATATTCAAAACGAATAATAATTTATACAAAAAGATATGAAAACAAATATCGCTGAATAAGGAAACAACAATTCTTTACAAACAGAAATTTAAAGTTTTCTTAACATTTACTAAAACAAAATATTGGATATAAATTCCAAATAAAACATTACATGAAGGTCACATAAACTATGATAGCCTCAATGAAAAACTAGTAATTTCATAATTACCAATAAATCAATTTGTCAAAATGAATATTATTTTTGGAAATAATAATATTTAAAGGTGTTGTATGACTGTGAATTATTTATAACAATTTGCTTATTAATTAAACGTACGAATTTTGATCAGGAAATAACTATTATTTGGCAATAATAAATGTATGCATGGATTGGTTTTGAATAGGTTTTTAAAACCATGTTCAATTTTAAGTGAGGGAATTTTGACTTTTGAATTTTGAACACTTTGCGGAAATGAGATATTTACAAAAAAAGCGCAAAAAACCGATTTTTGTGACCTTTGACCATGAAATTTAATAGTTGCATACACTTTACCATATGTAGGTTTTGAGACAACTTTTAGGGTGTCAATATACAAATATTTACAGACTGACAGCTAGGTATCTCGAAATCCGAGATTCTTACATAATTTAAGCTTATGACTGGACTAAATGTCTCGAGAAGGTTTTGAAGTAAGTACAAAAAAAAAACAAATATATTTTAAGTAAAACACATTTGCTAGTGGTATTATAAACATAACCACTTTTTTTTTAGATACTAACTAATATAATTGGAAATACAATAATTGACAACAATCCTTATGAGGAAGTACCTTTGCCCAAGAAGATATTATTTTTAGTATGGGTGTTTGCAAAACAAGAAAGTTTCTTATCTACAGAAGACAGATTTGAATTTTCCAAAAGCACTGGGCATGGAATTTTTGCATATATAATTAAAAAACTCTCAAATATCATGCCACAATTCATTATATGGCCTAAATATAAAAATTATGAAACTATTTCTAAAGTATGTATAAATATGTCATACTTTGTTAGAAACACATAAATATGTTCCTCAGCTTATCGTAAATTATTTTAACAAATTTTTTAAACAAAATCTTATGGGTTTCCTGGCGTAGTAGGAGCCATCGAATGGTGCCGCATTCCCTGCAAGCAACCAATTGGTAACCCTACAGATTTTTTAAATAGAAAAGGGTTTCATTTCATCATCCTTTAAGGTAAATTTAGGAGACCAAAAAGATCTTGACATTTCAAATTTTGATTTGGGTCAAGAGATGATTTCTGCTGCATGCATGCTACATAATTTCATTATTGAGCATAATGAAACTAGTAGTGAAGAAGTAATAGACGAAATTGAAAATATGGATGTGCCAGATCACAATAAAAGCAACGTGAACGATAGAAATAATGAGTCTATTAGAAAAAGAAAAAATATTAGTGATATGTTATAAATAGCTCTATATTACTTTTACTTATATCTGTAAATAAGTTTTGATATAAACTGACTAAAAAAATATATTTTTCTTTTACAAAATAAAAAATATTTTCAATTTATGCGATATTTGACCATCTTCTTTTCCAAATTTGGGATTTTGTTTTTTCGATTCGGAAATAAGTTACCAATATATACAAAATTTCAACTTTTTAGCACAATTTTTACTCTAGGCAAAAACTGACACAGTGCCCAAAATAAAATTTTGAGAATTTGTATTTTATTTTAATAATAATATACCTAATTATTCTACAATCTCCCATACGAATCGCGTAAACGTATAAGAAAACATGTGGTAAAGCAAAATCCCCCTTTAATGTAATGTATTTTTTGTATTTTTTAGTTTAAAAGAGACACTGTACTATTTTGATTATTTGTTTATTTCTTCTATGCTAATACTATATTCTTTGTTATTTAATGTAATTTCAATTTGCTCCTTTGTTTTTAAATCACTCTATTAACAGCTTTTAAGCCAGCAACAAGGGCAAATTGAATTAATTGTATTGTATTGTTATATGTATTGTGCGTGTATTATAAAAGCATTAAAAATAAAGCCAAGTACTTTTTACTAAAATCCTAATCTACCAAGTTCAGCGAAGGTATTTTTTATCAAATTAAACTTCTACAACAAAACATGGTTCTTCGAGCGTCGGATTAATTCAACGTCTTACAAACGGAAAATTTCCACTGAGTTATTCGAAAGAAAATTATCTTCAAGAACTTGGAAAACATCATCCATACAAGCAAGCTACATCGTGGCCTTACATCCGCATCCAGCGTTCTACTACCAGCACGAGGAAGTCTCATCATGGATCGAGCGTTCAAATTAGTAAGTGATCTGGAATTTTTCTTTATATGCTTCCCTTATATTTATTCCATATCACTTTATCCTTATAAATTGCACCATTTATATTGTTTTGGAATTTTCCATTCATTGGTTTTGATGAGTTTTTGATGATGATGACTATTGTGACCAAACCAAATTGATCACATCTATTTTTTCTTGACAAACGATTTGTCAAGAATTTCCTTGTTGTATAATTTCCGTTTTTTTTTAACCCTTATCAAACAAATACCTAAGTATTTATAATTGTGAAAATAGATATAAGGTCGTACCTAGAATCTATGAGCAATTTATAAATAATCAACCCATGTGGTTAGACCAAATTGGTCACATTATATTTAACTTGACAAACATTTTGTCAAAAATTACCTTTACCGTTGGTTTGAACGTCTATCAAACCAATCCTCAAGTATTTATCCTAATGTTAAAATAGATCCAAAGTCATACGCTTAATCTATTATAAATTTTAAAAATAATCAATCTCCGCAGCCAGACCAAAGGTCGCGTATATTTTTATATTGGAAAGGCGTTGTCAAAATTTACTTATTTAAAATTGCACATGGTTTTGAAACCCTTTTCAAAACCAATCCATGCAGACATTTATTATTGCGAAATAACAGTTACTTCCTGATCAAAGTTTGTACCTTAATTTCCTTATTTAAATTTAAATTTACGCAAATTGTTATAAATAATTCACAGTCATTCACATATTGCCGAAAATAATATTCATTTTGATACGCCAGGATACATGGTGATGGAGGAGCTAAAGAGGGATAAGATACGAATTAAAACAGGGGAAAGAGCTGTAAAATACGAGGAGAAATTGAACAGAGCCGAAAGCAAAATCTTAAAGAAAATAAGAGAGGATTACATAAAGAATGGGGGGAAAGGAGGTCCAAAAAAGAGAAAAGAATACTTTGAAAGGAATGGAATGGCGATCGAGGAGGCAGAGAGGAGAAGAGAAGGTGGCGCAAGTGTGGCAGAGGAGCTAAGGAGAAGGGATAAGGAGACACAACAGCAGGAGAGAATGGGAAAAATAGAAAAAAGTAACTACAATAAAAGATATAAGAGGTTATGGGAAAATAATGTGCCTCAGTACCTTATAGAAAAAGACATAAAACACATAAGAAGAACAGCAAGGTTTAGATTGGGAAATGAGGAAAAAGGAAACAGATACTGGGAAAAGAGTGAGGAAAGAAAGTGTAAAATGTGTGGAGCGGAGGACGAAACACTGGAGCACATTAGGTTTGAGTGTAAGGAAAAAGTAGCAAGCGAAAGGAATATTGGCCAGCTATTAAAGGGAGGCAGTGAAGGAAAGAGGTGGATGGCGGAAATAGTAAGAAGGAAAGGAAAAACAGGAGAATAAATAAGCTGGTGGAGAATAATAGAGAGGGTCAAAAGAAGAAGAAGCAGAAAGCACTTTTGGAAGTAGTAAAAGTCGAGAAGATTTTAAGTTTATTTTAAGTTTAGTTTTAAGTTTGAAATGTATATAGGAATGAAATGTATTAGAAATATAATACTGTAGATTGTAAAGCCGAAAGGCATACACAATTAATATATAAATAATATTAATCTAATTTATTTAAATATATGTTAAAAAAAAACAAAAAAAATGTTGAAGCAGATATTAAATGCGCAGTTTTATATAAAATATTTTATTAATTAATAAGTCCTCAGACTAAAATTATACATAATGTCCTCAGACAAAAATTACTTAAAGACTAACATTTCTCTCCTAATTCAAATACAAGTTATTTCAGTTATATTCAAATAGGCAAAAACAAAATAAAACCAGTTCACTGCAGCTACAATGAAACAACAACCTTGAATGTCTTAAAAGAAATATAACAATAGGCTATTATTTTATATAAACAAAAACAAAACAAGTTTTAAGTAATTTAATTTAAGAATGAATGTCTTGTAATTCCAACACACCCCCTCAAGACATTCATTTCAACAATTTAAATAATTTGAAGTCCCAATCCTTCAGTGAATTTTTAATTTACAAACATCACCTCCTTCTTCAATACATTTTAACATTTTTGTAGCTTTATTTTTTAATTCTTCAGACACCTGACTATCATCAATTATCCACATCAAAATTTCATGTAGCATATCCGGTATTTCCATATAAACATTTTCTTCTAATATTCCATTTAAATAGGCAGTTACAACATCAAATTGTCTTATTACAAGTTTTAATTCCACAGACAATGCAATTAAAAGTCTCATTGATTCCATTCTTGCAACTGGAGCAAAAGTTTGATCATAATCAATACCATATTTCTGACTATAACCTTTTGCAACAATACGAGCTTTTCTTTTTTCAATAAGCCCATCTGATCCAAATTTATTTGTTAAAATCATTCGACTTCCCACAACACTTTGACCTTCAGGTAATTTTACAATATTCCAAGTATCATTTTTTAATAAACTTATGACTTCTGATTTAATTGCTCTCTTCCACTCAGCACACTCTTGAAAATTAATAGCATCTTCCAATTTAACTTCAGCTACTCCAACAAATATATTATCATTATCATTATCATCTTCATTAGAATCAGATTCAATCCTTTCTTTAACTTCACAATTATTAACTTTTGAAAATAATTTTCTGGGACGTCCTTTCAAACCTGTTTTAATTAATTTTGGTCTTCCTGGTCCTCTTCTTTCTTCTCTAGTATATTCTCTTGAGTTTCTTCTAGTAGTTTCTTGAATAGATGATTGAATACCAGATGAATTTTCATTTTCTTCATTATCTTCTAAATTTTCTTCTGGGATTCCATCTAAAATTTCTGTCTCATTACTATTTTTAAATCCTGTTATCAATTCAATCCATGGTTTATCCTTGTTTTCAAAATCATTAATAATCAGCTGTTTAATCTCTTGGTTCTTTAAAACTGTATTAACATTATCTTCAATAAATTTCACATCACGAGCAACAATAAATTTTCTCTTTTCTGGTAACCAAATTCTGTATCCTTTTGATTCACGTGGATAACCTACAAAAATTCCTTTCATTGATCTATCAGATAATTTGCCTTTTGTTGGATCTTTATCTAAGACATATACAGTTGATCCAAATGCTCGTAAATAATTTAAATGAACTTTATCCCTGTTGAACCATCTCTGATAAGGAGTATCTCCATTAATACTTCTTGAAGGACATCTGTTTCTCAAATGACATGCTGTAGCTACAGCATCAGTCCAAAACATATCTGATAAATTTGATTGAAGTAATAAACATCGTCCCATTTCAACAAATGTTCTATTTAAACGTTCAGCAACACCATTTTGCTGAGGTGTTCTTACAACACTTAATCGACGTTGAATACCTTGATTACGCAGGAAAGAATCCATCTCAGTATTACAATACTCTTTACCATTATCACTTTGAAGATACTTAATCTTCTTCCCTGTCATACGTTCAGCTTGATTTTGATACATTTTGAAAGCTTCTAGTGCACCACTCTTCTGTTTAAGAAAGTATACTTCACACCATCGAGAATAATCATCAATAAATGTAATAAAATATTTTGCTCCATTCACTGATTGTGTCCTAAACGGTCCAACAATATCTGTATGAACTATTTCAAGAAGTTCTTCACTCTGTCGTTCACTTCCTGAAAACGGTAACCCTGTCATCTTACCTCGTAGACACACTTCACATCTTGACAAACATTTCAATTGTTCAGAGGTTACTTTACTTGTAGTATTCTGATTAATCACCCGAAATAAATCCTTAGCATTTAAATGACCCATACGACAATGCCACATCAATAACTCAGAATTAGCTTTATCTTCTCCAATACAAGCTTCTTCATTACCTTCTTGTAAATAATAGAGATCACCACGCCTTTCAGCAACAAATTTAACATTTCCAGTCATATCCATAATTACAGCTGAATCTTTTTTAAATAGAATTTCATGATCCTTATTAGTAATTTTAGCAACTGATACTAGATTTGACCTTAAATCTGGTACAAATAATGTGTTTGAAAAATCTACTGACCTCAGCTGTTTACCATTACTAATCGACAAATTAACAGTACCTTTTCCTTTGATTTCACTACTTGCTTGATTAGCCAAATTTATTTTCCCACTAATTTCTTCATTTAAAGACTTAAATAATTGTTTATCACCACATAAATGTGTTGTACAGCCACTATCAAGAATCCAAGGTCGACAACTTGGAACACTACCAGCAAATTCAACATTAAATACTGCAAAAGTATCATCATCCGCTTGAGAACATTGGTTTTCTTGTGTGTATCTATTCTGTCTATCTGGTCCATTTCTTCTAAAATTTGGTTTCAATTGAGTTGGACATTCAGGAGACTTATGTCCTTGTTTTCCACATTTAAAACAATATCCTTTAAAAATATTGTTGTAACTCGGTTGATTTTCAGCCCTTACATTTCCAGCTAACTCAACAACTGAATTTGAACCAATTTCACTCTTCTCAAGTATCTTAACCTTAAGAGCTTCAACCTCCAAGAGTTCATCACGTGATTCCATAGCACATTTAAAACCTTCATAGCTATCTGGTAGACTATATAATAACATTACAGACAATAAATCTTTATTCACTTCAATATCCATAGCTCCAAGTCGATCAACTATATCCGAAAACTTGTTTACATGGTCCCTGACATCACCACCTTCAGACATCTTGTGAAGCATGAGTTGCTTAAGTAATAAAGCTTTTCTTGCAGGTCCTTTGGAAGCATAAACTGAGGCAAGTTTTTTGCCAAACTTCATGAGAAGTATTACAACCTCGGACATGCTGCAATTCCGTTGAACTAATTGCTAATATTACTTCTGACTTAGCTTTACGATCAATTTTTATCCATCCATTTCTTTCTTCTTGATTCTTTTCCGCAGCAAAAGGAATCGGTTTTTCACCACTGACATATTCCCACAAATCATTTTTGATCAATAGCGCCTCAACATGAATTTTCCAGGCTTCATAATTGTCCTTACTCAACAGCTCAAATCTTGTAGCACTCACTGATGTCATCATATTAATTTTTTTAATTAAAGCCTAATAAAGCCATATAATATCTGGGCCCATAACCTGTTGAAGCAGATATTAAATGCGCAGTTTTATATAAAATATTTTATTAATTAATAAGTCCTCAGACTAAAATTATACATAATGTCCTCAGACAAAAATTACTTAAAGACTAACATTTCTCTCCTAATTCAAATACAAGTTATTTCAGTTATATTCAAATAGGCAAAAACAAAATAAAACCAGTTCACTGCAGCTACAATGAAACAACAACCTTGAATGTCTTAAAAGAAATATAACAATAGGCTATTATTTTATATAAACAAAAACAAAACAAGTTTTAAGTAATTTAATTTAAGAATGAATGTCTTGTAATTCCAACAAAAAAAAAAAAAAATATTCATTTTTATAATTAGATTTATTGTTGATTATAAAATTACTAGTTTCTAATACAGATACAACCATCATAGTTTATGTGACCTTCATGCAACGTTTTATTTGGAATTTATATTCAATCTTTTGTTTTAATAAATGTTTAGAAAACTTTAAATTTCTGTTTGTAAAGAATTGTTGTTTCCTTTATTCAGCGCTATTTGTTTTCATATTTTTGTACAAATTATTATTCGTTTTAAATATTTCTAGAGCCATTGTAGCAAATTATAAAATTATCTTTCAAATTTTATTTCCATATTTTACAATAGTTTGTTTAAGATAATTTATGTTTAATTGTTTTACAATGTCACTAACTAAGAGATTTAAATTTCAAAGCGCATTCATAATGAAGAAACTATACATTTATACTCAGCAATCTCAGTCAATTATTTTATATGATCCAACCACATATCACTTAAATGAAGTCAAATTCCGACATTCCTTAGTCACTCCGCTTTTAGCTCAATTTAAAGAAATCGCCTTAGACAGACAATTATTATACAATTCTGAAGACGACCCAGAAATAAGTCAGATAGATGCTAAGGTCAAAGAGTTTATAGTAAAATATATTTAACTTATGGCGTTAATGAACGAAGCTGTTGAGTATTCAGAAGAATCCAATGAAGAAATTAAATTATCAATTTGTGGTGGACAAAATAATTTAGACAATTTATTCCAAACTAACATTAAAATATTTAGTGGAGATATTGCCGAATGGCCGCAATTCAAATCTTTGTTTACTAAATTGGTACATTCTAAAGAAAGCTATGACTGTGCCATTAAATTTTCTCACCTAATAGATTTATTAACGGATGATGCCCTAGACATTATCACGTCTTTAGAAGTAATGCCCGCAAATTATAACACAGCGTAGCAACTTCTATTAAATAAATATGATAAGAAGCCTCCATTATCATTTACAATTCTCATATTTGCAATCCACCTTAGTCACAACCGTAGAATCAAACAACAACCTAAAAATCTTTATTATACCATTTAAGGAACCTTTACCAATATTAAGCGAATCCCCAATACTTACGAATGACCTCAAAAATCATATTTTATCTAAATCAATTTTTGTAGATTCGTAGATTTTGTAGACAACTTCAATAATCTATTTATATCTGACAAAGTTAAAATATTAAAGAATCATATCAGCGCCAAAGCTAATAGCCCGGTCAAGTTAGACATTCGAAGTTACATAAATTCCCACCTAGCTAAAAATCGGTAAGATTGTTTAAAATATCATTAAAAACAAAATTTGAAAACTCCCCATCTATCCCCTGTACGGAAAATTTTTTATTCAAGGTCAAAGGTCAAAGAAATGAGTTTTTCGCGATTTTCAGCAAAACGGTAAGTTTTATCATAAAAATACTTCAGACAAAAATTGTAGATCATAAAATTATCTACAAAAAATTTATTAATACTTTTTTCTCTACGAGCCACCGTTTCTGAGATATAACGATTCAAAAAGTTGTAAAAGTTGTAATCGTCATAATATGCACACGTTTCCTCGCCACCTATGAGGTAGTGTACTTAGCGCGCTTTTTTTTAACGTAGTTTCCCCAGTAGTCCTATTCCACGGGTCAGTTTTGATCCTGTTTAATTTGAAACTATTGAAAAATAATGGATATTAGCAGAGATTGAAAAGATAAAAGCAATTTAAGTTAAAAAAAAGTAGTGAAGTTTAATCGTCCGAGTCGTAACTTTCAAAATCTTCTTCTGGTTCTTCTTCTTGATCTTCTTGTTCTTGTTCGTCTTGTTCTTGTTCTTCTTGTTCTTGTTCTTGTTCTTCTTCATCTTCATCCTGAGTGCATGTAAACTGCGTTAATAGCGATGTATCGCATGTTGCCTCGTTGGAATCAAACGGATCCTCTACTGTTGGTGATTCAATATTAGAGCACAACCGGCCTTGACAATGTGTACATGCCAGAGAACAGAATAGTCCGACTTTTTTACAACCACATTTAGCACTGCATCCCTTTTTGCAGTTGCAAAAAATCGAGTTCAGCAGTTTTTCCGGCGCAGGTGGAAGTAAAGTGTGCACTGGTTCTAATGAATTGTTGACCAACTTCCAACCCCAGTCTGTAGGGTCTAGCTGATAACCAAGCCACACTTGAACTTGGTAATATACCCTAAAAAGATGTTGATGAGCAGCAACTGAGGTTGGAGGAAAACAAGCTAATTGTACTTGTTTTTTACTTTTGGTGTTTTTAACGAAACATGCATATCTATACTTATCTAAGCAGGTAGTTTTTTTAAGAGCTCCGTACATAGAAAGAAGAAAGCGAATGCCGTTAGTAATAATTTCTTGTCGAGTAGAATTACTATTTTTAAAAACTTCAGCACATTCAATTAAATTTTGTTTCTCAAATAGTTTGAAAACTGTTATTTTACCCCTCCTGTAAAATGCAGATGTCGTATCACAGCCAGTTATTGCGTGTAAAAATAGTACATGATTTTGACACTTTTGCAAAAGTAGATAAACTTTTTGATGAATACATTTCCGATTGATGTTGAGCTTTTCCTGGTTTTAAGAAAAAAATAATTTTTTCAGTTGGAGTTCGAGCAGTCAGTAATACGAGTAAGTCTATATCTTCACCAACAACAATAGTTGTATTTGTCAAATTGAATTGCTCAATTGCTGTTTCAATTATCAATACATCAGCATCATTATTAGCAACATTGAAATGAACCAAAACTTGTTGTGAGTATTAGAAAGAAATTTTTGTTGGCTGGTTGGAACTGTCATATTTTCATCAAATAAAATATCAATTGATGAAGATGTTGCTAAAGTTCGACGACGCTGTTCTGCAGCTTTGGTATTTCTCGTGCAATCATTATAGCCATCAAATACGACAGTTATTTATTTATATATATAACTTATGTATATTTTATATTAGTAGTGTAAGTTACAATGACCGATAGAAAAATATTTTAACATATATTACAACTATAGAGATGTATATATACGTGGCGTACTCATGCATATTATGACGATTACAACTTTTTGAATCGTTATATCTCAAAAACGGTAGCTCGTAGAGAAAAAAATTTTTTGTAGATAATTTTATGATCTACAATTTTTGTCTGAGGTATTTTTATGATAAAACTTACCGTTTTGCTGAAAATCGCGAAAAACTCATTTCTTTGACCTTGAATAAAAAATTTTCCGTACAGGGGAAAGATGAGGAGTTTTCAAATTTTGTTTTTAATGATATTTTAAACAATCTTACCGATTTTCAGCTAGGTGGGAATTTATGTAACTTTACTCTTATTTTTTGGTTTAATTTGACCGGGCTATAAATCAAAACTAAATATATTTAATTCGTCGTTTAGCCCCCACAATAAAAATATCTCATACTCTATGCGTATTGGTAAAACATTAAAGTATTCACATTTTAATCTTAATGTAAAACACGCTGTGGTTTTAGCTTCTGATCATGCGTTAACCAAAATGATTAAGAATTCAAAATATAAAAAATTATTTCATACACGCCCTCCATTGTTATTTCCACTATGCGAAAACTTAATACTTTTCCTCACTACGAGATCACCTAAAACGTTTTTAAGAGTTTCCAATACCTCATACAATGGAGCATGTACTATTTTAGTACAAATGAAAATTAATTTACATTCCAAACCTTTTTGTACTATGTCCAAATGTCTTTCCAATTTCCAACCTATATACCCAGGTCACTATTTTATTGAACTTTTAATAACCATTGCCCAGGATCTTTATTTAAGTACTAGAGATATGATCCAGCCGCCTCGCCTTAATTATGGTCTGCAGAATACTTCAGTCAAGAGTCGTCCGCCCAGAGCTAGACTAAAAACTTTTACGAAGCATCAAACGACGTTTAATTGGCAAGGATTGATAAAAGAAGATTCATAACCACTTAATTGCAGCGAATGTTGTATAGCGAAAATCTTGACTGGACCAGATTAACAGCAGCGTGTTGCAGCCGTCCAAACTTTCTCATCTCAAATTAAGAAAACATTTTTTGTAATTTACCTTTACATGGATATTAAGAAATTTTGAAATTCCCATGGAATTCCAACCCGGGAGTTCTGGTAAAGCAAAATCCCCCTTTAATGTAATGTATTTTTTGTATTTTTTAGTTTAAAAGAGATATTGTATTATTTTGATTATTTGTTCATTTCTTTTATGCTAATATTATATTCTTTGTTATTTAATGTAATTTCGATTTGGTCCTTTGTTTTTAAATCACTCTATTAACAGCTCTCAATCCAGCAACAAGGGCAAATTGAATTAATTGTATTGTATTGTTATATGTATTCAATTGTGCGTGTATTATAAAAGCATTAAAAATAAAACCAATTACTTTTTACTAAAATCCTAATCTACCAAGTTCAGCGAAGGTATTTTTTATCAAATTAAACTTCTACAACAAAACAAAATGAATATAAACATACACTTGGAATATTATAAATAAGATGATATTTGGAAGGAAAAATTATTTTTATTTTATATAATACATAAAATTTAAAAACATATTTTAGATTCCAGGATTATTCCTTTGTCTGATTAATTCTTTTAATAACTCATTTCTTTCCTGCTATATTTGGTTAGATACTTCCAAAATTTTAATGTGTTTTTTCTGAAGTTCTATTTGTTCTTCTACAAGTTTTTTACTACCTTTTTGTTTTGTTCCCGATGACCCTGATGTACATGGTAAAGTGGGAATTGGTTCTGGTGTCGGGGAATTGGAAAACAAATGATTTGTGGATGTACTCGTCGATGGCCCCATTATATCGAAATCAGTTGCAGTAGGTTGGGTAATTAGTAATTTAAATGACGATATTGTACGTCCAATGTTGACCGTACAATCACTTTCAAATATATTTTCGAACATGTCAAAATGTTCCCACTTTATGTATCGTTTACATGTTGTGGATTTATTATCTTTTATAGTGGTGTATGTTTTTTTTAGATTTCGAAATTTTCGGTCCAGAATATCACAAGTGATGTTATATCCTTCTTTTTTTTAAATTTTGCCGATTACTGCCCACAGATTTTTCTTTTTTAGTTTTAGGTCTCTGAACTTTGCCTTCATACCCATATAAGAACTGACTAATAATTTTGTTTTTTTAGAATTCCACGTAAAACTTTCTGTTTCTGCAAATAAAAATAACTCTTAGTCGCAAAGTATTAAAACTCATATTCGCTTTGAATTATATCGCAATCTAACCTTGTGGAATGATTTCCGCCTCTGAAGTAGCCTGTGGAGTTTATACTTCATCCTCAACATCACGATTGGATATTTCTAAGGAATTTAAATATACTTCGAAATACCCTTTCAAATATTCTGGATCTATTTAAAGCATTAGTAATTTAAAAAATGTATTCATATCATATTATTGCTACTTACCATTATGTAATTTTACATGCACATCGTACGTATCTGCAATAATATATTCCACACCATCCTTTATATAATTCGCAGAAAATATGTTGCTCATTTTTAAACAGATAAATTTAAAATTAAACCCCGGGTTTTCAGAAGGTCTACTTACTGATCAGAATAGTAGCGACAATTTGTTTTGGTCGAAAAAATGGCGACCGCTCACATAATATGCTTAGAGAGCAGAGACAGCTCTCATATTCAATTAACAAAAATTAAGACCGGTCACATAAAATGTTTAGAAAGCAGAGTTAGCTTTTAAACACTTTAGCGATATTCACTAAGTTTTTTTTTAATTATTATTTTTTTTAAATTCATTTTTGAAATTCTAAGTATTGAATTAAATAGAAGATTAAAAATTTACATATTGGAGATGAACTGGACAATTCAAACATACGCGCGCATACGAAAAATATTTTTGATGGAAAAAATGGCGACCGCTCACTCAACATTTTTAGTGAGCGGACGACTATAGCGCGTTCGAGCGCTACATTTACTCAACAGTTGTACAGTTGAGTGTCCAGAACGCGCCCATTGCCCTCAGCACATGTATATTTTGTTACTCTTTTTATTTTACCAATAAATATAAAAAGATATAAAATAAAGTAGTGAGTTTTGTTGTCAGTACATAAATTACAAAATGATAGGGGTTCAAAACCAATGGTAATTATACAAAAAGAAACGTCTTGACAAATCGTTCGTCAAGAAGAAAAATAAATGAGACTAATTTGGTCTGGCCATAGAGATTGATTTTTTTATTTAAATTATTAATAGATTAATCGTACAACTTTAGATCTTTTTTTAACATTAGGATAAATACTTGAGGATTGATTTGATATGCGTTTAAACCAACGGTAAAAATAAGTTTTGACAAATCGTTTGTCAAGTTAAATATAATGTGACCAATTTGGTCTGGCCACATGGGTTGATTATTTATAAATTGCTCATAGATGCTATAGCAAAAACAACATAAACGGTACAATTTGTAAGGATAAAATGATATGGAATAAATATAAAGGAAGCATATAAAGAGAAATTTCAGGTCACTTACTAATTTGAACGCCCGATCCAAGATGAGACTTCCTCGTGCTGATAGTAGAACAATGGATGCGGATGTCAGGCCACGATGAAGCTTTCACGTATAGTTGTCTTCCAAATTTCTAAGGTAATTTTGGTAATTATTCGATATAGCTGCTACTTTTGTTTTTCACTTTGTAAAAAAACTACTGCATTTTTGTATGTTTTATTATGCTTATTGTATTTTCAAAACTTGTCAAAACCACTACGTAATATTTAATTTACCACTTTTTATTAGGAAATAGAAAATATTGAGGGTTAAAGTTGAAATTTCAAAATTGAGGTTATGTCATTACATTTATGTGTATCAATTGACAGATTTTTTGCATAATCCTTGCAAATCCTTCTCGTGTTTTTGTTTTTTTTTCTCTTAAGTAATGTGGTATTTCTCTCTCCTTTTCCCAATCCTTTTATATCTTGTGTTGTAATTGCTCTTCTCGATTTTTTCCATTCTTTCCTGTTGCTGTATCTCCTTGTCCATTCTCCTTTGCTCCTCTTCCACACTTGCGCCTCCTTCTCTTCTTCTTTCTGCCTCCTCGATCGCCATTCCATTCCTTTCTCTTTTTCAAGCATCTCCCTCTCCCCCTCCCTTCTTTCTACTCCCACAATATTTGCTATATTTATATCTTTTTATCGAACTAGTGTAAACCTACATCTATATAATTACTAAATTAGAAACATGTAAAATTAAGAATTTAAAAGCACCGCGCTTTTTTAAATATTTGAAATCACATATTTAATTCATTTGTAAATTTATTTTATCATATATTCAAACACATCACATATATTTATAGTTCCTTTGAATCTTGAAAAGTAAGTATTACACTGGCCAATATTAACGAAATTATGTGTAAAATGATGTCAAATATTACATTTTTTGGTCAACTTTAACCCTTAATATCTTCTATTTCTTAATTAAAAGTGGTAAAATACATATTACGTAGTGATTTTGACATGTTTTGAGAATACAATAAGCATAATAAAACATACAAAAAATGCAGTAGTTTTTTTACAAAATAGAAAACAAAAGTGGTAGCTGTGTCGAATAATAGGCGTAATTTTCATCGATTAAACTCAGTGGAAAATTCCCCGTTTGTAAGACATTAAATTTAATCGGTGTTGCGAAGGACCAATGTTTTGTTGTGGATGTTTAATTTAAGGAATTACGGAAAGTTGGGTTTGGTTTTAGTAAGTGAAATGGCACTGGTTATGTTTTCACACCCAATTAAAATAACAGAATACATATATAATAAAAAAGATAATTATTCTTAACTTATTTTAGGTTGTTCTTTTTTTGTTGTTTTAGCTGTTGCTGGTTTAAGAGGTGTATTTAGAGTAAATTAAACAGAAACAGAACGTTCAAACCTTTTGAAATAAAACAGAAATAACAAATCAAAATATTATTTAATAACATAACATAAAGAAAATGAATAAATAATCAAAAATAATATTCAAATTCAATTCAAAAATCAGCCATTTATAGGTCGGTACTAAATAGTATTTTAAGAGAATACTAAGATTCTATTAAAATCTATATAGATTAAAGGATATAGAATTGCAGGATGAGACAGTTCGCGCCAGGAAACAATACACGAGTAAATTGTACAATTTAAGTGTGTTACGTCTGAATTATATGCTATAAATGAAAGTTTACAAGACATTATAGTAACAAACAGCAACAAAAAATGTACTAATTTTATCTGACTCACTGAGTGGTGCATTGGTCATAGAAACCACATATACCAACTACGCAATAGTTCAAACCAAATAAGCAAATGAAAACTCAATTTTTATGAATTCTCGCCCACACCGGTGTTACACGAAACGAACAAGTTTTTTATTATACAAAAGAAGTAATTCATTAAGAGCGCATTTCATAAGAAGCCACTTTATAATATTCAGACCTAAAGAACAAAATTCGAAGTGTAATAAATTGTTCATGGCATGAAGAATGAATCTAAGAAAGTGATAATAAAGTAAGGGAAATAAAGCCATCAATTTGGAAACAAGAGTTACCGGTCAGACTAAATAGAAGGCTGCAAGTAATATGTAGACTTATGATAGGTCATACAAATCTTACTCATACCTACTTATTCAACAGAAAACCACAACCAATATGTAAACAATGTAATAGCCCACTTACGGTAAAGCATATTATTCTTCGATGCTCAAGGTACTCGTCGCACAGAAAAAACTGTAATATGCCTAAGAAATGTTAGCAGATATTTAAAAGCTGGAATAGTCTGAAAAACCTTATTGACTTTATCAATAAAATCATTTTAATCTCTTTATTTTAAGTACCCACACTCGTACCTTTAAGTGGAAAATTATGTTTTGCAAATGTTGCAAAAATGTATATACTCTTTTAATTGGTAGTAAACTTTTGAAAGTCGAAACACTCAAATAAATATTAAAAAAAATAAAATAACCGTATTTCGGTTCCTGCTACATATGGGGCTAATTAACTCGTTCTACGTTCAGACATCGTTATAGCTATTACAAATACAGAAAACCTGATTTGAACCTACTCGAGCTCAACTCATGACTATCTCTATTTTATGACATAATGTAGTAATTAATATTTTACTATAAAATCAAACCTAACAAGTAAAATTTTAACACAATGATTTTTTTTATTTTAAAATTTATAATTAATTTTGTATTGTTATGTTGCTTTAAGTGGCTATTAGTATTTTTAGCAGTCATTCAGATGTTTACCCTACACTTAGTTATAATTATAAATTAATAATAGTAATTATTCATAAAGTACCTAAATTGAGATATAGGGGAAAAAAGAAGAGAAAGAGGCTAGTTGTAAGTGACTGAAGAGCAAAAGGTAGAACACATTAAGAGTAGGTGTCAGTAGAAAGTGGAAAGTCAAATAGCCCTAAATAATAGTAATTCTTAACAAATAGTAATTCTCTACTAAATTCCAATTATTATTTTTTATTGCAGGCCGATCGTGGCAGCGTTGACGTTAACTCTGGAATTGAAACTCAATACAGTATCGATAATGGCCTACCAATTAGATATAAAATAATAATTCCATTTCTTCATGGTGATGCTATACTGGACGAAGTGATTGTAAATGGACGGACAATTTGTCGCAGCTTTAAGAGACCTAGTAATCTTTTAAAATACATAATTTATCCAAACCGTAATGTAGTAAATTGATTATTAATTGCAATCATAATAGCTCTTTGATTTAAATAAATTATTATTCTAGACCTTAAAGAATCAGTACACAGATTGGATTATGTATATGATCCGAAAAGCCATTCCGAAACCCCTGTAATATATACTAAAAGTAATTTTCCTGAAGAAAATGAAAAAGAAGATGATAGGTAATAGTCTTTTGTCTCAAATTTCTAACCAATCCAAAGTTCTCATTATATTCATACAGTAGAATACAGAAATACATTTGAGTTTATTATTTCTTTTTCAATACTATTTGTTACATTTTTAATTTAAATTTTTAAATCTGTAATCATATGTATTTCTACCAACAGAAATTGTAAACGTAAAAAATATTATGTTTTAATATGTGGTATCACTGAACTGCACTGAACTTTAGCTCAGTGTATTCCCTTCACCCTTCATTCCCTTCAAATGTTGAGTCGCCGAGCATTTTAGTTAACTATTCCAAAAATGGCGGACTGAGGGCGCCTAAAGCGACAGTGATAAATTTTACACTAAGTGATAGTACCCTGTATTACACAATTAAAAATTTGAATTTTATTAAAAGATTCTTACGGGCCACTTAATTTTTTAATGTTTTTTTTTTTGTTGAAATTCTAAATTGCGAAATATTTTTACAATCGATAGTTCTAAAATGCATATGCTAGATTTTAACTATCCGTAACGGGCTATATATTATAGAGCAAAAAGTGACTATGTTTTTTCTCTTTTAATTACAAGTTTCGAGAAATTTCACTGAAAATTTCGAGGAGGAAATATGATAACTTTTCTTTACAATATAGTTGATTTTCGAAATGATTTATTCGTGGTCTTTGAGCCACTATACAAAATTCAATGGCACACACATAGAAAGAAAATAATCATAAAATATTATAATACGTAAATAAATATATTTTTAGTTATGAATGTGGAAAGTCAGCCGTTTACAGAGATCTAATTTCAAATGGCAAAAACACAAGAAAAGGGGATTGGCCATGGATAGCTCCCCTTTTCAAAAAAACTAATGATGGATGGATATTTATTTGCGGTACAACATTAATTTCAAATAATTTCGTGATAACAGGTTAAAAATTAGTTATTCTAATATATGTATTAACTTTGAAACAAACTAACTGGGGTATTGTATTAATTTTTTCAGCTGCGCACTGTGTGAAAGATATGACACAAATGAAAGTAAACTTAGGCCAATTTAACATAAATGAAGACAATGGTGAGTATTGATATGTATAATAACGATGAATATAATTGCTAGACCAGTATCATAACGTAATACATAATTATAAATGCACCATCACTTTGCCACATCGCAGAGCTAATAATATTAGAAATTGACTCTTTTTATATTATATGTCTAATTATTATGCAAAGATTGCAGTTTTATATGGGTCTGCACCTTTGTTGTTCTCAAGCTTTAAACTTATATAGAGTTTGCAAAAGGTAGTTGTATTTGCTGACTCTATTTGTTTATTTATAGTATTTTATGTTATGTAGCTGTATATTCAAAGTTAACTCTTCCTATCCCAGATAAAAATATAACTCTATAGTAAATTTTATTATTCTAAAGGTAATGTTGGTGGTTTATTTTTTTTTATAAAAATTTAATTTTTTTTTATCTGGACCTTATACACTAATTTACATATGATTTCAATGATTATTAAAATTATAACAATAGTATTAGTATTTGTATGTATTTTATGTTGCATATCTGTGTTGGTTAGTATAGGTATTTTATTATAATAATCTGAAATTATTTTAAAATCGTCAAAGGTTTACATGCTTTAAATTTAAATGTTCTATAGGCTTTGAATAGTGTTAAAATAATATTTTACCTTCACGGTTTTTACTTTAATTGTTGTTCTTATGTTATTCACTTGTAGTACTAATTTAAAATGTTTATTAATTTATTCACACTTATTAGGTGAGGTTTATAAATAACTTTTTTCTAAGAGAAAGAGGGATGATTTGTCTTGACACTTAAAATAACTTTTTATTTTCTTCGGGGTGGACAGTAACTATGAGTTTTCATTGATGGCTTTAATAGCTTCGGTGTAGTTAGTGAAGATATGTACATCACAGTTAGTGCTAATTGTACTTCACAAGGTATGTGCTCGATTCATTTCTTTTCATCTAAGTTGTACATGAATGCCTTCGGTGTCCTTTTTTATCGCTTTGAAGGTAGTCTACTTATGAAATTAACAAGTATTATGCAACAGGGATAGTCAATTGAAAATGGAATTGATTTTTATGTTACATAGGAATTTAATAGAGGTGGTAATAGTGATATTTTTATTTACTTATTTATGGTATTTATATTATTATTTTAATTTTATAATTAGTAATGTAGACATCAGCTTGTATTAGTTTATCTAGGTTATTCAATTCATCTGAATAGAGAATAACATATTTATCTGTAATACAACTCGTATTGAATAAATTTCTTTTTCTGAGTTCCTTTGGTGTGCAGATAGCTGGATCAAATGTTGCAATTCTAAGGAATTTTAATGCTTCTTTTAAGTTTTTAATTTTTATTTTGTAACAATTGCCAAGTTAAAATCTGTTACAATAAGTATGAACAATAAGTACCTATGCTACAAATAACACTTAACCTAGATAAGAAATACTCGTCCAGTGTCGGTTATATCTATAAATGACATTTAAAGACGTTGTGGTAGCTTTAACACACCATGTCCTTGTAGTCTCGTAAAATCAGACGCAGTAGCGTAGCTAGGAAACCAAAGGCCCCGGTGCAAAAAGAAACTGGAGCCCTAACTAAACTGTTTAGGTTTTATCAAGTCAAAAAAAAAAATGTATATATATATATATATATATATATAAATATATATACACATATATATATATATATATATATATATATATATATATATATATATATATATATATATTACTGACTATCCATTTTTCGATCTGCATTAGTGCCTTACACTGCAAACTCAAGTGTTTTACTTTTAAACACATAAAGTGTTTAAAAGCTTGTAGTCACTTTTTAAACATTTTATGGTGTTTATTCAATGGAAACGTTTTAAGCGTTTAATTTTAATGCACCTAAAGTGTTTTTATTAAATCACTTAAAATGTGTTATGATGAAAACATTTAAAGCGTTTTATAAATTTTTAATTAATACATAAAAAATTAAAAATCATTAAATTATTTTTGTAGGATTATTTATTTATTTTATTTTTTTTTTAAGTTTCAAATTATAAATGAATAAAAATTACATAAAATTATAATGAATATTCTTAGGGAAATTTCATTTTACATTGCATGCAAATTACATTTACATATATATACATACAAACATATATATACATACATATATGTAAATGTAATTTGCATGCAATGTAAAATGAAATTTTTCTAAAAAATTTCAATAATATATTATTACAAATTACATTTTACTCTAAATCACTTTTTTTCTATTAAAACTTATTTGTTTTTCTTACATAAGAAAATATATATTGCTATACATAGCAACTATTTTATTGTATTCGTGTATTTATTATTAATTTTTAATGAAGTGACGTACTAAAAAAATATTTCCATAACAATTTGAGTTTTACATTATTAAAAAAAGAAATTAAGATTTTTTTTTTCAATAAATTAAAATTAAATAAAATGCTTGGTAAGTATCAAAGTAAAAATTAAGTCCAATACATTACTTATTTATTTTCTTCTTTTTCTTTTTCTTCTTGTTTTCGAATGAACTTCAATAAAACTTGATTTTATTTAATTATAGTTCCCAACACTTTACTGTCGATGTACTCTAACATGTTTAAGTACTGTTTAGGAAATAGCGTGTCCCAAACATAGTAAGCTGCTAATAAAGTAGCTACCACCTTTGGTACTGTAGGATTGGAAACTTGAACTCTGACATTGGTATCAGCAACAATAAAAGCAGCGCTGATTTCTTTATTATCAGAGTATATAATAGCTCGAGGAGACTCGTTCTCTTCAGGACAATCAGTAGATGAACGTGCCTGTAATAAAATAAGTTTTGAGTAAGGTAAAAGATCCAGTTATTGACACTGGCCTAGTCATTTACACTTGCAATTTTATTTTAATTAAAAAAACAAATCAACTCTAATAAACTAGTAAGTATATTTTTTATATCATAAATTTTAAGATAATTTATTTTTTAAGAATATTTTATTTTTTTAGTTAGACCATAATTGCAAGTGTCAAACAACCATGCCCGTGTCAATAACTGGGTTCTTTACTTTAATATTTATTTGTTTAAGTACATATTAAAAGCACATTAAAAAATGATCTAGATTTTTAAAGTCTTAGTTTCTATACAACTAGAGTATTAATAAACTTACTTCATAATAATAGAAAATATAATATACCTTACTTGTTTAAAAGTAAAACAAAGGCTTAACTTCCTTCTTTACTTTTCTGGTCACAGCATCATTCAGTAATTTCATAACAAGGTCAATTTCAAAATTTTCACCTTCATCTTTGACTTGAAAATAATTTTTCAATCGAAAAAACATCAATTGTATGTTTTTAAATATCGAATCCTCAGTAGTATTTTTTAAATTATAAAATTCGAAGAGTATCTGTTTAAAATGAATTTTAAGGAGTAATTACTTTTTTTAGAGTATAAAAAAATTAAAAAACTAAAAAAATTACTTACCGAATCACAATCATTCAAATGGGGATATTTTTTTACCACTTCCAAAATTGACTTAGCTTCATTTTTTATCCAATTGAGACGCTCATTTAATGTTAACTTAATAAGACGTTGGACATGAGGCGTATTACCTTCTTTTCCTTGTTTTTTCTCTAATTCCAATAAAGCTCGGCTAACATTTAATGTAGAAACCTCAGATCTATAAAATTTAATTCATTTATTACAAATAATTTTAATAAATAATCATATTGAGAGAAAAAAATATTTTTATAAAGAAAATATGTTTGGCTAAAAAGATTTATGCTTAATAAATTCTTATCAACAGAAATTTGTCAGCTGTTTTCAAAATCAAAATACATTTCAAAATAAAAATTTCCAATAAAAAAATCTCTCAAATGAAAAAAATATAATATCTATAAAAAAACATATTCTTTCTTAATCTAATAAATAATTATGATATGTAAAATTATTTAAAACATACGTTTCATTTGATACTTCCACTTTAGACATTTTGGGGACATGATTGATATTTTCTTCTGCATTCTTCATCATTATCTTTTTTTTGTACAACAATAACTTTATTTTCAATAAACTTTTTTAAACACGTATCTCGTTCACAAATATCACGAATTTTGTCTCGTATAATTGCAACGTCAGAGACACTTGGATTACGTTGAAACTTTACACATTTTGAACGACCTTGCAAAGAACAATAGACTTTTTTGTCCATTTTTATAATTTTTATCAATAAAGTAATGACTTCAAGAATTATTTTTTCTGTATCCATAATTGAAATACAAATATAAACTAAAGCTGAACATACGCGTAGAACGATCTTAGGTATCCCCTCCAGTCCTTAGTCGGCGTTTGAATTTACAAAGGTTTGGATAGGCTTTTGTTGTGTATCGAGACAGGCCTAACAAGCATTACACCGATCGGTGGCTTCTCGAGAAGCGCGTACCGCCAATGTGTATGTTGTGTGAGATGTACATGACGCGTAGCGTCAACGTGTATGTGTTGGAATATGAGAATAACTTAACTGCGAGCTAAAACTATGTGTGAATATTAGTGATACAGTCAAGTCAATCAGTCGTTATACATTTCCCGATTATAACCACTAAAATTTTGATGTGACATATAAGTCTATAGCGATAAAATATATTTATTTTTTTAACATAAAATAATAATAAATAAATAATGATTCTTGAACACGATTTAATTTTTCCGCATCCTGTCACATCTTTCAAACTCAATAATCAACAATACATTCCGTTAATTAATCATGAACGGTGTAAATTTATCGGTTAAAATAGGGTAAAAATATCCATGTATTATAGAACTTTTAATCTTTTTTTTTAATCATCTTCCAAAACAATTACACATCTACAAACTTATGTATTTATATTGAACTTGTGTAAAGTATACCTGTATACACCATTTGAATTTTTAATGATATATTTTACATTTATGTTAAGTATTCTGTTTAGTAAGTGTTTTACAATAAAAATGTTTTACAGATAACCGTTTTTTTTTCAAGAAACGTTTTATTTGCTAATACCTGATTAGTTTCAAAACGTTTGACTGTATACTAAACGTTTCACAAATTAAAAATGTTTTAAAACTAAAGCAGTTTGAAGTGTATTTATTGGTAAAACAGATGAAATGTTTTAAAACTAAATACCAAAGTGTTTTAGATAATTTTATTAATCACTTAAAACGTTTTGATACAAAACATTTAGATTTAAAAAACACCTCAGTGTTTTACTTTAAAACATGAAATAAAACACTTGAGTTTGAGTTGAGTTTGCAATGTAGGGAGCCCTAATCCTGAGTCTTGCGAACTATGGCCGTGATCGAACAGATATGATTTATATGAGCGAAACATTTTACGAATCACTTTTAAAAGTGAACATAATGTAAAGATAATAATAATTAATAATAAAATTTAGGAAATGTACAGGAATACTCTTTTAAAAGTAATTCATAAAATGTTTCACTCATATAAATCAGATTTGTTCGATCACGATCATTGTTCGCAAGACTAAAGAATACGCCCACGGTTACTGCATACCTCACAACAATGCTTAGCTGATCTATCTTCGATAAATCTAAATCTAAACTGTTCTTTTTATAAAATGAAATAAAAACTGTAATTTCTCATAAGCCTCATTGTTAAATTAAAAAATTCAAAGTTCAATATATTTTTACTGATTCTCTGCATTTTTTTTAAAATTTAACGCAATCATTATCTTATTACAATCTACTAATATGCTAAATTTTAGAAAATATTAAACTGTAACTCTCTGACCGACAGTACTACCTTAAAGTCGTGTTGCACCCTATTTTATTTACATTCCAAAGGTGGGAGAATTTTTAGCTAGTACAATACGAGGTTTGCTGGTCAGGGTCCGAGGGCCCCCTGAGCTAGAGGGCCTCGGTGCCCAGCACCGACTGGCCCATACCGAGGTACGCCAGTGGTTAGACGTATGTTTATATAGTAGACTAATTGCTAGATAGTTTGGGTGATTATTTAGTTGCAGTTGGAATCCTTTGCTAAATTTCTAAATTTCCTGTTTCACAGTTGTAATGCCGAAGTCATGGTTAATGAATTTGTTGCTTATGAATCACGGGATTTTATTAATGGTTCTTATTGTCCTTGATTGCAGTATATCTATGTTTAAAACACTAGATGTTCCCCAGAATTCAATGGCGTAAGTCCAGACAGGTTTCAGTATCGTTTTATAAATCATTATCTTGCTGCTTTTAGATAAATGCACTTTGCATCCAATAAGCCAGTGTAACTTTTTGCACTTTAGATATGGATGCTTCTGTTTTTTCGTGATAGTCTTTTTCCAATCTGGGCGCCAATCTAAATGCATGACCAGATTCTAAGCCTCTTCACATTGTGGTATAATTTGTTTATTGAAATGTGCAGGAGGACATGTGTTTCTACACAAGGTAAATGTAATATGAGTTGATTTCGTCTCGTTTACTTTAATTGCTGGGATGTAACATCTGGATTTTGGACATCTTGGAACAGTTAAAATTATTGCGTCATATACAAAAGTTGCTTTTGTTGTCTGGCTATTAGTGGATAGTTCTGCAGTATACAATGTTTGGTCAAAGACACGGCCTTGTAGAATCCCAGCCATTATTGGGTAAAGATGATTAGCTTCGTTTTGAAACTTAACCTTGCAACATCTGTCTTATAGATATAAATAAAGTATCCTGTGGAATGAATAAGGTAGTGTCTTTCTAATTTTATAAAGCATACTGTGTCAAACGCTTGACCAATGTCTAGAAAAACATTGTCTAGAAGGACTTGTTTAACTATATCGTGCTGTTCCCGAAAACCAAACTAGTGCTCAGTCAAGAAAGGTTTTATTCTTTATAGTAAAAACCTTTTAAACAACTTGGAAAGGATGGGTAGAAGGCTAATAGGTCTGTATGATTTAACTTTATTAAGAGGTTTACCAGGGTTTTTAATTAAAACAGCGATTTTTCATTGCCCTGGAAAGTGTCCAATTCTGAGTATTGCATTAAATATGATTTTTATCAGTATTGTTGATCTTAGTGGAAGTTCCTTAAGAATAAGACCTGTAATAAAGTCATAATCAAGTGCTTTTTATGTATGCAGTTTATATTCAGGAGCTTTATGAATTACTACTAATAAAAAGGTCTTTACCGGCACCGATTAGTAGAGAAGTATCCAGGTAGCTCAATCGTTTTCTTCATGTGGTTCATAGTTCGTTGTATACGGTTAAAAATCTTATTGCAGGTAAACAGCTAACGCGTTCGCTATCTCTTTGGCACTTCTAGCTAGCTGTTATTTTCTGTGCGAATTGGTGGCATCGATTGATTTGGTTGTTTTATCCATTTCGTAGCCTTCCACAATGAATAATCGGTGCATTCAGATGGCGTAAGTCCTTCAAGATACTGTTAAAGAGTTCCATCCTTATGTGCTTGAATGATCCTTTTAAGGTTTTGTGAAGCTCTAATAAAACTATTTTTATCTGCTGAGTTAAGCGTGATTTGCCATGTACTCATCAGCCTTCTCCTGTCTTTTACCATATCTGTTCTAGACTAGAAAGTTAAAAAAAGTAAGATTGTATATTATGAAAGCGCGTGGTATTTATTATTACCTATTTTGAGCACGCGGTATTTCAGTAATAATTATTTGATTTTATTTGTATTTTGTAGATTGAAAAGTTCTTTCTTCTTTGAAGGTTTGTAGTAAAAGAGAAATTTTAAATGCATTTAATAGCTGAAGTAAACAATATTAAAATGAAAGGGAAGGGGAAACATCCCTTTTGCCAAGTATAACCAACTGTGGACGCTAAATTTCAACATTGGACGCTAAAGAAAACAATATTGAAATGAAAGGGAAGGGGAAACATCCCTTTTGGCAAGTATAACCAACTTTGGACGCTAAATTTTTCAATGTGACGTCAGAGCAACCAAAACAAGTTATTCTTGCACAATGTGAAATCTGTTGGTCTTATCTACTTGATACTACCAAAAAGGATCTACTGAACCCAAAAAAAATGAAGTAATTATATGCTGTAATGTTTTCTTAAATGGACATTTTTAATATTATATAAAATGTTTAATGAAAACAATTCCCCTTTTCCTGGCTTAAGTTGAATTTGTCCAAATTTAGAGCATTAAACAGTCGCATACGTCTTGTACATTTAGTCAAACCGACCCGGATAATACAACCAGAAAGAAAGATTAAAAATCAAATGACAAATCGTTAATGCAGATTGAAAATAATATTTTAAGAAAATAGTACATACAAAATATATCTCAATATAGATTTTCTGTTGTCATCAACCCACAGTTTAGAAATCCTTTTAAAAGTCTTTACTTATGCTGTTGAGTAAAAGAGTAATAATTATATAAAATAGTTGCTTAGTAGCAACAATATTAAAGTTAATAAGAAAAGGAAAGTCATACCTTTTCAATACAATTTCAATACAAAATAGAATTATTAAACGCTGTATAATATCGCCACGTTCATTTGCTAGTTTTGAAAAGGGATTATGCATTAAGTGTAATTAATGAAATTGTTAACATTTGCGATAATTATATCATAAATTCATCAGACATATAGACTATTCAGGTTGTAGAACTTATTCTTCGAGAATTGTACAGGAATTTGTATTTGTTGGTTGACAAAATTATTGAACAATTTTTATTGGCTGATTTGGAATTTGATGAAAAAAATATTAACTTGTTTAAAACATATCTACCTCTATACTTTGAAGTCATTGTTAGGATGGATAAATTTGTGACGTTTCATCAGGATACTAGAACCGAGGCTCCACTAAACAGCACAAAACTAACCTTTGTGAATCACGTATTAAAATTAGTAAGAAATAAAACCAATAATCAAAGTCTTGAAATACCAAGCTAGAGAATATTTTAATTTTGCCATAAATTGTTTATTAA
This sequence comes from Panorpa germanica, assembly GCA_963678705.1. Lineage (NCBI taxonomy): Eukaryota > Metazoa > Arthropoda > Insecta > Mecoptera > Panorpidae > Panorpa > Panorpa germanica. Next base: position 15,025,138 of record OY783216.1, on the reverse strand, counting down.
TCTCAGTTTTAAACGATAATATGCTTCCAGTATTCAAGCACGATTATTTTTTAAACCAATTACCAACACCTAATGACTTGTTCTTATGGACAACAAATATTTTCGTAAAAAGTTATAATTCACCTGAAGTCAAAACCAAAGATTGTAAATTACCGGAAGCAATCATATGTAAAATTGAACAACATTCATTAAATCATAACACTGATTCTTGTAAGGAAAAATCAAATTCAAAACTTGAAACTGTTTTCCTGATTCTTGACAGTCTTTCTAAACCAAATAGCTTCTTAGAATATATAGAAGAACCACAGCCCAATTCTCTTTCGATAGTTTTTAATGACTCAAACAGCTCTTAAACTCAGTTTATACCGTACCAAGACAATAAGGACAACAAAAGAGATCAATTAGAAATCAAAAAAACAACTAGCCGGCAAGTTGCGCCTATTGAAAAGCACCTATTGATTCAAGGGTGAAGGGTATTATCCAGACCCTTTGGCCGGAAACTTTGTTTAACAATGATCCTATGTTGTAATCGCGTATCAATTTTTCGAAAAGTTTTATTGGTCCGCATTCATGTTTACTAAACAGATGCAATTTAACTCAGGCAATAAAAAAGAATTTGTTTCAGACATTATCACAACTTATTGCTGGTCGGCCTCATTATCATGATCCACCGAATAGTCGCATAACATTTCCAAATATTAAATTAATTACAATACTTTCAAGGTGGTGCACAAACAACACTATATCAAATGTTATGTCAGAAATGTCGAAATATTGCAAAATTCATCTAATAGTATATTGTCAAGAATTTTGGTTTTCATTACAATTGAATGGCGCTTTACCAACATTAAATTTCGTTTTGAGAATTGAGACTTTCACTGATCAGCTAGTGCAACAGCAACATTTTGCACATGACATCGTTAATATCAAGTTTGGTTTTAAACTCTGCACTCAACTAATGTTCTTGTTACCAGCCCTTGTAAAGAACGGATTTGTTGTCGCTAACAGAATTTTCGTCCATTTTATCCTGACTGATGTCAAGAAATACATATATTGTACCAGGAGTGAACTTTTCCATAAAACTACAAATATATGTGTTACAAAACATGTTCAATATTTAGTCAGATTGTTTGTTGTGAAACCTAGTTGATTCAAAAAGATATTGATATGGCCAAAGTAACTCAAGTAACATAACGTTAACAGAAGGTTAGCAGAAGCAAAATAGCCCGGGGGTATATTAGGTACACAATCCTAAAAAATTAAAATTAAAATGGAACTATTAAAAATAATAAAGTTTAACTCTCACAATTCAATACAATTTTATGTTTCCAAAATTAGCTCTCACATATAAAATATAATTCATTTTCTGTATAAGTTTTCATGTGTTCCACTTTTTTGGTAAATAAATAATTTTATTTATTTTAACAATTCGATTTTGTTGTTGTTTGTTGCTGTTTGTTGTTGATTGTTGTTGTTTGTCGTTGTTTGTAAATTGATGTTGAATGTTAAATATTAAATATTTATTATATTATTGAAGGGTTTTGTTAGAAATTGAAAATTAAAAAACAAGAAAAAAATACAAGAAATAACAATTGAAACATACTGAAGTTGTGATATGAGTTTTAGAAGTCTAATATGAGAGACATATCATCATCTTTTGATTGTATCAACCGGCGTTGTTTGTATTTGTTTAATTTAGTTAATAAGTGTGCAATGTGAGACTGCCGTTACAATTACCGTTATCTACAAAATACTTATAAGGAGTCGTAATAAAATAATTTTAACTTCAATAACAATTACATATGCTGCCTAATAATGTCTAAACAAAATAATAATTTAAAGATATAATTAATATTAGGTAACTCCAGAGTGATATTATTATTTAAACATTATAAAAATACAATTTCCGTACAAGCAAATTTCGTAGGCACAACGAAACCTTTTAAAGTCGTAACAATCATATGTTAATAATATATTAAATATAAAATATGACAAACAAACTAATATTTAATACGCCAAATAGTTTAAAGCAAAACACTTCGCTATAATAAATAATAGTTTACGTTTAATAATTAGAATTATTCCATCATCAACATTGTCGCAGATGTGTATTATATATTATATTCAATAGAACCTCGTATTGGCAAACGTATAAATCAATTTATTTAGTAGAACCCTTTGTTGTCGTAAAACCTAGTATAAAGCATTATTACCTAGTTCAAACCTGTCGTTGCAACATATTCAATTTAGTTAGTAAAACCCATCATTCTCGTAGAACCAAGTATACAGCATTATTACCTAGTTCAAACCTATTATTACAATACAATCAATTTAGTTAGTAAAACCCATCGTTGTCGTAGAACCTAGTATATAACAATATTACCTAGTTCAAACCTATCGTCGCAGTACAATTAATTTAGTTAGTAGAACTTATCGCTGTCGTAGAACTTAGTATATAGCATTATTACCTAGTTCAAACCTATCCTCGCAATTGAATCAATTTAGTTAGTAGAACGCATCGTTAACGTAGTATAGTATAAAGCATTATAATCTAGTTCAAACCTATCGTTGCAATACAAATAATTTAGCTAGTAGAACCCATCATTGTTGTAGATCCTAGTATGTAGCATTAGTACCTAGTTCAAACCTATCATTCAAATACAATCAATTTAGTTAGTAGAACCCATCGTTGTCGTAGAACCTAGTATATAACAATATTACATAGTTCAAACCTATCGTCGCAATACAATGAATTTAGTTAGTAGAACCCATCGTTGTCGTAAAACCTAGTAAATAACAATATTACCTAGTTCAAACCTATCGTCGCAGTACAATCAATTTAGTTAGTAAAACTTTTTGCTGTCGTAGAACTTAGTATATAGCATTATTACCTAGTTCAAACCTATCCTCGCAATTAAATCAATTTAGTTAGTAGAACGCATCGTTAACGTAGTATAGTATAAAGCATTATAATCTAGTTCAAACCTATCGTTGCAATACAATCAATTTAGCTAGTAGAACACATCATTGTTGTAGATCCTAGTATGTAGCATTAGTACCTAGTTCAAACCTATCATTCCAATACAATCAATTTAGTTAGTAGAACCCATCGTTGTCGTAGAACCTAGTATATAACAATACTACCTAGTTCAAACCTATCGTCGCAATACAATGAATTAAGTTAGTAGAACTTATCGGTGTCGTAGAACTTAAAATATAGCATTATTACCTAGTTCAAACCTATCCTCGCAATTCAATCAATTTATTTAGTAGAACCCATCGTTGTCGTAGAACCTAGAATGTAGCATTTTTATCTAGTTTGAACCTATCTTCGCAATACAATCAATTTAGTTAGTACAACACATCGTTGTCGTAAAACCTAGTATATAGCATTATTACCTAGTTCAAACATATATTCACAATACAATAGATATAGATACTAGAACCATTGTTCTAGTATAAGACAACAAATTACACGTACAAACAAGAAATATTTTATTTCTCTGTAAAGTTAACAAATCATACATTCCACTTTAAATCTAAGTTTAAGGCGACCAACAGAAATCTCTTTAATAATTTAGAGCATTAAAAGGCCGCATACGTCGTGTACAGGATGTTATAAGGAGATTGATTGTTCCTTTGTGTTTTTATTTTTTACCATGTTGTTAATAGGTTGATTATATGTTGAAATAATTGGATTATGGTGTGTTTCTTGTACGCTGTTTTTGTTGTTGACAGCTTGCGCGAATGTCATGCCCGGACAAATTTGGTGGTCAGATATAAATTAACAACATATTCCTAACAAATAACCTATTAACATCATGGCAAAACTTGTAGAAATGCTCAGCAAGCTAATGGAACAAATAAGAGTTATGCTCAATTTACTAACTACTGTCATTAGTAAACTGGCATAATGGCTGGACACAAAAAAGATAAATACAAAATTGCAATGTGGAATGCAAATGGTCTTCATTAGCACTCGCAGGAAATCAAAGCTTTTATACTCAACCAGGATTTAGACATCATGATGGTAGCAGAGACTCACTTTACAGAACGGAACTATATAAACGTTCCTAACTATAAAATTTACAATACGAATCACCTGGATGAAAAGGCACGTGGAGGAACTGCCATAATAATAAGAGATAACATTAAACATCATGAACGAGATAAGTACACTAAAAATAATCTACAAGCAACGAGTGTCTCAATTGAAGACGTACACGGACCAATAATTATATCTGCTATATATTGTACACCGAAGCACAACAACAAACAGCTGCATTTTGACGAGTTCTTTAAAACATTGGGAAATAGATTTATAGCAGGAGGTGACTATAACGCCAAACATCCAACATGGGGTTCCAGACTAACTACGTCTAAGGGCAGAGAATTGGTAAAAACCATGACAGCAAATAAGCTGCAACATATGTGAACATATCAGCCAACCTATTGGCCTTCTGACAAGGAAAAAGTTCCTGATGTGATTGACTTTTTTATTATGAAAGGTATTGATACCAAGAAATGTAAGGCAGAATCTTGTTTGGAATTATTGTCTGACCATTCACCCGTAATACTCACTGTTTATAAGAAGATACTCAATAAAGAAACTGAGCCATATTTACATAATAAAAAAACGGACTGGGATCTATTCAGACATAAGTTAGAAGACCTAACCTCACTAAAAATACCATTAAGATCTGAAATAGACATAGAAGTAGCTGTGGAAAGCATAACAAAAAACATACAAGAAGCAGCATGGATTGCTACCCCCAAACATAAAATATTTCCAAGGAAAAATGATATGCCACTCATTATTATGGAAAAATTAATGCAAAAAAGACATCTGCGGAAACTATGGCAACAAAGGAGAGATTCGGTGTACAAACGAAAACTGAACAGAGCAACAAAAGAGTTGAAAGACATGTTATTAGAATATAAAAACATTTAAAATTCAAAATTACCTTGCAAATCTAACGCCGTCTGAGGCATCAGACTACTTGCTATGGAAAGCAACACGAAAACTGAAGAGTACTCAACTGCACAACCCACTTATTAAAGACGGTAAGAATAAATGGGCCAAAAATGATAAAGATAAGGCTCTGATGTTTGCTAATCACCTGCAAGAAGTTTTTAAACCATATTCTTCAAAAATATCTGCAGCTGAAGAAAACGAAATTTCTGAATATCTGGATGCTCCTCTCCAAATGGATCGGCCCCATTCAAAAATTAAATACACTGACCTATGAAATACAATTTCCAAAGAAGTAAACATTAAAAAGTCACCCGGATTTGATCTAATAACTGGTAGAATCATTCATGAGTTACCATGGAAATGCATAAAACTATTAACATTTATAAATAATGCAATACTTCGAACAAACTATTTCCCAAATAGTTGGGAAGTTGCCCAAAATATTATGATTCCTAAACCCGGAAAAAAAACCAGAAGAGGTAACTTCATACAGGCCTATAAGCTTATTACCAATATTGTCTAATGTTTTTGCAAAAATATATGTCAAAAAATTGAAAGAGATAATCGATACAAGAAAGCTAATCCCTGAGCATCAATTTGGATTCAGGAATAGACACGGAACTATTGAACAAGTACATCGACTTGTTAACAAAATCAACAAAGATCTGAACGCAAAAAGATACTGCTCAGCTGCCTTCCTGGACATATCGCAAGCCTTCGACAAAGTATGGCATAAAGGAATCTTATTTTAAATAAAAAAGTTGCTCCCATACTCTATATTTCAGCTGTTAAAATCGTATTTGACAAATAGGCACTTCCTAGTGAAACAAGATAGTGAGTATACAGATCTGTATCCTATCCAATCAGGAGTCCCACAGGGAAGCGTGCTTGGACCTACTCTATATCTTCTTTATACAGCAGATCTGCCAATAACAAGATTAACTACTGTAGCAACGTTTGCTGATGACACAGCAGTACTATCACACAGACCCTCGTCTAGCATCACAGTATCTTCAGAACAACCTCAACATGATCGAAGTATGGCTCAAGAAATGGCGGATAAAAGTCAACGCATCCAAATCCGTACATGTAACTTTTACCATGCGCAGAGGAACCTGTACATTAGTGAAAATTAACGACTGCGAACTACCACAATCCGATGATGCTAAATCTCTCGGTATTCATCTGGACAAGAAGCTCACATGGCGGAAGCATATCTTTACGAAACGTAAACAGCTTGGCCTCAAACTAAGCAAGCTGTACTGGATGATAGATCGTAAATCGAAACTTTCATTAGAAAATAAGATACTACTCTATAAGGCTATATTAAAACCGATCTGGACTTACGGAATTCAGCTCTGGGGGACGGCAAGCAAATCCAATATTTCCATACTGCAGCGTTTTCAAAATAAAGTTTTACGTGCCATCCTTGACGCCCCATACTATATATCCAACGAGGTTATTCAGCGGGACATTCCACTAGAATCCATCAATGATGTAATTTATCAGTACAGTGTTAATTATAGTGAGAGACTCTCTAATCACCCAAATGTGCTAGCAAACCAACTATACGAGAGTGATAACAGTGAAATTCGTAGGTTAAAGCGTTGTCAACCAGCTGACTTAGCTTTAGGCCTAAGATAAGTGCTCAAATAAGCAGTGAATGAATATCTTGCAACATAGAATGTAATAATTACAAAGATCAGTCATTGGATTGATTCTCTCACATGTCACTTTTATAATATGTCATATCATAAGCTTATTGCCTGCACTGGCAGATTGCTGTTAACTCATTGAGATAATAAAAAAAAAAAAAAAAAAAATTTTTTACCGTTTGTATTTGATTTTGTACTTTTTCTTTATAGATTTCAGGATATCTATAGTTGCGTGTGTAAACTGGGTTGTTATCAATCGTTCTTATGACGTGTTTAGTAGTGTTTGTGAATGTCAGTTGTTCTTCTTCATGTGGGAATGAATCTATATCTATATAATAAGTATATATAGGAATATTTGCATTTGATGTATAAAATATTTTTTTGTTACAATCTATATTACCTTTGTTTTGTCCATCAGATCTGTTCCTATTAGTCCACAAAAATTATCGCAAAAATTAAACAGCATCAAATTTGTGATATTCCGCAGTTTTTAAAATGGGGAATATGGGGACTACTGCAATTTTTTTATGTTTGGTGGTCTTTTGTGGTGTTTTAATTATAAAATAATTATGCTTGATGTATGGTTTATAATGGTTTTTCGCAAATTGTGGGTTAATCATAGTTCCGGAGGACCCTGTGTCAATGAGTAATTTTGTTTTATATTTCGGAATATACATAAACGGTAGTGAATTAGGATTGTGAGTATTTATTCTTATTCACGGTCTTGTTCTGAGGCTGTGTCTTAAAAATAGTTATAGAAGTCCTTCGTATTTTCATAAGTTTTCTGCATAAGCTCACTAATTTTCATGTTAAGTGTGTGTACGAAATAAAACCATGCGAGTAAAATGGATTGAATATTTTATTTAAATATTCAAACTTAAATTACACTTTTCTTAAATAACTTTAATCAATTTCTTATTATACAAAATGATTGTGAATCGTGACGCTGCAAGTGTAAAGACCAGAATCCGACTGACTGGCATTGCCATATGCCTGTGGCGTACACAGCAATGCTTGTAATGTTGCCCTGCGTGTAACTTCTACCAGAGACAACAATACATTACAATGTTGAAATGTCAGCAGAGACATATCTTATGTTCTGTACTGAACAGTGTGGCTTTATCTCTTTTATCAGAGAAATGGGTGATTAGAAGCCTTCTCAGTTCGTTCTATGTGTCGATACGTCAACCTAATGTAACTCTTTCGGTGGATTCCTCCAACTTGGATAAGATTCCTCCGGCTATGCAGGTTTTTATTTCCTCGACTTCGTTTCTGAACATATAAGCGATGTTGTCTATCTGTTTAATAAAACCGCTTATTTATGCCTGTTCTTTGTTGAATACTTTGTCTGTCTGTTGCCAAAGTTGGAAGATTTCTTGTCTTTGCAACTCTAGTTGTTTTTGTACTTGTAGTATTACGTTTTCAATTTTAAAATGTTTGATTTCAATTTCGTTAAGTACAGAGTTTAGTTGTCAAATGTGAAGTCAAATGTATTTTGGGTCATATAATGCTTTTTGTTATTACTATAACTTTTTTTTTTTTTTTTTAAATTTAATAATTGGATATTAGGAATTTATGAAAGGAATGTCAAAAATACTTACTACTTACAGTTATATTACAAGTATCATTGATATAGATTCTATGGTCTCCGTTTTATGATCTCGCTGTATGATGGTTTCGACTGCTTTTGCACTTTTTTGTTTAAAACCTATTTTTTTTTTAGTTTTGTTAAACATTTTTGTTTATTTTACTTACCCTTTGGAAACTTCTTCCAATTATTTAAAAAAACCTTTAGTACACTTATTTAAAAAAAAAAAAAACTTTTCCCACAACTTTATTTTAAATGCCCCTTTGTACACTTATAACTATTTAATTTTTTTAAGTACTGTATATTTAATATTGTAGATTTTTTAAATTTTATTCATTTACACAGGAAAGAAAAAAAATTTCACTTAACATAAAAATATTTATTTAATACACTTTAGTAGATCCTTTTATAACTTTTTTAAGAACTGGGTTGTACTTTTTACTTTTCAAAAAAGCAAATTATCCTACCGCACTGCGTCAGTTATTGTATTGAACACTCTCTGGGAGCCGAAAGAAATTAACAAATTTATATTGGATAGTTTAATTTGCTTATATTTTATAAGTCGTGGTTTTGTAAATATTATTAATTATTACAATAATAATTTAATATGGTTTTGTTTCGTTTCTTTTGCAATTTATGCTTTATGTCTTTTTAGACTTTTGTATCTTAGATTTAATTTATGGTAATGTCAATAATCTGCAATAGAAATTGACTATTACGGAATTAAGATAACACGTGCAGCTATTGTGGTGTTATCCTAGAGATCCTTGAGCAAGTGAAAGTAAAATGATATCGATTGATGTTAATACTTTTACAGACTAACTTATTATATCTCTACGAACTATATATATATACTAATCTTGTAATAGCCTAAGGGTCAAACCCTTAGTCAAGTGTAAAATGATTCTTAGAATCAGCGTGGGATTTAACTACATAGGTTACAAAGGGCATGGTACTGACTTACAGTTTTCAAATAATTCAATTTATGATTTTTTAAGTAAAGTAGGATATTCGTTCTATTAAGTTACTGAACATGAAAGAACTCTTGTTATTTTAGTTAATTATTGAATGCAAATTATGAGTGAGTTTTTAAATGAATGCATCATAAAAAACACGACGTATGCGACCTTTTAATGTTCTAAATTATTGAAGAGTTTTCGCTTAAGTCTTAGATTTAAAGTGGACTGTATAATTTGTTAACTTGCTAGAGAAATATAATATTTCTTGTTACTACAAATTATTTGTTATCTTATATTATATTTGTTGTCTTATATTTGTTATCTATATCTATTGTATTGTGACGGTATATTTGAACTAGGTAATAATGCTATATACTTAGTTCTACGACAACGATAGGTTCTACTAACTAAATTAATTGTATTGCAACGCTAGGTTTGGTCAAGATAGTAATTCTATATACTAGGTTCTAAGACAACGCTAAGTTCTTTATTAACTAAATTGATTGTATTGCAATGATAGGTAATAAAGGCTATAATGCTATATTCTAGGTTTTATATTATTACTATATGCAGATTGTTACGACTTTGAATGGTTACGTGATGCTTACGAAATTAGCTTATACGGAAATTGTACTTTTATAATGTTTAAATAATAAAATCACTCTTAAAATTATTCAATATCCAACATCCAACATCAATCAACAAACAACGACAAACAACATCAAACAACAACAAAGAACAACAGAATCGAAATGGTAAAATAAATAGAATTATTTATTTAACAAAAAATTTGGAACACAAGAGAACTTATACAGAATCATATTTTATATGTGAGATCTAATTTTGAAACATAAAATTGTATTGTATTGTGAGAAAATTAAACTTTACTTAATTATTTTAAATAGTTCTATTTTAATTTTAATTTTTTAGGATTATGTACTTAATAGTCATGGTTTTGACTTAAGAGTTTTAAAATATAGAATTTATGATTTTTACGGTAATGTAAGATATTGGTTCTATTTATTTACTGAACATAAAAAAAACTTGTTATTTAATATTTTAGTTAATTATTGAATGCAATTTATGAGTGAGTTTTAAAAGAATGTAACATAATTTAGGTAGTAAAACCATTTTAACTTGCATGCATTTCTCGTCTATTACCCGATACGATCTTTCTTGATTTAGTTTATATTTGTTATGACTTACATTTTGCTTAACAAATTTTTCCCTGATTATTTTCTTGGTTTCAATGTCGGTTCAATAATTTTCACAACATGCCCTGATCTCATTGTGGTCATTACATTTTTTTCGTCATTGTCAGTCGTAGTCAGTAGTAATACTTTTAGTTTTGCTATAGCTTTGACTCTTGTGAAAAATATAGATGCGGCTTAGGCTGTATTGGTTGGATTAATAGGTGAACCTATGTTACTATTATTAGCATTATTATATGTTCAAATATGGAATTTATTTCACCTTGCTAATTTGGTCGCTCAAATTGAGTAGTAAACTTTTGTTCTGATTTCAGTTGTTGATTTATTATTATCTCCATATGTTCTCGGTTTTCATTAATGTTTTTAATAGCTTGTTGTACATGTTTTTCTTTAGCTTGCTTCAATAATGATATTAGTTGGTTTATATTATTATTTCGTGCATTTGATTTTAATTGCAATTATTTTATAGCATTGTCTATAATCATCAGCCATCTAGGTTTCCTGATATAATTATATTTCTTAGTGGTTCTGTTGATCTTCTACCTTGATTAGTGGGTGTATTAAAGATTTCTTCAATTGTATGTTCTATTCTTTTAATATTTTCATTGACACTAAATTAATATATTTTATATAGTATTTTGTTAATTTCATATTTTTGTAAAAATGTTTCTGCTTGCAGATTTAGGTTTTTACTTTTCTTAATCATTTGTGAGTAGTTTATGACCTTAATAAGTTTCCAATAAGTTTGTATATTTGTTGCTAATCCTAGCTGTACTGGATATAGTCCGGGCTTGTTAATAATTTTTTAAATTGTTTCTGCTGTTATTCCGATAATTCAACGTCTGGAACAGAAAGGTATTTTTAATATTAGTTTACCCGTATGTATATACTTTATATGCATTACATTAGTTTGTCTGTTTATATGTTTAATTACATATTGTACATTTTTAATTTGGTGTCATTTATTTCTTTTTGATTGTTTTTTACATAAATAAAATCTCCTATATAAGAAATGTGGAGGATTTTATTTTATTGTTAATTCTTTCAATTGTAAAAATTTTTTGATCAGCACTTTTTTCGTATATTTTGTCATGTTATCTGTTTAAGTTATCAAGATGATCTTTAATCTTGTATTGGGTTATTTCTTTTTTTATTTCCAAATCAAATATGTCTTGTTGATTTAAATATTATACTTAATGGAGTCATATCAGTGGTTCAATGTGGGTTGGATCACATGACCTGAAATAACAAGCAAGCGTACACACGTTCTAGTAGTATAGTATAGTTAGCCTTGTATATAATAACAAATAATATCAGTTATATTCTATATAGTATCAGTTTGATATCTATTGTATATAATCGGTTGAAAATAATAAAAATAATAAATAACCTCTTATTATCAAATTAAAGTATATTTTGTGAAGACATTTGTACTTGTTATAAATAAAATAACATTAATACATAAAAGCAAATTACTACAAATTGTGCCCGCGAAAAACAATTAGTATTTTTGTTTATGTACCTCGTGTGTGAATTATAAACAATATTTTATTATTTAAAAACTGTTCGCGATAAGGTCAGTACAGAGTGTAACATAATAACCTTGCAACGCAGAATAGAGGATTAAATCCCTCATACAAGATACTTCAATGATAGAAAATGACAAACAGATCTGGATAATGAACGAACTAAACAAGTGGCACGCGTCACTGTGAAAATACCACAATTTAAAAAAAAATGTGGACTCGTTACAGAATTTGATACAAGTTCAGCAAAAGTGATTTATGGAGCATACATTCCTTTACCATGTGAATTTATTACCGAGCAGCAAAATATTGATATAACAGAACTACAAACTTTTCTATTTAAACTACGTGAATAGCAATAAGATGGATTAGACCCGTGATCGCAAAACATCATGCAAAACCAAAAATATTCATACACAAAGACTTGCAGACAACCACTCATGTTTTCGTTAGACACGATGCAGTACGTGGAACCTTACAATTTACTTATGATGGTCCATTTAAAGTAATCAGTAGATCAGCTAAGTATTTTACGATACAAACTGTTCGTGGTTCGCGGACTATTACCAGACAACAACAACAATTGATAAAACCCACTCCTATTGCATTATCGGATTATTAAATATGCAGTAGTGGGAGTCAAAGGAGAAATGATGGGCGGTCGCGCTACCTCTGGGTTCGGAAAAACCCAACCTATTTCCATATCCTATCGGTACTAGGTTTTAATAACCTCTGTTGAATGAATACTGTTGTTCTAATATGATATTTAGTTACATTAGAAAATGTAAATGTTTTCATTGTCTGATGGAATTACATCTTTGTATGCGTTTAATAATTTATTTAGATGTATTAATTATTCGTCGTAAAGGTGTTCTTTCTTAATTTTTTACGTATTTAATTTTATAAATTTTCATTATGAAAATATATTTCTATATTTGTTTTTAGTGGCTTGAACAGCAAATATAATATTATTTTTTAAATTAATTTTGCCTTTTAGTTGTTTAATTAAATCAACATCTATTAAGGGATATAATTTTTTATCAAAGTCAAACAAATATATTTTATGATATTGGTTTTCTTTAAACGTGGGAAATAGTGGAATTGATGCAGTATATTTATGATTACTTGTTTTATGTTACAAGGTAATTATAATGTTTAAAAGTAAGTGATGGTTTTATAAAAGTTCTAGACGATCCGTCATCGATCAAGAATTTAGCTTTTAGTTCGTCAATGTATATGAATGGTAATAATGCATTATTATTTGCGTTAATTCTGATGTTTTCTCTAAGGCCGTTTCGTAAAAATCTTGTTTCTCCTTTCAATTTTCATTTGACGGTTACCGTTCGTTCTCACCATAATTATAATCCTTCATATTGGTTTTTATATTGGTTTTTATATTGGTTTTCATAATGACTTTCATATTCATATTTATATTGGCTTTCCTATAGATTTTCATATTGGTTTTTATATTCAGTTTTATCGTTATTCACCTGATATTGTAGATGGTTTATTTTTATCATTTGTGATGTTTCCATCGGTTCATAGTATATCTGTGAACTTCGTCGATCTGTGTGTTGTCGGGACGTGCTGGATTCACCCTCGCTCGAAAAGCGCCTGCCAACTAAAACTCCCCCTCTCTTCATCTAGACCACAATCTGGTACCGCAATAGCATTCCTTCACACTGGATCTTGATACTCGGGTTACGGTTACGATGCTGTGTTGACGTTCACTTCTTTGGTTTATAGAATTTTTAAGACGAAGACTCGAACCGCACTCCAATACTCTTCCTCTTCCACCAAAGTATTAACAATATTATCTATGGTCAGTGTGGTTCCCGTTATCGTCCGTACTTCTTCTCTTACCATCGCCCATCGGCCACAATAGAAGAACGTATGTTCTGGTGTATCGACATGTTCACAGTACCAACATTTGTCGGACTCTCTCTTTTTCAATCTCTTCAAGTAACTCCCAAAGCATTCTTGTCCTCCGAGAAATTGTGTTATAAAATAATCAATTTCCCCGTACTTTCGATTTTTCCAAGTACTAATCTGCCGTATTAGCCTTTTAGTCCACACCGATTTACCGGTTTTTTTCTCCCACTCGCATTGCCACTTTTTTTAAATTTCTTTCCTTACTTCCTAGTGTTTTTCTTCTTTCTCATTATAGACTCTTTACCGCTCTTCTACTAGTATTGCCAGAGGTACTATTCCGCTTATCACCTGGACAGCTTCTGCCGAGATTGTGCGATAAGCACTATTCACTTGTATTGCCATTCTACATTGCACACTTATTAACATATTTCTTAATTTTTTGAGTTTTACAGCTTCCTTCTATATTGGAGCAGCATACAGCATTATTGAGTGAACCACCGACGCTAACACTCTACTCTTACTTACCTTCGGTCCCTTCAGATTTGGCTTTAGTCTACTTAACGTCATAAGTTTTTCCTCGGATTTCTTAGCCGCTTGTATAACATGTTGCTTCATGTCTGCATTTCTTCCAATATAGAGCCCCAGGTACTTTAAGTGTTCTTTGGATTTAATTTTCATTGTGCCTACCTCCAAGGGTATTTCCGTCAGTTTTCTTCTACCATAAAGTACGATTGCCTTCGATTTTTCAGAAGCGAGCTGTAATTGTTTTCTGTCTAGGATCTGCTCAATCCGGTTCAGCGCCGTGTTTGCGTGTGTCTTTAGTGTTTCCTTAGTTTTAGCTTCAATAATAAGTGCTGTGTCATCCGCGAATCCAATAACTGATGCGCCTTCTGGTGGTTCAGTTTTTAGTACCTCGTCGTACAGAATGTTCCATAGAAGAGACCCTAATACCGATCCCTGTGAAACTCCGCAGGTTACACTTATTAAATTTCCCTCGACTTCTATCCAGTGATCCTCTAGATAGCTGCTTTTAATTCTTGTCAGGTACTCACTGACTTCAAATTCTTTTAGCGCTTTTATGATTTCATCCCAAGGTGCTGAATTAAAGGCATTTTTTATGGCAAGCGTTACTAACACTATATATTTCCTGTTCCGGTGCGCCTTGAGTTTTATTTTCTCTACCGACCTCTTTATCTGGATCATTGCATCAATAGTTGACCGTTTCTTTCTGAATCCATATTGGTTCTTTGAGAGTTTTGGTTCAACTTCCCCTAATAACCTAACTGCAACCAGCTGTTTAAGAACTTTTCCCATGACATTCAGAAGACATATTTGTCTATATTTAGCCTCCAGGTCTCCTTCTTTTTTA
Organism: Panorpa germanica; assembly: GCA_963678705.1. Taxonomy (NCBI): domain Eukaryota; kingdom Metazoa; phylum Arthropoda; class Insecta; order Mecoptera; family Panorpidae; genus Panorpa; species Panorpa germanica. The sequence continues at coordinate 15,009,983 of OY783216.1, read as the reverse complement.
GACTTTTAAATCAAGACTAGTATGGCTATTTTCCACATTTTTGGAAATATTTTACTTTTTAGTTAAACATTCATTATTTCGAGGAATTCTCTCGAGAATTCTCTAATTGCCGCTTTGACGATTTCAGATGGAATTTGATCCGGACCTGGTGACTTTCCGTTTTTAATTCTTATTGTCCCTTATTGTTCTGCCTCAGTAAAATAGGGTATACACCTTTCCTCTATAGCTATGTATGGCTATTTGTTTGTTGCTCGTGTTGGAAACAGTTTCTTGACAGTTGTTATTAGCTTATCGCTACTTAATTTAATTCGAGACATCATGTTAAGCTCTTTACACACAATTTTGTACTCCATGTCCCAAATATCTTGGTTACCTTCTAGGCAGGTTTTTCTCCAGACATCTTGTTTTGCTCCTATTATTGCGTTTCTGAGGAGTTTAAATTTTTCATTGTATTCATTTCTGAATCTTTCTCTACTTTCTTCTGTGACTTCTTTGCTCTTATTACCTTGAGTTAACAATCTTCTTGACCTCAGACATTGCTTTTCTAACTAAGCGATGTTATCGTTCAAATTGTGGGTTAATCATAGTTCCGGAGGACCCTGTGTCAATGAGTAATTTTGTTTTATATTTCGGAATATACATAAACGGTAGTGAATTAGGATTGTGAGTATTTATTCTTATTCACGGTCTTGTTCTGAGGCTGTGTCTTAAAAATAGTTATAGAAGTCCTTCGTATTTTCATAAGTTTTCTGCATAAGCTCACTAATTTTCATGTTAAGTGTGTGTACGAAATAAAACCATGCGAGTAAAATGGATTGAATATTTTATTTAAATATTCAAACTTAAATTACACTTTTCTTAAATAACTTTAATCAATTTCTTATTATACAAAATGATTGTGAATCGTGACGCTGCAAGTGTAAAGACCAGAATCCGACTGACTGGCATTGCCATATGCCTGTGGCGTACACAGCAATGCTTGTAATGTTGCCCTGCGTGTAACTTCTACCAGAGACAACAATACATTACAATGTTGAAATGTCAGCAGAGACATATCTTATGTTCTGTACTGAACAGTGTGGCTTTATCTCTTTTATCAGAGAAATGGGTGATTAGAAGCCTTCTCAGTTCGTTCTATGTGTCGATACGTCAACCTAATGTAACTCTTTCGGTGGATTCCTCCAACTTGGATAAGATTCCTCCGGCTATGCAGGTTTTTATTTCCTCGACTTCGTTTCTGAACATATAAGCGATGTTGTCTATCTGTTTAATAAAACCGCTTATTTATGCCTGTTCTTTGTTGAATACTTTGTCTGTCTGTTGCCAAAGTTGGAAGATTTCTTGTCTTTGCAACTCTAGTTGTTTTTGTACTTGTAGTATTACGTTTTCAATTTTAAAATGTTTGATTTCAATTTCGTTAAGTACAGAGTTTAGTTGTCAAATGTGAAGTCAAATGTATTTTGGGTCATATAATGCTTTTTGTTATTACTATAACTTTTTTTTTTTTTTTTTTAAATTTAATAATTGGATATTAGGAATTTATGAAAGGAATGTCAAAAATACTTACTACTTACAGTTATATTACAAGTATCATTGATATAGATTCTATGGTCTCCGTTTTATGATCTCGCTGTATGATGGTTTCGACTGCTTTTGCACTTTTTTGTTTAAAACCTATTTTTTTTTTAGTTTTGTTAAACATTTTTGTTTATTTTACTTACCCTTTGGAAACTTCTTCCAATTATTTAAAAAAACCTTTAGTACACTTATTTAAAAAAAAAAAAAACTTTTCCCACAACTTTATTTTAAATGCCCCTTTGTACACTTATAACTATTTAATTTTTTTAAGTACTGTATATTTAATATTGTAGATTTTTTAAATTTTATTCATTTACACAGGAAAGAAAAAAAATTTCACTTAACATAAAAATATTTATTTAATACACTTTAGTAGATCCTTTTATAACTTTTTTAAGAACTGGGTTGTACTTTTTACTTTTCAAAAAAGCAAATTATCCTACCGCACTGCGTCAGTTATTGTATTGAACACTCTCTGGGAGCCGAAAGAAATTAACAAATTTATATTGGATAGTTTAATTTGCTTATATTTTATAAGTCGTGGTTTTGTAAATATTATTAATTATTACAATAATAATTTAATATGGTTTTGTTTCGTTTCTTTTGCAATTTATGCTTTATGTCTTTTTAGACTTTTGTATCTTAGATTTAATTTATGGTAATGTCAATAATCTGCAATAGAAATTGACTATTACGGAATTAAGATAACACGTGCAGCTATTGTGGTGTTATCCTAGAGATCCTTGAGCAAGTGAAAGTAAAATGATATCGATTGATGTTAATACTTTTACAGACTAACTTATTATATCTCTACGAACTATATATATATACTAATCTTGTAATAGCCTAAGGGTCAAACCCTTAGTCAAGTGTAAAATGATTCTTAGAATCAGCGTGGGATTTAACTACATAGGTTACAAAGGGCATGGTACTGACTTACAGTTTTCAAATAATTCAATTTATGATTTTTTAAGTAAAGTAGGATATTCGTTCTATTAAGTTACTGAACATGAAAGAACTCTTGTTATTTTAGTTAATTATTGAATGCAAATTATGAGTGAGTTTTTAAATGAATGCATCATAAAAAACACGACGTATGCGACCTTTTAATGTTCTAAATTATTGAAGAGTTTTCGCTTAAGTCTTAGATTTAAAGTGGACTGTATAATTTGTTAACTTGCTAGAGAAATATAATATTTCTTGTTACTACAAATTATTTGTTATCTTATATTATATTTGTTGTCTTATATTTGTTATCTATATCTATTGTATTGTGACGGTATATTTGAACTAGGTAATAATGCTATATACTTAGTTCTACGACAACGATAGGTTCTACTAACTAAATTAATTGTATTGCAACGCTAGGTTTGGTCAAGATAGTAATTCTATATACTAGGTTCTAAGACAACGCTAAGTTCTTTATTAACTAAATTGATTGTATTGCAATGATAGGTAATAAAGGCTATAATGCTATATTCTAGGTTTTATATTATTACTATATGCAGATTGTTACGACTTTGAATGGTTACGTGATGCTTACGAAATTAGCTTATACGGAAATTGTACTTTTATAATGTTTAAATAATAAAATCACTCTTAAAATTATTCAATATCCAACATCCAACATCAATCAACAAACAACGACAAACAACATCAAACAACAACAAAGAACAACAGAATCGAAATGGTAAAATAAATAGAATTATTTATTTAACAAAAAATTTGGAACACAAGAGAACTTATACAGAATCATATTTTATATGTGAGATCTAATTTTGAAACATAAAATTGTATTGTATTGTGAGAAAATTAAACTTTACTTAATTATTTTAAATAGTTCTATTTTAATTTTAATTTTTTAGGATTATGTACTTAATAGTCATGGTTTTGACTTAAGAGTTTTAAAATATAGAATTTATGATTTTTACGGTAATGTAAGATATTGGTTCTATTTATTTACTGAACATAAAAAAAACTTGTTATTTAATATTTTAGTTAATTATTGAATGCAATTTATGAGTGAGTTTTAAAAGAATGTAACATAATTTAGGTAGTAAAACCATTTTAACTTGCATGCATTTCTCGTCTATTACCCGATACGATCTTTCTTGATTTAGTTTATATTTGTTATGACTTACATTTTGCTTAACAAATTTTTCCCTGATTATTTTCTTGGTTTCAATGTCGGTTCAATAATTTTCACAACATGCCCTGATCTCATTGTGGTCATTACATTTTTTTCGTCATTGTCAGTCGTAGTCAGTAGTAATACTTTTAGTTTTGCTATAGCTTTGACTCTTGTGAAAAATATAGATGCGGCTTAGGCTGTATTGGTTGGATTAATAGGTGAACCTATGTTACTATTATTAGCATTATTATATGTTCAAATATGGAATTTATTTCACCTTGCTAATTTGGTCGCTCAAATTGAGTAGTAAACTTTTGTTCTGATTTCAGTTGTTGATTTATTATTATCTCCATATGTTCTCGGTTTTCATTAATGTTTTTAATAGCTTGTTGTACATGTTTTTCTTTAGCTTGCTTCAATAATGATATTAGTTGGTTTATATTATTATTTCGTGCATTTGATTTTAATTGCAATTATTTTATAGCATTGTCTATAATCATCAGCCATCTAGGTTTCCTGATATAATTATATTTCTTAGTGGTTCTGTTGATCTTCTACCTTGATTAGTGGGTGTATTAAAGATTTCTTCAATTGTATGTTCTATTCTTTTAATATTTTCATTGACACTAAATTAATATATTTTATATAGTATTTTGTTAATTTCATATTTTTGTAAAAATGTTTCTGCTTGCAGATTTAGGTTTTTACTTTTCTTAATCATTTGTGAGTAGTTTATGACCTTAATAAGTTTCCAATAAGTTTGTATATTTGTTGCTAATCCTAGCTGTACTGGATATAGTCCGGGCTTGTTAATAATTTTTTAAATTGTTTCTGCTGTTATTCCGATAATTCAACGTCTGGAACAGAAAGGTATTTTTAATATTAGTTTACCCGTATGTATATACTTTATATGCATTACATTAGTTTGTCTGTTTATATGTTTAATTACATATTGTACATTTTTAATTTGGTGTCATTTATTTCTTTTTGATTGTTTTTTACATAAATAAAATCTCCTATATAAGAAATGTGGAGGATTTTATTTTATTGTTAATTCTTTCAATTGTAAAAATTTTTTGATCAGCACTTTTTTCGTATATTTTGTCATGTTATCTGTTTAAGTTATCAAGATGATCTTTAATCTTGTATTGGGTTATTTCTTTTTTTATTTCCAAATCAAATATGTCTTGTTGATTTAAATATTATACTTAATGGAGTCATATCAGTGGTTCAATGTGGGTTGGATCACATGACCTGAAATAACAAGCAAGCGTACACACGTTCTAGTAGTATAGTATAGTTAGCCTTGTATATAATAACAAATAATATCAGTTATATTCTATATAGTATCAGTTTGATATCTATTGTATATAATCGGTTGAAAATAATAAAAATAATAAATAACCTCTTATTATCAAATTAAAGTATATTTTGTGAAGACATTTGTACTTGTTATAAATAAAATAACATTAATACATAAAAGCAAATTACTACAAATTGTGCCCGCGAAAAACAATTAGTATTTTTGTTTATGTACCTCGTGTGTGAATTATAAACAATATTTTATTATTTAAAAACTGTTCGCGATAAGGTCAGTACAGAGTGTAACATAATAACCTTGCAACGCAGAATAGAGGATTAAATCCCTCATACAAGATACTTCAATGATAGAAAATGACAAACAGATCTGGATAATGAACGAACTAAACAAGTGGCACGCGTCACTGTGAAAATACCACAATTTAAAAAAAAATGTGGACTCGTTACAGAATTTGATACAAGTTCAGCAAAAGTGATTTATGGAGCATACATTCCTTTACCATGTGAATTTATTACCGAGCAGCAAAATATTGATATAACAGAACTACAAACTTTTCTATTTAAACTACGTGAATAGCAATAAGATGGATTAGACCCGTGATCGCAAAACATCATGCAAAACCAAAAATATTCATACACAAAGACTTGCAGACAACCACTCATGTTTTCGTTAGACACGATGCAGTACGTGGAACCTTACAATTTACTTATGATGGTCCATTTAAAGTAATCAGTAGATCAGCTAAGTATTTTACGATACAAACTGTTCGTGGTTCGCGGACTATTACCAGACAACAACAACAATTGATAAAACCCACTCCTATTGCATTATCGGATTATTAAATATGCAGTAGTGGGAGTCAAAGGAGAAATGATGGGCGGTCGCGCTACCTCTGGGTTCGGAAAAACCCAACCTATTTCCATATCCTATCGGTACTAGGTTTTAATAACCTCTGTTGAATGAATACTGTTGTTCTAATATGATATTTAGTTACATTAGAAAATGTAAATGTTTTCATTGTCTGATGGAATTACATCTTTGTATGCGTTTAATAATTTATTTAGATGTATTAATTATTCGTCGTAAAGGTGTTCTTTCTTAATTTTTTACGTATTTAATTTTATAAATTTTCATTATGAAAATATATTTCTATATTTGTTTTTAGTGGCTTGAACAGCAAATATAATATTATTTTTTAAATTAATTTTGCCTTTTAGTTGTTTAATTAAATCAACATCTATTAAGGGATATAATTTTTTATCAAAGTCAAACAAATATATTTTATGATATTGGTTTTCTTTAAACGTGGGAAATAGTGGAATTGATGCAGTATATTTATGATTACTTGTTTTATGTTACAAGGTAATTATAATGTTTAAAAGTAAGTGATGGTTTTATAAAAGTTCTAGACGATCCGTCATCGATCAAGAATTTAGCTTTTAGTTCGTCAATGTATATGAATGGTAATAATGCATTATTATTTGCGTTAATTCTGATGTTTTCTCTAAGGCCGTTTCGTAAAAATCTTGTTTCTCCTTTCAATTTTCATTTGACGGTTACCGTTCGTTCTCACCATAATTATAATCCTTCATATTGGTTTTTATATTGGTTTTTATATTGGTTTTCATAATGACTTTCATATTCATATTTATATTGGCTTTCCTATAGATTTTCATATTGGTTTTTATATTCAGTTTTATCGTTATTCACCTGATATTGTAGATGGTTTATTTTTATCATTTGTGATGTTTCCATCGGTTCATAGTATATCTGTGAACTTCGTCGATCTGTGTGTTGTCGGGACGTGCTGGATTCACCCTCGCTCGAAAAGCGCCTGCCAACTAAAACTCCCCCTCTCTTCATCTAGACCACAATCTGGTACCGCAATAGCATTCCTTCACACTGGATCTTGATACTCGGGTTACGGTTACGATGCTGTGTTGACGTTCACTTCTTTGGTTTATAGAATTTTTAAGACGAAGACTCGAACCGCACTCCAATACTCTTCCTCTTCCACCAAAGTATTAACAATATTATCTATGGTCAGTGTGGTTCCCGTTATCGTCCGTACTTCTTCTATTACCATCGCCCATCGGCCACAATAGAAGAACGTATGTTCTGGTGTATCGACATGTTCACAGTACCAACATTTGTCGGACTCTCTCTTTTTCAATCTCTTCAAGTAACTCCCAAAGCATTCTTGTCCTCCGAGAAATTGTGTTATAAAATAATCAATTTCCCCGTACTTTCGATTTTTCCAAGTACTAATCTGCCGTATTAGCCTTTTAGTCCACACCGATTTACCGGTTTTTTTCTCCCACTCGCATTGCCACTTTTTTTAAATTTCTTTCCTTACTTCCTAGTGTTTTTCTTCTTTCTCATTATAGACTCTTTACCGCTCTTCTACTAGTATTGCCAGAGGTACTATTCCGCTTATCACCTGGACAGCTTCTGCCGAGATTGTGCGATAAGCACTATTCACTTGTATTGCCATTCTACATTGCACACTTATTAACATATTTCTTAATTTTTTGAGTTTTACAGCTTCCTTCTATATTGGAGCAGCATACAGCATTATTGAGTGAACCACCGACGCTAACACTCTACTCTTACTTACCTTCGGTCCCTTCAGATTTGACTTTAGTCTACTTAACGTCATAAGTTTTTCCTCGGATTTCTTAGCCGCTTGTATAACATGTTGCTTCATGTCTGCATTTCTTCCAATATAGAGCCCCAGGTACTTTAAGTGTTCTTTGGATTTAATTTTCATTGTGCCTACCTCCAAGGGTATTTCCGTCAGTTTTCTTCTACCATAAAGTACGATTGCCTTCGATTTTTCAGAAGCGAGCTGTAATTGTTTTCTGTCTAGGATCTGCTCAATCCGGTTCAGCGCCGTGTTTGCGTGTGTCTTTAGTGTTTCCTTAGTTTTAGCTTCAATAATAAGTGCTGTGTCATCCGCGAATCCAATAACTGATGCGCCTTCTGGTGGTTCAGTTTTTAGTACCTCGTCGTACAGAATGTTCCATAGAAAAGACCCTAATACCGATCCCTGTGAAACTCCGCAGGTTACACTTATTAAATTTCCCTCGACTTCTATCCAGTGATCCTCTAGATAGCTGCTTTTAATTCTTGTCAGGTACTCACTGACTTCAAATTCTTTCAGCGCTTTTATGATTTCATCCCAAGGTGCTGAATTAAAGGCATTTTTTATGGCAAGCGTTACTAACACTATATATTTCCTGTTCCGGTGCGCCTTGAGTTTTATTTTCTCTACCGACCTCTTTATCTGGATCATTGCATCAATAGTTGACCGTTTCTTTCTGAATCCATATTGGTTCTTTGAGAGTTTTGGTTCAACTTCCCCTAATAACCTAACTGCAACCAGCTGTTTAAGAACTTTTCCCATGACATTCAGAAGACATATTTGTCTATATTTAGCCTCCAGGTCTCCTTCTTTTTTAGACTTTTAAATCAAGACTAGTATGGCTATTTTCCACATTTTTGGAAATATTTTACTTTTTAGTTAAACATTCATTATTTCGAGGAATTCTCTCGAGAATTCTCTAATTGCCGCTTTGACGATTTCAGATGGAATTTGATCCGGACCTGGTGACTTTCCGTTTTTAATTCTTATTGTCCCTTATTGTTCTGCCTCAGTAAAATAGGGTATACACCTTTCCTCTATAGCTATGTATGGCTATTTGTTTGTTGCTCGTGTTGGAAACAGTTTCTTGACAGTTGTTATTAGCTTATCGCTACTTAATTTAATTCGAGACATCATGTTAAGCTCTTTACACACAATTTTGTACTCCATGTCCCAAATATCTTGGTTACCTTCTAGGCAGGTTTTTCTCCAGACATCTTGTTTTGCTCCTATTATTGCGTTTCTGAGGAGTTTAAATTTTTCATTGTATTCATTTCTGAATCTTTCTCTACTTTCTTCTGTGACTTCTTTGCTCTTATTACCTTGAGTTAACAATCTTCTTGACCTCAGACATTGCTTTTCTAACTAAGCGATGTTATCGTTCCACGAGTACACAAGTTAACGATTTCCTCTTGCAGCTCTTTTATTAAAAGTGGCTTTTAGTGCTAGGTTTATTGCCTTCATGCATTCATTTATATCTAATTTCTGTACATTTCGTATTTCTACATTTTGTATATTTCTTTTTCCAAATTTTCCACAAAGATCGGTATTCCTTTTTATTTATTCTATATCTTGCTTCGCTCATTTGTGTCATTCTAGAGTTAGCTGAAATAACAATAAAATAGATATTCCTATGAAAGCTAAGGTTTTCTTCCTCCGCTACTTTCCATTCTCTTATTCAATTGGCTATTTCTTCACACGTTATAACCTCTTCGCACAAAGGTCGGCTTTTCCAACTGTTCTGCACAACTAGTGAAAGTTCTGCTATTTAGTCCTCCAGTGCCTTTTCTTTCTTGTCTTTCTTGGGATCCCAAACTCATGCCTGAGTATTTAGGTCACCCGCTACTAGCACCTGCTTTTTCTGTGTTTTTAGGCTTTCTCCCAGTGTCAGAAGATAGGACTCAAATTATTGTTCACTTATATTCGGTGATGCATAACAAGAGTAAGCAACAAGGTCCTCAAGTTCTACTCATACGAATCTTTTTTGTTCTGTGTCACATTTTAGTATACTAACTTCTTTGCTGAACCCTAATTGCTGCGTCCATATTCAAATCGTTTTCCAGGGCCCTTTACTAGCCAGTTTCTTGTTTGGTTCTGTCACAATGGCGACATCTATGTGTTTTTACCGACAAGTGCTATGTAGTAGGTCGAATGCTGCTCTCCCTCTATCCACATTTACTTGGACTATTTTCATTTTCGTCATTTTCATTCTGTCGCACTGACAGGCGCTCTCGTTTTCCAAAGTTCTCTTACTTGTTTTCGATAATTTGGGCATACCATTTTGTTCGCCCCATGACCCTTTATTTTGCAGGACCAGCAATATACTTGGTTGGAACTATGCCCTTCCTCTCCGCATTTTATACATTTTGTGCTTATATCCTTCTCGCTGTTGCATGCCCTATCAAGATGCCTAAACTGTTCGCATTTGTAACATTTCAGTAGCGCTAGTCTTTTGACTATCCTGCATCTAGTCCATCCTATTTTAATTCTCTTCCTGGACGTTAGTAATATTGCTTTTGTTATAGGTTGAGCTATATTTGCGTATCTAAGCTGCTGTTCCCTGCTGTTTTATTTAACCGTCATTTTTATTGTGATGTCTTTCCTTTTGATGTTTGTGCTAGACAGCTCTGTTACTATTGATTCTAGTAGTTCTTCTTACGTGATAGTTTCATCTATATCTATGACTGTTATGTTTCTCTTCCTTTTCACTAGTTCCACTAGGTCTTTCATTTTTTCTTAGACCGCAGCTTTTATTGATTCTCCATTTTCTCTTTTGCAGCCAGAAACACTTAGCCTCACATACGCCTCAGCTGTTTTTTCTATGCTCTTAATTTTCACGTGTAACTCTTCTTTTTTTTTCTTTAATTTATTGGGCTTTGGCTTATTCAGCCTTCTTGCCATTCTAAAATACAAATAAATATTACATTCTATAATACATAAAAATTACTTAAAACTATACATATATAACTACTATACATAAACTATTATTTTTACATCACCATTTGTTACATCTAAGTTTAAGTTCATTGAATATTCTCTATACATGTTATATGTCAATTTTATTGTCAATTAAAAACTCAACCACACATTTTGTAGTGGCACTATTTATATCATATATTAAATTTAATACGTTTACTAGCATCATGGTATGTTTACATAAATTACTCCATAAGTGGACGACTTCCTGTTTTTTGAATTTACATCCTAGTACCATGTGGTCTATAGTACCTTCCTCTCCACAGATGCAATTAGAAGATTGTATTACTTTTATTTTTGCTAGATGTGATGGGACTTTACAATGACCTGATCTTAGTCGGCATATTGTATAAATGAATTTTGTAGATACATTTTTATTGATCCACATGTTATCTTTAATTTTATTGTTGAAAAGGTAGAATGTTTTGCCTGTGGTTTGACTTGCCTCTTTGTATATTATTTGCCAGACTATATATGCCTTTTCCTTGATAATTATTTTCATTTCATTTAAGGAAGATTTTATATCTATTAATTTACCGTCAGTACATGCTTCTTTTGCTAACTTATCTGCAGTTTCATTGCCTAAAATTCCAGAATGACCTGGTACCCATAAAAATTTTATGTTTACACCACTCTTTTTAAGTTTACAATATATTGCTTTTATTTTACAAATTTTATTATTATTATTGTTTTTGAAGTTTTTATTATTTATAGCTGTTAATACACTATATGCATCTGTTACTATTAATATGTTAGACTCTTTAGTGTTTTTAATTATCTTCATTGTCTTCAATATAGCTATAAGTTCAGCATTGAATGAACTTAATATATTATTTAACTTAAACTTATATTGCTTGTTTGTTGTAGAGTTGTATAAGCCAGCACCTCCATTTTTAGATTTATAATTTACGGAACCATCTGTATACCATATGTCCCATTTTATGTTTTCAGTGCATATAAAATTCATATACCGTTGATATATAATAGTGTTGTTGTCTTTCTTGTTGAAATATTTAATTTCGGTATCTATTTTAATAGTTTTTAATTCATATGAAGATTTAAAGTAGGGCATGATCTCAAAACTTTCTATAGGTATATTTTTGTAGTGATTGTAGCTTATTAAAAGTAGAGGTTGGTTCTTGTTTATCCAATATGGCTTAAAGTATACATTTTAAAGTTCTTCTATTCTAGATATGATATTTTGGTACTTACTATGGATTATTTTGATGAAGAAATTGTCACTTAATATCTGTCTTCGAATTTTTAAAGGTGACATATTTGTTTCCAGGTTAAGAATCTGTATGGGAGTAGAACCCATTGCACCTATTATTATTCTTAGTCCTTTGTTTTGTACTGTGTTTAATTTTTTAAGTCTTGTATTATTTGCGGTACAAACTAATGTAGTCAAAATGGGGTCTGACAATGGCTTTATAAATACTGAGTAGAGTTAGAGGATGACTTCCCCAGCTGCTTCCAGCTAGACATCTCATTACATTTATTCCTTTGTGACATTTTGCTAAAATTGAGTTGATTTCTTTGCATCATGTGCTTTTTGAATCAAACCAAACACCCATGAATTTAACGTTACTTGTAACAGATAAACATTTATTTTTCATAATAATTCTTAGACTTCGATCTAAGTTGTGTCTGGTAAAAATTATTTTGTTTGCTTTTATTAGTAGATACCTCTAGATTTAAATTACTTAAGGTAGATTCTAGCATTTTGATTTTCTTTTGAAGTCTTTTTTGCGCTATGTTAAGTGAATAGCCCTTGCTGTAGATTACTATATTATCGGCATATAGTAGGATTTTCGTAGAATTATCCGCCAGTTTGATGATATCTTTTGTGTATATATTGAACAATAGAGGAGATAATATTGAGCCTTGCGGCACTCCTTGAGAGTTCACGTAAGGACCTAATAATTTGTTGTTATGTCTTATAAAAACTTCTCTTAGTTGGTAATAATTTAAAATCCATTTTATAATTTTTGTAGATATACCAATATCTGTCATTTTGTTTTTTAGATTTATAAGATTTACATTATCATACGCGGATTTGATGTCTAGAAAAGCTGCGACCATGTAATGATTGTTACTATATACTTTCTGTATGTCCAAGTTTAATATATTTAAGCTATGTTGGGTGCTTTTTCCTTTTCTGTAGGCAAATTGAAGGTCAGGCATTTTTTGATGATGTTCCAGATACCATTCTAATCTGTTTTTGATAATGGATTCCATTGTTTTCCCAATGCATGAAAGTAGAGTGATAGGCCTGTATGATTCTGCTGAGTTTGGATCTTTATTCGGTTTTAATATTGGTACAATAATATGATTTTTCCAATCGTCGGGTATAGTTTGAGTGTTAAATATATTATTGAAGATTTGTATTACAAGTGATTTAGCTATTTGTGTAATAATTGTATCATTTTGTAGTTATATCTGTCGAAACCGGTGCTTGTATTTTTGTTATGATTTAGAGAGTAGTGAAGTTCTTCTATGAGTATAGGATTGTCCAAAATTGGAATGTTACTATTTGGAATGTTTGTAGTGTCAGTAGAGAGATTAACATTGTTCTGAGGAAATTTGTTTTTAATAAAATCATCCAACCAATTGTCATTATCACAATATTTTTTGGTGCTGTAGTTTTTTGTTGTTAATTTTTCTTATATTTTCCCAAATAGTTTAAGAGGTAGTATTGGAATTTAGATTATCACAGAATTTCCGCCACTCCGTTTTTTTCCTAGCTCTGAAATACCTTTTGGTTTGCGCTTGTTGCTTCTTAAATGCAAGAAATGTTTCAATAGTAAAATGTCTGTTACAGTTAGTTAAAGCTAGTCTTCTTTTAGCGATCATTTTGTTACATTCAGTATTCCACCATATAGGTTTAATCTTATTGGGCCTCAGATTGTATATTTCTGTAGTTGGTATAGATAGCTCTTCGGCCTCATTGACTATCTCAGTCAAGCTAGCGTAAAGAGATTCCACATTAGTTTCACTGGACGTGTTTAGATTATTTAATCTCAAGTCTATATAGCTGGAGTATTTTATCCAATCAGCTTTTTTAAAGTTGCGTCGCATGATTTTTTCTCTGTTCTCAACATCATTGTTGTCAACAAAGCAATATATTATAGGGTAATGATCACTTCCCACATTATCTGTTAGTATCCGCCAAGAGTGTATGTATTTAACGATAGAAGGGGATACTATTGTTAAATCTAAAATACTATCTCTTGTCCTTGGGTTTCTAACTTTAGTTGGATTATCATCATTTAATATTACTAAATTTTCATTCTCAATAAATGTAAGCAGCTCCCTACCTTCGTAATTTTGTCCTAGGGTGAAAGGGTCCCACACTTGATGTGTTGAGTTAAAGTCTCCAGCAAAAATTATGGGCACATTTACTTGATTTTTTATGAAAGACCAATTTACGTTATTAATTTTGTGATTTGGTTTAGCATAAACGGATAGTATACATATTTCTTCAATTCTGTTAAGTTTTATTGTTATTGCTGCAATTTCTACTGAGTTAAATGGGTTATTTATTATAAATCTTTTATATTTTACGGATTTATGTATTAAAATTGCTTCAACTCCATGGGGGTTATGATCTGTTAACTGTATCCTATCTTCTCTTTCAATAAAATAGCCTTTGATGTTGAAATTGTGATTTTTTGTTAAAAACGTTTCTGATAGTATGCATATATGTATGTTATGCTTCTGTAACATATGTTGTAGTTCCTCTTTAATATATCTGACTCCTCTACAGTTCCATTGAATAAAATTTATCATTTTAACTGTTTTAATTAATTTAATTGATTTTTATATCTGATATCTTGTTGTTCGATTTATTTATATATTTTATTTTTTTCTTTATGTTTATATAATTATTGTTGATTAAATATTTTAGTAAATTTATTATACGATTAGGTTTAGTGATGTGAATAGAATTTTTATTAAAAAATTAACTTAATTTATATATCGATGTTTTCTTACGAGTTTGGCCATTGTACACTAGATATTTGTTTCTTGTAGCTTCTAAGAGATTGGGATGTAATATTTGGGTCTTTGTTTGTATCTTTAATTTTGTCATCAATATTTTTATTATATATTGATGTATAGCAGGTATCGTTATCATTGTTTTCCATTGTAATATCAGGTTTCTCTTGGTTGATTTGCTTTCTGTTTTTTCCTTGATTAGTTTTCTTAAGGAATATGTCGTTTTCTTCATTGTTAGATTTCTTTTCTTCTCTTCTTCTTTTTAGAATTGGTTCTTTAGTAAATGTCGTAGGTTGTGGTTGACTGTAAGATCTTTGTAATGAGTTACCTGTATTTGATTTATTCACTCTGGTATTGGTTCTTCTGGTTAAAGGGTTTGGTTTGTATGTTGATATTCTGTTGATACTATTGTATTTATATGTGATATTGAGAAAAGTCTCAGTGTAGTTTAGAGCTTCAAAAGAATTTTTAGTTCTTACTGAGTATAAATAGTCTGTATTTTTTTCTATTAATTCTAATTTTGCTTCATAAAAACTGAGATTGTGTTGGGCCATGAGATCTTTAATCTTGATTTGTTTTTTTTTAAGGGCATTCATTGTCTGTAGCCACTCTTCTATTTTGATGTTCTTTTTCATATGTTTTACTATATCTACATATGATTTTTCAGCTTCTCGTGGTTTAACCACTAGTGTTTCTCTAGTTGTCCTCACGTTTGTTTTCCTATTTTTTGCTATTCCTGTGGTTTCCCTTCCTGTACTATCTCTCCTTCATTTTTCGTGTGTAGAATTATGTGGTAACCTTGATCTCCAAGTATGAGTTCTATGATTTTGCGAAGCTGGAACTCTAGCCCATCCTTTGAGCATATAAATATGAGTTCTTTGCTTTTCTCGTTTCCAGATATGGTCTTTACTTTTTGTAATAACGCTCTCACATTGTACGAAATAAATAATACCGTTTTTATGAACAACAGCCAATGTAGGATTTCGAACAATATAATGTGTAGATGTTATTTCAGATTACGTGGAAAGAAAAATAAAAAACATTTTTATTCATAATGAATATGATTATAATTTACCACCTAATGGAGCGGATATAGCAGTTCTACAATTAGAGAATCCCGTGGAATGGAATCAGACAAATATTCGTCCGATATGTATGTGGAGAGGTTCAACAGAGCATAGAGTTATTTCAGGAGCGACAGCGGTAGTAAGTATTACATTTTAATTTCATATTTTCTTTTATTTAATTCATTCTACATATTAACTTTCATCAATTTAAATATTTCACAAATACAAAATTTCACGTTGAATATCTTAAAATTCCAAATCAAATATACAATAAAATTTAAAATCCTTTTGAAGACCTACGTATACATTACATAATTGTGTAAGAAAAGTAAAATTATACATATCATTAGTACAAAATTTTCGAAGTTAATAAAAGAAATCAAAACTGTCTAAAACAATTGATCAAATAACGATCGTCATTAAATTATAAATATCTTTCAATTTTGAATAAAATCCAATTTTTTTTTTATTTTCATAATGTAAACTTACATCTCAGCAGCTATTAATTATTTTTTTGCCTAAAGCAATATTTTAATACCAAACAATTATCCTGCTAAACACAGTTGAGTGTATTAAAAGTTTTCCACATAAATGTTACCTATTATCTAAACATTGCCACATAAATTACAATATTTTGTGACCTCTCTGCTTTTAGAAAAATAACTACTCTACCTTTTTGCAATAACATAATCACTAAGAAGGCTCATTCAGTACTATTTATGTACTTAATAATGTGTCATTTAAATAAATGTTTGGAATATAATTAATAGAAAAATACGATGGCAATATATATAAATATATATATATATATATATATATATATATATGTATATATAAGACAATATCTTTAACTTTAATAGGAATTGTAAATTTTAATCAATTTATATCCTAAAATTTGACAAATTTAGTCCCCTCTAAATCCGACCCTAAGGGCACTTATGCTAAATTTAAATGCAAAGCTGAAATTTAACATGCAGATATAGATTGATATATTAATAACGAAAATAAATAAAATACTACATTTTCTTAAGTTTAACATTAGGACAGAGGTGATAAACAAAACATAAGAACAATATAGAGATACATCGATTATATTATGCATTAAGAATATTAAGTAGAAGCAAAATAGTACTTTATTTGTTAGATATTTAAATAACTTCCAGCAGTAGAATTCGATCGATAGCGGGTGCGTGTGGTGGCATATGCTGATTCATATGGCCTGAAGGGAAATGGAGGATGAGTCAATAACTTTGAAAAAAGCTCAAATTTTGGATTGGGTAATAACTGAATATATAAAAAAGAAATTATTGAGAGGCACGGTGGCGATTTTTAGGCGAAGATAAAATTTACACTATAAACTCAAAATTTTGTACATGCGCTAACTTTGGTATCTAATTTAGAAATCGAAAAAAAAACATATAAAACTTTGAAAAAAACAAGCAAAAGTAAATATAATCTAGTATTCTTAAACATAAATGACCTTTACATTAAGATAACGCTATAGGTTATAGGTTGTAATAAATACAACAATATTATCGTAATTATGCTGACACGGTTGTAGCATATTTTAGATAGATTTCCTTACTACTTGATTAAAAACTGGATGTTTCTCATTTATCGCTGTTTTGCTCAAATATTCAACGAAGAATATTCAATAGTTGAGTAATTGCGAATTTTGTTGTTTTATTACTCTAACCTTAGTACTATTACTTATTTTATACAATTATTCTTACGAATTCGTGAAACTCGAAATATTGCACAGTAGTATTATCAATTTAACCGATTTACAAAAACAGTTAAAATAAAGTCTTGAGGCGATGACATGTTGAATTATTTGACTGTATTTTTGTAGACAAATATATTTTGTACTTTTATATAAAAATCGTTTATTTACTTCTATAAACTTCACTTCACAGATACAAATAAAAAATATGTTTAATTAATCGAAGAACAAGATAGATGTATATTTTAATTATATAATTACTACTGGATATTAATTAGGTTTTAATACCTGGATATTTGATTTGATACTTATTACGTTAGGGCCTGACAGAATTCTGCTGAATTGTATCAACTACTGCCTAGAAGACAACAAAACAGAAAGATACATAAATATGTAGAGAAAAGAGATGTAAATAAGAACCGAACTTAGTTATAACTGACATCTAGCATAAAGTAGATAAATTAAATAGTGAATACTACTGCTATTTACATAGAATAAATAATATAATTAAATTACTATTTATAATATTGAATACAAACAATTTAAAATATTTCTTATAATTTAATTTTACATTATCATAATTTTTTTTTTTTAATGTTTATTTATAAATCATTATAGTAACATTACTTTTACATATTCTTAAGATATCTCATATAATAAATAATATAATTATTATTAACCTTAAGAGTTTGTACGAATCATTATGTAGCAATATGATTATTTCCCCTATTTTCATGTACATTTGTACCCTTTACTGAAACCATGCATACACAATTATTCCTATATTCTATAAATTATAAACACTAAATTTTTATTTTTACCAAAGAAAAAAGAGAAACCATGTAGTTAGCACATTAAATATATATATATTATCATTATTGTTACATGGTAATTTCGTAATTGAAATCAATAAGACTTTAGTTATAATAAAGAAAACATGTGAAAGTTTAATCTTCAAGCTTGAAGAGAGGAATAATATCCTGGATATATCTATAGCGAAAAGTGTATGATTTTGACATGAGTGTACTAATAAACCTGCAATGTTTAAGTATTATGTCTGGCTTTAAGTTCCCAAGGCATTTATCTACTGATAAGTCAAGTGTTCAAGTCAGTATATTAATTTGATATGTAAGAGCTGACTTATGTAAATATTTCCAGCCAGTTGTGTGAGCCTGTCTCCTATAAATCAATCCTTGGATAAAGTGACAGTAATAAAGCACTAAAACTACCTATAAGTAAATCTTGTACTAAAACTCATTTAAAGTCTATCGTTCAAATTACTAACACGTATTCGAGAATAATCGATAGACTAATTGTTGGTTATATTACCTATTATAACTTAATGTGAATCACTAATTCTAGTAGAAATATTTATATATCAATAAAGTTAAAGTGTGTTAATATTATTCGTTTTATGATACTTCAATAGAAAAAAATAAAATAACTTACAAAGCTCTAAACGACATACCGAACTTTAAGATATTCAATAAATCTGTTCGGCAAAACCTAACAACTCTTAATTTGAAATATACATGTCTGTTTTTTTTCTACCAGTATTTTTTTCTGTTTTCATTGACTCAACCTCTGTTGACCCTGTTTCTTTTGTGTTCATTAAACTTTCTACCCCTTACATTTTCCTTCCTTTGCAGATAACCAAAACAATTAAGCTAAAAAGTAAACACACGTCCTTGTTCCTCGCTCCTACATAAATTTGTATGCAAAATTTTTTATACTGCATCAATTGAGATGCTCATACCTACTGCTACTATCGGCTATAGAACACACTTCTGCTAGGCGATCTATGTTAGTAATACATTTCTGATATAGTAGTCTTAACTGAACGTTCAGAGCATGTGTTATCTTTGTTTTATGTTCGAACACGTTCAAAACCATTTATCTAAAACTAACCTTTTCAAAGTTAGTGCAGACCTTCCGATGGGCATCCAACTGAGTGTTTATAACAATGATGATATCACTTGCTATAGATTGCTTTCTCACAAAACAAAAACTCGTATGACTCTAAACCTTAATACAGAACCTTAAAAATTAAACAACCTTATCGTATGCATTGAGAATTACTAATGAATACTATATGAATACTAATGAATTCAATTCACTTATTTAATGGCCCAAACAGCTCGTAGTTGCAAAATTACTGAAAATATTTAAAATTTACATTAATATAAATATAAAACAGTTTTTTTTTGTGGTGAGGAGGAGAAATCTTCTATAAGATTGTCACCTGACAACCCGTCGGGACGTGATGGATACACCCTCGCTGGAAGAGCGCCTACCAACTGAAGCTCTCCCTCTCTTCATCTAGACCACAATCTGGTACAGCAATAGCATTCCTTCAGACTGGATCTTGATACTCGGGTTCCGGTTATGATGCTGTGTTGACGTTCACTTCTTTTGTTTTTAGAATTTTTATGACGAAGACTCGAACCGCACTCCAATATTTTTCCTTTTATACCATAATATTAACAATAATATCTAGATCAGTGTGGTTACCGTTATCGTCTGTACTTCGTCTCTATCCATCGCTCATCGGCCACAATAGAACAACGTATGTTCTGGTGTATCGACATGTTTACAGTACCAACATTTGTCGGACTCTCTCTTTTTGAATCTCTTTAAGTAACTCCCAAAGCACCTATGTCCTCAGAAAAATTGTGTTATAAAATAATCAATTTCCCCGTATTTTCGATTTTTCCAAGTACTGATCTTTCGTATTAGCCTTTTAGTCCACACCGCTTTACCGGTATCTTTCTCCCATTCGCATTGCCTTTTTTTTAAATTTCTTTTCTTTCTTCCTAGTGTTTTTCTTTTTTTTTCCAGATAGACCTTTTTCCACTCATCCAAAAGTAGTGAAAAAATACTATTCCGCTTATCACCTGGACAGCTTTTGCCGAGATTGTGCGATAAGTACTACTCACTCGTATTGCCGTTCTACGTTGCACACTCATTAACATATTTCTATTTTTTTTGAGTTTTACAGCTTCCTCCCATATCGGTGCAGCATACAGCATTATTGAGTGAACCACCAACGCTAACACTCTTCTTTCACTTGCCTTCGGTCCCTTCAGATTTGGCATTAGTCTACTTAACGTCATAAGTTTTTCCTCGGATTTCTTAGCCGCTTGTATAACATGTTGCTTTATGTCTGCATTCCTTCCAATATAGAGCCCCAGGTACTTTAAGTGTTCTTTGGATTTAATTTTCATTGTGCCTACCTCCAAGGGTATTTCCGTCAGTTTTCTTCCAACATAAAGTACGATTATCTCTGTTCTTTCCGGAGCGTGCTGTAATTGCTTTCTCTCTAGCATCTGTTCAATCCGGTTCAGCGCCGTATTAGCATGAGCCTTTAGTGTTTCTTTAAATTTAGCATCAATAATAAGTGCTGCGTCGTCCGCGAATCCAATAACAGAAGCGCCTTCTGATAGTTTTATTTTTAGTACCTCGTTGTACAGAATGTTCCATAGTAGATGCCCTTATACCGATCCCTGTGGAACTCCGCAGGTTAATATATTGCTACGAATTTGTGGGCGTCTGAGCATACAAGAATTATAGTTATAAAATAATAACTGGAATTAGCAGAAAAGGTTGCGCATCCCTGTTTAAATATCAAAACATTTTAATAACGAATCTGTTTACTCGTCGCCGCATAACTTAATACGCGTGTTTCAAGAGATAAACATAAACAACTGCATACCATGCACTTGTGTTATTGTTTACATGTGATCTTCCTAGAACGAAATACTACGCGTATTGAGTGGAACGTCATAGAAATAGTCAGAAGGTAAAATCGGCGTATTTTAATAATTATAGAAATATTTTGGAAAGTCAGTGTCAGTGTCAAAACTAGGCGTATTCTACTGCGTAAGCCGCTGATATAAAAGAACCAGAGAATCGCCTCGCGAGTCAGTCCGCAAGCAAAAGTCAGACCGAGATAGTAAGTGAGTTTGCGATAGTAAGTTAGTCCGCAAGAATAAGTCAGTCAGCAATGAATAATTAAGTGAAATAATAAAGAGTTATTGTTAATAGTTGGCAATAGTTGTAATTGTTTTGTATGAATAAATAAAGTCTGTAAAAGTGTTAATCCTTCTTATTAGTTTAATTGTGGCTATTTAATAATTTATTAGTTACAACGCGACTAAATAGTAAAAATAATTACTCCGCTCGGTGCTTAGAAAGAACCCCAGTCGCAGGCGTAATACGGCACATATATAGAAGTCTAGCTACATGCACACAAGCCGTCTCCGTCACGCCTAGAAAAATTGTAACAATATATATATATATAAAATACAGTTTTATATATTAATAAAGCAGTGATTTGATATTTAGGTAATTAAAATAAACACTTAAAAAATTTACAGATAATTGGTTGGGGAAATAATGAAAACAATATGCCAACTGTAGAACCGACGCTAGCTACTGCACCAATTCTGCGAATTGAAGAATGTTTAAAGAAAATTAGGAATCTAAAAGAATACCCTATGAATAGAAGACCATTTTGTGCAGGTAAATTACACAAAAAATTGTTTGTTACAGTATTATTATCTGATCGTATTAATTTTGAAAATACATAATAAAAAATTTAAAAAAAAATTATATTGCTTCAATAAACAATTAGACTTTTTCCATTTAACCACATTTTATAGATATTATATATATATATATAGAATATATATGTATATATATATATATATATATATATATATAATATATATGTATGTATTTGGTGTATATTCGTAAGCTTTATTAATTATCCTAATTTATTACTTACACCACAAAAGTTGACATTCACCATGCACTGATGATTAATGTTGAATTAAATTTTTTGGTTACGTTTTTGAACCATACTTTAATATTAAAACACATTGTGACATATGTCCAAATAGGAGGAAAACTATTCTGATCGTAATTTCATATTGTGAACTAAACATGTCATCATTGGTATCATATATACCTTTTTGGCATTACCATCTGCCTACAATTATATCTCTTTTCCGTATGTAAATCAATTAACATATACAGACTATCTATCGTTAACTTTCTTTTCTCTGCTTTCTCTCCTTACTTCCGCTGTCCTTACTCTTCCTTAACTAAGCTTCCTTACTATAAAAACTAAGATGGCAGAAGCCATAGAACAGATTGATAGTGAATTACACTTTTTTTTTAGAATAAATTAATAAAGTGAAAAAGAAACATAATTTGTTATTTCTCTATTATTATTTTAGTACAAATTACATTAATCTACATTAAAATAATTATTCATCATCGTATTATAATAAAACTTTAATACTATTTTATATTTTTATATTTTTTAGTTTTAACTGGAATATTATATATATTTTGATAATTTCTTTATTTATTGTTATGAAATATTAATTCCTTATTTGTTTCTTGCTATTTATATTCACGAGGTTTAAACGTTCTATTGCCAGTTCAAATTACTCTTAATTTAGCTTTCACACCAACAACAGCCGAAACAGAATAAAGAAAAACTAAATAAAATTAGGAAAAACCAAATTTTCTACGATATAGATCCTACTATTGAATTGTATGTGTGTAAAGAAATTAAAATTACACACATTTAGAGATATTACAACTGCATATATATAGTAACTTTCATTGTAGTGTGTGCCAACGACCAACACAGTTGATATTTAAAGTCGACATAACTCACTGTGCATAATGTTAAGTTATTATAAAATTTAAAATAGAAGAACGAAAATGTCCTATGAAGTAGGATTTTTTTTATTTTCTATAATATTACAACTAAGTATAGATATATAGTCAAAGTTGCGATAGATCGGCGATAAGTCATACTTTTAAAACTTTAGCTGCATAAAACTACGATACATTAAAAAAGAATTGTCTCACTCCTATTGCTATTATATATATAAGGGAAAAAAAAAGATAAAAAAACACCAGTTGTCTGCTATGTTAAGTATAGACTGATGTATAAACGTATGTGTTTATTTTATAAACAAATTTAAATTTGTCAAATTTATTTATTGTAATAGAACGAACTGTCAAATTTATTATCAAATATTATAATATTTCAAGTATATAAAATGTGGAAATGTTTAGATCTTTGAAAAGTAAAGCATTGCGATATTTTGAAAATGATGGACCAATATTATTGCCGTTGACATTTATAATATAAGTACAGTTCAACATAAATATTGGATTATTATTTAAATATTACTTAAAGCCGCAATAGAATTACAATTCCGGATTGGTTTGAATCCCAATTAGTCTGGATAATTGGAGTCCTACAGTACAAACATTTCCTATGCGTGTAAAGGATAACAGAAGCTTTTAGTATTGGAGAAAAATCAGTATGAGTGTCAAAAAGCGTGTAGTTGATGCTGCTTTTGGAGTATTCATTTCACCACGAAAAACACGTAATCGTGTCAAAGCTCAGTCGAAAGATGAAGATAAATTTGTTAAAGATGCCGTAATTAACAAATAATTTATGAAAAGAATTTTCAAAGTGAGAATATATTTAGATGTATGCACTTAAAAAATATTCTGAAATATTAATTATTTGCAAACTAATTTCAGTGGAGAATGCGTCACTAATATTTTCAACAAAATGTCAGATATTGGATTACCATTATATAAATGCAGAATTGTCCAAGAAATGGCTTTCAGAACATTTTATTTTTAATTTACAAGTGCCATTTTTATTGATCATGGATAACGCAACATACATTCTCAATGATATTAAAACCTCTACCTAACACAACATGGAAAAAAACGATTTATCTTTAAAAAAATAATATCTTAACACCACCAGAAATGCTAAAAATTGAACTTTTGTTTCTTACTAAAGAGAACCGTTTATAAAATGTATATGTAATTCACCGCATCACAAAGAAACATGGTCACAAAGTATGCGTCTTTCACTTTATCACTGCAACTTCAATGCTATTGACTTAGTACAGGCCAACCACAAAGAATTTTATAACAACAACATTGACACAGATAAACTAAAAAATAAAAATGTTTTACCTCAGAATATTGTACAAATTTCATCAAGACTGTGGAAAACAAGATGTTGCAATGCTGTGATATTATAAAGAAGAACGACCGAAGATTTTTTTCTGATACAGATAGCCACCTCACACATGTGAACTACACCTCTGCTTCCTAAGTTTTATTATTATAAGTGCATAATCAATTTAATTTTGATAACAATCTACCAAGGGACTAAATACGAAGACACAGCAGTTTTACGTTAAGCATAATTGCTTTAAGGTATTGTGCCATCATTATTATATGTGCATATTATATTATAAACAATTATATGAAAAAAACACAAATAAAGAATTAACTTTTACTTAGTTATTTGTTATTTACAAAAATAATAAAAAAAAAAATGCATTACAAATATTTCAATATGTATAAATATTAATTAATAAATAAGAAGTGCATGATAACTAAATCTTTAATAAGTTAATTTAGTAAAAAATAGTTAATTTCAATATAAATAATTTCTAAACATATTCGTACATATAGTTTTTTTTAAATTATTTCACAATAGCTTTCATAGATGACGCTGCTATAAAATATATTTTGCTGTATAATAAGCGAAATACGTTTATCAAATCTTAGTCTAGGCATTTCGTAGGCATATGTCATCGCCGATCTATCGTAACTTTGACTATACTTATCTATAGCGGCTTACATTTCTATAATCACACGGTGTGGTAGAGATTACTCCAATGACCAAATCTACATGATTAGATTACTAGGTCTGAGAGCTCAGTCCTGCGAAGTCTTCAAACATCATTACTATTAAATAACATTTGCGTCACGTTAATGTTTTCGTGGTTACAAAGTCTCAATTCGTGCTTTACTGCTATAGATTTGATTTCTTCTCCGACTGTGTTAGTCTTCTAATCTCTATGTATGCCATCATTGCGGATATACTACGATGCAATAACTTTTCCTCGCAGAACTTTATTTTGGAACATTTGTATTTCTTTAATGTTCGACTTTTTGGAGCAACCCCAGAGTTGCACTCGATGAGTCCGCACTGGTTTTAGCACTTGTTTATATATAAGCAGCTTGTTTTCAATGTTTAGTTCAGAGCGTCGTCCAATTTGCCAATACATATTCCTGTATTTTATGTTCAGTTCTTTCTTTTTCTTTTTCTCGTGCGTTTTCTATCTTAACTTAGCATCTAGTGTCATTCCTAGATAATATTCTTCATTCGCATGAAGAGTTGTGTTTGCGTTAAAAAGTATGGGCCGATTTTTAGTATTCTTTTGGTATGTAATATTTACGTCTGATGTAGACTCATTGACTTCTGTCATTGACATTGACCCTTGTCCACTGATTTTTTAATTTTTATTGTAAATTTATTATTAATATTGCCAATGACTAAGATAGCATTATGATATACAAAGTTGGCTATTGTTGTTTCCTAATTTTGTGGTATATCTCTTGTGTAGAGCAAGAACACCTTGAGGTACTCCTGCACAGATGTTCTTAAAATCTGAGCATTCATTGCCACACTTACAACGGAAGATTCTGTCTGCCAGAAACAGGAAAATCTATTAATTCAAGGGGATTTCAACTCGATTGAAGAGTTGGGAGAGGTAGACAAAAAATGGGGAAATAGTGAAAAGAAAAGAATAACAAAAGACAAAACAAAAAACGCCGAGGGAAAAGAACTAATGAAAATGCTACAAAAACAAGAATGGATAGTCCTAAATGGGAACAAGGAAGGAGATGAACGATGAGAATATACCTATGTGGGAGGCAGAGGGGATACAGTAATTAACTACGTGGTGACAACGTTGAGAGGAGGACAGAAGGTAGCAAGAATGAAAGTGGAAAAAGAGTAAACTCGGATCACCTACCTCTGGTGGTGGATTTGGAGGCGAGGAAAGGAGAAAGAAAGGGAGATGAATAGAAAGAAAGCAGCGATTGGACGGAGAAAGGAAGGAAGAAGATTGTGGAGGAATTGGAATTGAGATACAAGGAAAAAGGAGCAAGGGAGGAGATTGAGGAAATTAAGGAGAGGATGAAAGAAGCAATTTAAGGTATAAGGTGGAGAATATCTGAGAGAACTGGAGAATACAAATGGTTGAATAAAGAATGTAAAGAAAGGAAAAAAAAATTAAAAAGAAAACTAAAGAGATGGAAGAAAGGAGAGTCAAGTAAAGAAGACTTCAAGAGGAAACAAAGAAAATATAACAATAAGATAAAAGATAAAAAGAATGAGTTCAAAATAAAGATAGAAAAAGAAATAAGAGAGCTAACAACGGAGAGGCAGGCATGGGATTACATAAAAAGCGAGAAAAGGCAAAGGAAAGAGCCAAGTAAAGAAATAAAAATGGAAGAGTGGGCGAAACACTTTATGGAAGTACTTGGAAGAAAAAAAAGAAACTAGAGTACAAAGAAGGGAGAAAAAGAGAAGGAGAAAGTAAACTAAATAGAACTAAATGAACTAAAAACACAAATTCAAAAACTCAAGGAAAAGAAAGCACCAGGTAGAGATGGACTGAAGAACGAAGCGTGGAAAGTTGGGAAATAAATATTAGAGAAAGAATTACGGACAGCGTTGAATAAGACATGGAAAGGAGGAGACCTGTCAGACAGCTAGAGAGAAGGGATAATAACTTTGATATATAAAAAGAAGAATAGACATGAAGCCAAGAACTATAGGGGAATTACCCTATTGAATACAGGGTATAGGATATATGCAGGAATAGTGAGAGAAAGGTTAGAAGAAGAGATAAAAGTAAGTAAGGGGTTAAGGGGAAAAGGTATTTTGGGGGACATACAAAAGAGACTATGGATGTTCGCCAGATTGATAACCAGTATGATGATGTATGGAACAGAGATTTAAGGGTAGGAAGGAGCAAGAGAAGCTGGAAAGAATACAAAAGAGATATATTAAAAGGTTAATAGGGCTATACAGGTGCACGCCAGGATACATGATCATGGAGAAGCTAAAAAGAGATAAGATACGAATTTAAACAGGTGAAAGAGCAATAAAATATGAGGAGAAATTGAGCAGGGCTGAAAGCAAAATTTTAAAGAAAAAAGAAGAGAGGAATGTATAAAGAATAGGGGGGGAGGAGGTATAAAAAAGAGAAAAGAATATTTTAAAAGGAATGGAATGGCGATCGAGGAGGCAGAAAGAAGAAGAGAATGAGGCGCAAGTGTGGAAAAGGAGCTAAGGAGAAGGGATAAGGCAATACAACAACAGGAGAGAATGGGAAAAATCGAAAATAGCAACTACAATACAAGATATAAAAGGTTATAGGAAAATAATGTACCTCAGTACATTCTAGAAAAAGATGTAAAACACAAAAGAAGGACAGCAAGGTTTAGATTGGGAAATGAGGAAAAAATAAATAGATACTGGAGAAGTAGTGAGGAAAGAAAGTGTAGAGTGTGCGGAACGGAGGACGAAACACTGAAGCACATTTAGTTTGAGTGTAAGGAAAAAGTAGTAAGCGAAAGGAATATTGGCAAGCTATTAAAGGGAGGCAGTGAAGGAAAGAGGTGGATGGCGGAAATAGTAAAAAGGAAATGAAAAACAGGACAATTAATAAGCTGGTGGCTGGGTTGCACAAGGAACAGGAAGAGAGAGGAAGTACTAAAAGAGGCAGTGAAGGGAAGCAAGAGAAAGAAAGAAGTAGCGAGGACAGAGTTAAACTTCAGTCCGAAGAAATAAAAGAATTTAAGAAAGCAGATAAGGACAAGAGGTAGATGGTGGAGATAGAGACAATAATAACATAGTAAAGGTAGAGAGTCAAGAAGAAAGAGTAAAGTAAGAGAGTCAAGAGGAAATATTTAAGATAGAGCGTCTATGCCTGTAATAGACATAAGTGAAAAAATAAAAATGAAGAGAGAAGGCAGGAAGGATAATGAAAAGATAATAGAGGGTATGTCGAGAGGAGACAAGAAAGGCAAGAGGTGATAGATGACAGGCAATGATACAAGAAATATGGAAGGAGACGCAGGAAACGGTTTGCCGAGAAGAGACAAAGAATACAAGAGGTGAGGAAACGGTGAAAATAAAGGAAGACTATGGAAAATGAAGAAAGAGAGTCAAGAGAAGAAGAAGAAGAAAGTACTTTTTGAAATAAAAAGGTCTAGAATAGTTTAAGTTTAGTTTTAGGTTGAAGTTAAGGCGAACAATTAATTTAATATAATAATAATATAATAATCTAATTTATATCTAAACATTGGCACGATCAGAAAATACGAAGCGCGTATTGATCTACTTGTGGACAAAAATTGTAATGAAAGACCTTATAGATGTTCAGTTAAAGAAAAAAAGAAATAAAAGAACAAATAGCAAAATTATTTGACAAAAATCTTATACAAAAATGTTATAGTCCGTTTGCGGCGCCGGTAACTTTGGCTATTAAAATAGAAGACAACAGAAAATCAAGATTAGGTATAGATTTTAAAGATATAAATACAATAGTGGTACCTCAATCTCAACCATTTCCACTGAATAACGGTCTAGTGTTAATGACAACTCAACATATTTTACAACACAGGACATCAATTCAGCTTTCTGCTCAAGAAAATTGCCATTGTATCGCACAAAAAGCATTATCAATAGACATGTTTACCTTTTGGTTTGAAGACATCACCAGCTATTTTTCAAATGATTCCAAGTAACTTTTTGAGATTGTATAAGCTTGAATTTGCAGAAAGCTATATAGATAATATCCTAATATTTTCTAAATTTTCTATCGTAAATATATACCTAAAAATGCAGCAATTTTAGAACCCGTTCAAAATTTACCTAATTATTTTATCAGAAGATTTCAGTAAGGAACTTATTAAAAATGTACAGGAAACTATGTGTCATTTAAGTGTAAGAGAGATACAAAACAAAATAAGTGCATTATATACAGCAAAAAATGTAACAGTAAATATTAAAAGACATTGTGAAAGTTGTAAGATATGTATAAAAAGTAAAACGAGAGAACAAAATAATACTAAACATACAGTTAGTGGCTTTGCACCAAAATATCTCTTATTTTTTTTTTTTTTTTATTTATTTAGGCTTTGGCTTATTCAGCCTTCTTGCCATTGCTTTTATTTGTAAAATTATATAAAAATTTACATATAAATTATAATTGTTCTAATAAATACAAAACAAATTGATTCTTTTAAAAAATTAAACTTAAAATTAAATACATACTAAATAAAATATTTTAACTTAAATTACACTTCTATATTATTTTCTATCACAAAGTTTGTTAATAAAAAATATCTCTTAGATGGTACATATTTTACTAATGAACTAAATAAAAATAAAACAGAAATTGAATGGATTAGAAAAAAAATAGCATTTGGAAATTAATTTAATCATATAACTACAATAAACAAATATTTGATAAAATTAAAACTCAATTTTATTTTGATACAGGGGTATGGTAGAGAATGGAAACAAACTAAATTGAAATATTTAGCTCAGCTGAACGTTGGTCTACTTTAATGTATTGAAAAGATATCAAATTCAATACATAAAATTAATACAGGTCATAGAAAAACAGAGTCAAATCTCTTTCATATCACAGAACTTATACCAATACCTACATAAAAAATAGAAATAGGACAAACTAAATTTTATTTAGTATTGTTTACAGTGTACAATTTAAATTTAGTTTTAATTAGATAAGTGTAGATAAGAGAAATTTTTGGTGAAAATTTTCTTCGTTAAGGAGAAAGATGAAATGAAATCATATTTCTTTAGTTGGTGACACTGACCATAGATATTACAACTGCATTCTGGTCAGATGAACTAACATTGGTTATAGCTACTTGCATTGTAGTGTGTGCAATATTGTGTATGTAAATTACTAAATTCAAAGTCTTCGATTTCAGAGGTAGTACATAAATTTGATTAAAAATTAACAATTCCTAAAATGTCTTATATATGTGGGTAAATAAAATCTATGTTAAGCCCCCAAATGTGATATAATATTAATAAGGATAGGTATACATAAAGCTTTTTGATTAATTATACTTCATTTAATTATTTCAAAACACTGACAATCAAATTTACAAATCACAATGTTCCTCAATGATATTAACACCAAGTTAATCACTATTACATTTACGTTATGTGTCATAGTGATACCCATGTGTATATATATAATTACTTTTCTTTTTTGACGTCATAACGTTCGCCAAGGTAATGCCTTGTTGTTGGATTCTGATGGTGTCCCCTGATGTCTGATGTTGTTGTTGATTTTGGTATTAGGGCATCCATTTGATAGTGGCTCTCCATTTGATTGTGGGCTCTCCATTTGATAGCGCGGATTCTATGGTAGAGGAAGGGGGTGGGGGTAAAGTGCGTCTTTATTGTTTTAGATTCTGCTTGGGCTTGCCGCTCGTTTTCCTTCTATTACAATATATACATATATTAATTGTGATCAATAATAAAAAAATTAGTTTGATAACTCGTGTATGACAACTTTCATAATGTTTGTTTTATGTTCTTAATGCTAATATTATAAATATGATGGTTTAAATATACGTTCTACCGTGTTGCTACCCTCTCCTTAGTTATCTTCTATTATTTGTTCCTCTAAAATCTGCTGCTGGTATGTCCGCTCATTAATTGTTTCTGTCCCACCACTTCCTCGCGTGGTACCAATGGTAACCTCGAACTGCGTAGCCGTCGGGTGGTGTAGTCGTCGGGTGCTGTTCCTCGCGGATTGGCTGCACTCCGCTCTTTGATTTTGCCTTTAACTTCCGATAGATACCTATCCTTTTTATTGTTATAAGTGTAACCACTCACATCCCTAAAGTGATATGACTCAATGCGTTTTATTATCAATGGGCTTGTTCGATTGTAAGCCCTTCAATATTGTTGTTTTTCAATTTTTTTACCCTACTATTTTTCGTAACCTATTTCTATACAGATTTGAGTGATTGTCTTTCTATTTTTTTTCCTTTTTTATAACCCCTACTTTTCTTCTCTTTTTTTTTTGTTTTGACTTTCCTTTTTTAACTATTGCTTTATCCTATCCATGGCTGGTCGGGCATTTTGCCTTTACTCCTCTAAACTCCAATTCGCGGACCCGACCTGTGGTATTACCGACTCGTTCTGTCCGATTTTTCGGATTCGCTGTCTGCTTCGCTGGACTCTGTGTCACTGTCTGTAACATACTCTCGTGGCTGATCTCTTTTGTACCGTGAATCGGGCTACTTATATTTCCGTAAGCTCCATATGCACTCGGTATCTCTTCCGTTTTGCTTTCTCCTGGATTGGTGTTTTCCTTCCCCTGCATTCTACTATAGTCTCCCTTAAATAGCTTTAGCCGATCTACATGTACGGTCTGTACCTTAGTTCCATATATCTCTTTGATTAAAGCTGTCACTTTATTGATCATTTCCATCACTCTGTACGGACCAACCCAGGGTTTACTTAACTTCCTTGTTTGGCCGGATTTTAACGCAACTTCTTTTAACAATAACACATCACCTATTTTGATAATAATGGGCTTTGTTTTCTTGTTGAACTGCTTCTCCTGCTTTTCCATGGCGATCTCTGTTAGTTCCTTACACAATTTGAAAGCTATTTTGAACTTGTTCTGCATAATTTGAATCTAAGTTGTAACACGGTTTACTGGGCCTTGTGATTTCTTCCAATGGTAATATCGCGTCCATGCCATAGTTTAAAAAGAAAGGTGTTTCTTTAATCGTCGAGTGTATTATAGGCAAATATAGCCAGTGGTAGGTGGTCTTCCCACTCCGCGGTATCTTTCTCTATGTAGTGCGATAAATATGTTTTCATGGTCCTATTGCTTCTCTTCACTAGCCCGTTGCAATTAGGCCTATAAGCTGTTGTGCCGAATTTTTTAATCCCTAGCCTCTCGCACACCTTTTTGAAAACTTTCGACATGAAATTAGTCCCCCTGTCGGAGAGTATTCTTTGCGGTATCCCCTGTACACAATATATATTTTCGACGAACGCGCGTGCGACTGTTTCTGCAGACTGGTCTATTAATAGTACCGCTGTTAAAAACCGTGTAAACGCATCCTGGTATGTTAGTATGTATTGTGAGCCTCGGGATCCCTGAGGCAAATGTCCAACTATATCTATGTGAGTAATCTGTCTGGGTTCGGACCATACCTAAAAGCGCTGTAGTGGCCCTTTTCGCAAATGCGGGTTTGTCTTCTTTTGTTGACACGACACACACTCCTCGCAATATTTTTTTATTTCTTTTCCCATACCTTTCCATACAAACGCTCTATTTATTCTGTCTTTTGTTCTATCTCCGCCGCCATGGCCGGAGATAGGTAAGTCGTGATAGGTTAATAATATTTTAGGTATCATCGACCTCGGTGCTACAATCTGTTCGTGTCTATTTTTCCCGGCTGTTTCATATAACACTCCCCTTGCATCCAATAAATATTCTCTGGTTTCGTTATTATTGACTTTATCTATCAGCGATGGAATATTCGGGTCTCTTCTTTGTTCAGTACGGATATATGAAAAATCCCATATAGGCTCTTCCTCTTCCGCTCTTTTATTAGTTACGTTATTAATTAGGACCCTTGATAAAGCGTCAGCATTTTGATTTTAAGCTCCGGGTTTATGAATTATTTCGAAGTCGTAATCCGCTAACGTTAAACTCCATCTCGCCAGCCTACTTTTGTGTGGATCTTTTATATTCATGAGCCACACTAACGCCCTGAGATACGTGTATATCGTAAATTTTTTCCTATATAAGTATTGTCTAAATTTCTGGATAGCCCATATGACTGCTAAACACTCTTGCTCTGTTACACTGTAGTTTCGTTCCGCTTGTATCAACTGTCTACTAGCGTACGCGATGGGGTGTTGAATTTTCTTATATTCTTTACCTAGTACGGCCCCAACTGCGACCCCAAGCGCGTCCACCGTTAACACAAATTCTCTACTAAAATCGGGAAGCTTCAAAATTAGTTCTCTTATCAGTTCATTTTTAAGCGTCTGGAATCCTCGTTCTTGTTCCGCCCCCTATATAAATGGTTTGTCCTTATGGGTCAGTGCTGCTAACGGTTTTGCGATTGTAGAATAATTTTTAATTAATCGTCTATAAAATCCTGTTAAGCCTAAGAACACTCTAACTTCTTTGACATTTTTTGGTTGTGGGAATTTGACTACTGCCTTTATTTTATCTGGATTTGCCTTAATGCCTGCTTCACTTATAATATGGCCCAGATATTGTACCTCCGGGTGTGCAATTTTGTATTTTAAAGCTTTTAATGATAGATTCGCCTTTCGTAGTCTGTCAAATACCTGCTTTATGTGTGCAGTATGGACATCTACTTCCCCTTTACTAAATATAATGATGTCCAGGTATACTAAACACGATATCCCTGTCAGTCCGGATAACGTTAGATTCATTAATCTTTGGAACGTGTATGACGATGAAGCTAGCCCCATTGGCATTTTCTTAAATTGATATCTGCAGTTTTATGTGTTAAACGCGGTATACTGTCGGCTTTTCTCTGCCATTCCCACCTGGAAATATCCGCTAAACAAATCTAAAGTTGTATACCAGTTTGAACTTCCCAACTGGTTAAGTCTGTCTGTTAAAATAGGAAGTGGGAAATAGTCATTTTTTGTTATTTTTTTTAAGGCTCGGTAGTCTATACAAATGCGGTATTGTTTTGTGTTATCCTGACTTTTCTTTTCTACTAATACTACTGGGAACCCCCAAGGTTATTGACTTGGTTCAATAATATCTTGAGCTAGCATTTGGTCTAATTCGGTTTTTAAAAATTCCTGCTGTGCGTATAGCACACGATATGGGTGTTTACAAACGGGTGTTTCATCTTGCACAATTATTTTATGTTCGACTAATGTTGTGGCCGATAACGGTTTGGTTTTATCAGCAAATATGTCACTATACTCAATTATCATTTGTTCGACTTTCCACTTGTCATCCCTATCCAAATGTGATACGTCTATTTAGTTTATGATGTCTTTACTAAGGGATATTTGTGGTTCATTTATTCTGCCCGGCTCCTTACATTGCCTTATTATTTCTGTTAGAACAGCTTGTTCCTGTTTTGACAATGCTGATGTATTAACTTCCGATAGTGAGAACGAACATATCTCGTTTATGGGTTGGTTGCTAACACTTGATACTCGTCGGTTGGTGTCTCTTTTACTCAGCTGGTGCTGAGTTAGGTCTCTTTCAATAGCTGTGTAGCTGTCAGTGTGTGCTTCTGCGCGTGCCAATAACGTATTTATATTTAAATTTATGGTTTTACTGGATACATTCGTGATCCGTAATATAAGATCATTATTACGAACCGTATTTAAACTTCTAGCTACTAATATATTATTTAAGTGCGTTATATTCGTCTCGATTATAATGTCTCCATCTGTAATTAATTTCTGTGTTGCCCATACCGCCGTCATTTATCTTCTCTGTTTCTCCCCTGTTTTTGTAGTATCCTACTTTAGTTCTCCCTGTTTCACTATTGTGTATTCTTTCCACCAATTTTTTTTGTAAATTTGCCCACTTAGTCGAATCCCAGATCGATGCGTTTGATTTTATTTTTGTTTTCTCGTCATCCTTAACTTTGTGATCCATAGTGCACTTTAGGCTACTGACTTGTATTGTTGGTGTGGTACGGTCTTCTTTGACGATGTTTAGTGCTTTCTCTACTTCCGGCATTTCGGTCCTGGTATCGTATATGCAGATCTTGACGTTGACCTTGTCGAAAACATACTCTATCATTCTACGAATTGCTTCATCCTTTAACCTGCATGACCCGTTTTCAATGCGTGAGAGTGCTAAATACTTTATTTTATTTTCGATAATATGCTCTTTCATATCGTCCAACATATCGTATATTTTGCGATAAGTTATTTTTCCGGGTGCTTGCGCCCTAGACATTATACAATATATATACTTATCATTCGTCTTATTGATTGATAACTTTGCTAATTAATTTTTGGTGCTCTTTTTGTGTATTAAACCGTCATACCTTTTGCCGAATTTATTATTGGCGAATAATTCTCCTACTCCGTAGGCGATGGTATACTTCTTCGACAACTTAATGACTTCGCTCCTCATTTCGTTTTTTTTGGCAGCATTTTTCCATTTTGGGAAAACCCGCGAGTTTCCAATTCATATATCCTTCGTTTGACTCTGGCTTTAGCTTAAGCAACGCATTCGAGTTCTCTACTGCTTCTGCGATACTGGCCTCGCCTAACTTGGTTAGTGTGGTTTCAGTATATTGTGGTTTTTCTATATATATTTCCAAATTTGGTTTGGATTCGGCTTTGTCGACCGGTGGCGCACCTGTATACTTGTGTCTAGGTACTGACATCTTTAATACAATAAACCCTACTCCTCTTTTTGCTATATTAAAAATATTGTGGATTTTTTGCGTTACTAATTGCCCTATGTCTAGCTCACCTCTAGGATAATGTAATGTCCGACTACAGTTTAGGTCGAACAAATTTTCTCGGTGGAATATCCACCCTCTTCTAAAATTATTAATTATATTAAACTTTTTCAGAAAGTTCAACCCCAATGTGCATGGTATAGTGTCGCAAATATAAAACTCGAAACTTCCCTTTTCCCCGAATATATTTAGATCAAGATTTGATTTACCTAACGTCGACATGGTTTTACCTTGTGCGTCTTTAAGAATTTTGTCGGAATCTACTATTTCATGCGTCTGTACAAATTCACTCCTAATCAGACTGACCCCTGTCCCTGAGTCTAATAGGCACTCGCAATCTCTGCCCTGTATTCGTATAAATAGTGTCCACTGTTTATTTTCGTACCTGGAAGGATATAAGTTGGTATCATGAAGGACTTGCTGAATTTTTAGACCGTGGCCTTCTTTTACGCACGATCTGTCGGTTAGTTTAAATGATTCTCAAGGTGTCCAACAAGGGTGTCAAGGTGTTCTCTTTCTGCGATAAACCTATCTAGTCTCTCTCTATTTAACATCTCCATATCTGCGTCGTTTGTTAGAATGTTGTCGGGACTCTGCCATACCTCCGTTACATTAGCTTTTTGCGGTAACGCTGGTTGTCGTATGGTTTGATTATATGGCCCTCTAATAAAATAATTACCTCTATTGCTATTGCTTATTGGGTTGCCTACCCTTGTCTCCTGCGTTGGATTCTATTTGGTATTTTGTCTCTGTGCGGGCCTGTCATATTGGCGGTTATTTCCCCCCGGTGGTCTTTGTGTCTTCATCTTTATAAATAATCGGCAATCACGTTGTATGTGTCCCGGGTTCTCGCAGAAGTAACAAGTTATGTTTCTAGCAATGTTCTGTCGATTATAGATCGGTCAATTGTTTTTAGAATTGTTTCATCCGTTATTGTATCTAGGTGCGGAGGGGCCTTGATCCGGTGTGAGTCTCGTGTTTTGGTAACCCTGCGGCGTGCGGTTGTTCATAACCGGAATCTCGTCTGTTATAGCATCGATAGCTCGCTGTCGCTGTGGTAAATTTTCCGCGGCTTCCATACGTTCTGCGAGCTCAATAGCTTCTTCTTACGACTTTGGGTTAGCTATCCACAAATATTTAGAGTAACGTGGAAACATTCCACCCCTGAACTTTTCTAGTAAGCAGCTTTCTATCATTGCGACTTTGTTTGCATCTAGACTGCCGGAAGCATCTACAGGTATCTTTTTCCACCCTGTCTCTATAAGCCGTTGCGCATACTCAAAAGCGGATTCACCATTCTTTTGTTTGCAATTGTCAAAATCTCGCATTTCTTGCCACACTTTAGCTGGGCGTTGTCTATCCTATCGGTCACATAATGCTTGACAGATTTTGGCGTAATCATTACTATCTCTGGTACTGGGGTTCGTTTCAATGTAGTAAAATACTGCTTGTGATACTTTAGCTAGCAAAACTGTTAGTTTAGTCTCCAGAGACCAGTTAAAATGGGCCCCCACTCGTTTATAATTTTGTAAAAATTGGTTAATATCCCCTTTCTCAGTAGAAGTTTTTATTACCCTTCTTCCCTCTATGGTTTCCTTTCCCAATGATTGATTCTCTCTTTCTCTCGTTAACTTGATCGCCCAACCCTTAGCTATTCTGGCCTAGTTCCCTTAAATCCCCTATCGCGTATATTTAACTTAGTTACTTTAATAAAATACCTCGTCTAGTTATGACCTTGATCTACAATAACTTGAATTAATGATCTTGACTAATCTTTATTTTATTTTTATCTAACTGCAAAATTAATTTTTAGTTGCACTGAATGTAGACGGTGACCCCTTTACCCCTTTTGCGCTCTGTTATTATATTTACATGAGATACCCTAACAAACTAAAATGGTAAAAGGAACTATTCGTACAACTTCCAGATTGCGGTTATTAATTGTGGTTAACTATAGTTTTGCTTGAATGGAGACAAAAAATATTTTATGTAGTATTCATCTATACACTCATACACTTTTGGGACTTGTAGTTTTTACACATATACCAATAATAAAAATACTAAACGTGCGAAGTGCGTCTTTATTGTTTCAGATTTTGCTTGGGCTTGCCGCTCGTTTTCCTTCTATTACAACATATACATATATTAATTGTGATCAATAATAAAAAATTTAGTTTGATAACTCGTGTATGACAACTTTCCTAATATCTGTTTTATGTTTTTAATGCTAATATTATAAATTTGATGGTTTAAATATACGTGCTTTATCCTATCCATGGCTCGTCGGGCATTTTGCCTTTACTCCTGGTTTTAAAGCTATGTCTACACTCCTCTGAGCTTCCATTCGCGGACCCGACCTGTGGTATTACCGACTCGTTCTCCTCATCCGTTCTCCTCATCCGTTCTGTCCGATTTTTCGGATTCGCTGTCTGCTTCGCTGGACTCTGTGTCACTGTCTGAGCCTGTCTGTAACATACTCTCGTGGCTGATCTCTTTGGTACTGCGAATCGGGCTATTCATATTTCCGTAAGCCCCATATGCACTCGGTATCTCTTCCGTTTCGCTTTTTTCTAGATTGGTATTTTCCTTTCCCTGCATTCTACTATAGTCTCTTTTAAATGGCTTTAGCCGATCTACATGTACGGTCTGTACCTTAGTTCCATATATCTCTTTGATTATAGCTGATACTTTAGTGATCATTTCCATCACTCTGTACGGACCAGCCCAGGGTTTACTCAACTTCCTTGTTTGGCCGGATATTAACAATATATTCTTATTATAATATTATTATATTCTTTTTACAATACCACATTACCCATTTTGATAATAATGGGCTTTGTTTTTTTGATGTACTGCTTCTCCTGTTTTTCCCTGGCGATCTCCGTTAGTTCCTTACATAATTTGTAAGCTATTTTTAGTCTACGCAAAACTTCTTCTGCATAATTTGTATCTAAGTTGTAACACAACTTACTGGGCCTGGTGATTTCTTCCAATGGTAATATCGCGTCCATGCCACAGTTTAAAAAGAAAGGTGTTTCTTTATTCGCCGAGTGTACCGACGTATTATAGGCGAATACAGCTAGTGGTAGGTAGTCTTTCCAATCCGCGGTATCTTTCTCTATGTAGTGCGATAAATATGTTTTCATGGTCCTATTGCTTCTCTTCACTAGCCCGTTGCAATTAGGCATATAAGCTGTTGTGCCTAATTTTTTAATCCCTAGCCTTTTGCACACCTTTTTGAAAACTTCCGACATGAAATTATTCCCCCTGTCGGAGAGCATTCTTTGCGGTATCCCCTGTACACAAATTATATTTTCGACGAACGCGCGTGCGACTGTTTCTGTAGAATGGTCTATTATTGGTACCGCTGTTAAATACCGTGTAAACGCATCCTGGTATGTACCGTGAGCCTCGGGATCCCTGAGGCAAAGGTCCTACTATATCTATGTGAGTCATCTGTCCGGGTACGGACCATACCTGAATGCGCTGTAGGGGCTCTTTTCGCAAATGCGGGTTTGTCTTCTTTTGTTGACACGACACACACTCCTCGCAATATTTTTCGATTTCTTTTCCCATACAAACGCTCTATTTATTCTGTCTTTTGTTCTATCTTTGCCGCAATGGCCGGAGATAGGTAAGTCGTGGTAGGTTCATAATATTTTAAGTATTATCGACCTCGGTGCTACAATCCGTTCGTGTCTATTTTTCCCGGCTG
This sequence comes from Panorpa germanica, assembly GCA_963678705.1. NCBI lineage: Eukaryota > Metazoa > Arthropoda > Insecta > Mecoptera > Panorpidae > Panorpa > Panorpa germanica. The sequence goes on along the minus strand of OY783216.1, from coordinate 14,970,418 downwards.
TTTCATATAACACTCCCCTTGCATCTAGTAAATATTCTCTGGTTTCGTTATCATTGACTTTATCTATCAGCGATTGAATATTTGGGTCTTTTCTTTGTTCAGTACGGATATATGAAAAATCCCATATAGGCTCTTCCTCTTCCGCCATTTTATTGGTTACGTTATTAATTAGGACCCTTGATAAAGCGTCAGCATTTTGATTTTGAGCTCCGGGCTTATGAATTATTTCGAAGTCATAATCAGCTAACGTCAAACTCCATCTGGCCAGCCTACATTTGTGCATATCTTTTATATTCATAAGCCACACTAACGCCCTGTGATCCGTGTATATCGTAATTTTTTTCCCATATAAGTATTGTCTGAATTTCTGGATAGCCCATATGACTGCTAAACACTCTTGCTCTGTTACACTGTAGTTCCGTTCCGCTTGTATCAACTGTCTTCTAGCGTACGCGATGGGGTGTCGAATTTTCTTATATTCTTTTCCTAATACGGCCCTAACTGCGACCCCGGACGCGTCTACCGTTAACACAAATTCTCTACTAAAATCGGGATACTTCAAAATTGGTTCTCTTATCAGTTCCGCCCCCCATATAAATGGTTCGTCCTTATGGGTCAGTGCTGTTAACGGTTTTGCGATTGTAGAATTATTTTTAATTAATCGTCTATAAAATTCTGTTAAGCCTAAGAACCCTTCAACTTTTTTGATATTTTTTGGTTGTGGGAATTTCACTACTGCCTCTATTTTATCTGGATTTGCCTTAATGTTCTTAACGTTCTATTACCAATAGATATTGTACCTCCGGGTGTGCAATTTTGCATTTCGAAGCTTTCAAAGATAGATTCGCCTTTCGTAGTCTGTCAAATACTTGCTTTATGTGTGCAATATGGACATCAACGTCCCCTCTACTAAATATAATGATGTCGTCTAGGTATACTAAACACAATATCCCTGTCAGTCCGGATAACGCCAGATTCATTAATCTTTGGAACCTGTATGACGACGAAGCTAGCCCCATTGGCATTTACTTAAATTGATATCTGCAATTTGGTGTGTTAAACGCGGTATACTGCCATTTCCTCTGCCATTCCCACCGGAAATATCCGCTAAACAAATCTAATGTTGTATACCAGTTTGAACTTCCCAACTGGTCAAGTGTGTCCGTTAAAATAGGAAGTGGAAATTAGTTCTTTTTTTAATTTTATTTAAGGGTTGGTAGTCTATACAAATGCAATATAGTTTCGTGTTATCCTGACTTTTCTTTTCTACTAGTACTACTGGAACCCCCAAGGTGATTGACTTGGTTCAATAATATCTTCAGCTAGCATTTGGTCTAATTCGGTTTTCAAAAATTCTAACTGTGCGTATGGCACACGATATGGGGGTTTACAATTGGGTGTTTCATCGTCCACAATTATTTTATGTTCGACTAATGTTGTGGTCGATAACGGTTTGATTTTATCAGCAAATATGTCACTATACTCAATTATCATTTGTTCGACTTTTAACTTGTCATCCCTATCCAAATGTAATACGTCTATTTTGTTTATGATGTATTTACTAAGGGATATTTGTGGTTCATTTATTCTGCCCGGCTCCTTACATTGCCTTATTATTTCTGTTAGAACAGCTTGCTCCTGTTTTGACAATGCTGATGTATTAACTTCCGGTAGTGAGATCGAACATATCTCGTTTATGGGTTGGCTGCTAACACTTGATACTCGTCGGTCGGTGTCTCTTTTACTCAGCAGGTACTGAGTTGGGTCTCTTTCAATAGCTGTGTAGCTGTCAGTATGTGCTTCAGCGCGTGCCAATAACGTATTTTTATTTAAATTTATGGTTTTACTGGATACATTTGTGATTTGTAATATAAGATCAATATTGCGAACCGTATTTAAACTTCTAGCTACTAATATATTATTGAAGTGCGTGATATCCGTCTCGATTATAATGTCTCCATCTGTAATTAATTTTTGTGTTGCCCATACGTTAACACTACTTCTTGCAGGTATTTCCGCAGCGTATTTTAGTCGTATGTATGAGCGGTAATTTTTCTTCTCTGTTTCTCTCCTGTCTTTGTAGTATCCTACTTCAGTTCTCTCTGTTTTACTATTGTGTATTCTTTCAACCATTTTTTTTTGTAAATTTGCCCACTTAGTCGAATCTTAGACCGATGCGTTTAATTTTATTTTTGTTTTCTCGTCATCCTTAACTTTGTGATCCATAGTGCCTCTCAGGCTAGTAACTTGTATTGTTGGTGTGGTACGGTCATTTTCGACGATGTTTAGTGCTTTCTCTACTTAAGGCATTTCGGTCCTGCTATCGTATATGCAGATCTTGACGTTGACCTTGTCGAAAACATACTCTATCATTCTACGAATTGCATCATCCTTTAACCTGCATGACCCGTTTCCAATGCGTGGGAGTGCTAAATATCGTCCTATCGGTTTTCGATAATATGCTCTTTCATATCGTCCAACATATCGTATATTTCGCGATAAGTTATTTTTCCGGGTGCTTGCGCCCTAGACCCTATACAATATATATACTTATCATTCGTCTTATTGATTGATAACTTTGCTAATTAATTTATGGTGCTCTTTTTGTGTATTAAACCGTCATACCTATCGCCGAATTTATTTTTGGCGAATAATTCTCCTACTCCGTAGGCGATGGTATACTTCTTCGACAAGTTAATGACTTCGCTCTTCATTTCGTTTATTTGGAAGCATTTTATCCATTTTGGGAAAACCCGCGAGTTTTCACTTCATAAATCCCTCGTATGACTCTGGCTTTAGCTTGAGCAACCCATTCGGGTTCTCTACTGCGTCTGCGATACTGGCCTCGCCTAATTTGGTTAGTGCGGTTTTGGTATTTTGTGGTTTTTCTATATATATTTCCAAGTTTGGTTTGGATTCGGTTTTGTCGACCAGTGGCGCACCTGTATACTTGTGTCTAGGTACTGACACCTTTTATACAATAAACCCTACTCCTCTTTTTGCTTTATTAAAAATATTGTGGATTTGTTGCGTTACTAATTGCCCTATATCTAGCTTACCTATAGGATAATGTAATGTCCGACTACAGTTTAGGTCGAACAATTTTTTTTGGTGGAAAATCCCTCTTCCAAAATTAATAATTATATTAAACTTTATCAGAAAGTACCACCCCAATATGCATGGCCAACCTATAGTGTCGCAAATATAAAACTCGAAACTTCCCTTTTCTCCGAATATATTTAGATCAAGTTTTGATTTACCTAACGTCGACATGGACGCACCTTGTGCGTCTTTAAGAATTATGTCGGAATCTACTATTTCATGCGTCTGTACAAATTCACTCCTAATCAGACTGACCCCTGCCCCTGAGTCTATTAGGCACTCGCAATCTCTGCCCTGTATTCGTATAAATAGTGTCTACTGTTTATTTTCGTACCTGGAAGGGTATAAGTTGGTATCACGAAGGACTTGCTGAATTTTTAGACCGTGGCCTTCTTTTACGCACGATCTGTCGGATAGTTTAAATGATTCTCAAGGTGTCCAACGGTTGCACCTTCTAGCTGCAGTTCTCCAACAACCAGTTCTCTTTCTGTGATAAACCTATCTAGTCTCTCTCTTTCTATCATCTCCATCTCTGCGTCGTTTGTTTGAATGTAGTCGGGACTCTGCCATACCTCCGTTACATTAGCTTTTCGCGGTAACGCTGGTTGTCGTATGGTTTGATTATATGGCCCTCTAATAAAATAATTACCTCTATTGCTATTGCTTATTGGGTTGCCTACCCTTGTCTCTTGCGTGGGATTCCAGTTGGTATTTTGTCTCTGTGCGGCCCTGTTATATTGGCGGTTAGTTTCCTCCGGTGGTCTTTGTGTCTTCATCTTTATAAATAATCGGCAATCACGTTCTATGTGTCCCGGGTTCTCGCAGAAGTAACAAGTTATGTTTCTAGCATAGTTCTGTCGATTGTAGATCGGCCTATTGTTATTAGAATTGTTCCATCCAATATTGTATCTAGGTGCGGAGGGGCCTTGATCCGGTGTGAGTCTCGTGTTTGGGTAACCCTGCGGCGTGCGGTTGTTCATAACCGGATGCTCGTCTGTTAGAGCTTTGATAACTTCCTGTCGCTGTGGTATATTTTCCGCGGCTTCCATACGTTCTGCGAGCTCAATAGCCTCTTTTACTACTTTGGGTTAGCTATCCACAAATATTTAGAGTAACGTGGGAACATTCCATCCCTGAACTTTTCTTATAAGCAGCTCTCTATCATTGCGTCTTTGTTCGCATCTAGACTGCCGGAAGCATCTGCAGGTATCGTTTTCAACCCTGTCTCTCTAAGTCGTTGCGCAAACTCAACTCAAACTCAAACTCAAAAGCGGATTCACCATTCTTTTGTTTGCAATTGTCAAAATCTCGCTTGGCCTGCCACACTTTAGGTGGGCCTTGTCTATCGTATCGGTTACATAATGCTTGACAGATTTTGGCATAATCAGTACTATCTATGGTACTGGGGTTCGTTCAAATGTAGAAAAATACTGCTTGTGATACTTAAGCAAGCAAAACTGTTAGTTTAGTCTTCGGAGACCAGTTAAAATGGGCCCCCACCCGTTTAATATTTTGTAAAAATTGGTTAATATCCCCTTTCTTAGTAAAAGTTTTTATTTCCCTTCTTCCCTCTATGGTTTCCTTTTCCACTGATTGCATCTTAACTCCGTTTATTTTCCGCGTTTTTATATAATTATTTGCGTACCCTGTTACAAAGAAAAATTTTGTCTAAATTTTGCTACTGCCTCTAAATATCTCTTTTTTTATATTTATTTTCTTTCCGTTATTTTCGTACAATCCTACGAAAAGACCTGCTCATTCCCGAAATGGATTTCAATCTATTCTCTCTTCCTCTCGTTAACTTTATCGCCCAACCCTTAGCTATTCTGGACTAGTTCCCTTAAATCCCCTATCGCGTATATTTAACTTAGTTACTTTGATAAAATACCCCGTCTAGTTATGACCTTGATCTACAATAACTGGAATTAATGATCTTGACTAATCTTTATTCTCTTTTTATCTAACTGCAAAATTAATTTTTAGTTGCTTTGAATGTAGACGGTGACCCCTCTATCCCTCTTGCGCTCTGTTATTATATTTACATGAGATACTCCAACAAACTAAAATGGTAAAAGGAACTATTTGCACAACTTCTAGTTTGCGGTCATTAATTGTGGTTAACTATAGTTTTGCATGAATGGAGACAAAAAATATTTTATGTAGTATTCATCTATACACTCATACACTTTTGGGACTAGTAGTTTTTACACATATAAAAAATAATAAAAATACTAAACATCTCATATCGAAACCGGTTTAAATGTGCTGGAGAGAAAATTATTATTAAGCTGAAACAATGTAACATAGGGTTTGTTAAAGGTTAGTAACTTGTAAAGAAATAGATTCTTTACCTATTTGAGATTTAAATTAATTATCCGACGTGGAAATTGTATCAACTGTTTATTTAAATATCTAGCAAATAGTAATTATTTCATATCCTGTCCGCAGCGCCATTTTGTGACCAAGGTGCGTTACGGAGTGAGGGGATCTCGCTTTTTAACAAGTTCGAGGTTCGCTCAAATAGTTTTGTTACCAGCCTTCAATAAAGCCCACTGCTTTGTATTTAATATGATGACGACCTGTTAATAAAGAAAAATGAATCCTACTTTTTCTTGTCACTGGTGTCTCAGCTATGGTTGCCCGCTCGGCTGTGAGGAAACAGATATCACCTAGTTAATCACTATTTTGAATTACCCAGTTTATTTCACCCAACTCCACAAAGAAAACGCGAGTCTTTTCTTCCACACTTTATATTTATTTATTTATAATTGCACAATTACACTCAGCAAAATATCTTTGATCGCTCCCCAATGTTTGTACAAGACTTTGATCACTCTCTTCCAAACTCTGGTTCTTAACGACTCAAACATGTACTCAATTAAACACCGAAAGTATTGTTACTCTGCTTAGGTTATTTACTTCAACTCCAAACTCAACATTCTGATTACTTAGTTTGTGACCCACTAGTCCGTATTACGGCTTCCCAAATTGTACTCTCTCGTCTCCCGTGACTTCTTGCATTTTTATTCCGTTTTGTAATCTGCCCTTTTCCCTGATATCTATTTCTTTATTGGCTGGATTTTTTATCTTCCAAATTTTAAGAAGTTTTCTTTCCCTCCCTTATATTATTTCTTTCTCGCTCTTTTGTGGGTGTACCTCATTTGTGACCTTTATGCTTCTTCTATTTGAGTAGTGACAATAGTTAAATAATGAGTCTGTTGTTTACTTGGATTAAGTTGTTTTAGAATGACTAAGAACTGGTAAATATATGAGTTATTATGTTTTTTTTGTTAATACTTTCTAATGTCAACTGAGCGTATGTCTACCCGTTTTTTCGCAGAGTTTGGCCTCGAATTCCCAAAGTCAAATATTTATTTGTGACATAATGTGATATTTGTCTTAATTACTATTACATTTATTTCAATATTAGTTTTATTACGATCAGAGTTGGACCTTGCTTCTCAAAGTTCAAATATTTACTTATTCTAATCTTTTTTTTTATTTACCCTAATATTAACTACTCAATGGTATTTATTTTATTACCAACTAATTTACTTAAACTCTAAACTTTCTTCCGACCATATATTTTTCTAATTAAGTTTGGACTCAACGACTTTGGACGGTTATACTTTAATTTATCCTGCTGAAAGATCAGTGGCGTCGGATGGTTACAACAGTAAATTAAAGATCTTCACTTAAATTTTATATAACTATTCACTTGTTTATTTAATCATATGAAATTCACAAGTTTTAATAATAATAACAATAAGTAACACTTAAAATATAAATAATAATAAAACAAATATAACTAAATATAGCTAATAATATAGTAGTAACAAAGTAACAAGTAGTAAGAGCAGCGTAGTCTAGTAAAGAGCTGCTAGTAAAGATTAAAAAGTAGAGAGCGTTGTAAAAGAGCAGCACTGATAACAGCGCAGTCACTTATATAAACCAGCAAAAGGAGAAGTGATTGTGACCAGCTGTAATCTGGTTGATAAAAGAGATCTCTGGTGGCGCAAATATAAATGAATTTGTCACAAAACAATAAATAATTTGTAATTTGACAAATATGTTAAAATAAATGAATTTGGCAACATATTGCTGCTTAAAAGAGCAAAATGTGTGTTCCAAAATTAACCAAATATTCTTATCATTATTTTGAAGAAACTTATACGCTTTGTAATGAACGCAAAACTGTCTTAAATCGGATCGATAAAAGCGGGGTTGATTAGTCCATATAGCTAATCAATAGTTGTATTTAAATACTCATTGTTAGATGATAAAAGTTCGCGATTAGTAAAATGAGTTGACTAAAGTAAGTAAAATTAATAATTCCGATACATAAATTTTTAAAATTAGATAAAATTTAAAGTATTAAAGTATCAATTTAATAGTAAAGTAAATAATGAAAAACTTAATTGTCGAATCATATGCCAGATGATTTTAAAGGCTAGGAATTTTTTTTTAATAATTTGATAAAATTTTTGTGAAATAATTTAATTTGATTAAGATGATTTGATAAAATAAATGAAAATTTGAAGAATCAAATACTATTAAATAAAAGGGTTAATTTTTTTTACTGTTGGTATAACTTTATGAAATTTTGAAAAAATAATTTAATTAATTAAAAGTAATAGCAATTTGGTTATATTAAAGGTGCGAAGGTAAATACTAAAAAATAAAATGGTTTGTAAAGGAGAGCTATTCGTACATACAATTCGGTAAGGTTTCATGTTGACAATTTTTACAGTGTTGAATAAAGGGCAATGGTTTTATAATAAATTGTATGGGATACATTTTACGATACGGGATATTATTGAAAAAGGTTTTTTGATAATTTATAATAGAATTTTTTTGAAAAATAAATGGACTTAATAAAATGTATTATTTTTATTAAAAGTTTAAAAAAAAAGTTTAAAAGGAATACGTGTTAATTGTTTTAGAACAAATAAAGAAGATAATTCTTTAAGGACAAACAATGTAATGATTTGAGGATTTTTATAAGAATTTTTAATTGGGATACTATAGATGTTTTAGTGGAAGATTGTTTTTTTGTATTTTGTGGAAAATTAAACTTAAAGCAGTTGTGAGAATTCATTTTTTTAGAAATAGTAGATAGAATAAATCAGATCGAGTCTGATCAAGCTTCTAATGGCTGATATTTTTTGTCAAATATTAAGGTCAAGCAAGTATTATAGATTAAATTGGAAAAAATATTATAAAATTTGAATTTTTATGAGTTATGTTGTCTTTCTCAAACGGAAAAGAATAAAAAGTGTAAGATTTTTAAATGGTATTAGAAAGGGTGACGTGATGTTTCAGACAGATTTAAGCACATGTTTGGCCCCATGTTAAAGCTTGTGGAATAGTCAAGTCATAAATAATCAGGAGTTTACTGTCTTTCTACTACGGTACAGAAAAAAAGTGTCAGATCGCATTAAAAGTCTCTATATAAAAAGAATTAATAAAAAACGCTTAACAGAAATTCGAAATGAGAAACGATGAATAGTTTAAAACGATAAAAAAGAAGCATATTTTCAATAATGTTTTTTGATGACACAGTTAATCTATAAATATTTTTATAATTACTACATGATAAAATGACATTTAAAGAATATTTTGTGAAATTTTTATAAATTAATATCAAGAAATGAGGCATTGACAGCGAATCTACGCAGACGTCACAAAAAAAATTAAAATTGCGGTGTCACTCATAACTGGATTTTCTGAAATCAAAAAACCAAAATGATTTCATTCGTCGAGTTTTTACTTTTTTATTGATTTTTTAATTTTATAGAGCACTTAAAAGTCAAAATACCGATGTTTTATAAAAAAAATCAGTAACTTTGTTATTTTAAAAAACGGTTAAATAAAAATATAAAATTAATTTGACAGCGTTACATCGGCAATAATGTAAAGAAAGAGTGTGCAAAATTTCGTAAGAATCGATCCAGTAGATTTTGAGCTAGAGAGAACACCGACTCTGAAAAAACTATGTGTGAGAAACCGCATTTTAAAGTTTCAAAGTAACACGAAAGCAGACCAGAGAAGTAAAGATTTAAAACTTTATACCTCCGACAGTTTTACTCGAATCGACTTTAAATCTTTACACAATAAACTTAATATGTTGTACAATAATAAAAAGAAATAATAAAAAAACGAAATAATAAAAAAGTTGAAACCTTACCCTATAACCTATATATAATATACCTATGCTCGTATATTACTATACGATCATATTGAGTAGAACAGACGCGTCATTTGGGAAAAAAATTCATCTACTTAGGATGTCACAGAAGGGGTGTTGTAACCACCCCTTCTGTGACATGCATGTTACCCGACGTAGCGAGATGTAGAAGGACAAACACTGCCATTGCAATTAACAAAGAAATATATTTTTTAAACACCCTTAAAGAAACGATAAAGAGCTGAAGAGGATTAAGAGTGTATATACACAGTTTTGAGCCGAACAAAAGAAGACAGTCTACATGTTCCTTGAAATAGCTGTAAATAATATTTGATATTTTGATATATAAATACATATAGCAGAGATTTATGAACTGTAAGGTTAGTAACCTTACACAAGGATTGTGATGTCAGATGCACTTGGAATGTGTACAACGTTGAATTCCTTTAATAATTAAAGATACTAAATGACTTTTTTAATTGGTAATATCTCTTAATATATAAGGAGTTATTAAAAAATAATTGAACATTTGACGTTCTAGTAACCCACTTTATCAATATATAGTACAGTTTTATAGAAATTAAGACATAAGACACAAGCCCATTGTACATATAGGTTAGAATATTATGGTTTTGTTATTATTTATACAAACTACTAATTTGCTTTCCCATCTGTTAGATGTAATTAATTACAGACACTACAAGTAAATAAGGCAATTTTAATAAATTGAAGTCTGGAAGTAGTAATATGTAGGAACATTATAGGTCCTACAAATGATACTCATACCTACTTATTTAAAAAAAATCTATAACGAATATGTAAACAATGTAATAAACCACTAAAGGTAAACCATATTTTGGCACAATGTTCAAAATACTCGTCGCACAGACAAGAATGTAATATGCCATAGAAATATAGGCTTATATTGAATTTATATAATCAACAAATTTAATTTCTTTATTTTAAATATATTTATAAGTTTATGAATTACGAATTATATATTGTACATGTTTATAAGTATTATGAATTGCCGATTGTTAGAATAAGCCTTTTAAATGCTAATAACTTTTAAAAGTTGATGCCCTAAAAATTAAAAAAATTAATAAAAAGGAATGTAATATCCTTAAGGAATATAGGCTAATAAATGAAATCAGGGAAAATCTAAAACAATACAACTTTAATTTCTTTATGTTTTAAATTATAAATTATGTATTTAAAAAAAAAAAATTCAAATTAATACAAACTAAAAATCTAAAAATTATTCGGGCAATTTTTCAATATATAGCTACACCTAAAATAATTATAATAATATAAAAAGATCTGCTGCAATGGAAGATGTTATTAGCCATACAACAGAATCTACAATAATAAAAAAATCTCGAAAATATGGGTAAAACTGAAATCAGTAATGGAAGTATGAATAATAAAATATACCGAATAAATTTCAATAAAAATTTGTAACTAAAGGATTTTGATATTTCAATACAACACTTTAACTATAAAAAAAGAAATTTAATAAATAAATTACTAGAGAAATATAAAATACTAGCTTTTACCCCCGTCGCAAGCGACGTCTGTTTTTTGTGAGTGGCTTGAATTTCATGTCAAAATTTAATTTCATTTTTAAATTAAAATAATAAATAAACTGGTTCTATATTAATTTTACATATAATAACAATTAATTTTTCATACAAACTGACTAAGAAAATATATTTTTTATATCAAAATAAAAAATATTTTCAATTTATGCGTTATTTGACCAACTTTTTTTCAAATTTTGGGATTTGTTTTTCGATTAGTAAATAAGTTACCAAGGTTAGCCTATATACAAAATTTCAACTTTCTAGCACAATTTTTACACTCGGAAAATATTGTCCCCCGTGCCGCCAAATAAAATTTTGAAATTTTAAATTTTTTTTTATTAATATTTCTAATTAATTAATATTTCTTTCTTCAAAGTTCCATACCGGGCCCCCAAATTTCTTCAACCTCCCTTTTTTTAATGTTTGAATTTTTAATTTTTGAGAAATGTCAGCATTGAATACCTTAATACACATGCAAAATTTCAACTTTCTATCTTTTACGAATTAAATGAAATACAGCAAAAAAGGCTCACTTTTTTTCCAGATTTTCCAAAATTTCGGGTTTCCAGGAAATTCAGGGAAAAATCCGGGGACGCCAAAAGTTTTAGAATTTTTTTCCCTACGAAATAGGATATTTTCAAAAACATTGATGGAGCCGTTTTCGCGCTGCCATACAAAATTCACTACCAAACATATAAGAATATAAGATCATAAGAATAGATTCAAACAGTTGGAACATTATAATATAGGATTATTAGCAAAAAATAAATACAAGATTGGTACAGCCAGAGAAGTTTTATTATTAGATGAATATTTTCATAAAAGACCATACCGATGTACAAATGAGCACAAGAAAGAAAATGAATAACAAAAATATGAATTATTAAAGAAGAAATTAATAGAAGAATCATACAGTCCATTTGCAGCCCCAGTAACTCTTGCATACAAGAA